>CM051025.1:106152473-106802473 GCA_027627225.1 Congeria kusceri
ACGTTTCGACAGTAGCACCATTTTATACAACAATCCATTCAGAAGAGATTATATTTATTATTTGCATAGAGGGATAACGAACTTACTCAGAATCATGTTTTTTAATTTTAAAATTGATTCAGAACTGTTCAATTACTATTGTCATGTGGGGCGTTTTTATTGTAAGTCGAAATATTGCATTTTAATTGGAAAGTTCCATTGCATATATTTATAAAGTGATACTAGGCTAAATCTATAATACTTATCATCGTGTATGACTTATCTGGATTATTGTTTAAAAAGTTCTTTCAAAATTATCTTTTTTCGTTACAGGAACATATTGAAGTTAACTATTTTAACTAACATGCGAAATGTTTTTGAGTGGCTATGCATTGTTTTACTTTACTTTTCTTCTTCTCAATAGTATCATTGACACGCATTTATTTTCCGTAATGCCAATGACTGGCATATTGCATTACTAATCATGCCGTTTAAAAGTGTTATTCAAATAGCAAAAACCCTCATATCATGTTATGTTTCATTAGTTTAAACATATTTAGTTAGATCTGTATAACCTGCACTATTTAACGAATTCATATCTAAACGGATTAATGATCGTACAACCTCGGCTGAAGTCCGGATTTTAGCCGAGCAATTATCGAAATGTATTGTCGATAAACCCCTACTGAAAACATGAAAAATATTTTACGTCATACCATTTATCCTGAATACATTCTGTTGTTGTTGTTGTTGTTTTTGAGTTCACTCTCTGTAAGTTAGATCCGCCCTTTTTAATGGTTTACTATGCCTTAATTTCTAGATGCATATATGTATGAATCCAAATCGACGATATATATTTGACGATATATGGAATGCACGGTGGTTTTGAAAATGCTGTCTTATCTGTTATTAAAATATTGATGTTTTTAGCAGCGAATCTGTACACGAAGATCAGGAAGTTGACGAAATCACTGATGATGATCCGTTGTAAAAAAAAAGTCAAAGATGGAGGAACACATCCAGGTGTATAAATCAATAAAGCGAAATGTAGTGTTGTAAATTGTGTAGAAATTTTGTTTGGGAGTTAGCATGGCAAAATGTAATAGGCAGGTGGGTGTGAAAATGGCATATATACATTTAATTTGTGTTGTCGTTTGATCAAAAAATAAAAATTGATCTCGTTGAGATTAAGACAATATTACGTTATATATATACATGTATGACATGTTTGGCATCACATGGTGTTAAAGCGACGTTTAATGCTTTTATGTTGCTGTTACAGTTGAAGCTTGTTGTTCGAACCAAGAACAATCGTACGTACAATGATACACTCATTGATTGACATTTTTTCGTCTTGCCTAAAATTGTTTGTTTTATTTTGTTTAAGAGTGATCCGAATTTTTACCATTTAACAATACACTATCTTAAAAGCCAAACGGTGTTGTGTTTAAACCAACTCAATGACAGTTTTTTATATACAAAATAAAATATTTTATTGTCACAGCAGATTTAGCATTTAGCGGTTTCTTAGTCTAATTGATATATTTTGTGTCCATTCATGTTGTAGTGCCCAGTCAGTTCTGGATGCAAATCATTCCAGTAAACACACGGAAGTAATCATTATTGATCCGCTGTACACCGATGTTGGCAGTCCGAACCCGCTGGATGTTGGCCCGGTTTCTACAGATGTTGACACGGTTAACACGTTGTGCACCAAGGCTGACAAGGATGTGGACGATGTTGATCCTATGTATATGAATACTGACAAGGCTGACTACCCGCTTTCAGACACGTCCTCCAAAGATATTGACACGACTTGATCCAATGTATATGAATACTGACAAGGCTGACTACCCGCTTTCAGACACGTCCTCCAAAGATATTGACACGACCGGCCCATTTTTCACATATGTAGAGAATGCTGGCATGCTTTGCAATGAAGTTGACAAAGAAGGTCCGCTTCACAAAGATGTTGACAATGACATTGCAGATCCGCTGTACGCCCTTGTAAACAAAAATAGACGTAAATGCTGAATAGAGACTACGGTTTTGAAAATAAATATAATGTATAATAGAAGCTACAACATGAAAATTACAAATTCGAACATTGCATTTTATGTTTTACATTTAAATATCAATATCAAGGTTTGTGCTCCGTAAAATGTTCACTGTGGTCGATGAATAACGAATGTTGAAAGGACACTAAATTAATGGATTATCGGGTACGTTACCTTATTTTCTATTACGATGAACTGTAATTGTTCAAGTTATATTAATAAACTTTGTGTTCTGTTCTGTTCTATTTACCATTGGTTTGCAAACACACTGTAATAAACGTTGCTGATTAAACATTTTACATGTAACGCGTACATTTCAGAACGTGTACAACCTGAAAAACTACGAAAGTATTATCATTAAATCACGCATTCAAAAATCGCCTGATATAATTTAAAACATGTCACGAATATATTGAAGTTTAGTAGCATTCACCGTCAATAAGCCTTTTATTGAATCATCGATTTTCAAAGCTTTATTATTAGAAATATTATTCACAACATGTTTTGACGATTAAGATTACTATTACATACGCTGCTGTAAATAAACACATGTTTTCTCGTTGTGATAAGGCATTGATTGTTGTATATAATTTTCAATTCTTCGCAAGGCAATAATGATTATGCATTCATGTATATAACATCATATCATATCTTGGACCCCATCCGATACAAGCTTTCGGACTTTCATGGACGACGCTATGTCATTACTATGGAAAGCCGGTTGGGACCCCCAATAAATTACATTAAAAGATATAGTAACTATCGGACTTTCGGAGATTTTCATTTTGCGGAACTTTCATATCCCGCGACAAAAAACTCTAATATAGGCATATAGTAGCCGTCGGAATTTCGGGAATCAACATTTTCCGACGGGCAGAAGGATACTAATTACATAGCAATTATCGGGACATTTGTTCCAACGGGTAGAATTCAAAATCTAAAAAGCGCGGAACTTTGCAAATCTTCCGACGAAACAATTGAACGTTAAATACTGCACAAAAAGCGGAATCTAAAAAAGCGCGGAACTTTGCAAATCTTCCGAAAAATTGAGCATTGAACACTGCACAAAAAGCGGGTTGCCATGGGTTACCCGCGAAAATGATTTGATTGGTTCCGATACCTAGATACAACCAATCAGAAACGTTGGCACAAATACATCTAGAAGCTATATTTAAACATGGTAGACGTCGGTTGTGTACACAGAGTGGAATTAATAAAGGGTAAGTGATTTAAATATATTACTTATTATAGTGTCATTAATGTGAATTTGGTTGGAATTCATTGAGGCAAATGGAGTTTGATTTGCAAACATGCACACTTATAACCAAAGGGGAAGAGGGAAATTTTTATTCATAGATCTACGCAGAATAATACGATGTCATTATAAATGTATGGATCAGTGTATGTAGGACCATATTTGTACAAATCATATTGTTCACACAAATAGGATCTCATTCTTCACATGTGATGATGTGTGGAAATGATTCTTCACACATCACATTCATAGTCCCATTCTTCACATTTTCTGTCCATTTTTATCTACAGTCTGGTATTTTATATGCAATGAACTCATATTCTTCACATATGAAAAATAAGTGTACCAATTGTCTGAGAGATGATGATGATTTTGATTACAGCTATAAACTAAATCAATTTGAAATGGTAAACGGAATGTCTACTTCCATTATCTAGTATGGTAACTAATGATTCCAAAATAAGTGCTATTTCACATGGATTGGATACTTTGGGCACTAAAATAAAACTAGAAAACCTGCTTTTACATTCTTTTCAGATGATGTTTCGCAAAGATAGAAGACGCTGACAGCAATACTTACAACAACGAGGGTATGTTTACTAGGTTAAGGAATGATTGTAATCATTTTATACTTGTTTTTGGGGAAATCTTTTTAGCTCGACCATTCACCGAATAGTTCGAGCTATACTACTCACCCATTCGTCGGCGTCGCCGCAATGCTCTGGTTAAAGTTTGCGTGCAACAAGTGCATATCTCTCTAACTACTATAGATATTCAATTGAAACTTCACACATGTCTTCGGGGTCATTATGTTAGGTCACTGATCAAGGCCCATAGCTCTGACCTGCAATTTAGCAGAATTATGCTCCTTTTTGTACTTAGAAATTTCAGATTAGAGTTTGCGAGCAACAACTCAATATCTCTATAACTACTACAGATGTTCAATTGAAACTTCACACATGTCTTCTGATGGTCATTATACAAGGTCAGTGACCAAGGCCCATAACTCTGGCTTGCAATTTAGCAGAATTATGCCCCTTTTTGAACTTGGAAATTTCAGGTTAAAGTTTGAATGCAACAACTTCATATTTCTATATCTGCTACAGATATTAAATTAAAACTTCACACATATTTTCAAGGTCATAATATAAGGTCACTGGCCAAGGCACATAACTGTGACCAGCATTTTAGCCGAATTATGCCCTTTTTGTAGTGATAAAGGCCAATAACTCTGACGAAGTGGTTGAATAGTCGAGCGCGCTGTCCTGAGACAGCTCTTGTTTTATTTCGTTATTGACCAAGACCATAGTTAAAGAGACAAACTTGTATGTTGCTCAAGAAAGGAAAACACAGTACAGTAGTTAACCAGTAATTTAAAATACCGTGCACAATTCATTTTCAAAGAGCCCAAAAGTGCAATGTACAATTACTGGGCAGATTTTAAAAAATGGCCAGGTATGTATGTCAATAATTGATTAGACAAATCATCCTAAGGTGGACTCCTGTTATTGGAAAGGCTTTTTGGAAGATTGTTGTAATGTAATTTATATGTAAGTTTAGATTGATATGTTAACATTACATTCTGATGTTATGCACGTATAAACATCGAGTGTTCTTATTGTAGGACCTACATGACTGTGTGTTGAAGTGACCTGTATGACACTTGGCCGCAAGAGGAATATCACCTTGGATCCAGTATTAGTAAGAGGATGATGGACATTTCTCCCGTGTTATTGGTGAATGAAGAGGTAAGTTCACATTTTTAAACAAACGGATGGCACTTGTTTATTGTTCAATACTAGAAACTTGAGTCCCAACAGTGTAATGGCATTGGTGTCCACCTTGCGATGAGGGATCATGAGTTTGATCTCTACTTAGGACTCTCAAAAAGATATTGGTTCTGGTTCTTCCAAGAAAAAGATTTGCAAGTGTCGCAATAAGTATCGAGCGTTCGAGGAATGCAGACTAAAATACATAGGTTTAAACTATATACTAGTCACTTCAATACAATATTTGTAGTTGCTGTTGTAAAAAAATTAGTAAACAGTTCTATTTTACTTGATTATCTGTGACAAGTAAATATATACCGGCACATACCGGTAACTTTTTACTTTATCTGTGATTACACTGATCATAACTTGTAGTATTTATCGTTTTACCTAAAGCATTTAAAGTATTCAATAAATGCAAACAGTCTGATAGTCCAGAGCTTGCTTTAAGCCTTATTTTAGCATGATTCAACAATTATATGCTACAGCATTTACAAATAATTGACTTGTGATTACTGACACAGTTGTTGCGATTTCTAGAAATACAATGTAGGTCATGTGTTGTAAATAATAAACAAAAATAACGGATGTAATGAAAATGTTCAGTATTGATTGTGTACTTTGTTTTGTGTTTTTCACACCCACGATGATGGATCTTCTTGTTGAATGGTTAAACATGCAAGGACACATTATTATCTGTGTTAGCCATCTGTGAACATTGTTAGACATTGAAGAGTATTGTGTTGCAGTTTCTTTAAAGAGACACTATATGTATACATGTGTGTTTTACTTTTGCATGCAAAATCAGCTTGTTGGTGTTGTGAACTCACATGTGTATGAACATGCATATTTAATTACTCTCACTTCATGACAAAACTGATAGTTATTGCCTGGATTTCATTTAAAAAGTTTATGTATGCCTTCAAGCATATTTAGCCTGTTCTAAACATAATTTTGTTAATTTTATTTTGATTCATTTTGATTTGAGTCAATTCTGTAATGTTTCTTATTAGGGATCCGTTTTATCTCCATATTTCTCATAATATTCCTAAATTTCTTTTAACATTTAGACTATTTACTTGTCTGATGTGCAAATAATTTTGAACTTGAGTATTTACAATTGTGTGAACATGCAATATTGTAATCATATTGTTATTGATATTCTGGTTAAAATTGCTTTAATAAATATTAGGATGGTATCGACTGTGTTGCTTCACAATATACGCGAACTACTTCCTAAATATGACAAGTGTCCAACCACATAAAAAAGCTTCGTGAGGACAAAGTTTCGTACCCTGTTTTACATGAAAAAATCTCATAAAAGGTGCTTGCTACACAGTCAAGATGCTGAATGAAACAGATTGTTTTCTCTGCAAATTATTTCAGAATACTGTTTCTTGGTGTTTGCACATATAATTATGAGAACTTGACTAATTGCTCAGTAAACAAGATAATAATAAACAAGAGCTGTTTGTAAAACAGGCATGCCTCTTTGGGTCCAAAACAGCCTCTGTAGAAAATTGCAAAGATGAAAGTAAAATGAAACAATTTTTTTGTCAACTTTTGGTCAGTTTGACCAAATGACAAAACAACAATAGGGATCTACTTGTAGTCATAACCCACCTATCTACTAAATTTTACAAACCCATGCCAAAGGGTTCCATGGACAATGTTTTACAACTATTGGTCAATTTGACATTTGACCCAAGGACTCCATTATTAACAGGGATCCTTTACTAGTCATGACCAACCTGACTACTAAGTTTAACGAGCCTAGGCCCAAGGGCTGCAAAGTTATTGCCTGGACAAGCTTTAACAATTATTGGGCATTCTTTGTTAAGCTTTTGGTCAGTTTGACCCACAGACTCCAAAATAAATACGGATCCTCAACTAATCATAACCAACCTAGCAACTAAGTTTCAAGAACCTTGGCCTAAGTGTTTTGTAGTTATCGCTCAGACAAGGTTTTGTCTACTGACATACAGACGGACACACGGACCGACATTTGCAAAATAATATACCCCTGCTTTTCAAAGGGGAGCATAATTAATAATAACGACATCTTAATTAATATGTTTATGTTTATTGACAAAAGACAACTGTCATAAGAATGTTCATACTTCAAAGTGTGTGCAGATTATTAATAAGTAATAATTGTGCCAGTCCCATATCGCTAAAGCTCCTTAGTTTAAAGTTTAGTTATATTCCTAAAACCTGCATTAAAATCCATAAGTTTGTGTCTGTTTCATTAAACTTTGCTATGAAATTTATTTTTGTAAGGAACTAGGAAATTATATAGGAAAGTACCAATTTCAAATTGAAAATACTGATTTTGAAACATACATTTTAAATTTTACTAATTTCAGTTAAAATTGTTCTTAGGATCTGTATTGAAATGGATACCGAACGGTGGAAGAAACCATTCGTACATTAACAAACTTAAAGTTCTTTGTTTCCAATTTCTAACAAACTGTGCAGGTTAATAGATTTCGGCCAATTAATCCATAAGCATTTCAACAAAATTGATCATAAACGTAAATATTGAATAACTGTTGTTTTTTTTGGAAAAAAATGGCATAAATGCCCTTCACAAAATGTCTATTCCTGAAGTCAATAAGCATAAACTTAATTTTGTATCAACATTAATATCTAGCAGCTAGTTTCACAATTCTATATGCCCGGGGTAACTAGGTAATGCTGATTTTAAAGAGACTTGTTCACAGATATTTGCATATTTTGAAGTAGGCAATTAAATGTCTGAACTTCACAGATTTAAGCATCGGAACTAAATAGCTCAAGTATAATAACAATAAAAGGATTTTTATAAAGAAAAGAAAAGAAGGTCCCACCGGTGTTTGAAACCGGAACTCCGGATTAAAAGGCTGTCGCCGTAACCACTTGGCCAGTCCAATTTCTATATTTATCCCTAAATTATTTTACTTTATGTAAGTGCCCCACGTGTTGTCAACAATTTTAACGAAAACAACACAAACACTCCAAATTATTCATCGTTTAGCATTAGAAACGCTTTATAATTTTATCAATTTCATCTGATGATTACTAATAAACAAAACGCTATTTACAGTATACTTTTATGTCCAACGTGTAATTTCGCTCCCTTAAATACACTGTTCTTTTATTTGGGGAATCTGTAACAAAAAGTTGAAAAAAATGTCAATTGCCAATCTGTGAAAAGGTCCCTTTAACAACTTAGTTTAGAACTACATAGAACAATATATCTTTATAGCTGCTTTTTCTTAAATTAACATTTTTTGTAAATGTAATGTGTCTTAAATCGAAATTGAATCAAAACAATCAAATCAAAAACAAATCAAAACAAAAACAACATTACTTTCATTGATATACACGGTAAAGTCGATATAGTCTATATATATACATGTACATAGTTGAAGTGCACACATTTCATTAATATGAAAATAAAAATGTAATACATAGACAACTGTATATATTTGGTCAAAAACAATATGGAAGGTAATAAATACATTAAACAACAAACTACAAGTTGGTATTATTAATATCACTGTGAAATTGGTTGCATATGAAACAAAAGTAACAAAAACCGTCAAAAGAAATTAAGTAAATTCTATTTAATAGAACTCGTATAAGAAATAGATTGGATTACAACTATAAAAAGTATATTTCGCACATATAATGCCGTAAATTTCATTCTACAATATTCTCTCGTATTACATGTGCACATCTATACATAATTGTCTTGCGTAGTATGTCTTCATAAGCTCTAATAATTTCATCATATTAAGAACATGCTCTGACAATGGTAGTTCATCATTGTGAAAGTAATTTCGTTATTGAACCCTGTTGTAAGTTTATCATTATTACTGCTGCACAAGTTATTCACGGCTGGAAAAATTGGTTATTGATATTAAGAAGGACCTATACAAGAGGGCTGGGCCTAATGGACCTCGGTCGCTCACCTGAGTTTAATAAATATTACTCGATAAACCTTTTAAAAATTTAAAAGCATGTTCATACATGTTTAAAGAAAAATGTTGGACCACTGAAAACCATGTTTTAACAATACAAATTATTTGAAAGGAATTTTGTAGACAGTCACCCAACAAACTGTTCAGTGAAATAATTTGGAATACATGAAGTTTTTCAAGTTTTCAATATAGCCATTTAAGGAAAACTTTTACAGCCATGGCCGCCATGTCAAAATAATTTGAAGGAATTTTGTAGAGGGTCATGCATGGAACATTAATTACCTTAAAATCCAATCAGCACTTACAAACAATATCAAGTTAATAGCTTACATGCTTTTGAAGATATGAAGGACAAGAAGAAAATGTGGACAGAAGGACGGACAGTCAGGGTAAATTACTATAGGGTACCCGCAAAAACTTGTGGGGCCCCAATTGAAATGTGTTAAATGCTGTAGCGAAGGCAAATCATGTCTTGAATAATGGATCCAGTCAGTTGAAGATGTCCATCTAAGGTGCAGAAGTCATTCAAGTTTGCACAGTACTTTTGAAGTAGAAGCATCCACTTGACACTGGTGTTACTGTAGCATAGTTGTGCTGAAATAATCATCAAGAAGGAAAATACATAACTAACTTATATTAGGAATAATATTTAAGTTGAATGGTGATCTTTGTTGCCTCACCACTGTAATGAACATCTTCAATGTTTGCTTTTTACTAGGTAAGTATTTCAAATATTTTTTTTAATGTAAACAGGGACTAAGCTAAATATACAGTTTAACAACCAATGCAGTCCTTAGCATGGACCAGGCATAATTTTCTCATGCAGTAATGACATAAATATGCATACTCAAAAAGACAACCTTACATCTATAAAAAAAATCTCCACATTAATAATTTATTATAATCCGTTAGCCTGATGTACATTCTGCAACAATCAAGACATCTTTGTTGGAAAATATTTGTCAGCTTTATGTCACTAAAGTGTCTGAATGTGTGTTGTCATCAAGACAAGCAAATTCATGTTCATTAAAATGATTTAACACTGCTTAATGGACCTTTAAATAATTAAGAAAATAACTACTGAATCATATGATTTATGTCAGTAAGATCTTGTTTACTTCTTATTTGAGAAGTTTCATGCAATGCTTTCAGACATGAAATTATTTGAGCAATAAACTCATTGTACACATGGTGGCCACTGAAATTCTGAAGAAAAAAATCCCTGTCTTCCTGATTTTCTTTGACCAGAATGTGATTTTTCCTGATATTTTTTGTCAAATTGCCATTCTAATTTGTGCATATCGGTGACAGTGTTGAATTATGTCTTAGATTTTATATTTCACTTTTCATCTGTCTTTGGAATTTTTTCCTATGACTATGGTCAAATTTCCTGAATTTTCTGATTTTTCACAATTTTTAAATTCCTTGTTTTTTATACACATTCCAGTGGCCACCTTGGAATAATAGAACAAATCTATGAATGAAGCTAGTCAGGAAAAAGCTCTCTTGAATCAAGCCATGAACATAATATATAATGATTTTATTGCACATAATAAAATCATTTCATAGTTTTATGAATGAACTAACCAGTACACTTCAATAATGTTAACAGATGTCTGCAAATAACAGGAGTTGTCTCAGGACAACATGCTTAACAATTCATTCCGCTTTGATAATATATATATTCTGTCAGTGACCTTACATAATGACCCCGAAGACCTTTGTGAAGTATCAATTGATTATCTGTAGCAGTAACAGAGATACATATTTGCACGCAAACCTTAACATGAATATTTCTAAGTACAAAAAGAGGCATAATTCTGCTAAAATGCTGGCCACAGTTATGGGCCTTGGTCAGTAACCTTATATTATTACCCTGAAGACACGTGTGAAGTTTCAGCTGAATATCTGTAGTAGTTACAACGATATTTACTTGCACGCAAATCTTAACCTCAATTTTCTCTTGCACACGAACCTTAACCTGACTTTTCTAAGTACAACAGGGGTATTATTCTGCTAAAATGCTGGTCACAGTTATGGGCCTTGGCCAGTGACCGTATATAATGACCCTGAACACGTGTGTGAAGTTTTAATTGAATATCTATAGTAGATATGGAGTTGGTACATGCAAACTTAAACCTGAAGTTGTTGAAGTACACAAAGGGGCATAATTCTGCTAAATTGAGGTAACAGTTATAGACCTTGGTCTATGACCTAACAAAATGACCCCGAAGACATGTGTGAAGTTTCAATTAAATATCTGTAGTAGTTACAGACATATATACTTGTTGCACCTTAACTAGAACATAACGCCGACGCTGACGAACAGGTAAGAAGTATAGCTCGGACTATTCGATAAAGACTGAAATATAATTAACCTTGGAAATGTACTGCCTCCTTCTTTGACATCGTTTTGCTCTTCTTATCACTTCACCACATCCAGTATGCTCATAGTGTCACTGCAATAAACATATTTATTTTAAACATCTGATAACTATAAAATCTTGCACAATCAGATTTATTCTATTTGTACACCATTTATCTAACTGAGAGTCTATGTAATTTTAAAATGTGCAATTTATTCCTTTTTTTACTCGACAAAGATGTGCCAGTATTACTAAGGCTTCACAAATTAAACTTTCAATTTGTTGTTTCAGCATTGTTTCTTACATGAGGCGTTTAAATTATATACATGTACATCTCTATATGAATGAAATCACAATACATCAATTTAGATATTGTTATAGTTTCTTACTTAAGATAATTTAATACTATAAAAATCAACAGCATGTTCCTACAATAGCAAATGAGTAAACAACTGTAATCAAAATTATGGTAATATCTCATTTTCAGAGCATAAAAGCTAACCTGTAGTTGTGTTGTTCTCTTAGCAAGCATGTTTTATAATCTTCTGCTCACCAAGACTGTGATAATGTTGCTTTATCTGTTCTGTTTCTGTTGAAAGAAGCACAATGTTAATTTATATGAACACAAAATGTCTTAAAGATGAAATAAGTATCTCAGGTTGATACCTTATGATTTAAAAATACTTTAGTACTGCGTAAAATATATTTTTGTTTCAGGTTACATGACCAAATAAACAAGGGTAGGTAAGAACGTAGGTTTTTTTTATTTAATAAATGGTCAACTTAAAGATTCTAAAACTGAATGAATATTCAAAACACTGCAGTAATATAGTTTAACAAGTAGATGCTATCAAAACAAAACACTAATTAAACCACACAAAAAAACATTTAGTTATTAAAAAACAATTAAAAAAAAATATCTGACAAACTCAATAAAATGTTCTAGGGTCAGGGCATTTTTAGGGTAGGCTGGGTAACCTGAAACCAATTTGTTTACGCCTAACAAGAATACTCAAGCTCTACTGGTAAAAATAAATCAGTTGTGGTTGTTAACTGTTTTTGTTAGAGGATTTTGTGAAGGGTCTCATTTATCATAACCAAAAGTTAGCGTATTTTTTTTCGATTTGCAAAGGTATCCTTGTTACCAAATACACAAAAAATAACAATAACATTTCATCACTAGTAAGAATCTGCTTTAATGTAAATTGAAAGCAAAAATGGTAATCATTTAATATTTAACAGACATGAAGATAAATATGTGAATGGTATTGACTTGGTAACTATGAAGGACTTATTGTGTAGTGACCCGGTAAGCTCAGTGGGAAGAGCACTTGCCGGGTCTCGGGTTTGAGTCCTGGACTAGCTGTTCAATTTTCTCATCCTGTGAGTGTGACATTTGTTACCTAACAAGGGGTAGTGCCAATACCAATGCCTCTGATACAACGCAGTTGTTCAAAGTAAATCTCCAAATTTCAATATAAAATCCCTTTTAAGAAGAGGAAAGTGTTGCTGTACTAAGATAAAATATATTCAAGGGGGCACTCACCTTTTAATCGAGTCTCTTGCTCAAGCCACAAACTGGCATCATAATTGCCTCTCCCTGTGACAGAATCACTGAAAAGTCGAATAATGATCAAATATAATTAAATCTTAGGTACTTGTTATCATTATGACTTTAACGTTTAAATTAAGACAAACAATGTCCGGAAAACACTCGCGTCTGAAAAATACTCGTCGGTACTCCTCCTCAGTATATTCGCATATAACGTTGGAGTGGCAAAAAAATAAAAGCATGTGTAACGTACATATATTTAAATAAATATATTTCAAATAACAAAATAATAACTAAGTTATTTATAAGATATACAAACGTAAAAACCTTGTGACTTGTTTATTCTACTTAGTTGTTGTTATTGTTGTAGTATATAAGCTGGATGAGACACTATTCCTGATTGGTCAGTTCTAAGTATCGGAACCAATCAAATCATTTTCTCGGGTTACCCATGGCAACCCGCTTTTTGTGCAGTATTTCATGTGTTATATTTTCCGTCGGAAGATTTGTAAAGTTCCGCGCTTTTTAGATTCCGCTTTTTGTGCCGTGTTGATTGCGCAATTTTTCCGTCGGAAGAATTGCAAAGTTCCGCGCTTTTTAGATTATGCTTTCTAGCCGTCGGAACAAATGTCCCGAAAAATGCTATTTAAGTGAGTATCTTTCTGTCCGTCGGAAAGTTACAAGTTCCGCGATTTTTAGATTCCGAATTAGACCTGTCGGAACAAATGTCCCGAAAATTGTTAAGTAATTAGTATCTTTCTGTCCGTCGGAAAATGTTGATTCCCGAAATTCCGACGGCTGCTATATGCTTATATTAGCGTTGTTTTTTAGTTCCACAAAAGTTCCACAAAAGAAAATCTCCGAAAGTCCGATAGTTACTATATATTTTAATGTAATTTAGCGGGGGTCCCAACCGGCTTTCCATACATTACATCATAATGATACAGAAGTTAAAATAGTATAAATGATTTTGACATAAATTTTGTTTCTATACTATATTGTTTTTATCCGAAATAACATAGTTCTCAATTATACTAATAATTATTTAATCTGTAATAAAAGTTTGCTATCATCATGTTATACGCTAGTCTTACAATTTACAATTGAAGTCATATAAAATATATATGTCATTAAACTTAACACATATGCTATCTAGTGTATGACTATACTTATATTAAATACCCACTGATGATACATTTGAAAATGTAATTTAAGATATATTGTTTATTGCAAATGTGTGTTTTACATTTATATCTATTTAGAGTGGATGCTTCTGTCCCAGAAAGCGCTTCTTCGATGGATCCACTGTACAGTACAGTCAACAAGAAATACAAGAAATACACAAAAATAAAGTGATTGTCATGTAGCGTTACATATTGGACGTTTCAATTTAAATTACAATTTACATCAATTGCAAACTGCATGAATGAACATCTGAATAGACCTTCCATAAGTTTATTATGTTTATTTAGTTTATTATGTTTATTATGAACATGTATATTATGTTTAACCTGAGCACAGTACACGTCGTGTAAACGTTACTCATGAAAACAGTATTAATGTTGATAGTTAAATAATTTATTAACCAAATTTTTCAAATAAAAGTTTCGGTTATTAGATTGGCGTATGTCGGTGGGCGGGCGTAGCACATTTCGTTTCCGCTCTCTAACTCAAGAACGGATAGAGCTATTGTTATGAAATTTCAAACATAAATACCTTGTAGCGAGACCTCGCTTGGGATTGCTTATAAGATGGTTGGGGTCAAGGTCAAGGTCGCTGTTACTAAAAATACAAAAACGGTTTCCGCTTAATAACTTGAGAAAGCATTGAGATATTTTATGGAAACTTAATACATAGATACCTTATATCAAGACCGCGCTTAGGATTGGATATGGGATTAGTGGGGTATGGTCAAGGTCTATGTTACTAAAAATAGAAAAACGGTTTCCGCTTAATAAATTGAGAACGCATTGAGGTATTTTTTTGAACGTTAATACATATATACCTTATATCTAAACCTTGCTTGGGGTTGCATATTGGGTTAGTGGGGTATGGCAACGTCGCTGTTACTAAAACTAGAAAAACGGTTTCCGCTCAATAACTTGAGAACGCATTGAGATATTTTATTTAAACTTAATACATAGATACCTTATATCGAGACCTCGCTTGGGATCGCATTAAGGGTAGGTGGGATCAAAGGTCAATGTTTCTAAAAATAGAAAAACGGTTTTCGCTCAATAACTTGAGAACGCATTGATTTATTTAATTGAAACTTCATTCAAAGATACCATATATCAAGACCTCGCTTGGGATTGGGTAGGGTCAAAGTCAATGTCACGGAAACTAAAAATAGAAAAACGGTTTCCGCTTAACAACTTGTGAACACATTGAGATATTTTGGTGAAACTTCATCCATAGATACCTAATATCGAGACCTCGCATGGGATTGCGTATAGGGTGGGTGGTGTCTATGTCAATGACAACGTAACTAAAAATGATAAAACAGTTCAATAGCTTTAGAACACATTGAAATATTTTAATGAAACTTCATACATAGATATATATCTAGAACTCGATTGGGATTGCCTATGGGATGGGTGGGATCAAGGTCAAGGTCATCATTATTTTAGTAAATAGACAAACAGTTTCAGCTCAATAGCTTGAGAAGTCATTGAGATATTTTTTATGAAACTTCATAAATAGATACCTTATATAGATACCGCGCTTGGGATTGCATATGGAGTTGGTATAGTCAAGTTCAAGGTAACCATTACTTTTATTTTTGTGCTGACTTTAATGTATTTCGTTCAAAACATTTGGTTTTCGTGTAATTCCCACGTTTCTTGTTTTTGTTATTGTTTTAGGTAAGGAGTCAGCTGATTGGTTGGTTTACATTGTATACGCTCGTAATGAATCGTAATGCATATATTCTGTATAGTTGCGTGTTCTGTAAAATATGCATGATGTAAACTTACTTGTATATAGTCATAGACCCAACAATTTAAAAAAGGATTGTATAATTCATAACATATTGGCATAATGTAAATAATTATATTTCTTATTTCCTGCCAATACAATCTCTCTTCACGTTAATACTAATCGTGCCCTCACTTGTATTTACATACATGGATGAGAATATAATTAAATCTCTTCATTCTAAGAAGATCATCTTCTTATAGAGAAATTAATTTATTTGTGGATATTTCAGGTTAGATTTGATTCTGTTGTTTCTATTTGACATTTGTAATTCCTATTTAATATACAATATGCATATAGGTATGTCAGTTAAATTAACGAATTGATGTAGTTGTACATTCACACACGTCGCTATAGGCCGTGTACATTTAATAGCCTGACACATTAACGGTTTTATTTGAACTATAAGAGTCGTGATTAACAACAGAATCAACATTGTGATTTCATCCGTTTTATTTTACTCCACTTCAAAAGAGCTATATCGTGATAACGATTTTAACGATAGACGATACATTTGCAAGTTTATTATTATATTCTAACCCGTAACGTGTTTACGAATATATGTTCAAAATACCTTAGCAATTGGTCGCTTACTGTATAACATACAAATGCTACACGATATATAGTTTACATATTCTTAAATGGGATACTGTTTGACTATTTTAAGTTTCTTTATAGGTACACATAGTGTGACATAATTAACGAACATGTTTTTATTTCATATGTATTTCACATATACTACTATATGATGTAGTGTGTACATGTACAAAGCCGTGATAAATTCTTGCTTGTTCTTATCTTGCATTCCTCTATGGATGGACGTTGTGCTAATGATTACACCGGGTACAATTTGCTGCCACAATAAAAATCGACTGCACTGAATACAATTTATATTATACTAAACTATTGTCCATTAAGATATTTAGTGCGAGGAAATGAGTGGCCTTGAAATTAGACAGGGACGGTCTTTTCAGAAATGTTTTTAATTTTCAAGTTAATAAAAATAAAAATATGTGTCTTCCAGGTCACTTAATTATACTCCGGATGTTGTATTGTTTCGAAAATGATTTTAGTAGTACTGCTAATACTGCATGCTTAAAGTAAAACAAAGAATTGTATTTGATGCGGCGTTTTTAATTAATACATTTGTCTTGTCATAACAAACGTTCGCCTACTACATTTAATACAAACATAAGATGACCAGTGATTGAATAGAAACTCCTAAAAGCTCCTATCTAGTTTGGATTTATTATTCAAGCTGCTGGCAGATCGGTCTTTTCGTGACAATTCGGGATCGACGACAGGCACTGAAACACTTGCACATGCAAGGTCTATTTATAAAAAAGAAACACATGACTAACAACACGTGCATCAACTCTGAAAGCAGCGATTTTTTTATTTAATGAGGTATGAGAAAGAATAACAGCTACAGCAAAACCCGTTTTTGCCACAAACGGGTATATCCTAGTTTCACACGGAAATCACCTATTACACGTTATGCTAAATATGTATACATCATATGCGATTCTATGTGTCGTTCGTGAAAAGATCGGGTATAACATTTCCTTTACACCCCGTCGTCTTTTTAAACGTATGATAGCAACTTTGTAAGATCCATCTACGATATTCTTGCATGTATTTTTTGACAACGGTTAAAATGGTTGCCAGAATAAAGCAATCAAGTATGTTCATTTTAGGTATATACATTAACACACATATTTTAAACATAACACAAACAAATACGCGATTGGTCCTTTATTTCGCGGCGCAAATAATGGCTAACTTTCAAATTATTTTCAGCGAAACAGCCGTTTATATTAAGTGTCAACATGACAGTCTTTGTAAACTGTTGAAGGACAACAGGTACGAAACTCCAACGTCATCAGCAAATATTACTACAAGATGGCATGACGTACCGACTCCACTATGCTACAAATACATGACTGTTGAAAATTTGTATTGCCTTACAATATTAAAATGTTAATGTTTGACAGACATTTAGAGATTTATGTTGGAGATGTGCCAGAAATACACTTCTTATGGAACGTCAATTGAACGAAATATATATCAAATGCTACAAGTTCAACTATTTGATATCCCAGTGTTCAGGGTTAAGCACGGTGCAGTGTTCTGTGGAGCTAGACAATGTTGAAGTGTACAAAATGTCATCTAATGTTGTGTCAAGGTCGGTTGCCATCGTTATGATAAAATTTAGTAATACAAGCGCTGGCAAGTACAGATACTCCTCCGAGATCAACCAAGAAACCAACTATATATACATCCAAGAAAAGAGTACATTAATAAACGTTTAATAATTAATAATTCATTTGTAATGTGTCTTTCTAAGGCAAAATAAATGTTATTATTTACAACTCTATTGAAACTGAATGTTTGTATTGTTTAAATAATTGGCATGTCAATCCGGCCATTTTGAGTGGTGTATAATGGTAACAAACTGTACTTGTACATCCATAAAGACATTTATCAAATTTATTCACATATACACGTTTAAAACCCTCATGCATGCTAGCAACATGTATGTGAAAAACATCGTTGTATTATTATTATTATTATTATTATTGCACAGCAAATCTATAAATATTTAGAATGCGAGAAAGCACATTATGACAAGATTTTAAGCTCACTTTATTTCTTGCACGTTGGTGATCTGTAAATATCCCCATTGTACATCATATAGACAATTAACATTCACCCCATACATAATGAAACCAGTACCTTTTCACGAAATCTATGATACAAATTGCTGTAAAACTCCTATTTTAAACAATCATACGGCATTTTTTTAATCAGTTAAACAAGTGTTTCAAAAACAAAACAGTATTGACTGACAAAATAAAAAACAATAACATGCAATAAAGACTACATACATTATTTACACTTATGCTGCAACTTCACGTCACCCATAATCATTTTTCCGGGTAGTGGCTACTTACTAATGATAGCAATTAACACACACATGGAATGTATTATATGAACAGATTGAGAATAGTTTATGGCTACTCGATAAGCATTCTGCTAAACCACTATGTACACAAAAAACTTATATGCAACTCATTTAGCATCATTTAGTGTCAAAATTGCATGAAAAGTCGTTGCATATGTACATATACAATTAGGTACAGGATCATGTACTATTACATGTTTGACCGATTAAATCGCATTTGTTTGTTGTTGCAATCCAGCTACAATCGGCATTAAAATATTTCATCTCCACTCCGGATAAACTCTTGGCGTTCCGTGTTCACAACTGCCAACTGCGTCTTCATATTGACCATGTATTTTCACTGTGCATGCAAAAGATCACGCGTTGCTCAGTGCAGTTCGATATCTTCGTAACATGGGTACAGGGGTATTGAAGGGCGCCTGGGTAAGGCTGAATGGGAATAAACATTATCGTTTCTGTACTTAAGTTCACCATTTAAGTAACGAATACAAAAATATAAGTATACAATTTTAAACCAAATAGCGTGTTTTATTTGCATTATTAGTTTTATGGTGATGACAATGACGATGAAAGAGATGATGATGATGATGATGATGATGCTGATGATGATGATGATGACGATGCTGATGATGATGATCATCATCATCATTATCATTATGATCATTCTCATAATGATGATGATGATCATGATGCTGATGCTGATGCTGCTGATACTGATCATGATGATCACGATGATGAATATGATGCTCATGAAGATGAAAATCGTCATTAACACATCACCTCGTGTGCAAGTAGTATACTGTTCATGGTCCAGCAACTGCAGTCTAAAATATAAAAAATGCAATATAGAAAATGCAATATAGAAAATGTATCAAACTTGAAGCATATTCAATATGTACTAAATTTCTATATTTGAAAATGACTGCTTGTTGATGTATTGTAGTTATCAGGCAGCAACGTCGTCGTTCATGTGTTTTGTCAATTTTGTCAAACAAACCTAAAACAGAACAGATTAGTTATCTAAGGCATGCACAAAGTACAATATGTTAGTTGAAACCTATTTATTTTAGCTCGATTGTGTCGGAAGCCTGAGGCTTATTGAGACACTCTCGAGCAAGTTTCCTGGGTAGAGCCAGTACTTGGCGTCTTATGAGGGCGATCAATCGAACGCTCCCCGAGTGGGGATCTAATTCATGACCTTCCGATCGCAAGGCGGACACCATATCCATTACACCACTGCAACCACAACAGGTTATATAATACAGTATATATACATGTATTTGTAATGGCTACTACCTATTTCCTGCCAAATCCTCATATGTGTTGGCAGATATCGGCTCGTTGTTGACTGCAATGCATGGTACATTTATGTTTTAGTTTCGTTAGCGAAAGAGTCACGTAAAATAGTTTTTAAATATTGTTCACAAGAATTTATACTGCCTTTTTATATCTTTTCTAAATTTTTCAGCATTCCCTGTTTAAATACTTTAGTATCTATAAAATAAGATTTCTTGACTATTGTTCAAAGTCCTCATATAATTTAAAAATTTATTAATTATACATAAAAAAAAACCTTTAAAACTTCTTTCCTTACAACATCAAACTTAAAGAATTCTCCTTAGTATAACACGATCACCGGACACTTTGAGTAAAGGTTTAAGTAAATTTGACCTGACCTGTTTTTCTGTGACATTTCTTACATACTATAACCGTCAGTCCAATAATAGCTATAAGTATAGCTACTCCACCCAGGCCGCCACCCAAAATCGGTGAAAGGAAGACTGGAAGACATGACATATGACTTATTTAAATTTTACTAACATAGATATTAAACAGTGTGAAACATGAGCATACATATTAATGATATTAATGTTAGGAATACTGAAACTGCTACATTGTATTGTTTATAATTTAAAACGTATCAGGTATAGTAAGAGTGTTTTAATATTGAATTATTGATATAATAAAGAACAGTGCCAATTTGAAAGTAAATAATAAACTAGTGGGTGAAATCAAAATATCCCTTGAGTTGACACGTTGACGCAAAGAACAGCTAACAAGGTAAATACAACATTTTGCGATAGTTTGAAACCCATAATAATACTATTGTTACGTTAACCTATATGTGTTATATTGACTTATTTTCAAATAAAATGTTACTTACTGGATGTCATTGTTTCCACTATGATAGTCTCAGTTTCTGATGCATTGCCTGTGAGGTTCTCGGATATAAGTTTCACTTCATACCTTGTTCCATGGTGCAGATTTTTCAGAGTGAACATTGTAGCAGATGGAGGTTCGGAAACAGAGTTCCAGTACGCAGTGCCTTCTTGCCTCCAAAGAAGGTTCCGTTTGTGCGATGTGTTTCCGTCCGTGCCTGGTGCCCATTCCATCGTGAAAGAACTCTCGTTAATCGTGTAATCAACTACACGTACGTGTGTACTTGTTTTGGAACAATAGCTGAAATGTGTCAAATATATTCTGAGACTGATACATGTTGTTGTCTTGTTTGTTAGTTATTATAATGATTTTTTAGTTTATTTAGTATCGCTTTTGAACATTGTTGGTCTGGAGATTTCGACGAACAATATAAACAACAATACAAATATCACTGGCTGGTACGAGCTATTTGATTAGTATATCAAACAATTCATAGCTTGCATTATAATTTATAATTTTACGAATTTTAAGAAATCCAAATCCATTTAATTTAACACCTCCACAGTAATGTCGTTCAATGTATATGGGTCTGAAGCACATTTGGAAATAGAATAAAAAAGAACCATTAAAGAGACTTGTTGACATATTTTTGCAATTGTTAGAGTATGTCATAAATGTCTTAGCTTGACAGATTTAAGCATTAGAACAAAAGAGCTTGAGTCTAATAACAAGAAAAGGATCAAACAAAGAAATAAAAGTTGCTTTCACTGAGGTTTGAACCCCCAGACCTCCGGATCAAAAGATTTTCGCCTTAAATACTAGACCATTCCGATATATGTAATTTAACCCTGAACTTTTTACTTTATGATACACACTAATTTTTATTTTTGGAATCTGTGACAATTGACAAATCGTCAATCTGTGAACAGGGCCCTTTAACAGTCCATGACAACAAAGCAACTGGTGAAAGAAATTTAAAAATAAGAAGGTATTTTGTATAACCAAGTATAATAAAGGATATATGCATGCATATTGAACAGGATATTGATTTGGTAATATGTTTCCTTTTAATCATTCAAAATAGATTGTGACAAGTCTGCTAGCATAACAATATAAAATCAACACAGTAGAGCTCCTTAAACTTATGCTAATCTCTTCCTCCGTCTGAAGCTTCAATAAAGTTAAATTGAATGTAATTCAGAAATTCTGGAATATAGACCGAACGGGATTGATGCCATATGAATATAGTACATTAAACGATACAATAAGAGGGCAAAAATGACCCTGAGTCGCTCACCTGAGTTCAATGAAACATAATGGCCTTTAAAACCGTTACAGTGAGTTTGAAGTCAAACTTGACAAGTAACGTCAACGAGGGACCACTGACAGCCATTTGTTGTGGTAGACAATCACACAAGCAACATTTATGTGAAATTATTTAAAAATACAGCTAGTCGTTTGATAATATTTTCATTTCTTCAATAATTCCCTCTAAAGAAAACTACTCTGCCCACTGGTGGCATTTGACAAATCTAAAGGGGTCACCCAAGGTTGAAACATTATGTTGAAGTCCAACCAGTGGTTTCTGACAAGAAGATATTTTAAAGTTTTCAATATAGCCATATAAGGAGAAAGGTCCAGCCCATTGGCAGCAATGTTTTTAAACGAATCAAAATAATTTGAAATAATTGTGTAGAGGACCACCCGAGAAACATTTCTGTGAAATTACTTTCAAATCCAACCAGAGGATTCTGAACTGAAGATTTCAAAAGTTTTTAATATGTAAGGAAAACGGTCGCCCCCCCCCCCCCCCCCCGGGGACCATGTTTTTAAAATAATAGTATTTTGGAAGGGGTCCGACCGAGATACGTTTTTGTGAAAACCAACCAGTGGTGTCTGACATAAAGGTTTTTGAAATTTTCAATATAACCATATAAGTATGGTTATATAACCATATCAGTATAACCGCGCACAATGGCGACCATGTTGTTCAACGAATCAAACTAATTTGCAGTAATACTGTGACATTAATTTGAAATCCAACAAGTGGTTTCTGACAGGAAGGTTTTTCAAATTTTCAATATAGCCATATAAGGAAAAAAGGCCCTGCCCTTTGGCGACCATGTTGTTTAACAAATCAAAATAATTTCAAGTATATATTTTGGTAGAAGTCCACCAATAGAACATTCATACACAGTTTGGTTAATTTTCACTAAGCGATTTCAGAGAATAAAATTTTTGAAGTGACTTGCTGACAACGGACGACGACATTGACAACGTTAAATACCGTGATAAAATACATAACGTAAATTTACAAGTATTATACATATTCATTGAAATTATTAATTATAAAATGCAAAATAAAGTTACAAACAACTACATGTACACATATTCATTGTTGCAACGATTTTTTTTATAGAGAATGCTACATAGGGTACTAATGTGGTATCAGACATCCAATAAAATGTTCGCATCATCTGAACAGCAGGAAAAATATGTAACGACATTTTACGCTTAACTTACTGCTGTATGTGTCCTCGTCGACCGTGGTATTTGAAGTCGAAATGTTCGATATAGTCTGTGTTGAGACCTCTGTTGAAATAGTGTTGACTGTAACCCAAAGCATATAAAATGTGGATACAATACTAATACTGAACCTCTTTCCTACAAATAACATCATTTGTGTGTTTTAACATTTAGCAGATCGTTCTAAATACCCACGCATCAACGCCGCAAAAAGGAAGCTAATTGTTTATTGAAACAAAATCATGATATCTTTAAATATTTACTGTGTTTCAATAGTTTTAAATGTTCAAGTGTAGTAACAGATTTTAAAATATTATGCAGAAAAAAAATTAGTAAAAAATTAGCATGACTTTTCATTTTAGATCTTACTACGACCACTATCAAAGATACTCGTGATTATGTATTTTACTGTCACGAATAATCGTTAAATGCGTGACCTGTCATTTCTGATCTAACTAGAATTGTCACATGAGTGACGGATATACCCCACAATATGGCATTGTCACAAAGCAATATTTGGTACAAATAAATGTCAATAGGAGCCATAACTCTTTCAACATTTATTGGTTTGTAACCAAAGTCGAACTTGCCCTGTATTTTGGGATTTTACACCTTTGTACCAAAAATAATTTTAAAATATGGAGCATTTCATGAGTCATTGTCCGGAAACCGTGTTGTGGAATTCATGTCAAAAAGGGGTCATTATTCTGTCGCAATTGAGTGTTTTTTAACCAACGACAAATTTGACCTTTATTTTATAATACTACACATGTGTACCGAGAATTATGTAAACATGTCAAGCCATTCTTGAGTTATGGTCCGGAAACAATGGTTTTATGGAATTTAGGTCAAAAAGGGGCCATAACTCAGTCAAAATTTAGTGGTTTGTAACCAAAGTCGTTATTGACCTGTATCATATAATGTTACACATGTAAACTTATTTGAATATGTCAAGCCTTTTTTTAGTTATCATCCGGAAACCATGAAAACCAACAGACCGACAGACCGACAAGTTCACTCATATACCCCCCCCCCCCCCCCGCAAACTTCGTTTGTGGGATATAACTAAGTTTTAACAGGTTTTACCTGCTTCTTGTGTAAAGTCAATAGTTGGCACAGTTCCGTTTTCTTCTGAAACCTCATCTAATGTTGGTGATGTTGTCCATTTGTTGATTTCTTAAACTCAATTTCAATACTAACATTGAATGAAGTAGGCGCATGCATAAAATAACATATGAAATATCGTTATATATTTTAAGGTCATTTAATGCAATGCAATATAATGATAAACGATACAGAATACAAAACAGCCTTTATTCCGAGATCGTCTGAACACAAATAATTGTCAGGTTCGAATTTTAATTTATTTCAGTAATTTAACTTCCAGTAACTGCTTTTCAGCACAAATGTGATGGTGGCATTATTAGGTGCAGTAGAGCAAGATGACCGCCCAATGCCTAATAAAAGTGTCCCAAATACCTTAAGTAACTAAAGCGGTCGCTATGTTTTCTTTTATCTAAGAAATTGAACGACGCATCACAGTTGACCAGGGGTGCAATTGGTAAGTGAGAAAATCGAAATATCTCATTTTACTTAGACGTTCGTGTATGTTTTATTTTTGTAAAATGTAACCATAGCTACATTTTTTTTATTCAGTGGGTTTTACTTAATCGGACATATTAATCAGTTAGAAGGATTTTTATCAGAAGATTACTTCTTTATGATCACCATTTGAATCAACGCGCGTAATGCGTTTGTGTGGTTTTTCATTGTTTTACTTTTCCGATTCCATCCTGTCATTTATTTCGCACAAACGCAGTATTCGTTTGCGATGTTCAAATTCGAGCGTTTGAACATTGCTGTCATTGTGTGGTATAACCACTAACCTAACCACCTGAGACCAAACGCAATGGTCCCCATCATGACATAAATATTTTAAAACATATTATTTTCAATATTATCATTTAAATGTTTGTAACCGTAAAAAGCTCTTGTCCAAGCATGAATATAATATAAATGAAAGCGCTTCGGTATACAAATCAATATACAAAAAAAAATACATAGGGGATCAGTTAGTTAAGTGCAATAAACCGAATATCTATAAAAACAAAAGTTGCATTACATAATATGTCGGTTTTGTTTTCGTCATGCTATATTTGTTTCATAAGCATCTCATCTTGTTCAATTTTAATTTGCAAACATAATATCGTTAAGTTTTGTCCAAATACTGATATTCAATCAGGATTGCCTTTTCCTTCAACATGATAATAAAAGCAAAATAAATGTAAACTAACAAGCCAATCGTAGTAAACGTATCATGACTGAGTATATGGTTATTATATAGTCATCGGTATAACTTCGATATAGAAAAAGCTACTCTCATTTACTCTCATTTACTGTAAGTAATTTATAAACAAGAGCTGTTTGTAAAACAGGTATGCCCCAATTTAGGCCAATAACAATCTCCGTACCAAACTGCAAGACTGGCAAGGCCAATGTAAAATGAAACCTTTCATTTCAACTATTGGTCAGCCCGACTTTCACCTTTGACCATATGCCCCCAATAATCAATCGGGAACTACTTGCTTTCATAACCAACCTATTTACCATATTTTATGGATATATGCCTAAGGTATCCAGAGTCACTGCCTGGACAAGGTTTTGCAACAGTTTGACCTTGATCATTCACCCCAAACTCAGTTATCATTAGGGATTCTTTCCTAGTAATGGTCAATCTACCTACAAAGTTTAAAGAACCTATGCATAATGGTTCTGTAGTTATTGCCCGGACATGGTTTTGAATCGGTTGGTCAGTTATATATTTTGTGGGCAGTTTAACCTTAAACTTTGACCCAATGACACAACAGTCAATTTGGATCCTCTGCTAACAATGACCAATCTACCGATCAAGTTAAAATAACCTACGCCTTAGGGCAACGTAGTTATTTTCCTGACAAGTATTTACAATTAGTGTGTGTTTTTAATTATCATTTGGTCGGTTTGACCTTGACCTTTGACCAAAGGACCCCACAATTAATACGGATCCTCTATTAGTTATTACAAACGTACCTACCAAACTTAAAGAACCCAGGCCCAAGGGTTGCGAAGTTATTGCCCTGACAAGCTTTTACATTAATTGTTTTTCTTGTTGTTTTTTTTAATAATGTTTTGGTCGGTTGACCTTGACATTTTAGCCAAGGACCCAATACGTATCATCTACTAGTCATGAAAAACCTAACTGCCAAGTTTAAAGATCCTAGGCCTGAGGGTCCTGTGGTTATCCGTTTGATCTAGCGAAGGACCGACCGACTAACGGACCGACATTTGCAAAGCAATATAGCCCAGCTTTGTCGAAGGGGGCAGACTAATATTAGCGTAAATAGGTGTCCCATTGTTTAAGCATGTTTATAAGGTGAATAAACGTGTATTAAAGCACATATTTTACCGTAAATATCTAAGATATAAGTTTATAGTTTTGTCGACTTTATATAATCAACCAAAATATATATTTTATTAACAAAAGGTAACGCATTTGCTGACTGTACTTAACATCCCTAATTGTAGGCCAATTTTGATAGTAAATGTCAAAATTAGAGCATACACAATTGCAGTTAACAATGCCGATTAACTCTACCGCAGAAGTGTTGACTAAGTCCAAATATTAAAAAGATGCAAACACAAAAAAATAATGTTTAATAAAGCTTATGACACATGCACATATGTTGCTAGCCTATTCCGTGTATGCCATGTTTTTATTTTTTAAACGGTGTCTAATGTATAACGCGATGAGTAATGAAACAAAATTGCTCCTGTACAAGCGCCACTATAAGTTGATTAGATTGTTAATGCTTCCTGTGATGTGTAATTTGACAGGACACATGAAATATAAAAGGTTCTAGCATGATACTCGCTAATTTTTCTATAGATAAAGAACAAAATTGTCGTGGCTATTTTAAGTATCATATAAACGACGCAAAAAGAAGTTCCGATTCTGAGCGGAGCATAGAAAAAAATAGTTACAATTTCAAATGCACAAATATATGTCAAATCTTGTTAGAATCGAAATAATGTTCGCATTATCGTTGTTTTGTTTATTGGCCAATAAACAACTGTTTGTCCTTTTAATGTGAGGCTGTTAAACAACTCGGGCTAACGCCCTCGTGGTTTAATTCCTATGCATCAGAACTCCAAATCGTTGTTTATTGGTCGATAAACAACAATAAATCGAAAACTATTCCTTAATTAACCACAACAACTTACTCAGCAATTTGATGATGTAATTGTTGATGTATTCTGTAGTTCCCCCGATTGCTGCTGAACAACGCCACATTTGACCGTCATTGGACATAGTGACTGTTTTCATCGCACATGTAAACGAAGTTGTTGAATTACAAGAACACTCAAAATAACACTCACTTGTACTCTGTCGACATGTTCCAGTCTCTTATATCATAGCAATCACCTCATTTTTGGTCCCGTTTGCAGTTTTAGCAGTAACTAGGTAACTATGGCTACCGGCGATGGTGTCGAACACGTTAATGTTAGTCTGCTATGGATAAACACGTCATCTACATCTGCTTTCAGTTCAAGACTTTGTCCACCCGAAACCTTAGAGCGATAATAATAAAAACGATGATGGTAATAATAATAATAATAATAATGATAAAATAATAATAATAACGGTAATAATAATAGTAATAATAATAATAATAATAATAATAATAATAATAATAATAATAATAATAATAATAATAATAATAATAATAATAATAAATAATAATAATAATAATAAAATTAATAATACTAATAATAATAATGATAATACAAAACCCTGCGAAACAAACAACTGAAAATAAGACACTTTTGTGAACGCAAATTATTGCTGTACCATATTAAACGTAAATCCCTTATTTACTTGTTTTTGTAACCTGTCATGAGGTTTGTTATGAAAAAACGCAATTTAACTGTTGTAAGTATAATGTCAAATGATAATTGGGTAATTTATTGAAGTTTATACACACTAAATGGTATAAGATGTGGTAATCTGACAGGCTTTAACTGCAACGCGCTTAAACAATAATTTAAACACTGCTTTTAATTAAGAGACTTTTATTATAAGCTCCATATTTATCTTAATCAGTATTAGTTGATTAAATACATGTTGACAACGATAATACATACCTTTTGTCAAACATAACGCTTTGCAATCGCCAACGGTACACACTAAGTCTCCATATTTTCACACCAACGCTTACACTGGAATATTGCTTCAAATACCGCATGGATAGGAATACGGTAGTTATCAATATAACCAAACCGAAACCGATCAAAGTGCTGAAAGGACACAACTTATGAGACACAAATGCAGTCTTAATCCTTGAGGGCGTAACGAATAAGAAGTAAACTAGTATGTGTTATTTAATAGTCGCAATGGTGTCATATTAGGGAATGGAGAACTGATACGTTATATCTACACTATAGGTATTTCATTTGCCAGGAAAATCGTAATTCCGATATTGAGTGAGCGGTTTGAGAACATTCATTTCACTATTTACAACTATACAGAAATAGAACCATGGCTAGTAATTTAGCTAAACTGATGCCAGTTCAATGGGTTATTTCTGGTATGTGACAGAGAATAGGTTAGTGGCCTTTGGACCCACTTGGAAAACACGTTCCAGATTAACATACTAGAGCATAAGGTAATTCAATTTGCAAAACCAGTGATATTAAATAAAGTAGAAAAAAAACATGATTAGATGTATCGTGTTATCAGATTCACCAATTGTTATGTGTTATACCTCTGACTGCACAGGCTGTAGATCGGAAGAGTGGAATAGAATCGTCAGTGACGATGTCTGTGTCAGGCGTCTAATGTTTGGCTGTTTTGTGCTCATATTGCTGGCGCATGCTTTGAGACAGAAGCCACTTCTCCGAGTATCAATGATGTTTCAAGCACAGACTTGTCGGGAAAAATTATGTGACATTTAGCAATACCCCAATAGCAATGTAACTGTTTGCCGCCATGCATCATTTCAAACCAGACCAAATAGCAAGTTATCTTTACACATTTATTATATTCACTTGCACTAAATTAAACGAGTATAATCATATATTCAATCCTTACAGTATCATACAACGCTGCATTATGATAATATATTTAGACACGCAGTTGTGTTGTATTCTACTTCGGCCAAAATATATTTGATTTCAATCTCTCATAATATTATTGATAGAAAGTCCCAGAATACTTTTACGGAGCATGAACTAGCTGTAATTACTGCACACAGGCCACGTGTTTTTTCACACAATACAAAAGAACGATTGTGCTCTTCTAGTTCTAAATCATTATCGAATGAAATAAAAACATATTTTCAAACGAAAGAGAATAATCAAAAAATACTGCGTAATACCGTGTGAACGATAACATATGCATTTTTAAACAGTACATACACATTTACATTGTATGTTCATTCCTTTGTGCTGCGTATATGCATATTAAATATGTCTGGCAAGACATTTAGTCTATTCCTAACGAATGTACATGTACATAAAACGTTGAAGATGTCCAGTCCCTTGCATATTAACTAGCTCAGAAGATAATGACCTGACACTAATCTTCAAGTCTGAGATGATTTTAAAAGACATGCATTAGCTATTTGATTCAAGTGTTATTTATAGTGTGCTATCTGTTGGGTACGAATGTAAATGCGTGAATTCGAAAGTCCATGTAATACAACGTAGTGATTTACATCGTTGCAGAACAGCAAAAATTGTCTTCAATAAATTGCTAATTACATGTAAAATTGCTTGAACAAATATAGGATGTATACTGTATAGAAACACTTATTTGTGTGAACTGTGTTATGTCATAATCATATTTGCCAACTTGGTACGAATGCATCATCCGTATAGTGAACACATTCTATTATGATCAGTTTCTGATCTATTTCGGTATCTTAGCCGATGCACTGTTTGGGATCTAATTTTTATTCACTTGAGATTTACGTTTGATTGGATATTGGGTAGGTCTTTGGGAGGTCAAACGCTGGGAGGGGACAGCTTCACTACAAAAGGCTATTGTTCTGTAGTTCGAGTAAATGGATAGTTACAAATACTCAATGATAATTATTTTATTTGAATTGTGAATAACGTCACACGACAAATCACGTTGTAATTTTACAAAATGTATGACGGCATCAATGTTAATACTTCACTATAAGACGTCATTTATATTTTTTATTCTTCAAATCCTGAAATATGGAAGTAAGAAACATACACATGCACATGACAATACCACAGTGTGTTGCGTATGAAATAGTAATAACATACATGTAACAATACATTTTGAAATCATTGTTTATTACAACACTAACTAGTATTACGCAGCTCTTTAAATGGTTTTGTACAAAACATACTTATGATTGGAAGACCGTAACTTACGACTATAAAATTGTCTGATACTCAAACAAAATCATTTATAATGAGTACAATATCTGCACCGATATGGCTAAACTTTAAAATGTACATGTAACTCGGTAAAATGTGTTAGAATTATTGTTGTCTTGTATTTGTCTACCTACAAGTTTGTACACGTATACAAATTTATAGATAAAATACCCTTTATTTGCTGCGTTAACATGTGTTTTATATTAACATATCTATGAACAAACAGTGTTGTTAATGATGTAACTATGTGCTAAATACACGTAATGTGTGTGTATTGACATTATTAAACTTCTGAAAAATCAGCCTCGCTTGAAACATTAAATGACATTGTATCATTGTACTGTTTACTAATATTGTTACCACTAAAGAAACTAAAACAAAATTTGAACTACTATTGATTGTTGTTTTTATGTTGCTTTCTATGAGAAACACACTCTTTTCAATTGCAAATTAACTTATAATACTTATTTGTTTTGTATGTTACTTTCTGTAATACCTCACTTTCTTCAATAGTAAATTACCCAATATTTCATTAAAATGGCATTAATTCAGTAGTCAAAATAGAACAAAATCACACTCATTTTACATATCTTCAACCTGAATAAAGTAGTGCATACAGTACAACTAAAACAAAATGGTGTGGTATGCATTCATATAGCCAGTTTTACACAGTTAAGCACATGCACCATGTTATTTTATTGTATGCAGTTGAAGGCTACAACAAAAGTATAACGACATAATCTACTTGAATATAACTAGCATATCAATGAATTTGCAAAAGGAATATTGCCGAAGATTGCTACAATGCATGTACATATTGTAAAACAACATCAACAAGACACAATAAAATAATTCGAGAATTAACTAACAATTCGCAGTGCATTTTGCCTGCATGCCTTCTATTTAAGTACTCATGTATAATATCGTGATGTTTAAATCTACGAAACACTCAAATTATTAGGAAAAAAAGGAAATTAGCGATTCTGCAAATACAACGAATTTTAACAACACTTGACTATATTAAATTTTTAAATAGTTACATCAAAATGTACAGAACGCATCTATATTGTAATAATTTTCTATACTAATAAAACATAGTTTAATCCTATTATTTTAAATCTAAAGAATTAAGTATGTGCCTTCATTTTACGTAATTGCCATAGATAGACAGACAGACAGGCAGGCAGGCAGGCAGGCAGGCAGGCAGGCAGGCAGGCAGGCAGGCAGGCAGGCAGGCAGGCAGGCAGGCAGGCAGTCAGGCAGCCAGGCAGGCAGGCAGACCGACCGACCGACCGACCGACGGACGGACGGACGGACGGACGGACAGACAGACAGACAGACAGACAGATAGACTTGATAAGAACCAGGGACCCGTCTTATTAAACATCGTAGGGCATATTTACACTAGGATACACTTTTCGAAGAAGCATAAATGCTAAGCACCAATATCTAAAATACTTTAATTCAGTAATTCAATTCATTTCCTTGGTATCTTTCACATGCCCTTTATTTCAGGGACATACTGATAATAAATGTCAATTTTTTTAAACTACAAAATTCAGTTGTAACTTAAACTTGTCGTAAGATCTTTGATAAGACAGGGCCCAGCTTCTTATGTTATGAATCAAGAGCTATTTAGTAAAAAAAAAGTAAGAAAAAAAGTGAAAAGAAGATATTATAAATTGGACGTAAACCTACATTTTTGCTCATTAATTATACTCCGGAAACTGAATTGGTTCACAGATTATTGTTTGCAGTAGAATAAACGATAATGCTGCATGGTTCATTAACGTATCTTATTAAATAAAAAAAAATCACAATAAAATATATTCTCATACACTGCGATTTGCTCTACTTGTATGTAATAAAAATATTATATAAGCAGTCATTTTGAACAAATCTTGACATTTTAACAAGTTAAGATGTATGCTGAATTCAAGCTGCTGGTAGACAGGCTTGTTTTTGACTTCTCAGGATCGGGAGCACTGAAAAATAGAAAGGTCCGAATATAAAAAGATATCTAGCAACACGCAACTTAACTTCAAGATAATAAGTTTAAACTGCATACCAATTATTGAATATATCAATTGAGTGTTAGACTGTAAAACCCCTTGTTGGTTTGCTTACTTTTATGTTAATCGTATGGGAATGTAAAATAAAGTACCGTTAAAAGTTATATTTACTTTAAAACATGTACGCACCTGGCTGCTTCCGATAACAGTTAAACTGTAAAAACATGATTAAGTTATACAGCAGTTACAATATTGCTCAACTTATTTGTTTTAATACTACTATTTACTATATTGTTTGTCATTATAGATGTAACCGCGTGACATTAAACGTATCTTATGTTTTCTTTCATTATATTCAGACAAACATAAATTATTTAATTTCTGACTCTTATTCATGTAAATGAATAAACAACAAACTCATAAATGAAAGGTATGGCTAGGCAAGCACATTTAATGTATCGTTTAAAGTACAAATAACAACATAACAGTAACAGGCCCACTCATACTCCATCAATTCAAACAACCTGCATATTAAAAAACAACAACAACCAAGTTACATTTCGAAAACCAGTTTGAGAATTTTCGTTAATTCATACAGTAAAACACGTTCGCAAATATAGCTGCAACTTTTGTTAATTGTCCAATATTCCCAATACAGAGAGGTGTGCATATTACTTCACGGACACCCCGTCCATGTATCAGAAATAATTAATGATTCGGGTCACTGCGAGCGGGATACGCAACCTCAACTGGACATTTTATTACTTTGTCTTATATTTATGCCAGGAGGACGTACGAGGACCCATGGCTCTGGATCAGTATTAAGGTGCCTTTATCACATCCCGAACCACCTAAACAAGGACGTCATAAAAAAAAAACAATAACAACAACAAAAATTGCAGCAAGACAATGTTTTACCGACCGAAAACGAACATCCAAGATAGCGAATGAAAACTGTTAAAAACGCGAAAAAAATATAAAATATCAAATGAAACTGTATGCACTTATATATTTCAAAGCCCAGACGTTCGAATATAAAGTTAGAGTATTCAATGGCAAAACATATGCATATATTTACATATATAACAGAAAATAATGAAATCGAATAAACAAATCTTAAACATGACTACACGCAGGTATCACAACCATTCCACTCCATCTCCGAAGAACCAGCAATGACAAAAAATCATCTTCTGTAACATAAATAATAACATTTAATATACAGACAATACTAATAGGGCGGGTTGGTGGGGAAAACGTGTGCTTACTAGCTTGCCTGAAGCTCGAATGATTTGAAATAGTATTTCAACTATGCACGAGATTTATGTGCATGTATTCCCATTGATCAACTTAAAATAGACACGTAAAACAAGTTTTATCACATCACGTTAGTCAACATAAAATAGACTACTAAAAACCGATTTATCAAGTCATTGCCACGAATCGATGAATAATCGAACGATACTAAATATATATTATGCGCTTTTTACATAGCATATATGTTGTCGTGTATGGTATTATGCAGTGATACCATAATCCATACTAGTAACAATCTTTAGAAGTTGTTGATCACTAAACAGTCTCCAAAAGTGTGTTCGATGACGCACGCAGTAATATCGATCGAAACGATTTTCCTGTAATGTTAAAATAAAACATAATACTCAACTTACTGGTATGCTCGCTACAGACCTCAAGCCTTAGCCTCAACCGTGTGTTCAGAGTGACGACGGCAAACGCTTGGAAGAATGCATAGATTGTATAAGTGATGTATAAGTGCACGGTATTTATCCTTTGTATGACAACTGTTGCTTTATATTATTAATTATTAATACTACAGCTTGAAACATGGTTCGCACATATAAACATTTTTTACGAAAGACAGTGATTTACACAATAAATGAACATCATAATTTGCATGATATATGTGGTCTTGCAGAGGGTGCAGCAAAGAATATATTTGCAGCAATTCATTGTAAAACAATGTGGACAAATGTTCTTACACGTTAGATAATTTTGTAAAATAAGTTCAACGCTATTAAAGACACAATATTAAAACCATTTGAAGTCTCTTTATTGCTAAGAACTGCTTCAATACAATTTAAACGATTAATGTATTTTCGACAAGACGGGCACTAGGTAAGTAATATGATCGTACCAATTTACACTTTAGTGCCAAATGTTTTAAAGTATAAATCTGACATAAACATGTTCCAAACAGTAAAATACGATAAAGTACAACATGTAATAAACCCAGTATGTTAAAAAGTACATTACCGCGTTGTTCCAGTTGTACTCAATTCTCCAACAGCAGCACAAACTCCTACGACGATGATGATAATATTCCCTGCGTTCAAACAGAGACACACGATACGTAGAAATTTCCCGAAAACCGAATTTTTGGAACAAAATGCTTTAACTTTAGCACAAAAAGAATGTAATGGTGACCTTTACATTGAACCCACCAATCCCAAACGCACTCCAAAGCGAGGTCTAGATATACGGTATCTTCAAATAAAGTTTCATTAAAATATCTCAATGTCTTCTCAAGCTATTGAGCGGAAACTGTCTATTTTAGTAATAATGACCTTAGCCCAAACCATCCTATATGCAATCCCACCCGAGGTCTTGATATAAGATATCTATGGATGAAATTTCATTAAAATATCTAAATGTGTTCTCAAGCTATTGAGCGGAAACTTTTTTATTTTTAGTAATGGTTACCTCGACCTTGATCCCACCCACCCTATACGCAATCCCAAGCGAGGTCTCGATATAAAGTATTTCTGTATGAAGTTTCATTAAAATATCTCTGTGAGTTCTCAAGTTATTGAGCGGAAACCGTTTTTACTTTTAGTTATGGTGACCTTGACCTTTACCCTACCCACTCCATACGCAATTCCAAGACAGGTCTCGATATAAGATATCAGGTATCTATGTATGAACTTTAATTGACATATATCATTTCGTTGTGAAGTTATTGAGGGAAAACCGCTTTTCTTTTGTTAGTAACAGTGGCCTCGATCTTGACCCCAACCACCCTATACGCAATCCCAAGCGAGCTATTCAAATATCTCAATGCTTTTTCAAGTTATTGAGCGGAAACCGTTTTTCTATTTTTAGTAACAGAGACCTTGATCTTGACCCCACCCGCCCAATATGCAATCCCCAGCGAGGTCTTAATATACGGTATTTAAGTATTAGGTTTCATTAAAATATTTCAATTCGTTCTAAAGTTTTTGAGCGAAAACAGTTTTTCTATTTTTAATAACAGTGACCACGACCTTGATCCCACCCAGCCCATATCAAGCAAGATCACGCTTCAAGGTAAAAAGTTTAATTGAAATATAGCAATGCGTTCTAAAGTAATTGAGCATTAACCGTTTTCCTATTTTTAGTAACAGTGACCATAACCTTGACACCACCCAACGTATATGCAATCACAAGCGAGGTTTTGCTACAATGTATTTACGTATTAAGTTTCATTAAAATATCTCAATACGTTCTCAATTTATTGAGCGGAAACCGTTTTTCTATTTTAAGTTACAGTGACCTTGACCCTGACCCCACCCATTCCATATGCAATCCCCAGCAAGGTCTCGATATAAGGTATTTTATGTATTAAGTTTCATCAACATATCTCAATACGTTCTCAATTTAATGAGCGGTAACCGTTTTGTTATTTTTAGTGATATTGACCTTGGCCTTGACCCCACCTACCCCATTCGCAATTCCAAGCGATGTGTTGCTGCAAGGTATCTATATACTGATATTTTGGCGAAATATTTGTGTTTGAAGTAACCGTAACTTTGTGATCGACCCTGTGTCGTGAAAGTTATTGTGTCAAATTTACAAAAGGTACAATTATACTATCATTAACATTAAGTATTATTTATCATTGACGTACCAGTTTCGGTGACCCTACGGGTTGTCACAAAAAATATTTCAAATGGGTCATTATTATTAAAATGTGTGCACATAGTTGTTCAAATTGATCATTTTGCTTGCTTCTGTGAAACAAATAAACGTATAATTTCTTAGGTAAATGTTTAGTTTGAGTCTAGTTGTATATCCCCCTCTTTTGGTGCTAAATTGTGAATACAGCCAGTTTCAGTGACCCCCATGGATTATACAATGTACATGATGAAACACAATATTTTGTCCAAAAAGTGTAAAACTTTGAATATATCTGTGAAAACAATAACTCTTACAACAGGATAAATGTTATGAGTGGAAATTTGCATTATTTTTTATTCCTTGGCTAGTAGACTTCATGTTTTTCTCTAAATGACCCATTTCTGGTGCCATTTAATGTGATGTCACCAGTAGCAACATCTGAAAGCTTTTGTTGATTTTGCAAGACAAATGAATACAACTAGTGAGCTATTTAGACAAGTACTTTGTGTGATACGCTCATTTTTTCTGATTCCGGGATGTCAGTGATGTCTCATAATTTTTAAGCAAATTCAGCGTGAATCATCTTACCACGGCGGCACCATTTGAGGATATATTGTGTCCGAAACCTTGACGGTGATGTTTATTTATCCCTATATTTTAAAGAACATACATTGAATTACCAAACTAGTTATTGAAAATGGCTGTCTGTTAACATTTTGTTTTATTTTGAGGTGCTAATGAAATTGGTTAAAATGCAATAGCAAAAAACATCCAAAATACCCCTAAGTTATTAAAATCAGCAGCACTCATTTGTTTTCATGCATTTTTAATCATTCAGCATGTGAATAAACTGTGATAATGTATGCCATTATGTGCACAAAGAATTATCATTTCAGAGCTCATAACAAAAGAGTAAGCACAAAAAATGAACTGGTCACTGAAACTGGTCAGTCACCAAAACAGGTACATTGATGATAAGTACCTTTTCTTTACAAGAATATATAAGAACGCCTTAACATAAGAGAAGTATAACTGTCAACTCTGGAAGCGTCCTAGTGCCACAGTCTATATTTGTTTGTATTATATTATCTCATAATTAGGAGAAGTCCAAATAAGTAGATGTTATGTCCTCATTAGAAGATACTAATTCCTAATTAGGAGGTACTAACTCCTAATTGGGATATACTTAGTCCTAATTGGGAGACACTAAGTCTTAATTAGGAGATAGTATTTAATAATTATTTAAAAAGTATTGTTAGATCTTCAGTGTATAACAGTACCAAAGTAAGTGTTCAGTATAACAGTACCAAATTACATTCATCGGATAAATGTAAACGACGAAGATGTATGCATTGTAATAATATCAACATATGTTCTTAATTCAATAGTAGCGTTACTGGTTTAACATATGATATGCACAATGATGTAGACTGACTTCACGTGAAATTATACATCGTATTACATGTAAAAAGGTAATAAACATTATGTCGGACTAACCAATCAAAATGTTTTCCGCAGAATGAATAACCCTAGATTTGATATAAGAGACTGTTCAATAAATCCTGTATCACATGTTGCAACCCATTTCGAGTCTCTAGACAATATTTTTACATTGTCCGATTTCTCTTTTGTTCCAATAGATGTTGTTTATAATAATGTAGACCGTTTATGTAAAGAAACGTTTTGAATACATAAATCAAAGACTATGCTTCCTAATAACAAAGTGCTGTTCGATATATAATACGTTCACATACTTGACATATATTCGAGTTTTGCCTATGTTTTTATTATATTATAACTAATAGGCTGATGAATCAACTGTGATCTATTATTTTATACTATCATGAGTATGTGTTATATATATGTCAGCATAATGGTATGTTACATTTCTTACATGTCATCATTTGTTTGCCACACGACGTAACGCCATTGTATGACGTCGATGTCACTTCCTTTGTTTATGTTTATTCTTTTTTATAACTACTGATGAAGGCATCATGCCGAAACGTTAAGTGTATTAAAATTAAATAAACAAACGTGTTTGTGCGATAATTATTATTATTATCTCATAATTATGAGATACTAAGTCCTAATTATTATGAGATACTAAGTACTAATTAGGAGAAAGTATCTCATAATTATGAGATACTTAGTCCTAATTAAGAGACACTAAGCCCTAACTAGGAGATACTAAGTCACAATTAGGAGATTGTATTTTATAGTTAAGAGATAATAAGTCCTTATTAGAGATTATAACTCCTAATTAGGAGATAATAAGTCCTAATGAGGATAAACTAAGTCCTTGAACAAGATACTAAATCCTATTATAGTATCTCCTAATTAGGAGATAATAAGTCTTAATTAGAAGATAATAAGTCCTAATTAGGACTCAGTATCTCGTAATTAGGACTTACTATCTCATAATTAGGAGTTCGTATCTCATACTTAGGACTAAATATCTTAGTTTACTTAGTATCTGGTAGTTAGGACTTAGTTTCTCCTAATTAGGAGTTAGTATCTCCTAATTAGGACTTACTATGTCCTAATTAGGAAGGAATGTCTTCTAATTAGGACTTTGCATCTCGTAATTAGGACTTACTATCTCCTAACTAGGACTTAGTATGTCTTCATTAGAAGATAATATCTCCTAATTAGGACTTAGTATCTCCTACTTATGAGATAATGGAATACAAAAATAATTTAGTATGTGGCACTAGGACGCTTGCGTCGTCAACTGATAGCCGTTGTTATTTAAATTATCAGAACAGTTGTGCTTTCTAAAGATTCGATTTTATTAATTTAATATGCATGTATTTTCGTGAGATTGATCGTTTTCTTAGACGTCAGTAGGAAACCTTAGATCTTGTATTGTCAATAATGATATATATAGCTGGCTTAGAATAAATATAAATTACCTTTGGTCACCTCTGCAGCTGAATGTGATTCTGTAATGTAAAGTGCACATGTATGTGTTTAACAACTGTTTGATTGTAGATAAATACAATATAAAAACAACCTCACCGAGGAATTCAAATATGTTCAAGACAACACACTATAGACTGTTTAATACTTCATATCATATCAATAGAAGATAGAAGATGTTATTTCGAAGAATATATGTTTTTTTATGAATACGTGAATGTTTTATTCAACAGAAACATTTGATTAAGATTGCATCCTATTTTATCCATGCATAGATTTTTGTCAAAATAAAATGTGTGTTGTTAAATATGTCTAAGGTAATTGATCAACAACGTCACTTCTTTAACGATGTATTTCCCTTCAAATTCATTAAATTGCTATGAAATAAGTGTATAATCTTGGACAATATAGCTTATCCTATTATAATGCAATATATTTGGCCATACACGTAAACAATGATAAAACTTGAATAAGGTTAAAACTAGTTGTATTAATTATAAACATAATGTTTGCACACTTATATAAATAGTTTTGCTTATATAACGAGTGCTTACATTATGTATACAATTAACGCGAATTGTGATCATTATATCAAAATAGTGTATGTAATGTTATAAGTCAGGTTTTGATTATATAAACAATCAGTATACGTTTAACTCTCAAAAGTGTAACCATAATAGAACACTATTGTTAAATAGCGGGTTATTTAATTTTATTAAAACTGTACTAATAGCAAATTTCAATACAATAGTAAAAATCACAAATTCTTTTTGCCTAAGGAAGACACGTCACAAAAAAATAATTATAACTATGAATTAATGTACCTGTTTCTTGAATGCATATATATTTCGGTTCCTTGTGGTTTCGTTGATTTCGTTGGAACAGCTGTAGTTACCAGAGCTTGTAGTGCTGAATGTTACAATTACGATGGTAACACGCGCTATGTCTTAATTTGATGACATTCTGTACACGTCAACATGTTGCGTCTCAACAGAACATTGTAATGCACTAAATCCGGAACACTGACCAATCAAAACGTTTGATTTGTAGCATTTTACATATTTAGCTTCATTTGCAATCCATAAAAAATAAAACTGTAAGGCACATTTCTCTCTCCAATCTCTGCACTGCGACACTCGACTGAAATGCTCAATATTCTTTTTTTGACATACCAAGAAAGAGCTTTGAAAATATACTAGAGTATCGTATATGTTTGCATTTACATCATTATGTTTCCTATTTATGTTCATAGTTTGCCTTATTTTTTCGGCATAGCCGTCTAAAATCACATTTGACCTAGGTGTATTGCGATAATTATGCCAAAATAAATTGAATGCCAATAGAATTGGACAAATTTTATAATTTTAGGGAATGCAAACTTACAACAATTGTTTAATGTATACCAATAACTGTTGCATACTTTTGTGGATTAAAATTTACATAATTGTTTGCACAAGCTTTTAAAATAAAGCAATAAACATATCTTCGACATACACTCTAGAACTGAACATAACTATGAACAATTTACTCATTTGTAGCTCATGATCAGAATGTTATATTCATTAAAATAATGAAGTAACTATTTTGTTTAGCCTTCAACAGCGACACGCTCTATAAATAGCAATTACAATGCTTCAATTCACGGTGAACCAAGTCGGTCACAACGTCCTGTTTAGCTCGCGTCACGTCTGCCTGTCAGTAGTGTTAAGGTTTCTTGTGACAATCACAAAATATAAAGAAGTAAATTTGTGGAATATTTCTGATAAATGAGCTAAACAAATAGCAAATTTCACGGAGCTTATATTTCCTATAGTCTGACGTCAACCAATCCATGGCCGATTATTCATGAACAATACAATATGGTGGACTAACGGTATGCCATTCATAAAAATATAGTTTTCTAAATTGTCTGCGTTCGTTTTGCCAGTCGTTGTAACCAAACATTATATTTTATTTTAGTATATTGTGATCTTTTAGTGATTTTAATCTCGTTGAATGTATATATATACTGAATAACCTGTCGGAACATCCGTACATATATTTCGGATTTTCGGACGTGTTGTTTACTATTGAATCAAATACACCATAAATTTAGTAAAGCTTATTTATAGATCTTTAAATACACTGTTCTATTATTTTAAATAATTAGCAACAAATAATACATTTTTATCTTCTGTTGCTGTGGATTAATTTAATTTCGTTGAAATGAAATTTCGTGGATTCGTAACATCGGGCATATTTGTTGGATCTTAAATTCGTGGATTTTGATTTTTCGCCAAAAAAGTAAAATAAATACTGTATCTATGTGCTTTTTTTTAATTCTAACAACCCTTGCGCTCAGTTGACATCCGCTAAAACAACAACGTGTCAATTACCCGCATTGTCCGTATCTTATCGTCTCAATCTCGCGGTACCATAGTGTCTTGTATAATTGTAATAAAACAGTGGGTCCTATTAATGGCAGTTTGACACGAAGCCAGTTAAACGCATGACAATTAACAAGTGACAAACTACGAATATCAATACGTGCGTGACAAATGAGCAATCTGTCAATTATTCTGTCAGTATTATCTTTTCTTTCAAGAAGGAAACATCATACACTTATTTATTTTTTCAAACATAGTTAAAGTGTAATTTAACATCATGTCAGTATTTACAGTAAATAATTACCAAGGGAGGTAACACAATCATCCAAACATGGGTCAAAAGTAGTTGCGCCCCTTTAGTCTGACGTCACAGTAGTGCAGATACGAATAATTTCGGATATAAGACTTCGGACATAAACGTTCGTCGTACATTTGAATTCGTGGCAGAGCTGGCCCACGAAAATCCACGACAATTTGTGTCCGACGAATAATAATGGTTTAATAAAGACCATCATCCTTATTAAAATAATATGAATTGGTCAAACAAACTAAAAATTAATAAATAAAAAAAAATATTAATTTATTGATATTAATAATTTATTTAACTGTTATATTTTTTCAGCATGCAGTTTCCATTCAAAGGCATCAGTACAACGGTAAGAAGATAAAAAGAACAGAAAAAAGCCACATGTGTGATACTGTTCTCTTACAACTTCATAAGACAAGAATGTTCATCTGTGTGATTAGTATTGTATCTAGTGGATTTATCATGAGATTATAAAATGTCAAGTGTAAAAACAACTTTCTATATTAAGCATTTAATATGAGTAAGTTATAAAATATTAACAGTGAGTAGCATACAAAGCATTAATGAGGAAATCTTAAAAACTTTGCAACATACCCCAAGCATGTGTTGTCCTTTTGAAAGGTGAAAGTAAACTTATTCTATGTTTAAAATGATAATTTTTATTTTATCTGTAGCTTTAGAGAACATTGCGAAGTTAAATTTAAATATGTTCAATTATGTAGTACTGATTTGTTTGATGGTGTGCATTGTCTGAGCCTATACTGCATCAAATTATTTCAGTGAAGATTTCAATGTATATATTTTTCTTTAGGAAAAATATGCCCATTATTTGTATACAGCTGAAATGGTTGATTTGCAAATATATATATATAATACTTCACAGGTATACATTTATTGTGAAAGTAAACTTGTTTAGTCATTAAAATATATTGTATGCAATAAATTAACAATTGTATTTCACTGAAGAACATGTATTGCACTTATGTACATTAGCATTGTGTCCTTATTATCCAGAAATATATACGTAGATGTTTTGATTTGGAAAAGACAAGAATGTATGTGTAAATTAACTGTGTTATTATCTGTTTGATTTGAAATTATAAATCAAATAAAGGTTTAAACAGTGTAATTAAAATGTGTTAATTATATGTATGCCTAAATAATATCACTTATAAGCTGGCATAAGTCTTATATATAAAATTATTTAGTCAATATTTCCAGTCATATCACTGTAATAAGAGTGACATGTAGGGTGTTTCAGCTATAAGTTTCAAGGCATTTTCATTAATTGTATAAATTAATTGCAATTTCCTTTCTCTGTAAGGCATGCCTACCTTTCCACCGTCTTAATCACAATGCCTAAGGTGTATAAGATTTGTTAATTAATACAGGTAATAATGAAACATAAATAAAAAACAACACTTGTGCAGAAGAACTTTTTTTTAAATATCTAACAGTCAATTTCAAGATCCTTTGAATAACCAGTAAAGTTGGCCAGCCAAACACACAAAATGAATCCAGCAATTTCGAAAAGAATCAGCACCCTGAAAATAAATACAAACAACAAGAATTATACAGAGTAAGTTCTACTAGCATTAACTACTACTAGCTAGATCTACATTGTTAATGTATTTCCAAATGTAATAATTCTAAAATGGTGATGCAATACACATTTACTTTTGCTGTAATACTTTTTACTTTAACACAAACTTAATATACAGTAACGTGATTGGTCTTTTGAGCATTATTAAAAATCAAATTAACTGCCAATACGCATTTACTGCTTATACTGAATTAGTTCCTGAACACTTATCCGAATATCCGAAATAGACATCAAGTTAATTTGAGTGAGCTTTTTAACAAAACTACCATTTATACTGCAATGGCAAGCATGCATATAAACAAACAAGACAAGACAAAGGTTGAATGAAAGGCGCAACGATATTACAACGACAGGTAAAGAAGTACTTAATTTTCAAGCTCGTTTGAAATTGCCGATAGAAAGTAACGTTCCTCAGCCATCTTGATTTAACCGGTGTTACCACAGGAGATTTGGGTGATGCCAGACCTTTACTACGAAATAAGTAAAAATCGGGTATCGGGATAATATTTCCTATTATTTTATCATTGTGTAACAAGAAATATCTTTAAAAAAGATATTCGGCGTCTGAGGAAATTTTTCATATTAGGAATGTAAACTAAACTTCCAGCATAAATATTTAAAACAATGTAACTAAGACTAGATCCTAATGGCATACAATACTCAAATTATTATATACTAGTAGTTTACGCCTTCTAACATACCATATATTAAGTAATGTATATATATATATATATATATAATGCAAAGTGAATCCGGATTAAGTGTGAATCCGGATTAAGAATATAAAACAAAACTGAAAACACGTCGCATGGGTTTAAAAAATTCCAAGCTCATCAGGGCATAACACACATATATAATAACGTCGAAATTGTCAAAGTAACGACGTCAATTAACAACGTCATTTCTATTATGACGTCAAATGTCACAAATATTAAAAGAAATTTAACAACGGCTTAAATAAATCAATGAATTGTTGTTATTGAGCTAACCTAGCTGAAACAGCGTCCGAATATAGCTTATAAAAAGTAAATGTTTTAAATTTTGGTTCTAAGCCAGCTTGAAAATAAAATTAAACACAACTTTACATTTAAAGAAAGACAGGCTATTCAATCATTATCTAAAGATAAAAGCATAATCATTAAAGAGGTAGATAAAGGTGGTGGCATAATGTATTGTTTGCAAAAATACAACATTTATAAGACAGATATGCTGCAATAAGTACAAATGCATAGTTTATTTGAAATGAAAACACAAACTAAAATGTGAACATGCATTATTCTTTCTATATATGTTATTCAAATGAACAAAAAGATCGGCATTCTTAAATATATATCTGCGTTTGGTAGCCGTAATACTTTTATGTGAAACAAGTGCACATTCTTGTTAAGACAATTCTTGTTATGTATTCTGACATCTGTGTCATAGAAAGTGGTACATATATCGCGTTTGGAATGATTAAGTCGATATCTCAGTAAATCATCATTTGAGCTTTCTTACATGATACCAATTGGGAATTAAAACACGCCAGACAATTTCCAATACATTTACTGTTGATAATCATCTTCGGCAGTTTTCCGCCTTCACTCGTAAGTTAAATTTATCAACACTTAACAAACCGAGTTATTCGTTTGATATATACGACAGTATTTCAGCGCTTCATTAATACTCTTCCGTATTATCATTTAAAATTGTACCAGTAAAAGAGGTTTATATTGTTGTCTGACTATTTATGTTTACAAATTAAACAATAATAACAATAATAACAATGTGTTAGATGTTTAAAAACGAATTAAATTTCTAGATAATTTTTAAAAACATTGCCTTTCTACATAAGAAAGCAAATGCAAAAATTAAGAGACGTGTACTTCCGAGAGTAGATGCTAAAGAAACATTGTTACCTAAACATGTGACACGCGTTGTAACAACAATAGATCGTTCCTTGCACGACAAACAACGTATTTAGTGTTCCACTATGGTCGAAGAAGTAAACACGGCATAGCGTGCCTTGTCTCTCAATTACCATACCAGTGCATCCTTCATCTATCAATCCGTTCCTTGTAATTGGTAATAATAATCATAACGTTTAGCTAAACTATGTGTACCAAACCACATAATCCATTTCCAATTAATGAAAAAGAAACCCAATGAAATTTATCGACACATGTAGCGGACATGCAGGTACTTATAAATTGCCAAACACGGATCACCAAACACGTCGTAAAGGCTTCTATCGCGCACTCAGTCTTGTTGTCACACCTTGCCTGTACCGTACCCAAGGCATTCTCCGCTCTGCATCGCACCGCCAGGGAGTTGGTGAACGAGCAATGAGGGGCGGTCTGGTCCTCACCGTACATGGCCCAGAGAATCTGTATTGTCCTTCCGTCAGAACAGCGCATGTTCGCAACCTCAGTTTCGCAAGCGATGATTTCTATAACATAGTATGTGTTAATTATACAACACGTTTACAACAGTTAAATATAATTAGTGTTTAATTTCATTTTGTGTATTGCTTGAGATAAACAAACATATACAACACGTTTACAACAGTTAAATATAATTAGTGTTTAATTTCATTTTGTGTATTGCTTGAGATAAACAAACACAATCATTACAAATGCGCCGCCGTTGTTCGGGAAGGATGTTACATTCATGACGTCGTATTTACGTCAAATTTCCTGGTTGCGTTTTGCATATTATTTTCAATGCATTGACGTACTCGTAAATATCGCTAATAGAACACATCAAAGAAGGTTTCGTGAATCTCAAGTAAAGCACGACATAAACATCACATGTTAGTTAAAAATCAGGTTTAGATGCCTTCTCAACAAAATAGTATACACATGGCTTTATATACTGATTGACTTACTTGGCGTTCTCACTATTTATGTGAAGCTTAATATCTATAAGTGCGTACCATATCACTAACATGAACCAGGGAATGCATGTACGAAGGTATTCGACTAATACTGTGTTTTCTGGGTCAGCTTTTTAGAGCTGCAAACGATTTAGCTATCGCTCGATTCGATTCGATTTTGATATCAAATATTATGTTTGTGAATATTACGATTTGATCCAGGTTTCATTTATACAAACTTGGTTTAAACGGTATTTTATTCATAAGACAAACATGTTATGTGACAGAAAAGCATGTTTTCTCGATTAGAAAACTAGCTTTGAATAAACTTATTGTTATATAAATTCCTTTCCTTTTGTGGTTATTTAATTCAATTAATATGCATATAAACTGGTTATTTGGCGACCTTCAATAACAAATGACATATTATACATACACAAATCAGCATTTAGGAGAGAGACGATATTATAATATTTAAAATCGTTCTTACGATTTAGTCTTCTTTTGAGTTTGTCTCAAATTCAGTTAAAGCGTGAGATACATAATTCCACGACACGATGTAATGTTTGGAATAATATTAACGTCCGTAAAAAGGGAAGAAAAGGAAAGGGAAACAAAACAGATTGAGACATATTAACATATAAAACATCAATGAAAACGAAGGGTTGAGAGCCACATGAGTTCAGTCTCTAAGAACCGACAATAAAATTGTGAACGTTTAAAATGATTTTTTTTTTCTTTTTACATTTTATTTTCAAATATTGCATTTACAACATTCATGTGCACCAAAGGTAATGTAAAAGCATAATACACGAAAACGCTGTAAATACACACAATAATGATGAAATAATGAATGAGAGATGATAATGATGATAAGAATGGAGTGAGTAACAGTGGTAGTGGGTTACACAAAACACAAATCATAATAATCTGTAGACAGGAATATTAAACAACGAAAAAGATGACAGGGGTTACATTAAAAAATTTGTGCCACTTATTTTCATGTTGTTCATGTTTGCCTTTCCATACAGCAATCAACTCTTCTATTTTCAGTTTGTACTTAAAATAATCTATAAATCTGTCAAACATTGGTGGACATCGTTGGTATTTACATTTGAATATAAAATATGTTCCTTGTAATACAACAAAGTTAACACAGTTCGAATAATTCCTGTTAACTAGAAACATATTACAGAGTGAAATACATTCATAAGACAAATTGAAGTCTGTAATATTAAGTTTATTTTTTATATAATTCATGATTTGAATCCAAAAATTGTGGACTCTAGGACAATCCCAAAACAAATGCCTATTTGATTCCACTGACATTGAACATATATCACAAATACTAGATTCTACCATTCTGTATTTAAGGAGTTTTTGATTGTTAAGAACAATATTCATCAAAAACTTATGTGATGTGTAAGTAGTGAGTGAATATTTTTTGCCAATTAAGCTGTTTATGAAAAAGATGTGTGTGTATCGGACGGTAGTAAGTTTGAGTGTTAATAATTGCATGTAATTGTTGTTTGTGTGATATTTCCGTGGCAAGGGTGGGGGTGCGCTGGTCGACGGCGATAGCGTGGCTGGTGGTTAATTGTTTTCAGTAGGCGTGGACGCTGAACTTTACCTTGTCTTACTTGAATTTCTTAGTAATTTTGAATTATTCAGTCTTTGAATTCCAAAAGGTCTAGGATAAAGTAATACGGCCTTGTTGTTATAAATATACAGGTGGTTTTTATGGTATCGTTTATTTCTTGTTTATTAAAGATAATGAGAACATATTTTCTATCTATGGTTAGAATAAGTCACTGACACAGTATATAAATGGGTTTATTTAAGTATATTGAAGCTGTTGAGTGTTCGTTTATGGATGATAGTGCTGGGGTCGGCCTTAATATTGATTTTTATTAGACGGTCGGCGAGGCCGCACCGTCTTTAATACAAAGGTCGCCATTACTAAAAATAGAAATACGGTTTATGCTCATTTACTCGAGTACGATTTGAGCTGTTGTAAAGAAATTTCATATGTAGATACCGTATATTGAGATCTCACTTGAGATTGCAAATGGGGTGGTGGACTCAAGGTAACTGTTACTAAATATAGAAAAATGTTTTTTCCTTAATGGCTCAAGAACGAATTGAGGTTATGTATTTTTAGCCATATCATAAAGAGCTTCACCTTGCATCCTGTCTTTTATTATTGTGCTGCCTCTTATGCATTTCAATCTGGAACGTCTTTGTGATTTTCCCATTCTTCACCACATTGAAACCAAACTTAAGTTTCCATTACTGAAAGTTTGAACTTGAATTTTTAACGCGCATAAAGTATTTATTCCATTTTTAGCTCGACGTTTCAAAGAAAAAGTCGAGTTATTGTCGTCTGCGTCAGCGTCTGCTTTAGTTAAGTTTTTTTGGTTAAGTTTTTTTGTCAGAGTCCATTTCTCAAAAACTATCCAAGGTATCCATTTTTGAAACTTTCAATACTTGTTCACTATCAAAATGGCAATTCATTCGAACAAGGCAGGTAACCCTGTGATTTGTATTTCCAGAGTTATCTGCCCTTGTTTGTACTTGTAACTTTTGAAATTTGACATTTTTTGTTAAATATAAAATTTCTCAATAACTATCAGATACATTAAATTAAAACTCAAGATACTTGTTTATGGTGCTGATGATTCTGTAGATGCGAGGAGGTAACTCTTTCAAGGATTTTGTTTTAGTTGTTACCCTATTTTCAACTGTTCGCTTTAGGTTAAATTTCTCAATACATGTATGAGGTATTGACTTGAAACTCAAAGTATTTTATCACAGTGATCAATTTATTCTTTAGACAAGCGAAGGTAACTCTTTCAATGATTTCTTTTGTGTTATTGCTCTTTTTTCTACTTAGAATTTTCGCTTTAGGTCAAATTTTACATGAACTATAAGAGGTATTGACTTGAAACTCAAAATACTTTATCACAGTCATGAAACCATTCTGTAGACGCGATGAGATAGTTATATCAAGGATTTTGGTGGAGTTATTGCCTTTTTTTAACTTAGTATTGAGCTTTAGGTCAAATTTCTTATGATCTATAAGAGTTATTGACTTAAAATTCAACAGACTTCATCACAGTTATGATTCCATTCTACTAACAAAAGGCCAGAATACTATCAAATTCGAGAAACCCTTTTTCTTACGACGACTGTCTGTTTACGCTGTCAGCGCTTTGATTTATATAAAGAGATAGCTCGAGTATTGGGATGTGTTTGTGGACTAAGAAGACTGTATTATTTTGGGTAAGATATGGTAGTTGTTTTATGGGTCGTTTGGCCGCTTCAAAGAACGTATTCTTGATAGTAAAGATATAGAGATTGTTAGGCTAGTTTATAACAGATAACCGAGGTATCAAACATGTGTGTGTGGTGGAATTTTATCGAGGGCACCGGGATTTCTCCCAAGTGCCAACGCCCCCAGAAGACTTGTTAGTTGGGTTACGGGGGATAGTGCAAGATACAGGAGACCACCCTTTCCAGAGGCGAGCCTGGGTCTTTTAGTGTGTGCCCGGTGTAAAGCACCTATTACAGTGCACAACGGTTTAACGTCTCATGCGAAAGACGAGTTTGTAGGTTAGGTTTGTGAATTCTCAAACATGCATACAGAATCGACATGAATAGGAACAAAAACATGCACATATGAACGACATTAAGAGAACCATCGCCTTGTTTTTCGTGTTACAAAAACAGTTCACGTCAATAAGTGCTTTACGCGCGGACGAGATAGAGATGTTGCAGGTGCTCGCAATGCGTCCTACTGAAATGGCCCGTTTAATGAGTTTATGTTTTTAGGTTATAAGAGAAACAAAATTAAAATTGAATACATGTATTATTCAAAATTGGATCCGATATTGTAGCCTCTTTTATTTGATTTTTTGGTTTTATTAATGTATGTGTAAGGACAAATGGGGTTCGACTTGATTTGCTTGAAAATGTGTGGCCAGTATAGAAGACGGGTCTTGTGTCGTGGGCCAAGCGACTTGTTTTGAAATCGGTATTTTAGGGCTAGGTTAGTTTTCAAATTGTAGATGGTTGTGGGCTGGGTACGGATAGTTAAATTTGACTTATATGGTGGCCGTCCTTGAGACCTAATACATAGAAGAGGTGTCAAGGACAGTACGTTAGTTATTAGTCAACGGGTGAATACATGCAACATTAGTACATACATAATATAAAATTCATATTATACACAGAACATACAACATAAATACCTGCAGATAGGATGCAGCATAGTCATTAAAGTAAGCAAGGAAAACAAACATACAAACAGGCATATGAACAAAACATGACAACGAGGTTCAGGGATATTATAAATAAAGGAGTTCATTTTGTGTTACGCTGGGCGTACTGCTATTCCGTCGTTCATAAGAGCGGCGGTAATAGCGCCTAATTCCTAATATTTGTTTTATCCGCTATTTCCAAACATTGATAATCACCCTGTTACAAATGGATGTTACAAGAAAAAACAGATCTGCATCAAATGGAAAATTCTAAACAAGAAATTTTATTTAAACCTAACAGGGGTACTTTACTTCGCCTCCTAGCATCTTCCCTATGTACGGGGGAAGGTTATAGGATTGGTGCGTGAAATGCCCTGACCGTCGTCGTCGGAAGCTTACTATCAGCTCAAAGAAAAGGAGCAATGTGGATGGACTCTTTTTTGTAATGTAAATGTAGAGACAGTCTAGGTATGATCTTTGGGCGGAACCGGCAACATTTAGTAAAAATTGAATCACACTTCCGATCTTAGCGCATTGGGTTTGAGAGTATATGTATAATATTAGACTATGTTTAATAAAAAAAAAGAATCCTCACTAGGAGCAGAGTGCTTAAGCTGTTATTGCCTGTTGTTCGGATTTCAGTTGTGTTCTTATTCAAAGGAGATAAAGGATCCCCGCAGGAGGCAGAGTGCTTAAGTTGTTATTGCCAATCACAGGGATCCTGTTTCCCATAGGGTGTATAATGGTGATTTATTACTTGAGCTTTATGTTGGGAAAAAGAATCCTCACTAACGGCAGAGGGCTTATGCTGATATTGCCCGTTGTTAGGATTCTAGTTCCTGTTCTATATATACGAGATAAAGGATTCCACCAAGAGACAGAGTGCTTAAGCTGTTATTGCCTATCAGCGGAATCCTGTTTCTCCAGTAGATTTAAGATATTCAGGGTTATATTTGTTTATTCAGATGACGTTTACTGGTCACGCCCAGTATATAATGTGTTTATACAACTTGTAACGGGAAGTAATTCTAGGAATTTATAAGTGTAAAATAGCGTCTTAACGTGTTCTAATCAATGTGCATTCGCTAGAGAATGAACTACCTTATCCAACGCAAACGAATATGTATACTTAGACACGTACTAGGTTTCCCCATATATGCATGTACGTGCCATCTTCTTGCATGTCTTCGTTTAACTTGCGGGTAGACAAATCTACCCGCAAGCGAGCACTAAAAATTCGGAATTCTTATTTTAACCAGTCTTTCGATTTGTAACACGACAACGTGTAAGTCACATTGGTTTTGTTACTGTACATTATAAACCCTCCCACCTTCCACAATATTGTATGTACTTGGATACTCGCCAGTGTTTTATATAGTTTCAGTAAATTGCACATTGGGCTGGGAAAACGCTGTTTCGTCAAGGCTGCTTCCATACGATATTGGATCGAGTGCACAGAATCACACAATCAACGGTGGTCGTCCAAGACACAGTTGGGATCATAAATAATTTTCTAGGAACTGTTATTCATTAACTTGGAACGACTTATAAGCCTGTATATTTACTGCTTACAGCTTTTGAGTGGTGGACATGAGAAAAGAGTTCTTTATGAGTAAAAAAATGAGTGTTGAATGTTACATTTGTTATAACATTATTTCTTGATGCATCGCCTAACATGACACAATCACCACATATTGCTCTTGGAGAATAAGTAAGATTAGATATCTATATTTTTCATCACAATTGTAAAATTGAACCTTCTGCATGATGAGACCTAACATCCGGTGGTTCTAAGACATTAGCCATTAAGGCTGCCAAAATGGTGAATTTGTGACGACAACGGCCCCGTTCTCTTGCCTTTTAATATTGTGTCTAGCCGTTATGGCCTGCTGTTACTTCTAGTTTCTTGGGGTTACGTGTTCCGCCTTATTAAACACAGTTGAACGAACGTAAAGCGAGAAAGATCGCATGGACTCCAAAGAAGTATAAACCATAAGGTTAATAAGTGTTTATTTATCGAGCGACTGGGGACTTAGGGTATGTATAGACGTGTCGGACTCTCGCTTGTACAGCACATGATTGCTGGGCTGCCGTCTTTATTGTCCGGGTCGTCAGCTATTTGATTAATATAAATAATGAGCTACATGTAACCAATGGCCATACCAGTCAGATAGTAGCTACATGATATGAATATAATGTGAGCAGGGCAGACCATTGTACAGCATTATAGTTTCAGTGTTAAAATAATATTTGATTGCTAGTAATGTGTGTTGTACCATACAATTATTTGTTAATCATTAATTATAATCAACGCCCAAGTAGGCTGAGGAAAATTGTATTAAATAGGTGCATAGTTCTGTTTGCACATTTGTTTTGACACTAGTCTCGTAGCCATACATACTAGGAGCCGGACACGTTACAAATTATTGAATGAGTTATTGAAATCATTGCTTTTTTATTACGTTCTATGGTAATGTTAAATTCATGTTTATGTATACCAGCCAAACTTTAATAGTAGGAATAAAAAAAATAAAACCTTGTTTTGTAGCTTGTCGTTGAATAATAAGTTCCTTAGAGTTAAATAAATAGTAAGACACTATATTCGTTAAGTGAATTGTATGAGATTGCTTTTATATGAGTTGATGTTTTTAAGTAATTTATAACTTCTTCAAGTATTCTGTTTCACGTAAAAATTGAAAAACACATTGTCGCACCTGTGCATCAATTGCCCTGGGAGGGAAAAGCAAATTGTTTCTCGTTATATCGAATGTTAAGTTGTAAATTGCCATGATGTTTCCACCGAGTTCTAATCGTTGCGTGTCATGAGTCGGGCATTTAAAAAATAAATGGTCAAAGATTTCTGGAATGTTATATTGCGAGCATATTATATTTGTGTTGTAAGATTGCCATATAGGTTACTGGTTTGTAATCGTAAGCGGGTATAGACTCGGTCTTCTAGTTTATTTGTACTGTTACATTGTATAGAGTGGGAAGGATTTGATTTGATTGGAATCGGCGACGAAACGTGTCCACGCGCAGTCTTGTTTGTTGTAAACTTTTTTGCTTGATTAATGATTATGCTTCTTGGACACTGAGTTTTAGGCTCGAGTCTTTACCTTCTTTTGATCCTGATGTGATATTTTGAAGAATGTATAGATCGACATTAAGTCTTTCGCTACCGTTTAGACGGTTTGTTGTTGTAATCGGACATTAGAGGTGGAACAGAAATGTGTTTCGAAAGTAGTTTGGACAGTGGAGGAAAAAGTAGTTGACAGTCTCAACTGCACCATATGAACAGAGAGGGGAGTCAGTTACCGATCTCCGGTGGAGTTCGCTGTTATGGAGCTACAACCAAGGCGAAGTCTTGTGTGCAGAATCAGTTACACATTTGTTTTTGCCTATTCATAAGTCATGACTTGCAATAAAATAAAGATTATTTTTGCTGTTATTAAATCCATTGTATTCATTCATTTGGTTAAATCAACGTATGTGACTTTCGCGACACACATATATATCCATATAAATAAGACAAATGGAAAAATGACAGTGTTACATTTCACTTTCTCACACACAAGTACAATTTACACAGCAACAAAGCATGACTTTTGACTGCTATGCCTACCTACATGTTCAGGTTGAATATTAAATTAAACCACATCTTAACACGGTAATGAAAGAAAGAATGACTAGTAGACTGTGCTATGAACATTTGTATACAGAACACATGTTTGAGGCGTATAAGGTGACGCACATACTATCATTTTTATACAGTTGAATATAGAAACAACCATGATGCTATGATCAATTGACATGATTAATCTACACAAAAACGATAATTTTAATTAACAATTTATATATATATACTGGCTTTTAACATACATCAAACATTTATTTGTAATTGATAAGAAACGTGCAAAGACATACATTTATAATGAACACGCGTGTGTAAATATCTGTTTACTTTTCTTTACTTGTAGTTTTTTGTCCGTTTGTTTATTATTATTATTAGTTTATTGTCATTATTATTTTCTTCTGTTTAAATACTAACTATTTGTTCTGTAAATAAAAACGATTCAATTTTAAACTATAATATGTTACTAACGCTGATTAAATGACTTCCCCCTATGCTATTCCAACTATTAGTGATTATAAATTGAACCGGAAACATGCATATATGGATTGTATTCTGAATGCTGTATAATATTTTTCCCATGTTGTATCTATGCATACCTGGGAGTAATAAAGCGTTGTTCTGACTAAAAAATATTCTTACAGTGCTGGCTTTATTCTCAACGGAAGACTTTCCTCAGACAAGGCACCCGACATGTTAACATTTAGGAATAAATCAACCATTGACTATGTTATTGCCTCATTTGACAGCTTTCACTTCCTTTCTGATTTCCATATCATTGAAACAGACTCACTCTTTTCAGATGGACACAATGCCCTCGCCTGATCCATCCATATCCCACACAGAGAATGCCCCAATGTTAACACCAAAAACCCAACAAACATGAATAAGAAACCAAAATGGAAACCTGAATTGTCTAATCAATTTATCAATAATATCAACCGTAACAAAATAGACCAAATACTAACACAAATGAACACATAACCTCAGTCACAGCAAACAGTAGAACACATCACTTATGAACTTCAATCAGTCTTCCATCAAGCCTACACCAGCACATACCCTGAAAATAATAAAAAATTTAATAACATAGCTCATGAAAATAATAAATCTTGGTTTGGCCCTCAATGCTCTAAAGCACGCAAAAATTATCACACTGCCAAAGATGATTACACAAAAAACAAAACTGCAGATAACAACTAAGAATGATAAATGCCAGTAAACATTATAAACGCACAATGAACTACCATATTAATGCAAGCAAACAAAACATGTCTAATAAACTACGTTCCATGACTGATAAAAACCCTAAACAGTACTGGTCCTTTTTGAATAAACTGAAACCTTAATCTAAAGTTAACAACACACCAACATTAAAAGAATTCTATGATCACTTCAAAGAAATTAACACCAACACCATCACTGACAATCGTTTCAATGACACAAATTCCCAATTTCCAGACGACACAAGTAACAGACTAAACATCACAATCACTAAAGAAGAATTGAAAAAAGTATCCAGAAGCTCAAAAACTCAAAAACACCAAGCCTATTTGATAACATCTTAAACGAATATATTAAGTCAACTAAACATCTCCTTATACCAGTTTACTGTAAATTATTTAATTGTGTCCTGGAAACTGGATTTATTCCACAAACCTGGCTGAATGGAGTCATTATACCCATATTTAAAAACAAAGGTAACCCAAAAGACCCAAACAACTACAGACCAATTACTATTCTATTCTGCGCCTTCATAGATTTTTCTCAAGAATTTGACAGTCTGGCGAATCGGCCTATGGCACAAACTTCTCCAACATGACATAAACGGCAAATTTTTGCAATTAATTCAAAATATGTATAATAATATTAAATCTAGTGTCTCTGCTAATGGTTATATATCAGAGTCCTTCATTTCAGAAATTGGTGTTAGACAAGCCGAAAATTTATCGCCGTTGCTTTTTTCTTTTTTCTTAAATGACCTTCAAACACATATGCACCTCAATGGCTCGATGGCATAGAATTAACAAATCCCCTGGATCTGTCTCTTTGGCTTAAACTACTTGTCCTACTCTATGCCGATGACACGGTGATTTTGTCAGACTCCAAATCAGATCTTCAAAATAGTTTAGACATCTTTCAAAATTACTGTGGCAGGAACTTACAACTCGAATTCAATGAAAGGCTATATAAATGAAATTACTTTATTCCTCATTTGTGCACATCATACTAAACATAACAATTATGACCAAGGACAAACATTTTACATAATACATAATAATTATGTATTGTAATATGGAAATAAATAACAGGCTGTCTGACTAAACGATGCAATTTAAACAAGTTATGCCCGAAATTTCGCGTTATTGCTGATTGTCCGAATTTACTGTACAAGTACTAAAATTGTTCTGGATATAGGTTTCTGTTTAATCTAATAACAAGTAGCATTGCTCTTTAAAATCGATATACCATCATGCACTCACCGTCATGTGTGAACTTCAAATAGACGCGCAATTAATGCACTTTCGCTCCGTATCGAATGTCTGTCATCACTCCATCACAGCCGCCGCGATGCCCGTTTGTGCCTGACGTGGTAAGCGCAGGTAATCCAGAATAGTGCCAAATGCGCAGGCTAGTCCGTCTTGTCCTGTTATCTTGGGAACTAATATCATTTGGCGTTGCAAGTCTGTGTCAGCTGGTGTATCTTTGCCAGATGCCTGGCAGACAGCTTTCAACACTTGTTTGTAAACCAGCTACAGTTGTGTCTACAAATGAACACATTGTTGAGATTAAACGTTATGAATCACTTTCTTTCAGTGGAATCGTGAGAGGACTTAGTCATGACATCCAGAAGGTAGTTACAGAGAACCTTTCTGATGATGGACCTTGAGTCGTCAGGCCACACATTGTTAAAGTCCTTCAGCATGGCAATTATGCCAAAGTTCCAGTGAGACTTTGCAACATGACTGCCAAGTCAGTGTTCATAAAACCAAAATAAAAACACTTGTTTTGAAAAATGAAGTCACTGTTGTTGATTATATTACTTCTTCTCCTATCTTTCCTTCTGTTAGTCCCACTTCACAACAGGTTCCTAAGTCCATTGATGATCTTGGCATCAAAATTGATTCTTCAAATTTGACGCCTGAGCAGATTCTTAGAGTTCGGCAAGTTCTCGGAGACTGGAAACATGTATTTTCTTCTGGTCCAACATATATTGGCCATTGCAATTTGGTGAAGTACCATATTGCTCTTGATAATGACACTCCTTTTTAGCAACCATACCGAAGAATTCCCCTAGGTAGGTATGAGGAGATGCGCCAACATGTTATTGAGATGCTTGATTGCGGTGCAATCCGCGAAAGCAATTCCCCTTACTCTTCAAACTGTGTTTTTGGTACGATAGAAAGAAAAATGTATTCGTTTTTGTCTAGACTTTCGTATGCTCAACTCCAGAACCCGGACAGATGCCTACATGCTTCCTCGTTTCGACAATACTGTTGACTTACTTGTAGGTTCCAAGCTCTTTTCAAAGTTAGACCTACGGTTAGGTTATTGGCAGGTCGAAATTGCGGAAGAAGACCAACACTGCATTTTCCGTGGAGAACCTTGGATTCTATTAATGTGAACGCATGCCATTAGGTTTCGTAATTTCTGGCGCAACATTCCAGCGTTGCATGGAAAAGTGTTTGAGCGATCTTCTCTTGCACGAGTGTCTCGTCTTTTTCTATGTACAACTTTGATATAACTTGCAAAGCTGGTAAACTAAATAGTGATTGTGAGCATGAAACCACACTTGTTCTCCGATGCTATTAAGGCAATATGTGACTCTGTTTCGTTTCAGCTTCCGGCCATTGAACGTCTGACTGGTGTTGCACTGTTTCTGCTTCACAACGGCCGCTGTGGATGCAATCACACCAGTAAACCAAATGTAACTGGTCCTAAGAACAGTCATGTGATCGTGATATTGCACAAGTCATTGACATGGTTCAGTGTGGTACGAAACCTGGAGATGTAAAAGAGTTATCAACCAATGTCAAAACACTGATTAGAGATGTTGATCGCCTGTCAATAGTTGATGGAGTTTTGTATCATAGCTCCATATAGAAAAAGTTCGACAACTCGTTGTGCCATACTCGTATCGCTTAATAGAGTGTCGGGGTGTCCATGACGATGTTGGTCATCCAGGGCGCGACAAATAACTGTGGCTTGCTCGGCAGCATTTCTACTGGCCAGGAATCGAGCAATGCATTGAAAGTCATGTCACTCACTGTAGGAGCTGTATATGCAGGAAAACACCCATTCAACGCCGTCCACCAGAACCTGTTTGGCAAATTGCAGTTTGAACAGTCTTCTGAGCATTTTGTTTGATGCACTCCTTATATATTTTCAGCTTAATGTTTTGTAACCTATAATGGTTGCATGTAGCTTATCATTTCCATTTTTGCTATAATTTAATTTTGCAATTTCAAGTATTATTTATTCTATTTTGCATTAAATGAAAAGTTATGCCATGCTTTCAACCAAGGTTGTAAACATTTTCAGACAAAGGTGTAGAATATAATATCCATTTATGTTCTGGATACATAATTATCATAGTTATGTGTATGTTATTGTGCTAACTCTGCTCTAACATGTTTATAGAGCAATATTGTTGAGTGATTACATGAAACATGTACCATTATTTTCTTTTGTTCAATGTCTGTTTGATTTAATATTAAATATGGGAAACTATAATTTAAATTGTGTGATACCCATAGTAATATTGTTTAGAATGTTTTGTTTGTGTATCAGGTTAATATATTTCATTAATTTTAATCATTACTGATTTTATTCTAAATGTCCAGTTAGGCTATTTGATTAAGACAACACGGGAGACAACTGTTGTTGATATATTATTTCATGGTTGACGTAATAACTGCCCTTTGATCACAATGCTATTGATAGTGTCAGGACATACATATTGACGGTTCTTCTGTCAGATTTATTTTTGTGTATCTTTAATGTAATTGTTTATATTCGAGTTTCTTTTTCAGTTGGTATATCTTATTGTTCTTGTATTACATTAATTACTTTAATTAAATTGTTTTAGTTGTATTTCCAAAATATTTTCAATTTCTTAGATTCATATAAGTTATTCTCAGATTTTTAATGTCAGGAGACATTTCGAAGATGAGATGGACTGCGTAGAATAGGTCAATTTCATTATCTATGTTGTATCTATTTATATACAAGTATCACATAGTGTTTATGTGCCTTGTTTACTAGTATCATGGGGTATTTATGTCCCTTGTCTTGTATGTGTCCATTTGTTTCCTTTGTGAGACTCAGTCCCCTGTCCTGTATGCGTCCAGCCATGTACTGTGATGTCATTCATGTATTGTCTAGTCAGTATGCATGGTTTCTAATATACAAGATTTTGATTGGTCAGGTTGGAAAAAGCATGGGATAGATATGTGAAATTACTGACAATGCTTTCTTTCTTATTTTGCTAAGCATTAGAGTCGCAAGACATCCATTGCTGCCTTTGTTCTATTTCTTCCGTTTTATTATATACATCCAACATGGTGAGTGTGCTCATATTTGTTTCAATTTGTTTTTGCATGTATTATTGTATTTTTATTGTAAATGCAATTTATTTCATTAAAATGTAATTTATTTAATGCAATGCGTTAATTTGAGTATATTGTAAGTTTGTATTTGTTGTGTGAATGCTGTGATATATTGTAATTCTATGTTATTTGTTGTAGGTTTTTCATTTATATATATTATATATATTAATTCCGATACACTGTCGGACGTCAATAATAAAACTCGAACCTCGAGACGGTGCTTGGTTATTTTTACCATTACCACCCCACTACATGTACGTCAGATAAATGCAGTATTAATTATACACACTAATTTTAAATTTTCGTTTCAGTTTTATCTATGTTTATTTTCAACAACAATGTGTCAACTAGCTAGTTTATATGCTACTGTGTATATATAATCTGAATTGATATGAACTTTGTAATTTGATTACTACTTTATAGCCGTAAATACACATAATATAAATTAACTACTTGGTCATAAATTGCATGTTAGTGGATTCACATATATTAGAAAAGTTACCTAACATTTCACATAGATTAGAAAAGTTACCTAACATTTCACATAGATAAGAAAAGTTACCTAACATATTACTATATAAGTTTTGTAGCCTAAATATAAAAATGATGTTCTATATCATTTGATTTTTGGCATTTCCTTTATAATGCAACACATATTTTTGAGATGGTGTCATTTTATGAAATAACGTGTTTAAACTATTTTATTTCGCTTATAATACACTAACCAAAGTCAGTCCATGGTTAGTCTTAAATAAATAAAAACAAACTGATAAACTTAGAATATCAACATGCAGAGTATGAATACAACAAAATAAACACTGTTTTTCTCCGCATGCAAAGAACAGTTGCAGCTTGCAAGAATCAATCGTAGGTTTTTTTTTTATTCGTCAGCGCTAAGACCTCACACGAGCAAATGAACGTAATGTTCTGTAGATTCTTGATTCATGAAACAGATAAAAAGGCCGATGCTAAGAAAAGCATATTCTAAACCTCCACCATCGAATACCATTGAGGACCATCACAACTTCGAGTACTCAACAGATACTAATAAAAGCTTACGTGCACCGACAACATATCTAGCTAGTCATATTCATTATAAATCGTGACCATTTATCATGGTATAATTGTTCCACTGATTGAAATCTTCCACCACTCGAATGGACTCCACAAATGTGATGATAACAACTATTCGAAGTGATTCCTATGGGTATATGCAACGCTATTGTACAGGATACCAAATTGGTTGAACTGGCATATTATTATTAATTAGTAGTAATTTATTATTATCTGTACGGTATGTAATGTTTCTCTCAGCCTACCATGGCAGAAAAAAGTTAGTAAGTCGTTTGAAGTCTTTTGTAATCTGACTAAATCAGCTGCTGTTCGGATGAATAAAAAACAAAGGTTAAAAAATATATTAAATTAATTTTATAGGAAATTGGATACACTTTTTATCCGCTCCGCTTTTCAGTTTCGTGTTCCGTTTCTGCCCAGAGTAAATAATACCATTCATTTATTCATACCTTCATAACATTCAATGTGGCTTTATAAATATGCATTAAATCTTTTAAACTGATTTGTTGTTCAAAATAGCTCTCGAAATATCATTTAGTCTCACTATGAAAAGAATTTGAATGTTAGAATAATTTTGCATAAGGAGCGTGCAAATCAAACTCAACAATAAACGGCAATACCCAGTGCTGTGAAACTGCGATATCTTCAAGCAACAACTCATAATTATTACGTGTTGTATAAATATCCAGGTGGATGAACAATAAATGATGTAATTCAATGTGTTTATGTAAGTGTTACGTTCCATAACCAATGCAAGTTTCTTTCTTACAAATGTACGTCTGAATTGGGCTGACGACAAGAGTCTTGGTGATTTAAGGTTTAGTCATTGTTCTCAATTGTGTGTTATTGCATATGCTAATGCAATAACAACGTGACATGAGACATGACATAAGGGTACGAATGTGCTCTGAACGCCTAAAAATATCGGTAACTACGCATTATTAGGCATGTTTAAATTTGCAGCGTAGACAAGTTATTCTCCTTTAAAAGATAAATAAATGGAGTTCAAAAAATAACAAATCATTAACGACAACTAGCATAATTCACTGAATATCAGTTTTGTCGGACACAACAGACAACGTACATTGTTTCTACAATTTGGTTAATTGTTTGTTTAAAAGCCGTGTCACCCTAATTCCGCAGGTCTTGTTTACGATTTGGACGCATGCGCATTAATACATTTTATTATCTCGCTACTGAGTTGGATAAAATATAATTTGCAATGTGCTCTTTGCTAACAAAGTACTTAAAAGACCGATTTTTCTTTTTATTTCATGTATACGTTATGTTATTGTACCTGATCCTACTGAACTGTTTCGTCTAGAAGCTTCTAATAATTTCGTGAGTTCTGATTGGCTGGCCCTTTTTGGTTGGGAAAGAGTGTTTACAACAGCAATTTACGTTCAGTTTGTTTGTGCTGGAGCCTGTGCTGACCATAGGACAAAAATATTGGTGAAAACTAGTGTTTTTCAAAATTGTATCATTATAAATGCACAATCCTTATCATATGTTTTAAAATGTAAATATATAGGCCTGACGCACTCTACAGTTGTTCAGTTTTTATCATGCAGGTCTAACTTTAGGCTTTATAAATCTATATATATTTCTATTGTTTAAGTTATTGTTCATAAACATTAAATAAATGATACAATTGCACACAGCGATTTGTGGGTAGGAATGCTAACTTTAAGTAAACCGTTTAAAAATGTCACTCAAATTAAGGGAAGGGGCACTGTTTATATTTTTACCGAAAAAAGCAAAATTCAAGTGAAAAAGAAACATAAGGGAGATAATCAAACATGTGGCATTGACCTTAGAAAGCCTTTCTAAATATACGATTTGTTTTAAACGATATTTAATTAATTTAATTAGTTATAGGGTAGTGAATAATTTTTGTATTTTAAGTCATTAAATGGTGATTTAAATGATCCAGGCTACTTACTGGTTGACATTTAGAAGGATTTCATTTTCAGATACTGCAAAAATAAACAAATCGCTTAACAGTTATAGTAATTCAGACAATGTTTTCGGATGCACGAGCGAAAATTCTATTAGTTTTAAGCGGCCAAGAAATTACGGTAAGTAGACAGACAACATACATTGTTTCTACACTTAGGTTAATTGTTTGTTTGAAAGGAATTTAATACATACAGTGTAAAGATTGTCGACAATACATGTATTATACTTCATATTTATAAGGCGTTTGGAAACTGATTGATTCAGTGTCTTTAAATAATTTATTTTTTCAATTAACATACTTTTTTCAATATTTCAAAGGTATTTTAACTATTACTTAACAAGTCTGTCGTTGGTTCCACGCAATAATGTTTGGCAGGGTTAAATTAAGGCTCATGTCCATAGACCTTAAAATACATCTGACCATGCAAATAAAATTATCAAATCACGATTTCATTCAGTTATATATTTATGTGTGTGTGTGTGTGTAACTATACGGTCCTTACATGGCAGATAATATTGTAAAATAGTTTTTTATTTTGTTTATTTTGTTATAACGATGTATTTAATAAAGTGAATATCCATACAAACTATCAAATTAAGAAAACCTGTAATTAAACTGAAATAGATATAATTGTAATTCCTAATTTAGTTCTTACACATTTTATTTTGTTCGCTATCATTGGTGGACTAAACCATATGTATAATAATGAACGTAATAAAATCGCAGGCTTAAGATTTATATATCACACACGGGCAAAACATTGAACATGGTTCACACAATACGAAATGTATGTCGACCATTTCGTTCCACACTTTAGTATGTACGCAGAATTAATGATATGTGAGTCTCCAATAAGCATGAACACCTGCCTCCCCCAGTCTCCACTTGGAACGGGCTTGACCGTGCATGGGCCTCTCTGGCTCTCTGGTAACTGCCAACAGTCCGTCAGAGACCTAGGGCATAAGTAGCCAGCATTCAGAAACTGCTGATCAGCGGACTTTTGTATATTACAATAGTATTTTTTTATAGTTCGGAGTGTTTTATTAATGGTTGATGTGATTTTAATATTTGTAATATATGACGTGTTTATATAATGTGTTTAGTATTTGAATAACAACGGCCGGTGATAGTATAAGGCTGTTTCTGTCAGAACGATTGTATTACTATGATTTGTTAAGTCATTGTCAAGTGAAGATTTTGTGTATTACCAGTCAAAAAATGAAACATCATTATAAGTGTTACCAAATCAAAAGACAAATGAGGCGCGTCGTGGGAAAACCGGACTTAATGCATGTGCGTAAAGTGTCGTCCCGGATCAGCCTGTGCAGTCCGCACAGGCTGATCCGAGACGGCACTTTCCGCTTTTATGGTATTTTCTGTTTCAAGAAAGTCTCTTCTAAACATAAATCCACTGTAGGCGGAAAGTGCCGTCCTGGATTAGCCTGTGCGGACTGCACAGGCTAATCCGGGACGACACTTTACGCACATGCATTAAGACCGGTTTTCCCACGACGCGCCACAACTATTTTTATTCAATACTGGAAACGTACTCGTAAGGATCTTACAATACCTTCAGATTTATAGTCAGACTATGCATAATTATGTCCTAAAACTCGACTAGAATACTGATGAATTTATACATAAATATCATAATAAACTAGAAATAAATCATTTTACATTTTTGAACTGAGGTCATTAAGTTGTGTATGATATGTTTAAACTTACTAAGGCATAGTCTATTTTGTAACATTTGTATCCCGTCAAGATATACATATGTGTATCCACGTTTGCAACTTACAGCTTTTCTGCATTTCTTTGCACAATAATGAACATGACCTTTCGCACGGCAACCAATTAAATTGTTTCTGGGAGGTGATGAAATAAACGCCGAAATTATGTTTATAAATGCCAAGCAATAAATACACCAGACATAAGTTGCGTTAGATGTTACAATATATTAATTCCAATCCTTTATTTGTAATTTAATGTAAAAGCGATAACTTTAACCCAAAATAAATGCAACATTTTGCACATAGGGACCCTCATAACTATACTTTTCTTACAGAGCATTCTAAGCTGAATTGATTTAAGCAATAACAAGCTTATGTCATGTAATATGTAACAAAGTTTACTGTTTCATCACCATCTTTTTACCAGCTACTTGCTAGTTGAATGTAACCCGCCTCAGAGCAAGTGTCATACTGTAGTCTCCAATCTTAAAACATATCAGTGATTTATTAGTGCATACCAATGCTTACCCTACCAACATCTCCAAAAATAATATCAAAGTAAGTGTCTGTACCTAAAAACCATGTCTTTTTCGAGTTAAACTTGTTGATTTATTTAGATAGTACAACCCTACATGACTTATTTATTTAGTTTACTGTGACCTCAGATGATACACCTACAGCTGGTCTTTGTAAATTATAACACCCATGGGTTTGCACATGTACATGCAGACTGAGCAATTTTCATGAATTAATGTTAATTTTCTGAGTTATGTTGGTCGTTTGATCATGATAATGCAACCAATACAAGCACTGTATTTGATGTTTATGGTTTTCGTTTTGTATCTAAAGAATATTTTATATTGTTTTATATTTACGGTTTAAGGTTATGACGCATTTTAAAAATAAAACAAATAATGTTTTTATCTAAAACACGTTTACCATATGCAAATGTTATGTTAACGCTAGATTTTAATTTTTATATTAAACTATAACATTCATTTTAATTACAAGGGTTTATTATGTACCACCAAGTTATGTAATCAGGCCTTTTACACCATGTATCACGGCTTTTTCCTGAAATGCGTGACGATGATCTGTAATATGTAGTATAACTTTTAGGACGCTGCTGTTCAATTTCATCGTTCCTCGGAAAGTTTCGGTTGTTTTCCTCTGGTGAACGTTAAACTATTGTCGAATTAGTACTTACATTGTAATTCAAATGAATTAATATTCTCTTTTATTACGTTTAATATAAATTACAATGTTAAGAGGTTAAATTTTATTTACAATTATGTGTCTTGTGATTTATTCTGAATGTGAGGTCGGCATGCCTTTTAACTCGTTCAAATCCCCAATGCTTTACATTGAACTTTTAAAGGCGGTGACCTCAGATTTAATCATTTTATGTATTGTGTTGTATTGTGTATATTGTACTGTGTTGTAGTGTGTGTATTGTACTGTGTGTTAGTGTGTGTATTGTACTGTGTTGTGGTATGTGTATTGTACTGTGTTGTATAGGCAATTGGTCACTTGCCTTAAATGAATGCCTTGGGAGGTTTATAAGGGTTTCTCCACTGCTGATGTTCCTTGGGTTTTATTTATCTTATAATATTGTAAAAATGTGCATATGATACCTTTTATAAATTGCATTCTTTAGCCAAAACTATAGTTAAATATTAACATAATCTCCTTATATACCGACCATCTTTAACACAGCCTTCTGCACGGTAACACATCATGCCAGCTACCAGTGTGATGCGCAGCTCGCAGTCCGTGTTGTGCCGTGTTGCACGAAATGGTGATCTGGAACTCCAGGCGCGAGCTGAGCAATTGCCACGTGCTTAATGAACCATTGAAACGTCTGTTTAATGTTGTTTTATGGCAGTTGCGCAGAAGGAAAAAGCAATATAATAGTTTTGAATTTAAATCTATAAATAAATCCAATTAATTTTATTGTGATTCCTGTGGGTAAATATAAATTACGTTAGATTGCAAAAACAAAACATGTTAAAATTAGCTGTTGAAAATTCCACTGCACACAATTACCTGTAAAAAAACATGCATTGCAGCAATTAAGAAGAAATAAAAACAAAAGTCACAATGCTGTTCGTGATGAAATTGACGTTTTAATGTAAAGTGTGTGTGTGTTGGTTTTGCGTCCACCGTCCTTTATACTTAGTAACATTAAGCAACGTTTACATTTTAATTTGTTTTTAATGTAGTTTAAATGTCGTTGTAAGGCTACAATTTACAAACACTTAAAAGAAAACAAAGAGTATTGCATATCCTAGTCGCATAAAACATGGTGGAAAGAGAGTTGAGTATGTCAGCTGCATTACATGCAATACCAAATGTTAATATATCAAACGATGATTGTGTAAACGAATAAACATTAATTTATTTAAGCATAACTTATAAAACGATGATCACCACATAATTTTCTAATATCAAATAGTAATTTAGTCCAACATTGTAGCCCTGTAGGATCATATTTTTCCCAAATCATACTTTTCATTTATAAGTGTGACGAATGTGATTGGCCAAAAAGAGGATATGCTTACGGATCACAATCTTCACATATTTTATTGTGAAATTGTATCGCGACATCGATCAAATAATTATTTGGAGCACAATTATACAGTAATAATAATAATAATAATAATAATAATAATAATAATAATAATGATCATCATCATCATCATCATCATCATCGTCGTCGTCGTCATCATTAAAATCATTATCGTTGTCATCATCGTCATCATCATCATCATCATCATCATTATCATCATCATCATCGTCATCATAAGTATTATCGTTAGTACCATTATTATCATAATAGTTAACGTCATCAGTTTTGTCATCGCTATCAGAAACTAAGCCCTATTTAGGAGGTACTCATGTATGCATGCGCTTAATCGTAAGTCAATACGTTTGTACGGTCTAATTAGGAGATAGAAATGCATACTCGCGTACGTCCATACGAACGTACACATTTTTATTGGGATATTAACCGATGCACGCATCCAAACGTACGTACAAACAAACGTCCTATTTTCGATTACTAAAACCAAAATAACCAAGCATATGTCCGCCCGAAGTAGCATATACGTATATACGGACGTTAATATAATTATCTTATTAGAACCTCCGCACATATTGGTACGTACGTTTGGAGAGTACAGTAGCGTACCCTACCGTACCACCCGTATCGTATCGTACCGTATCGTATCGTATCGTACCATAGCATTACAAACCCTGCCCTGCCTTGCCCTGCCTTGCCCTGCCTTGCCCTGCCCTGCATTGCCCTGCCATGCCATGCCATGCCATGCCATTCCATGCAATACTATTTCTTACAATACCAAACCTTACCGTACTTAACCGTCCGGTACCGTGCCGTACCATATCGTACAATATTATGCATACCGCACCGTCAATTAACCCGTATTTTTCGGGCACATACAGTGTGAAAAATAGGATTATGATGTAACAAATTCACATTTTAGAAATATGAACACTTTCTTTTCATGTGTGAAGAATATGATTTGAGTGCATATCAAAACCTGGACTCGATCATTAATTTCACAGAAAATGTGAAGAATGAGATTTCGATGCGTGAAGAATGAGATCCTATTTTTCACACATGTAAAAAAAGAGATCCTATTTTACACACGTGTGAAAAATATGATTTGTGAAAAATATTGTCCGACATTCTATGATTTTGTGTCCATTCGTTGCCATGTCGTGAAACAAAATAACTGGTCGATTATGTTTACTGAGAAATAATTTATTAGAATTGCAGTGAAAACATTTTCATTTGGCTTTGTTGCAGACAGAATATCTAAGAGCGCGTGCCCACGGTTTCAATTCTACAACTGGCAGTAATATGTTCTAACTCGTGAGGCATTGCGGGTTTGTAGATTTTAATTAGAAACTTACAGCTTTATTGTCGTTCCAGCAGTTTTATGAACACCCAACTAGCTGTATTCAGGTGGCTCAAGAATAAAGGCAGCGTTAGATTTAACACAACTATTAATTGATACACGTGGACACCTGGAATCCACGTGCAGCACAATGAAATATTGCATGTTATAATCCAACAGATAACGACTTTAGCGATGACTAGATGGAGATGTTTTTAATAGGATCTATGATTCGTGTTTAGTTCTACAAAGTCATATTCTGTATTAGTATTAAAATCTGGTTGATCAGACCGGCAGTTCTATTTCGTTTTGAACATTGATGTACGCGTGTATTGTTAAACAATAAAATAAACAAAAACTCAAATTGGAATTGGTTTTGTTTGTGTTGATATAGCCGGTGATTCATATCTTTAATATTTAACTTCGTGTATTCCATTACAAAACATTTTCAATTCAGTTACAATACAATGTTAGTTAATTCATGCTGCGTTTAATAACATATTGTTAAATTATTGTATTTCAGCATTAATAAAAATAGGTATTTATACAGTCAAACCTTAATTCAAAATGTATGAAAATGTCTGTAGTTAAATGAAAAGGCATCCATCAATTCAATTACATTATAACATTTATTTTATTTGTCAGGTATTTACTACTGAGCGTCAAATGAATTAGTCAAATATCATAGGACAATACCGCAGAATAAATATGTAAATCTTTTTTTTCGGGATCGAGTATGTCATTACAATATGATATGTCGTCGAATTAATGTAAACATAGACCTACTATATAGTCAAATATCTGCGAACAATACCGCAGAATGAATCTGTAAATCTTTTTTTCGGGATCGAGTATGTCAATACAATACGATATGTCGTCGAATTAATGTAAACATAGACCTATTATATAGTCAAACATCATCGGACTATACCGCAGAATGAATATGTAAATCTTTTTTTTTCGGGATCGAGTATGTCAATGCAATACGATTTGTCGTCGAATTAATGTAAACACCCATTGCCTGAAACCCTTTGTTATTACAATGTGATATATGAATCTTTTATTCAATGTTTTTTACGCACCTGTTACGCATTATTCAATATTGGATATACAAAAAGAAAATTAAAAAAAACACATGCAAAACCAGTTTTACTTTTGAAAAGTATTTGCGTTTTGTGCAAAAACAACAACTATGTTCCAGATGGTGAACATTGAGACAAAATACGTGATTTAAATACGCGATATCTGAAGGTTTTACGGACAATTAACAATACTGAAATACACATTCCTACATATCAAATTGGCACACCATGTGCTACATTTAAGATCCCCGTAAACATTTTATTTTTTCGCTATATATGATTCATTATGGTCGTCCTATCGACTTGGGTGTGGTGTAACACCTGTTGTACCACCGTCTATATTCACCGGATATGTCTCTCCTGGTATACACCTCATCCCCCGCTTGATTTTTGTACTTAATAACTGACGAAAGTCGTAAAATGAAATAAATACATTATGTAACATCTAACATATGAACATACGATCTAGGGGCAAGTTCAATGTTCCGAAATGTCTATTATTCTGGTTTTATATGAACTATTATCAGTTGTCACACATAGACGTGATAATTATTGATAATTTAATATTAACATAACTGATGAATTTAAATACAAAATACACAATATGGCTACAACACAATAAGCTGAATTTTACGACATTCAATGAAAACCTGCAGCTTGAAAGAATAATTCCTGAGCTTTTTATCCACCGCATAAGGACCTCTAACGTGCAAATCAACCAAGCGTTGGTAGATTCTAGATTTATGTAACGGTGCTTAATGCACCATATTCCGTTGGTGAGATTGATGCTATTGTACTGGACATTGTATCGGTTGAAATCACTAATTAGTAAACTTCTTAATTATATACCTAACCATTCAGAACACAATATAACATAGCTTTATTACATTCAGATATACAAAAATACAACAGTAGGAAATACTACAACAAACAAATATACAACGCATTGACAATTTTGATAGTGTTTATGTTTGGAGAAGGTCAAGTAAAAGAAATACAAAACGGAGAAGTCAGATTTATATACGTACCTGTGAATTAAAGAAATTAAATGTTAAATTTTTGCATGAGAGCAAAAATAAAGCAGACTTACGTTCATATAAAATTGCAGCTGTAATCTGAATCGTACTGTAATTGGTTTTTGGGGTCAAGTAAAAATATAATGGCGTTAAAAACATATTAAAAAAACACATATAAATACATCATTAGGAAAACAATTAAATACATACATAAATAAATTTACATACAATAGCAGTTATGTATATGTAAACAAAAAGGAAATACAATAAAAGGACCATACACAAAGAACAAAGAAACACAGATTTATTGAATACTGTTATCGAGCAAAGATCACTTGATATTATGCGGGATAAGTTAGCAGCATACTGTTTGTTATGTGTTACTAGTCATTTTACTAAAGCCCAGAGTGTTAAGTTTATACTGTCAGCCTAATGTGACAACGATGATAGATTGTATTGTAAACCTTCGGAAGTGTCTTGCACATGCACACGACTTCAAAAGTACTTTCTGGTGAAGAAAAGTCTACAGACATATCTTACTTACAATGCAGCAATCTTAATGCACGAATACTTGTACGCAAGCTACGTGCACATCAAACTGTTTAATATTTAGTGCTGTGAAACCATATCTCAAAACGACATCGCACAACTATTACGCGTTGCATACATATCCAAAGTGGATGTACAATAAATGATGCAATTAAATGTGTTATTGTAAGTACTTCGTTCCATTATTCATTCGAGTTCCTTTCCTACAAATATATGTCTGAAATGGGGTGAGGTCCATGTTCTGTTGTTTTGTATGTTGTCATCTTTGTGAATTTTAGTGTACGGAATGCAAATCATATAGCAATAATCAATTTGCAAGAAGTTGCACATCAAATCAGTGCGAAGGTTTAATAGATGGATTGTAGATATAATAATATGTTTCTAACTGTTTTGTGATGAAAGCATTACAAGCAATATCAACTGTGAATGATGTTTGAAAATATTATTGCATAACAAGTTGCGTAAAAAAAATACATATACACGAGGAAGTTCCATGGCATTTCTAGAACAAGTACTCATCAAAGACGTGGTGCATTATCTGATTCAGATAAACATTTCACACCGTGCATAAGCTTGAAAAAGACACTTTTGTTTCTTCAATCAATACTTCGTAAATATCGACAATTTGAATATTTAAAACGCATATGAACCACTGCTCAGGTTTCCATTTGACTTCTTTGACCACTGTTATTGCATGCACTTATATTCGGCACGGATATATATATAGACGTTAGATACAGTATTTTCAATTGAAACTCAATATAATATTATCAACTAAATTAGATTATCCGTTGTTGATTTTATTCAGTGACATGTGTGCAACTTTTTCTGTACGTAGCAGAATATATCATTAGGTGTACTTTGTCATTATTCTCTGTTAAAGTGCCTGTTTAAAGATACAAAACAACCAAATGAGCATTGCTTACAAGCACTAAAATACATATATACAGCAATTATCAAAATATCGATTTGAAAACTATGACTCGTGAAGAGAACCATCAGGATATGTGCGTCATGAAGTAAAGGGCAATAGTTGTATTATCCTACAGGTCAGAAATACTATATTTTACAAACAAAGGTCGACCATTTCGTTCCACACTTGTGTATGTACGCAGAATTAATGATACGTGATTATCCAATTAGCGAGAACACCTGCCTCCCCCATTCTCCACTTGGTTCGGGCTGGACCGTGCATGGGACACATTGGTTCTCTGATGAGTGCCAACAGTCCGTCAGACTGCGGGCATAATTAGCCAGCCTTCAGAAACTGCTGATCAGCGGTCATTTGTATATTATAATACTGTTCCTTATAGTTCGGAACGTCTTATTAATGGTTGATGTTATTTTGTTGAAACAGTAATATCTGGCGTGTTCATACACATACTTTAAATAAAATACTGTATTTAATTAACAATGGTTGGCGGTAGTATAAGTCTGTTTCTGTAATAATGAACGAACACTCGGCGCAGTATGCAGCCACGGCACATTGGCATATTTCCCTCATTGGTACCCATTTATACACGTCGGTGGAGAGGAACAATCGTGGGATAATTGTTTTGCTAAGAAGAATTCTTCCAGTGGTCTGGGCGGGATTCGAATCAGCGACCTCGCGATCCCAAAGCCAGCGTCCTACCATTAGACCGCTGCTCTCACAAAATGCAAAGTATTACGTACTTTCTTAAAAATAGCGAGATTAAGATACCTTTCTGCAAACTTCAGTTTTAATTATATAACTTATGCCATTTCCCCACTGTCTCTCTGTGAAAATTAAATATAGTTCAGAGCATCGATGGGTTCGTTTGGTTACGGCTAGGGCTTGGGAATTTGGTCAATTGGTGCACGTCGCTTTCTTGTTTAATAATCATTGATGCTGATTTCTTAACTAATGTATATGTGTAGTGTTTGTTTACTTTAGCATGTATTACTCGACTCATACAGAGGGGATTACTATTAAATAACTGCAGCACGTAGTACTATGATTTATTAATGCCTTTGTGGAATGAATGTGATGTTTCGTATCTGCTAAAAATGAAACATCAATATTGCGTTATTAAGTATTTGCGTTAACAAATACCGTTAACAAACACGTAAGAATTTTACAATACTTTCAGATTTATAGTCGGACTATGCATTATTACGTCCTACACCTCGACTAGAATACCAAACAAATCACAATAAACAACACAGAAAACATTTGACATTTTTGAACCGAGGTCATTAAGTTGTGTATGAGATTATTTAAACGCACTAAGGCATAGTCTATTTTGTATATCAACATATACATCTGTGTATCCACGTTTGCAACTTACAGCTTTTCTGCATTCCGTTGTACATTAACGAACATCGCCATTCGCACGGTGACCAATTAAATTGTTGCTGGAGTTGATGAAATAACGCCGTAATTATGTTTATAAGTGCTGGGCAATAAATACTCTAAACATAAAGCAGCGTAAGATTAATAGTCCTACAGCTGGTGTTCGTAACTATAACACTCTGGAGTTTACACATGTACATACTCATTGAAAACTTTGTGAAACAATTTCGAAGTAAAAGTTAATTTTCTGATTTAGTATTGTTTTCAGTGCGTCAGTAGGCAACCTTTTCGGAAATAAAATATTATATATACGCATTTTGTCTGTTGTATTCTGTTTATATTTTTGTATCTAGCCAATTACTTTGCCTTTGTTTAAAGCTATCGTTCTGGCGTTTCCTTTATTATCATAATACAAATAATGTTGTTATAAATTTTATTTGTGTAAAGGATGCATTAAATTTGATGTTTGTGTTTTGTTAAAATTGATAATAAAATACATTTCATAAATGCTATTTTTATAATATAAAATTATAATTTTAGTCTCATTAAACGAGCATCCCAATACGTCGAATCCATGCACCGCTTTCTAAACAGTTACGCCATGCCAGCTAGCTGTGTAGTGCGCTGCTCGCAGTGTTCGATGCGTCGGGCTCCTCGAGATGGTGATTTGGAACCCAGGCGCGAGCTGAGCTATCCCCACGTGCTTAATGAAACATTGTTTGATATGCACGTGAAAGAACCATTCAAACATCTGTTCAATGGTGCTTTCGTGGCAATTGTGCAGTAGAAATTATCCAGCAAAGAGCAAAAAAAATGTTGAATTTATATCTATGGATAAATCCATTTAGTTTAGTGATAAAACAGACTTATTCTGTCGTTGTAAGGTCGAGTGTGTGTTTGCATGGTGGCTACCATAAGCTATGCTAATCACATAAAGCCACGTTCATATTTTAATCTGCAGAAATAAATTAGGAATGCTGAATAGAAAACAAGAGCAGCAAAGCCGTCCACATAGGTGTTCAAGGAGCCTATATTTAATGAATCTCTGAGGCTGTATATCATATTAAATTCAGAATATGACCTTCTGTCATTGACAGCAAACACCTTGCCCGCTGGAATTTGAGAAAAGACCCTTACTTCACTCTATGTGAGAAGAAGTGAAAGCTCCAGCATATTCTTTCATACGGCAACCAAGCTCTGACACAAAGTCGATACCGATCACGTCCTAACATTGTTCTCAGAAAGATTGCTGCTTGAAAGAGAAAGAAGACAGAAGGGGAAGAAGCCACAACTAGTAATTACCTTCACAACATTTGAAAAGTAATGTGAAACCCCTGAAAATCAATAGACGACTGAAGGGGGCATCTTAACTGCAGCCACAGACTGGGAAATGAGACACAACATACACAGGAAACCGACCTTCCCTGAAGTCGTCTAAACCACACTTCGACTGGACGTTGTAATTTGGTATCCATAAACAGGTTGATAATGGTGGAATTGACGATGCAATGGAAAGGAATGCGAAGTTGCTCATGAGCTGCAACTGATAAAATACACATAGCTACAAGAACCTTGAAAAGCAAGAGGATGGCAAACTTGTCAGCGGAAGTTGGATGTGGAAGTTTGATGTCGTGTCTGTGTGGAAGATGTTTAGTTCCCTAGGAAAGGCTGTAAACAAGAAGGGTTGGAATTCAGAGACTTGGGAAAGCAGAAGAAATAGCATCATGGCCATAGCTGGCTATAATGTACACAAGAGCAAAAAAGCTGGATGACATTTTCTGAGGGCTAGTGATTGATGATCATAACTGATCCTCCATCAGGGCTCAAAGGATCGAAACACTATTTGATGGATGGAGCTTAGTGAATCTGCAAATAGAAGACTGTATACCAATATTTTTAAACGCTCCAACTATTACGCAGACCTCTAAGCCGAAGCAAAATGCACCTGTACCATAAGGGGAATAAACGTGTACGTGTTATTAAATTATTGACATTATATAGGCAGTTATTCAGGCATGGTAAGTGAATTTATTCCAATTGCTTATTAACGATTGCGCATCTTTTAGGGGTATTTTATTTTAATTTATTTTCTTTATTTGTTATATTGTAATTTAGGAATGTCGACTTGTGTTGACTTTTCTTCAAATAATAAGATTAAAACTTAATTACTGTCTTTGGCATCGGCATCAGTGTTTCATAAATATGCAATGGTTATGGTTAGTTTATTAATGGTTATTGTAATGTAGCATTGAAATTTTCTAAGTCCAAGTGCATTAATACTTTCAGGGCGTATATCAAGCCAAAGGAAACTGGAAAATCCAATGTTCAGATTGTATATTTTACTATTTAATCTACTATACGGTGTGTTTTACTTTGTTTCAGGAATGGCATGTGAATGCATTTGTTCTTAGTTTCGCTCGTGATGAATACGGATTTCTAGTCTCTTTCCTTAAGTATTTCGGATTTTTTGTATTTACCGTAGACTGTTATTTCGTTTCAATAAACAACAATTTGACCGTTGTACTAGACACGTATATTAATTTCAAATATGTTTTCGTATAAAAGCATGACGTCCTTCATGAATAATTGAGATTTATTGGTCTTTCGTTGTGACAAATGTTATGACAGTCGGCACATTGTCTCTTTGGAATATACTTTATTATGAACGCAGTGACAAATTTGATTGAGCTACTTTTGCTTTTAAAGTCGATGATAATTATAATATATTAATGCGTATATATGACAGACACGAGCAGTATTAGTACAAATACGTAATGAACCCTCATAAAGGCCTTAGATTAATGAATTGGAAAATAATATCCTTGTTTACTGGTAATTCAATAAAAATACCAATACATTGAACGTTATGTCGTGCGAATTGCGAAATTTTAATAAATGTACATTTGTTTCAATTGAATATCAGATTAATACAATTTGTTACACGTTACCCCAAAGTAAAATGTACAACATACATTTGAGGCGTGTCGTTGGAAACTCGTACTTAATGTATGTGCGTAAAGTGTTGTCCCGGATTAGCCGCACAGGCTGATCCGGGACGGCACTTTCTGCTTTTATGGTATTTTCTGTTTTGATGTAGTCTCTTCTAAACATAAGTCCACTGTAGGCGGAAAGTATCGTCCCGTATTCGTCTGTACGGACGGCACAGGCTTGTGCGGGTTAACACGTTACAAACATGCATTAGGCCAGGGTTTCCCACAAACGGCCTAATTTATTGTATTTATGTTATATTTGCACCATCAGAACAGCAGATTCTGTTTTAATGTGGGTATGACCAACCTTTTAACATAGCCACACTAAGTAAAACGCTAGTGATTATAATACAAATGCCCATGGTTTTGTATCAATTTTTATTTCTATATACCAATCTAAAAGATCTCCATTAGTAAAATTTAAACCAAACATCTAAATCTCCATTATTATAATACTTTCTAGTTTAGTTCTTCTTAGTTCCTTTTCACATATACAAAACTATTTTTTACGTCAGGTAGCGACATAACATTCTAAAATCCGAATTAAGTAATGATATAATTACCAGAGGTTTTATTTGGAATAAATGCGAAGTCACACATTTAGATACACGTTGATTACAGTTCCATACACCTACACATCTTCTTGATTACATGTGTTTACAATAACAGAATGGATATTCGTGAGGCTCTTGGTGACAATGTAACACGTATCCAACTTTCAGTTCAAGCTTTCCTGTGACCAACATTGAAAGCGCTTTTATATCACACCCAGTTCACGCTTTCCTGTGACCAGCATTGAAATCGCTTTTATAACTTACCCAGTTCAAGCTTTCCTCTGACCAACTTTGAAATCGCTTTTATAACACACCCAGCTCATGCTTTCCTGCGACCAACATATTGCAATCGCTTTTATTGCAAACCCAGTTCACGCTTTCCTGTGACCAACATTGAAAGTGCTTTTGTAACCTCACCCAGTTCATGCTTTCCTGTGACCAACATTGAAAGCGCTTTTATATCACACCCAGTTCACGCTCAGAACGGAATAATAAAATACCACTGGAAATTCAAGAAGACGATGACACACACACATGTGATTTACATGTAGTATTAAACAAGTGGAAATCCTGCTTTCAAACATTATGTATGACTGATGAACGTTACCCATTAGAACACCAGCCCTGTACTACGGAACCGAGTCGAAATTAAACATCGGAGTTAGTATATTAGATGTGCAAAATGCAATAAGCAGCCTTAATAAAAACAAATCAACGGGTTTCGATCAAATACCATGTAAAAGCACTTGCATAAATTACCTGCGCATGTTATTCTGTGAATGCTTTGAAACGGGCAAACTTCCGCAAACGTGGAAGCAAGGAATAATGACACCAGCATTAAAAACCCAACCAGTGATACACGTTACCCTATGAACTACAAAGGCATAACGGTGGTTTTTTTGGTTGTGTATTGTCCACGACATTGTTTAGCCTGTACATAAACGTTAACTTTTCAATACAAGTAATACTGGCATTAATGTTGATGGGAAATTGATTAACCATCTGTTTTGCGCTGATAACCTTATACTGATCTCAGCAAAGAAGATTTACAGACGTTAATTGATATACTGTCTCAATGGTGCACGGTTAACAAAATGTCCCTGAACATAAGTAAAACAAGAATTTTACATTTTAGACCAGCAACTATGCCACCGACAAACTTTATTTTTAAGTACAACGATGACATTATAGAACGAGCTAGTCAATATCGATACCTGGGCCTCGTTATTTCTGACACATTGAACAATTCGGTAACCGCCAGGTACGTAGCACAGGCAGCGTCCAGAGCACTAGGGTTACTGATCTCCAAGTTTAAAGCACTAGGCGGAATAAAATATGAAGTGTTTTCCAAGCTCTACGACACAGTGGTGTTGCCAACAATAGGCTATAGAGCCGCGATATGGGGAATACACGAATACTAATCTATTAATGCAGTGCACCATAAAGCATGCCATGTTTTCCTTGGAGTTGGAAAATACACACCGAACGCCGCTGTGACAGGAAATATGGGATGGACCCTACCTCACATTCGACATTGGAAATCTGTGTTAGGACACTGGTTTGGCTTAAACAGCATGGATTAAAACAGACTCAATAGAGTTACTACGCGTGGAACACGCACAAACAACTGGAGTAAAACGATAATTAATTCGGTAAATTCAAAACTCCAAAATGACATTCTTAGTCATGGACGTGCATAAAGCAAGGAGTAACAAAAGACAATAATAAATAGTTTTCAAAGAGCCCTATTTATTGATTTTAAACGTAAGTGGGATCCAACAGTTAATAGAGAACATGGACAGATACGTACAGATATGGGAAAAAAAGTATTTACTGTAAAACCTAACGTTAAGTGCATTATGATCAATCGAGCGCAACGAAATGCCCTAACGAAGTTCGGATTTGTTGTTGCCCCTCTTTCGATTAGAAACAGACCGCTACCAAAACATACCTACCCACGAACGTTATTGTTTTATTTGTACAAACTGCGTAGAAAAGGAACAACATGCCTTGTTATTCTGTCCGCTATAAAAAGAGCTATTTTAACAGAAAAGGCACTGCTTATAAATCCCGGTTTTAACCTTTTAAACCCAACAGAAAAATGTAACAGTTTCAAGTCCGATGATCGTATCATTAAATCCTCAGCCAGAGCCTGTCATGATATTTTAATTGAGAGCCGAAACCATTTGTATATAAGATTTTATTTGTTTAGTACGTTATGTACAGAATAGATACTTCTTATACTTACATAGCGATATATTTGTTGTACAGAGTTCTATGGTTTTGACTTAATTGTTGTAAGATTACTATTTATTTTTGCATTGAAGATTGTATACATCTTTATTTTAACATACTTTTACTATTTAATCAACCTTATCGTATTAAAATGTATTTTAGAATGTTCGTCTCTCATAACTCTATTATGAGTGTTTTGGTACATATATGTTATGTTTTTATATTGTTATAGTCCTTGTTTTACGTACAAAAGTGAGACGTTAATAAACTATTCTGTCTGTCTGTCTGTCCGTCCGTCCGTCCGTCTGTCAGTCTGTCTGTCTGTCTGTCTGTCTGTCTGTCTTACAAAAATCAGTATTAACACAAGTCCATGCTTATTCTTAAAAAAGCAACTAATAAACTTAAAATATCAACATGCAGAGTTTGAATACAACAAAATGAACACTGTTTTTCTCGACATGAAAAGAAAACTTTCAGCTTGAAAGAATCAAACTTATTTTTTATTCTCCAGCTTTTAGACCTCACACGTGCAAATGAACAAAATGCTCTGCAGATTCATTAAACAGATAAAAAGGCCAATGCTATGAAAAGCATGTTTAAAACCTCGAATACCATTTAGGACCATCACAGTCCTAACATATACTAATTAACTCCGAAGTGCATTTGCAACATATTTAAGAAGTCATGAGTTCTTTGTAAATCGTGGCCATTTAGCATGGTTTAATTGTTCCATTTATTGAAATTTTCTATTACTCAAATGGAGTTAAAGTTTGATGAAAACGATTCTTGGAAGAATTTGATTATTCCTATGGGTAGATGCAACGCTATTGTGCAGGACACTGTATTGGTTGAACGCGCTTATTATTATTTATTACTAGTCATTTATTAATATCTGTACGGTGTGTTATGTTTTTGCCAGCCTACCATGGCAGAAATATTAGTAAGTCGTTCGAAGTCTTTGGAATCTGTCTAAAAATTAGCAGCTATTCGGATGAAGAACAACTCAAAGGTTAAAAAATGTTAGTAAATTAATTACGAGGAAAAATGATATACATGTTATTGGCTCCGATTTTTAAGTTCCTGATCCGTTTCTGCCCCTGTAGCAAATAATACCGTTCATTTATTCATACCTTTCTTACCATTCACTATTGAGGACCAAACTGAAAACCGGAAAGCATTGTCAAGTTTATTGAACCGACACTATAACTACACATAATACAATTTTTGAGTGTAGATGTTTTTAAGTCAAGTCAAGTAATATTTAGTCTGAGTCAGATTATAAAACAGTACAACACAAGTTTTGCAGAGCTTTTAAAACCGACTTATAAATACATGTAGGACATACAAACAATACAATATACAAATATTAAAGCAGGCCTAGCAGTTCTGACATGAAACATACATGCTATAAAACAGTTTTAAGAATATTTATCATAGAGAAATGATAATTTCGATAATGTAAAAGGATTCCATACGACAATGAGCTATTTTAGTTTATAAACACGTGGCATGCGAAAATATATGTTAATAGTATGCTTCTAAAGTTAATCTTAAAATATATAAATATGCATTAAATCTTTTAAACTGATTTGTTTTACAAAAAAGCTCTCGACATATCACTTAGTCTTACTATGAAAATAATGTAAATGTTAGAAAAATTTTGCACAAGCAGTGAGCAAATTAAACTAAACATAAACGGCAATACCCGGTGCTGTGAAACTGCAATATCTGCAACGGCTCATACTTATGACATGTGGTATAAATATCCAGGTGGATGAACAATAAATGATGCAATTAAATGTGCTTATGTAAGTGCTACGTTACGTGCAACGTCATGATGAAAATTGTGTTCGTGACAAGTTATTATCCATGGATTTAAAAAAAAAGCAATAATGCCGTTACGACAAGCCTTGGCGAGTGGTTTAGGTTTTCTTGCCGAGCAAATCAACGTACCTGTATTCAACACTTTAATATCTGGTATTTTATTTATCCCATCATTTTATGTCTTTATTTTGAAACTAAACGAAATAAATTCACTGAATAACAAGAATAACTTCTAATGACGTCACGTAAATAAACAAAACGACGTCATTATAATCCGCGTGTTTGCTGTATTCAACAAGGTCGAATACATAGAGAATAACAGGTTACTGCCTGGTCTGTGTAATATATCAGGTGAGGCTTAGAATAAAATAACGGCGAGGCTTGACGAGCCGTTATTTTATTTGTGCCGAACCTGATTTTTATATATTTAAAAATTAAGGGCGGCGCAGATTTTGCTGAGCCGACTTTTACACGTTCACGTACATGTAGTTATGGATTTCTAAAAGTTGACTGAATAATACCTTATTATTAACATTTCGTAATGATAATATACGCATGCTCATTCATAAAATATTGAAAATGCTAACTGAAATGGATTGCAAAGATCAATTTTATCGGAGAACACACAACACCGAATTCTTTGGAGACGCTATTTTGGAGTTGTGTATTGAAATTGACATTTTCAAGATCGTGTCAATATTGACAGTATTTGACTTTAGTGTGTTCAATTTTTGGTAATAATGTTTTTGGTTCAAAATAAACTGATGCTGTGTAGTGACTTTTAGTGCATTTATAATGAATGTATTGAAATAAATCTGTGTAGTGACTTTTAGTGCATTTATTATGAATGCATTGAAATAAATTTGTATCGATTATTTATTGTTTTCCATAGATGACGTCATATCACTACCAAAGTGCTGGTTTATGTAAATATTTAAAAAAAATACGTTTTTGTGATTTATGACGATTAAAAATAATAAACTATATACGTTCTTGGTATCAAATTGTTTGTTTTGTTGAATCTGATTCATTTTTACTGAAACTGTTGACTTTATAGTTGATTCCAAATAATATGATGTACCTCCAAACATTGACTGATATAAACGCTAATGACCTGATATAAAAAAAAAATATCAGGCACCTTTGTATCAGGCCGATATCAGCTTAGTGGTATGATAAATAGAGAATAACAGGTTACTGCCTGGTCTTGTGTAATATATCAGGTTAGGCTTATAATAATATAACGGCGAGGCTTGCCGATCCGTTATTTTATTCGTGCCGAACCTGATATATTACACAAGACCAGACAGTAACCTGTTTTTGTATTTATCATACCACATTTTTCGTAAAATATCACCAAACGAGCTGATTTTTATATATTTAAAAAACAATGCGGGGCTGATTTTGCTGAGCCGTCTTTTACACGTTCACGTACATGTAGTTATGGATTTCTAAAAGTTGACTGCATAATACCCTATTATTCACATTTCGTAATGATAACTGAACTGTTTTCACTACGAATGCATAGATTACACGAATGTTCATTCATAAAATACTGAAAATGCTAACTGAAATGGATTGCAAAGATCAATTTCATCGGAGAACACACAACGCCGAATTGTTTGGAGACGCCATTTTGAAGTTGTGAATTGAAATTGACATTTTCAAGATCGTGTCAATATTGACAGTATTTGACTTTAGTGTGTTCAATTTTTGGTAATACTGTTTTTGGTTCAACATAAACTGATGCTGTGTAGTGACTTTTAGTGCATTTATTATGAATGTATTGAAATACATGTGCAAGGATGATTGATTGTGTTCCATAGATGACGTCATACGACTACCAAAGTGCGGGTTTATGTGAAAATTAAAAAAAAATAACGTTTTTTGATTTATGATGATTAAAAATAATAATACTATATACGTTCTTGGTATCAAATTGTTTGTTTAGTTTAATCTGATTCATTTTTACTGAAATTATAGACGTTATAGTTGATTCCGAATAATATGACGTACCTCCAAACATTGACTGATATAAACGCTAGTAACCTGATATACAAAATATATATCAGACACCTTTGTATCAGGCCGATATCAACATAGTGGTATGATAAAGCTAAGTTTATCTCACGGGATGATATTTCGTCAAGGCAGGTGTGATGATGGGATAAAATATTATACTTTATGTTGACGTTTGGACACTGATTGATTTGGTGCCTTTCAATAATGTGATTTTGCAATTATCATATTTGTGTTAATATGTCAAAGGTATTTTAATTCTGCTTAACAAGTATGTCATTGGTTACACGCACTAATGTTTGGCAGTGTAAATTTAAGGCTCAGACTATATATATGTATATGTGTGTAACTATACGTTTTTTACATAGCAGAAAATATTGTAAAATTGTTTCTGACATATGTTGTTATTATCATGAATTTAATTACGTGTATGCATAGAGACTATTAAAAAACTATGAAATAAAGTACTGCATACAATTTAACTGAAAACAGACATATATGTAATTCCTCGTTTGAGTTATAACATAATTTATTTTGTTCGCTGCCATTGGTGGACTAAACGGTATGCATAATAATGAACGTTATAAAATCGCAGGCTAAAGATTTATATATCACACACGATTGATACATGCTATAGTTCTCACAATACGAAATGTCTGACGGTCATTTCGTTCCACACTCCTGTATGTAAGCATATTAAATGATACGTGATTCTCCAAATAGCGAGAACACCTGCCCCCCCCCCCCCCCCCCCCCCAAGTCTCCGCTTGGCACGGGCTGGACCGTGCATGGGACTCTCTGGCTCTCTGATGACTACCAACAGTCCGTCAAACCGCGGGCATAATTAGCCAGCCTTGAGGAACTTTTTGGTATATTACAATAGTATTTCATATAGTTCGAAAAGTCATATTAATGGTTGAAATGATTGTGTTGAAACTTTGTACTATGTGACGAGTTTATACAAATGACTTTTTGTAAAATATTGCATTCAAATAACACTTGCCGGTGATAGTATAAGTCTGTTTTTGTAATACTGAACTTATTACGTTTATCTATTAATGCCCTTGGGATGGTGTTTTTTACCTGTCAATAAAATGAAACATGAGTATAAGTGACAATCATGTATGTTCAATACCGAAAATACACTCGTAAGGAGCATGCAATACTTTCAGATTTATAGTCAGATTATGCATGATTGCGTCCGAAACCTCTACTAGAATACCAATATTTTATACAAAAATAAAAATCATAATTAACAAGAAAGAAATCATTTTACAATTTTTAAACCGTTATTTTGAAGGTGCGCATGGGCTTATTTAAACCAAGCAAGGCAAGTATATTTTGCAACATGTATTTCATATCAACAGATTCATTTTGTGTATACACGTTTGCAACATAAAGCTTTTCTGCATTCCGCTGCGCAATTACGAACATAACCATTCGCACGGTAACCAATTAATTTTTTCCTGGGGGTGATGAAATAAACGCCGTAATTATGTTTATAACTGCCGTGCAACAAATACACTAGACACAAAGAAGCATAAGATGATACGCCTACAGCAGGTCTTTGTAAATTATAACACCCATTGGTTTGCACATGTACATGCAGACTGGGTGCTCGTCATGAAACAATGTCGACGCAACATATACTTTTCTGAGTTATGTTTTGTCTTTTGTTCATGATAAAGCAACTAATAATATGAATATAGGTGCTACCTTGTTTATGGGCAAAAAACATTTAATAGTATTAAAAAAAAAACAGCATTTGTTGCGTGCAATTGTAGATCTCTGTGAATTTTATCAAATGTTTTTTTCACCAGGATGTGAGAAGCGAGGGTGTCAACCACTGCGCTAGCCAGACAGCTATCACTTAATGTCTTTAACCGCTGATTAATTAATATACATATAAGATCTACATGTTCAAATGAGAGCTTGTTGAAATAAATGTTAATAGTAATTTTCCGATCGTATGATCAATTTAAGTTATCATAATGTTTAATACCCCTGTCACACTATACCTCGTTTCCACGGCGTTGTTTAATTTTCCAGGGCGCCGTGAGAACGAAGGCAAAATCTGATATTTTTCTTGAATATGGAGATGTCACGGCGTCCTCACAGCGACCAAGGCGTTGCTACGGAGCTCCCATGGCGTTCTATCGCGTTCCTACGAAGTTCTTGTTGGCGATTGTCTGCGCTCTCACGCCGCTTCCACTGCGTGCACTGCGCTTTTACGGCGCTCACACTGCACTGATGGCGTGTTAAAGACTTTCATTTATACTATTTTGTTCTTTTTTGTCATGCAAACGCCAATGGACGCGGTAGAAGCGCCATGGGAGCGCAATGATCGCCGTGACAACGCCGTACAGACGTTGAAAGAGCGCAGTAAAATAAATAACACTCCGTATAAGCGCGGAAGAGACGCAGTGACATCTCAGAGAACGCCGTGCAATCTCCGTGCAGGCGCCACCATCAACCCCAGCGTTCGTACTGCGACTTCTGTGCGCGCCCACGGATCTCCTGTGGCGTTGTAGGAGACCTTACTGCGCTGCTATGGCGACCTTACGGCGACCCCAACGCGCTCTTATCAGAACGCTGAGTTTGTTTTGTGCATGCTCAAAGTGCGCGCCGTCGCTCGGCGATCTATGCGATCTCAACGTAGCGATCTATGCGATCTCAACGCGTCTACTGGCGATGCCACTGCGTTGCGATTCTACTGCGCGCAACTCGGCGTTCTGCATTTTTCTTGGGCGCCGTGGGATCGCCGTGAGAACGTGGCCCTTATGTGACAGGTGTCTAATGAACTGATCACAGGAGTTAGTTGTCTAAAAATACTATCAACTATTTATAGTACGTACCGTGTAGGAAAGCAGGATAAGAACCATGAAGTGCCTATTTTGTTAATATATATATTTTCTCTTTTTTTTTCGGTTTATCTATCCAGTTTGGAGTTGACAGGATTCAATCGACATATAAGGGTCGAAATGATGTTGGATAATTATTTAATTGCTAAATTCTAACAGTGTATATTTACTTTATCCATATACAAAATTGAAGGTCGCAATTACCGGTGACAGGCAAACAATATTTGAGTTCCATAGGTATATCCAAAACCTGATACGAATAAGCGGTCAACGCCCGCCGCTTTGAGGCGGGCTCTTCCCGTATAAGCATTGTATTTAATGTTTATGGTTTTCCTTTTGTATCTAGGAAATCACTTATATTGTTTTGCCTTTACGGCTAACGGTTATGATGAATTTGAATAATAATACAAGTAATTTTTTTATATACTACACGTATACCATATATTTTTGCAACGTGATGTTTTATTTTTATATATTAAACCATAAAAAATAGTTATTTTAATTACAAAGTTGTATTATATACAACCGCACTATGTAATCAGGCCTGTAACACCATGTATTACGGCTTCTCTCTGAAATGCATGACGATGATATGGAATATCTACTATAACTTAGGGTGCTGATAATTGCTCTAATCGAATTTCATCGTTCCTCGGAAAGTTGCTATTCTGTTGCTCTGGTGAACGTTAAATTATTCAACTATTCAACAGATTTAATATTCCCCTTTATTACGTATAAATATAAATAACAATTTTATGAGGTTTAATTTTATTTACAAGTATGTGTATTGTAATTTATTCTCAATGTGAGGCCGGCATGCCTTTTAACTTGTTAAATACCCAATGCTTTGCATTGACCGTTCCGTAGCGGCTTAATCATTTTATGTTTTGTGCTGTGTTGTGTGTATTGTACTGTGTTGTGGTGTGTATACTGTACTGTGTTGTGGTGTGTGTATTGTACTGTGTTGTGGCACATGTATGTGTATTGTACTGTGTTGTGGTGTGTATATTGTACTGTGTTGTGGTGTGTATATTGTACTGTGTTGTGGTGTGTGTACTGTACTGTGTTGTGGTGTGTGTATTGTACTGTGTTGTGGTGTGTGTACTGTACTGTGTTGTGGTGTGTGTATTGTACTGTGTTGTGGTGTGTGTATTGTACTGTGTTGTGGTGTGTGTATTGTACTGTGTTGTGGTGTGTGTATTGTACTGTGTTGTGGTGTGTGTATTGTACTGTGTTGTGGTGTGTGTACTGTACTGTGTTGTGGTGTGTGTATTGTACTGTGTTGTGGTGTGTGTATTGTACTGTGTTGTGGTGTGTGTATTGTACTGTGTTGTGGTGTGTGTATTGTACTGTGTTGTGGTGTGTGTATTGTACTGTGTTGTGGTGTGTGTATTGTACTGTGTTGTGGTGTGTGTATTGTACTGTGTTGTGGTGTGTGTATTGTACTGTGTTGTGGTGTGTGTATTGTACTGTGTTGTGGTGTGTATATTGTACTGTGTTGTGGTGTGTATATTGTACTGTGTTGTGGTGTGTGTACTGTACTGTGTTGTGGTGTGTGTATTGTACTGTGTTGTGGTGTGTGTATTGTACTGTGTTGTGGTACATGTATGTGTATTGTACTGTGTTGTATAGGCAATTTGTTACTTGCCTTAAATAAAGGCCTGGGGAGGTTTATAAGGGTTTCTCCGCTGCTGTGCTTCTGGGGTTTTATTAATCTGATATTATTGTAAAAATATGCATATCATATCTTTTCAAAACTATAGTTAAATATTAGCATAATCTCTAAATATACCGACCATCTTTACACCGCCTTCTGCACGGTAACACATCATGGCAGCTACAAGTGTGATGCGCAGCTCGCAGTCCGTGGGTGCCGTGTTGCACGAAATGGTGATCTGGAACTCCAGGCGCAAGCTGAGCAATTGCCACGTGCTTAATGAACCATTATTTGAGTTGCACGTGTAAGAACAATGCAAACATCTTTTCAATGTTGTTTTATGGCAGCTGCGCGTACGAAAAAGCAATATAATAAATTTTGATTTTAAATCTATAAATAAATCTATTTAATTTTATTGTGATTCCTGTGGGTAAATATAAATAATGTTAGATTGCAAAAACAAAACATGTTAAAATTAGCTGTAAAAAATTCCACTGCACACAATTAACTGTAAAAACAAAAAACAAGCATTGCAGCAATTAAGAAATGAAAACAAAAGTCACAATGTTGTTGGTGATGAAATTGACGTTTTAATGTAAAGTGTGTGTGTGTTTGTATTGCGTCCATCGTCCTTTATACTTAGTAACATTAAGCAACATTTACATTTTAATTTGTTTTTAATGTAGTTTAAATGTCGTTGTAAGGCTACAATTTACCAACACTTAAACGAAAACAAAGAGTATTGCATATCCTAGTCGCAAAAACATGGTGGAAAGAGAGTTGAGTATGTCACCTGCATTACATGCAATACCAGATGTTAATATATCAAACGATGAATGTGTAAACGAATATATTGAAGCATAACTTATAAAACGATGATTATCACTTAATTTTCTAATATCAAATAGTAATTTAGTCCAAAATTGTATCCCATTCTATGATTTTATGTCCATTCATTGCCATGTCGTGGAACAAAATAACTGGTCGATTATGTTTACTGAGAAATAATTCATTAGAATTGCAGTGAAAACATTTTCATTTAGCTTTGTTGCAGACAGAATATCTAAGAGCGCGTGCCCACGGTTTCAATTCGACAACTGGAAGCAATATGTTCTAACTCGTGAGGCATTGCGGGTTTGCAGATTTTAATTAGAAACTTGCAGCCTTATTGTCGATCCAGCAGTTTTATGAACACCCAACAAACTGTATTCAGGTGGTAAGGTTATAAAGGCAGCGTTAGATTTAATAGACTATTAACTGACACACGTGGACACCTGGAATCCACGTGCGACACGATGATACATCGCATGTTATGATCCAATAGATAACGACTTTAGCGATGACTAGATGGAGAAGATGTTTTTAATAGGATCCATGATCCGTGTTTAGTTCTACAAAGTCATATTCTGTATTAGTATTAAAATCTGGTTGATCAGACCGGCAGTTCTACTTCGTTTTGTACATTGATGTACGCGTGTATTGTTAAACAATAAAGTTAACAAAAACTCTAATTGGAATTGGTTTTGTTTGTGTTGATATAGCCGATGATTCATATCGTTGATATTTAACTTCGTGTATCCCATTGCACCACAATATCATTTTCAATTCAATTACAATATCATTTTAGTTAAATCATGGCTGCTTTTAATAATATATTGTTAAATTATTGTATTTCAGCATTAAAAATAAGTATTTATACAGTCAAACCGTAATTCAGAATGTATGAAATTGTATGTAGTTAAATGAAAAGGCATCCATCAATTCAATTACATTATAAAATTCTTTTTTATTTGTCATGTATTTACTACTGAGCGTCACATACATTAGTCAGATATCATCGGACAATACCGTAGAATGAATCTGTAAATATTTTTTTTTCGGGATCGAGTATGTCGATAAAATACGATTTGTCGTCGAATTAATGTAAACAGCCATTGCCTGAAACCCTTTGTTATTACAATGTGATATATGAACCTTTTATTCAATGTTTTTTACGCACCTGTTACGCATTATTCAAAATTGGATAATCGAAAATAAAGTTTAAAAAAAAACAACTTGCAAGACCATTTTTACTTTTGCAAAGTATATGCGTTTTTGTGTAAAAACAACAACTATGTTCCAGATGTTGAATATTTAGACAAGATAAATTTAAATACGCGATATCAGAAGGTTTTAAGGACAATTAACAATACAGAAATACACATTCCTACATATTAAATTGGCACAACATGTGGTACATTTGGGTTTCTAGTAAAAAATTTAGTTTGGCTATATATGATTCATTTTGGTCGTCCTATCGACTTGGGTGTGGTGTAACACCTGTTGTATCACCGTCTATATTCACCGGATATGTCTCCTGGTATATACCCCATCGCTCGCTTGATTTTATTGTTCGATGTTGGTACATAATTACACACGAAAGTCGTAAAATTTAATACAATACATTATGTAACATCTAACAGCGTACCAACCTGAATATGTGTAAGGCATCTTTCTGCAAATGTGCAGTCCATTCATTATCTCATGAATGTCCTGCGAAACAAATTTACAAAACCAACCCGACTTATACAAGTTCTAACTGTTTAGTGCAGGCAAGCGTGACTGGTGGTCTGTTTTGTTACAGAGGTTCTTGTCCACAACAAAACTGATCATACAGCTATTGTTAAGGCGATCAAATATGAAAGAAAGAGAAAAGTGTCTACCACATTTATAGAGTATTAAAACTTACCTGTATGGCAGTTTGACACTGAAGTTCTAAAGTAGATTGGTGTGTGATTTTTGAACATAGCTTATTATATAATATGTTTGCGGCCAGCCAATGAATGATACTTATACCATGAGACAGCCTCGTACTTATTTGCTTTCCTTAAGTTTCTTCTTTTATTGTTATTACACTTGAACTTTGATTAATATCCAAATCAAATACAAGCTTCTTAGAATCGTAATAAAAGAAACACTTTTCAAGGTAAATGAGTGTGTATACCTCAGATTTCACGAGCAAACAAAGTTGACGATTCAAATTGAAAGTAAATATTTAGTGTGGCAAGGAAGCACACCGTTGAGACATCGGGATTCATTTAGTACATCTGTCCAATTGCCACGTACCGAGTTCAAAGAGAACAGTATGTCCGGGAATATTACCATGTGCATTCTTTAGGAAATCGATCTAAATATACTTTGACTTAAAGCAAGATGTCATGTTCTTAAAATATAAAGTTTATGGTCATCGAAGAAGTTTATTTACATGAACATGCAAGCCGTAATAATAACAAGTAAAATTATTTAAAAACAAAAGTTTAACAAAACATTCATCTTGTCCAAATGACAACAAACTGTTATTGTTTACAACTACATTCCATTTTAGCATAACCTGCAACCATATAGTACAAAGTAAAACATTTCCATTCTCTGTGAAATCCTGCCGTTCAATTACCAGGTCATGAGGTACCGTAATTAAAGCATTTAGAGACTGTGGTTGTCAACACTAAATTATATACAGAAATGAGTTTCCATATGAACATACGACCTATGGGCAAGTAATGTAGTTCAATGTTCCACGATGTCTATAATTGTGGTGTTATATGAACTATAATGACACTCTGCGACAGATCTATTCAACAGTTTATTATTTCAATTCGTTATAGAACATTTAGCTTTCCTAACAATGCATCGTCTTATTATAAGGAAAGTTCAAATTTCAAACATTATCGTCAATTCGGCATACTGCCTTTGGCCATCTACATATGTACACAAACAATATGGCCAAGACAGGGATTCATACAATGAAACGTTTACATAAAGTTATACATATGGAAATCAAAGAAACAGATACATTGACAACGTAATTATATATAATATATATTACAAAAGAGTGCTTTGCAGTAAGTTCTTTTGAAGCAACTAAAATATTCATTGTCAGGATTTTTTCCAAACATCTTTATTTAAAAGCTTCTACCAAAAATTTTGCAATGTTTTTTAGTATTTTAACATTCTTGCTAGACGTCATTGATGTGTTTTATTTATGTTAGGCCAAGAAAATCTGATATTATATTTTCTACGTAATTTTGTATATATTGGACAACACAATAAAAATGATATTCTGATTCACATAAATGTTGGTTACATAGTTTGCATTTGCGATATGTTCTGCTTATTCAATTATATCTACAAACTTCCATTTCAAGACAATGGGAACTTCATCTAAATGTACTCATCTGGATTCTGGACTTTTCATTGGGAATGCAGTCGATGTAATTTTCGTATTGGAAGCTTCTTTTAAATTGTGAATAATATTCCATTTTGGGTTAGGTTGCTTATTTATCATTCCATTCTTGAACAAACTGATCTTTTAGACTTTGTGTTTTTATGTGTACACATTATAAAGGCAATGACTCTCTTTTCAGTGTATGTATTGCAAACTGTTTATGGCTTGCACACAGAAGACTTTTTTAAAAGGTTATTCCCAACAGTTGATGTGTTCACACATTTGTTCATCAGTTGTAACACATTAACGTGATAATTATTAATAATTTAATATTAACCTAACTGATGGATTTAAATCCAAAATGCACAATTTGGCTACAACCCAATAAGCTGAATTTTACGACATTCAAAGAAAACCTGCAGCTTGAAAGAATCATTTTTTAGCTTGTTATCCACTGCATAAGGACCTCTAACGTGCAAATCAACCAAGTGTTTCTAGATTCTAGATTCATGTAACAGATAAAAGGACCGTTGCATAATACACCATATTCCGTTGGTGAGATTGATGCCATTGTACTGGACATTGTATTGGTTGAAATCACTAATTAGTAAACTTGTTAATTATATACCTAAAAATACAGAACGCAATATAACATAGCTTTATTACATTTAGATATATAAACCTACAACATTAGGAAATACATCAAACAAATAAATAACGCATTGACAATGTTGATAATGTTGAGGATTGGAAAAGGGCATGTATAAGACATATGAGACGGAGAAGTCATATTTATATACGTATATGTGAATTAAAGAAATTAAATTGTGCATGAGAGCAAAAATAAATAAGACCTACGTTCATATAAAATTACGGCTATAATCTTTATCGTATTGTAATTGGTTTTGGGGTCAAAAGTAAGAAAATAATGGCGTAAAAAAACATATAAAGCACACATATAAATACATCATTAGGCAAACAATACATAAATAAATAAATTTACATACAATCACAGTTATGTATATTTATACAAAAAAGGAATGACAATAAAATGGACATACACAAAGAGCACAGAAACACAGACTTATTGAATAGTGTTATCGAGCAACGATCACTTGATATTATGCGGGATAAGTTAGCAGCATACTGTTTGTTATGTGTTACTAGTCATTTTACTAAAACGCAATATTGATATGTCTTTGATATCACGTTTCAATTGATATATCACTTGATAGACGTTTTTGGTGTAGAAACGTCTACAGACATATCAATTGCGCTTGCTTACAATGCGGTAATCTTAATGCAAGAATACTTGTACACAAGCCACGTGCACATCAAACTGTTTAATATTTATCGCTGTTAAACTGTTAACAACTATTACGTGTTGCAAAACATATCCAATTGGATGGACAATAAATGATGAAATTTAATGTTTTATGTTAGAACTACGTTCTATTATTCATTCGGGTTCCTTTCTTACAAATGTATGTCTGAACTGGGGTGACGTCCATGTCCTTGATGGTTGTTCTGTATGTTGTCATCATTGTTAATTTTAGTGTACGGAATGCAAATCATATAGTTATAATCTATGTGCACGTAGTTGCTCATCAAATCAGTGCGAAGGTTTAATAGATTGATTGTAGATATAACAACATGTTTCTAACTGTTTTGTGATAGTATTGTATTACAAGTTGTCATAGGAAAAAACTTAAACTTGGAAGTTTCATGACATTTCTAGAACAGGTGCTCATCAAATACGTGCCGTATCATCTGATACAGATAAACAATTCAAACCTTGCATTGGCTTGAAAAAGACACCTTTGTTTATTAAATCAATACTAAGTAAATATTGACAATTTCAATATTTAAAACGCATATGAACCACTGCTTTGTTTGCCATTTGACTTCTTTGACCACTGTTACTGCATGCATTTAGATTTGGCTCCAAGTATTTATATAGACGTTAAATGCAGTATTTTATAATCAAACTCAATATAATATTATGAACCAAATTAGGTAATCCGTTGTTGATTTCATTCAGTGACATGTGTGCAAAAAAAATTTTTACTTAGCAGAATATCTTTCTATGTACTTTGTCATTATTCTGTTTTATAGTGCCTGTTTACAGCTACAAAGAAAATGAGCATTGCTAACAAACACTAAAATACATATATTCAGCAATTATCAAAATATTGATTTGAAAACTGTGGATCGTGAAGGGAACCATCAGGATATGTGCGTCACGAAGTAAAGGTCAATAGTTGTATTATCCTACCGGTCTAAAATACTACATTTTACGAACAAAGGTCGACCATTTCGTTCCACACGTGTCTATGTACGTGATTCTCCAATTGGCGAGAACACCTGTCTCCCCAATTCTCCACTTGCCACGGGCTGGACCGTGCATGAGGCTCGTTGGTTCTCTGATGACTGCCAACAGTCCGTCAAACCGCGGGAATACTCAGCCAGCCTTCAGAAACTGCTGATAAGCGGACATTTGTATATTTTAATACTATTCCGTACAGTTCGGAAGGTCTTATTAATGGTTGATGTGATTTTGTTGAAACTGTAATATCTGGCGTGTTTATGCACATACTTTAAATAAAATACTGTATTTAATTAACAATGGTTGGCAAAACTATAGGTCTGTTTCTGTAAGAATGAACGTATTACTATGATTTATTAATGCCTTTGTGGAATGAAGGTGATGTTTTGTTACCTGTTAAAAATTAAACATAAATATTTTACGTATAATAAGTATTTGTAATAACAATTTAAATGACAATTACTTTTATACAATACCGTAAAAGAACACGTAAGGATTTTAAAATACTTTCAGATTTATAGTCGGAATATGCATTATAACGTCCTACACCTCTACTAGAATACCAATATTTGATACCAAAAAAATCACAACAAACAACACAGAAAACCTTTTACATTTTTGAACCGAGGTCATCAAGTTGTGTATGAGATTATTTAAACGCACTAAGGCATAGTCTATTTTGTATATCAAAATATACATCTGTGTATCCACGTTTGCAACTTACAGCTTTTCTGCATTACGTTGTACATTAACGAACATCGCCATTCGCACGGTGAACAAATAAATTGTTGCTGGAGGTGATGAAATAACGCCGTAATTTTTTTCATAAGTGCTGGGCAATAAATACTCTAAACATAAAGCAGCGTTAGATAATAGTCCTACACCTGGTTTTCGTAACTATAATCCTCAGGAGTTTACACATGTACATACTCATTGAAAACACTTTGTGAAACAATTTCGAAGTAAAATTTAATTTTCTGAATTATTAGTGTTTTCAGTCCGTCAGTAGGCAACCTTTCTGAAATATTGTATATACGCATTTTGTCTGTTCTATTCTGGTTATATTTTTGTATCTAGCCACTTATTTGCGTTTGTTTAAAGCTAACGTTCTGGCGTTTCCTTTATTATCATAATACAAATAATGTTGTTATATATTTTATTTGTGTAAAGTATATATTCAATTTGATGTTTGTGTTTTGTGAAATTTGTTAATATAATACATTTTAGAAACGCTATTTGTATAATATAAAATTATAAATTTAATTTAATGAAACGAGCATCACAAAACGTCGACTCCACGCAACGCTTTCTAAACGGTAACGCCCTGCCAGCTACCTGTGTAGTGCGCTGCTCGCAGTGTTTGATGTGTCGTGCTGCCCGAGATTGTGCTTTGGAACCCAGGCGCGAGCGGAGCTACCCCCACGTGCTTAATGAACCATTGTTTGATATGCACGTCAAAGAACCATTCAAACATCTGTTCAATGGTTCTTTCGTGGCAATTGTGCAGTAGAAATTATCCAGCAAAGAGCAAAATAAAATGTAGAATTTACATTTATGGATAAATCCAATTAGATTAGTGATTAAACAGACTTATTCCGTCGTTGTAAGGTCAAATGTATGTTTGCATAGAGGCTACCGTAAGCTATGCTAATCACATAAAGCAACGTTTATATTTTAATCTGAAGAAATACATTAAGAATGCTGAATAGAAAACAAGAGCAGCAAAAGCGTCCACCTAGGTGTTCAAATAGCATGAGTTATGAACTGAGGCTACAAATCATATTAAATTCAGAATATGACCTTCTGTCATTGACAGCAAACACCTCGCTGGAATTTGAGAGACGACCCTTACTTCACTCTACGTGAGAAGAAGTGAAATCTTCAGCATATTCTTTCATACGGCAACCAAGCTCTGACACAAAGCCGATACAGATGACGTCCTAACATTGTTCTAAGATAGCTTGCTTCAAAGAGAAAGACGACAGAAGAGGACGAAGCCACAACTAGGAATTACCTTCACAAAATTTGAAAAGGAATGTGAAACCTCTGAAAATCAATAGAAGACGAAAGGGGGCATCTTAACTGCAGCCACAGACTGTGAAATGAGACTCAATATACACGGGCAACCGACCTTCCCTGAAGTCGTCCGAGCTACACTTCGTCTAGACGTTGTAATTTGGTATCCATAACAAAGGTTGATAATGTAGGAATTGACGATACGCTACAGGATCTATAACCACGCCTACGTAGGATAAAGTCCGTCAAACACCGTTGACAGTTAACGAATGTTTTTACACGGCATGTCCGTCAAACAATCAAGTACTAGCTTTCTGAATGGCTAAACACATTGTCAATCAAATCTCAAGGTCAATTGACGATGCCATGGAAAGAAAGTGCGAAGTTGCTAATGAGCTCGAACTGGCAAAATACACAGAGCTACAAGAGCTTTGCAAAGCAAGAGGATGGCAAACCTGGCTCTTGTCAGTGGAAGTTGGATGAGGAAGTTGAATGTCGTGTCTGTGTGGAAGATGTTTAGTTCCCTAGGAATGGCTGGAAAAGAAAGAAGGGCTGGAATTCAGAGACTTTGGAAAGCAGAAGAGATAGTATCCTGGCCATAGCTAACTATGGTGAAGACAATAGCAAGAAAGCTGGATGACATTTGATGAGAGGCAGAGACTGATCATCATTACTGATCCACCATCAGGGCTTAAAGGATCTAAACACTATTTGATGGAAAGAGCTCAGTAAATCTGCAATCAGAAGACTGTTTACAAATATTTTAAAACGCTCCATTATTACGCAGACCTCTAAACAGAACCGAAAAACGCCTGTAACATAAGGTGATAACACATGTACGTGTTATTAAATTGTTTACATTGAATAAGCAGTTATTCTGTCATGGTTAGTCAATTTATTCCAATGGCATTTTTAAGATTGCGCATATTTTAGGAGTATTTTAATTAAATTTATTTTCTTGATTTGGTATATTGTTATTTAGGAAATTCGACTTGTGTTTACTTTTCTTCAAATAATAAGATTAAATGACTGTCGTTGGCATAAGCATTAAGACGGAGAACACTATTTCATAAATATGCAATGGTTATTGTTAGTTTATTCATGCATGTGAATTTATTTGTTCTTAGTTTCGCTCGTGATGAATACGGATTTCTAGTCTCTTTTCTTAAGTATTTCGGAAATTTTTTATTTACCGCATACTGTTATTTAGTTTCAATAAACAACCATTTTAGCGTTATATTAGACACGTATAATAATTTCAAATATGTTTTCATATAAAAGCATGACGTCTTTCGTGAATAAAAGAGATATATTGGTGTTTCGTTGTGACAAAGGTTATGGCAGTCGTCAAACTGTCTCCTTGGAATATACTTTATTATGAACGCAGTGACAAACGTTATTGAGCTACATGCTACTTTCTGCGTTTAAAGACGATAATAACTATAATCAATGCTTATATATGACAGACACGAGCAGTATTAGTACAAATACGTTATTAACCCTCATGAAGGCCTTAGTTTAATGAATTCGAAAAATAATATCCTTGTTTACTGGTAATTCAATATAAAACAAAATGTTCCAAACATTTTGCAACATTGAAAGTTATGTCGTGCAATGAATGCAAAATTTAAATTAATGTAAATTTTATTAAATTGAATTTCAGATTATTACAATCTATTACACGTTACCACAAAGTAAAAAGTATTACAAACATTTGAGGTGTGTCGTTGGAAACTCGGGCTTAAAACATGTGTGTAAAGTGTTGTCCGGGACGGCACTTTCCGCTTGTATGTTATATTTGCACCACCAGTACAGCAGATTCTGTTTTCATGGGTGTATGACCAACCTCTTAACACTACGTAAAACGCTAGTGATTATAATACAAATCCCCATGGTTTTGTATCAATTTGTATTTCTACATGATCAAATATAACATTATATACCAATCTAAAAGATCTCCATTAGTTAAATATAAACCAAACATCTAAATCTCCATTAGTAAAATACTTTCTAGTTAAGTTCTTCTTAGTTTTTCCTTCCTTTTCACATATACAAAACTATGTTTTACATCAGGTAGATACATTGCATTTTAAAATCCGATTTAAGTAATTATATAATTACCAGAGGTTTTAACTACAAAGTCACACATTAACATACACGTTGAAAACAGTTCCATATACCTAAACATCTTCTTGATTAAATGTGCTTACAATAACAGGATGGATATTCGTGATGCTCTTTGTGAAAATGTAACATGTATCCAATATGTATCCAACATTCTGTCCACGCTTTCCTGTGACCAACATTGAAAGCGCTTTTATAACACATCTACTTCAAGCTTTCCTGCGGCCAACATTAAAAGCGCTTTTGTAACCTCACCCAGTTCACGCTTTCCTGTGACCAACATTGAAATCGCTTTTGTAACACACCCAGTTCAAGCTTATCTGTGACCAACATTGAAATCGCTTTTATAACACACCCAGTTCAAGCTTTCCTGTGACTAACATTAAAAGCGCTTTTATAACACATCCAGTTCACGCTTCCCTGTGACCAACGTTGAAAGCGCTTTTATATCCCACCCAGATACACTTCTGGCAAGTAATTCAAAAAGAGCTTAACCATCAGGTGTGTATGCTCGAAATGAAAATGGATTCACAAAGCTTAAAACAATAACATAAAATTTGATTGTATGACATTCCGTGCATAATAAAATAATATTTTTGAGATGGTGTCATTTTATGAAAACTGCTTGAATAAAGATAACGTGCTTGAACTTTTTATGTCGTTTAAATACACTAATATAAATGAAAGAAGAGTGTTTGACAGAACAGTACGTAAACAAAAAGAGAAGCTGTACTACGGAACCGAGTCGCAATTAAACAGCGGAATTAGTATATTAGATGTGCACAACGCAATTAGCAGCTTTAAAAAAAATCACCGTTTTCGATCAAATACCAAGTGAGGTGTTATGTAAAAGTACTTGCATAAATTACCTGCGCATGTTATTCTGTGTATGCTTAAAAACGGGCAAAAGACCGCAAACTTGGAAGCAAGGAATAGTTAGACCAGTATTGAAAAACCCAGCCAGCGATGCACGTGACCCTATGAGCTACAGAGGCATAACGGTGACCTAAACATGGGCTAAGGACAATAAATAATACAATATGTGGCAATCAAAATGGCTTTCGATCCAAAAGAAGTACCGTTGATCATCTATCAATTCTAACCAACCTGCTGGAGTGCAGAAAACGTAAACGGTTATCGACGTACGTCGCCTGCGTGGACTATGCTAAGGCCTATGATAGAATACACCATGGACTGCTTTTTAACGAACTGTCAAGTATAGACATTGACGGTAAATTCTTGAAAGCAATCATGCCGATATATGATACAGTTATATGTGCGGTGAACATAAATAATTATATAACGGACTGGTTTGACGGGAACACGGGATTAAAACAGGGTTGTTTATTGTCCACGACATTGTTTAACCTGTACCTAAACGATTGAAGTTAACTTTTAAATAAAAGGATTACTGGCATTAATGTTGATGGAAAATTGATTAACCATCTGTCTTACGCTGACGACCTTATACTGATCTCAAGCAAAGAAGAAAATTTACAGACGTTAATTGATATACTGTCTCAATGGTGCACATATAAATGTCCCTGAACATAAGTAAAACAAAAAAATTACATTTTAGAACAGCAACTATGTCACCGACAAATTTTATTTTTTAAGTACAACGATGACATTATAGAACGAGGTAGTCAATATCGATACCTGGGCGTTGATATTACTGACACATTGGTTTATTCGGTAATCGCCAGGTACGTAGCACAGGCAGCGTCCAGAGCATTAGGGTTACTGATCTCCAAGTTTAAAGCACTAGGCGAAATGAAATATGAAGTGTTTTCCAAGCTCTACGACACAATGGTGTTGCCATCAATAGGTCATAGAGCCGCGATATGGGGAATACACGAATACTAATCTATTAATGCAGTGCACCATAAGGCATGCCGTGTTTTCCTTGGATTTGGAAAATACAAACCGAACGCCGCTGTGACAGTAGATATGGGATGGACCCCACCTCACATTCGACAGTGGAAATCTGTGTTAGGACACTGGTTTGGCTTTAACAGCATGGATTAAAACAGACTCAATAGAGTTACTAAGCAAGGAACACGCACAAACAAATGGAGTAAAACGATAATTAATTCGGTAAATTCAACACTCCGAAATGACATTCTTAGTGATGGACGTGTATATAGCAAGGAGTAACAAGGAGTAACAAAATACAATAATAAATAGTTTTCAACAAGCCCTATTTATTGATTTAAACGTAAGTGGCATAAAACAGTTAATAGAGAACATGGACAGATAAGTACAGATATTGGAAAAGAAACTGCGGAACATAAACACTTTAAAACTGAATTTACTGTAAAACCTTATGTTAAGTGCAGTATGATCAATCGAGCGCAACGAAATTACCTAACGAAGTTCGGATTTGGTGTTGCCCCTCTTTCGATTAGAAACAGGCCGCTACCAAAAAATACCTACCCACGAACGTCATTGTTTTATTTGTACAAACTGCGTAGAAAAGGAACAACATGCATTGTTATTCTGTCCGCTATTAAAAGAGCTATTTTAACAGAAAAGGCATTGCTAAGAAATCCCGGTTTTAACCTTTTAAACCCAGCAGAAAAATTTAACTGTTTCAGATGATCGTTTCATTAAATCCACAGCCAGAGCCTGTCATGATATTTTAATTAAGCGCTGAAACCATTTGTATATAAGATTTTATTTGCTTAGTACGTCACGTACAGAATAGATATTTCTTATACTTACTTAGCGATATATATATATATTTTTTTTTTTTTTTTTTGGTAACGTTTATTTCGACAAATATACATGCATATAAGTCATCAGTATAATTGAGTTGAAAGAAAAAAAAAAGAACATGGTATAATAGCATGCATAAATTCAAGATAGGTTTGCTCTATATGTAGATTGCATTTCGGTAAATATATATCATCGGGTTGCAATTTTTGTGACATAGGAAAAACTAACATACAAAATATATACAACATTAGTGCACAACGTACATTCCATATTCCATCACAATGCTAAATAATACTCAACCAGCTAACTTCTAAAATATTTTTTATTTCTTTATTCTGGTATTGAAGGAAATTAAAAAATTTCATTAAGATCATTAACAATTTGCATGTTTGGCTCGCATAGTTCTCTTACAAGCGACCACCTTGTTATTTCGTTTTCGGTTTGTTTAGAGGCGGAATATGTTTTATAAGATCATGTCATACTATTTATAAGACCGTTGTAATTTGGAATAGACTTATTTTTTCTACAACAAAAACTTAGCGATATATTTGTTGTACATAGTTAAATGGTTTTGACTTAATTGTTTTAAGATTTCTATATTATTTTGCATTGAAGAGTGTATACATCTTCATTTTAACATACCTTTACTATTTAACCAATCGTATCGTATTTAAATGTATTTAAGATTGTTCCTCTGTCTGTCTGTCTGTCTGTCTGTCTGGCTGTCTGTCTGGCTGTCTGTCTGTATGTCTGTATGTCTGTCTGTCTGTCTGTCTGTCTGTCTTACAAAAATCAGTATTAACACAAAATAAAACAAAATGCTATGCAGATTCTTGATTCATTAAACAGATAAAAAGGCCAATTCTAAGAAAAGCATGTTTAAAACCTCGAATACCATTGAGGACCATCACAGTTTCGATGAGAACTTAACATATACTAATTAAATCCTAATTGCATTGGCAACATATTTAAGAAGTCATGAGCTCTTTGTAAATCGTGCCCATTTATCATGGTTGAATTGTTCCATTTATTGATATTTTCTATTACTCGAATGGTGGAGCTAAAGTTGAAAACGATTCTTGGAAGTATTTTATTAGTCCTTTGGGTAGATGCAACGCTATTGTGCAGGACACTGTATTGGTTAAACTCGCTTATTATTATTTATAACTAGTCATTTATTAATATCTGTACGGTGTGTTATGTTTCTGACAGTCTACCATGGCAGAAAGATGTGTAAGTCGTTCGAAGTCTTTGGAATCTGTCTAAAGTAGCAGCTATTCGGACGAAGAACAACTCAAAGGTTAAACATGTTATTAAATTAATTTTCTAGGAAAAGGGATGTACATGTTATTCGCTCCGATTTTCAAGTTCCTGGTACGTTTCTGCCCCTGTAGTAACTACTACCGTTAATGTATTCATACCTTTCTTACCATTCACTGTTGAAGACCAAATTGAAAACCGGTAAGCATTGTCAAGTTAAAAAAAACAGAGACTATAACTGCACATTATAAAAAAGTTGAGTTTAGATGTTTTTAAGTCAAGTCAAGTAATATTTAGTTTGAGTCAGATGTGTATAACATGTAATGTAAATTAACATATCTGTGTCAATATTTCAAAGGTATTTTTACTACTACTTAACGAGTATGTCATTGGTTACACGCACTAATGTTTGGTAGTGTAAATTTAAGGCTCAGACTATATATATGTGTATGTGTGTAACTATTTCTTTTTTACATAGCAGAAAATATTGTAAAATTGTTTCTGACATTTTTTGTTATCATTATGCATTTAATTACGTGTATGCACATAAAAAAAACTATAAAAACAGACATATTTGTTATTCCTCGTTTGAGTTATTACATAATTTATTTTGTTCGCTGCCACTTGTGGACTTAACGGTATGCATAATAATGAACGCTATAAAATCGCAGGCTAAAGATGTAGAGAATACATGGTTGGCGCCGGGATGGAGAAAATGTATCCGGTGAGGCTTAGAAAATGAAAATGGGGCGAGCTTTAGCGAGCTCTATTTTTGTTTTCGGGCCTAACCGGATAAACTTTCTCCTTTCCGGCACCTACCGTGTATTCTATTTATCTTGATTTCTATTCAATTAAATTTAAAAACACCAAACACGAATTAAAGTTTTAAATTAAAAAAAATTCTAGACGGGCCTCGACCTAATAACTCGCTTGCATGAATGCGTACTACCCGGAAAAAATAGTTCTCTATTTCTTTAATCACCTTTTTCAAAAAGCAAAAGTAAAATATTAATAAATCTTATTTGCTGATGTCAGTACGACACGAAAATGACGTAGTAAATGCTTTTGTTCGAAACCAGATTATATTGGTTTTTAAAGAGTTAAATTACGTCACATCAACTACGTCATTCATTTTGAGTTGTAAGTTTACACAATGTAGTCAAACCAGAACGCGAGTGTTTTGCAGTTTAAAATACACGAAATCGGAATAAATATTTAGTGTTTCTGTTTTTTGGATGGATTATATTATGCAATAGCATTCAGATCAAAAGTGTATGGAATATTTGCCTCGAATGGCAAAGGTGAGATTGATCCCTTTTCAATTTTCTACTATTTACTCGGATAGTTGTGGGTGGAGTGTAACTGTTGGTTGACCAAAGAAACTCTATCCACAAAGAATAAACCGCTTGCATCCGATTCAAGTGTGTTGAAATGGAATGGAACTGGAAGAAAGTTGTTGTTAATCAGTCAAATGGAATGTGAGGACAAACAACTCATTTGTTGTATAACTCTGTTAAACTAGACAACACAAAGTTTGTATCGATGAAAAACTCTGGTAAGTAGACTTTATGCTGTGTCATTCTCGACAATGTTGTTGTCCGGCGCGTAGGAATACCTATTGACGGTATATCACAGTCACGTGATCTACTGCCAGACATCAACAAGTTTATACGGTCACCGCTTTATTAGGTCACTGTTTGGGTTAGTAGCAGGATAATTATATATCACACACGATTGAAACATGCTATGGTTCTCACAATACGAAATGACTGACGGTTATTTCGTTCCACACTCCTGTATGTAAGAATATTAAATGATATGTGATTCTCCAAATAGCAAGAATACCTGCACCCCCACCCCCCACCCCACCCCAAGTCTCCACTTGGCACGGGCTGGACCGTGCATGGGACTCTGTCACTCTGATGACTACCAACAGTCCGTCAAACCGCGGGCATACTTAGCCAGCCTTGAGGAACTGCATGGTATATGACAATATTATTTCATGTAGTTCGAAAAGTCATATTGATGATTGAAATTATTGCGTTGAAATTCAAATAACTCTTGCTGGTAAAGTATGAGTCTGTTTATGTAATACTGAACTTATTACGTTTATCTATTAATGCCCTTGTGATGGTGTTTTTTACCTGTCAATAAAATGAAACATGAGTATAAGTGACAATCATGTATGTTCAATACCGAAAACACACTCGTAAGGAGCATGCAATGCTTTCAGAGTTATAGTCAGATTATGCATGATTGCGTCCGAAACCTCTACTAGAATACCAATATTTTATACAAAAATAAAAATCATAATTAAGAGGAAAGAAATCTTTTTACAATTTTTAAACCGTTGTAATTAAGGTGTGCATGGGCTTATTTAAACCAAGCAAGGCAAGTATATTTTGCAACATGTATTTCCTATCAACAGATACATGTTGTGTATACACGTTTGCAACTTAAAGCTTTTCTGCATTCCGCTGCGCAATTACGAACATAACAATTCGCACGGTAACAAATTAAATTGTTCCTTGAGGTAATGAAATAAACGCCGTAATTATGTTTATAAATGCCGTGTAATAAATACACTAGACATAAAGAAGCATAAGATGATACGCCTACAGCTGGTCTTTGTAAATTGTAACACCCAGAATATCTTTTGTTCCAAACGACAGATTTTGATAAAAGATCCCACATACATGCGTCATTGTATCATGAAACTAAAACAGTTAAAACAATATTGGTCATCGGCCTTGTTCCGGAAATATTGGGTTTTTAATACGGTACCTGTTGAAGCCCCTTCTTTCAGTTTGGATTTATATCAATGATTTAAGCATATAGGATAGTTTTTTTCAAACAAGGTTATGGTTCTTTCAACTGATATGTCTGTACATGCTTTGTTTGGTAATATGCATGTGTATTTTAATAATAAAAACGCTTTACCTACAATTACTGCTTAAATAATGCATTTGACAGGACATTTAAATGTGTCAAATGAAAACTAATAATGCTTTTTTATACTTTATTTTTATCAAATGCATATTTGGTTCCAAACGACATATTGTCTTAAAATTTCGCACATACATGCATCAATGTATACTTACACCAAAACATTAATAAAAAGAATGGCCTACCGAACTTGTTTGGGAAATATTGGATTTCATATAGGGTACCTGTGTAGCCTTTTTCAAGTTTCGTTTAAACATATATAAACAACGTATCAATAGAATGGAGATATTTAATGGATCATTTCTGAACTAAATTTGTTTGGAAATACATTGCATAAGTGTGTTTTTGATTATTATATATGCTTTATGAACTTTTACTATTAAAAATATTTATTTTGAATGGACATTAGATATGAAATTAGTATATTGTAACCTATATCAAATAACGAAAATGCAGCAAAAGGAGAAATTAACCCAATTATTTTATTTTTTGGTTGCGAACGTCTTTAATATAAAATATAAGATCTACATGCTCAAATAGAGAGCTTGTTGAAATAAATGTTAATAGTAGTTTTGAAATCGTCTGAACAATGTAAGTTATCATAGTGTTTAATACCCCTGTCACACTATACCGCTTCTCCACTGCGTCGGCACGGCGTTGTTTCATTTTGCGTTGATGCTTGCGATCGTACTGCGCGCAACTCGGCGTTCTGCATTTTTCTTGAACGCCGTTCGATCGCCGTGAGAACGCGGCCCTTGTGTGACAGGTGTCTAATGAACTGATAACAGGAGTTGGTTGTCTTAAAATACTATCACATATTTATAGTACGTACCGTGTAGAAAAGCAGGATAAGAACCATGAAGTGCCTATTATTTAAGTATACTTATTTGCCCTTTTTTTCGGTTTGGAGTTGATAGGATTCAATTGACATAAAAGGGTCGAAATGATGTTGGATAATGATTTAATTGCTACATTCTAACAGTCTATTCTTTGAGCCAAATATTTACTTCATCCATATATAAATTTGAAGGTGGCAATTATCGGTGACAGGCAAAATATATTTGAGTTCCATAGGTATATCCAAAACCTGATACGTATAAGCGGTCAACGCCCGACGCTCTGAGGCGGGCTTTTGCCCGTATAAGCATTGTATTTGATGTTTATGGTTTTCCTTTTGAATCTAGGAAATCACTTGTATAGAACTATTAACTGATACACATGGACACCTGGAATCCACGTGCGGCACAAGGAAATATTGCATGTTATGATCCAATAGATAACGACTTTAGCGATGACTAGATGGATATGTTTTTAATAGGATCCATGATTCGTGTTAACTTCTACAAAGTCATATTCTGTAGTGGTATTAAAATCTGGTTGATCAGACCGGCAGTGTATTGTTCAACAATAAAATAAACAAAAATCAAATTGGTATTATTTGTGTGATATAGCTGGTGATTCATATCTTTTATATTTAACTTCGTGTTTTCCATTGCACAACAATGTGATTTTTAATTCAAATGCAATACAATTTCAGTTAAATCATGTCTGCTTATTGTTAAATTATTGTAATTCAGCATTAAAAAGAAGTATTTATATAGTCGAACCTTAAATTCAAAATGTATGAAAATGTATGTATTCACTGTCATCTATTCAATTACATTTAAAAATATATATATATATATATATATATATTATTGCCATATCAGCGTTTTTTCTCACCACTTTGGGAATGGTACCGGTACCGGTCAAATTGGGAAAATTGACGGCGTTTTCAGCCAAATTGGGAATTTTACCACTTTCATGAAAAACAGTCGAAAAGGATGTGAAAACAGTAAGTTACAATAAATAAACCCTAAAACAATTTGTTATATTTATTATTTAACTTGCATTCAAGTCAGATAATGGTTTTAAATGCCGTGCTGGTGGGTATCAACCTGCACAACTTGCCCCAGAGACACAAGTTTGCTCTCTGTCTGTGTCAATGGTTGAAAGAACATAAACAAAATTACTAGTATCTTCCGCCGTTAATGACGGTTGTGGATCTATACTTTCTGCTTTGCCATAAAAGCCATTGCTAGATAAAGGATTGTATCCCAGAATGTTTTTTTTCTGTAGTATTTAGTGTTATGAATTGCCATGTCTCGTCAATGACACTCGCGAACACGCATTACAGTCCAGATGGTTCCCATTCTCGCACGCAATGTATAACTGATAACAGTAACCAATCGATACAGCGCCACCAAACCTTGCAGCGGTTACTTCCCCTAGCCGTTAACAGTAACTGATTTGAGCTATGGTTTACGCTTGGGTAAAACAAAAGTAAAATACAGGAACATCGTCGATCTTTTCAGGGTCTTTTGGGGTGTTTTTCCTTACATTTGCGAATTTTTAACTTCAAATTGGGAAAAATGGTCAGAAAATCGGATTGGGAATGGTACCGTTTTCCGGTACCAACTTTATATAGAGAAAAAACGCTGCATATATTTATTGCTGAACGTTGTATGAATTAGTCAATCAATTGAGAAATATCATCGGACAATACCGCAGAATGAATCTTTAAACCATTATTCTTCGGGATCGATAATGTCAATAAAATACGATATGTCATCGAATTTATGTAAACAGCCATTGCCTGAAACCCTTTATTATTACAATGTGATATATGAACCTTTTATTCAATATTTTTTTCGCACCTGTTACGCATTATTCAATATTGTATATACGAAAAAAAAATGCAAAACCATTTTTACTTTTGAAAAGTATTTGCGTTTTGTGCAAAAACAACAATTATGTGCCAGATGTTGAACATTGAGACAAGATACATGATTTAAATTCGCGATATCTGAAGGTTTTAAGGACAATTAACAATACTGAAATACACATTCATACATATCAAATTGGCACAACATGTGCTACATTTGGGTTTCTATTAAAAAATTTATTTTCGCTATATATGATTCATTATGGTCGTCCTATCGACTTGGGTGTGGTGTCACACCTGTTGTATCAACTGCGATTGTCACCTGATATGTCTCACCTGGTATACATCCCATCCCTCGCTTGATTTTATTGTGCGGTGTTTGTACTGTCGGACAGCTCGTTTATTTAACTGGCATGGATTGTATTAATAACAGACGACCGTCGTAAAATGAAATACAATACATAATGTAACATCATAAGTAACAGCGTAACATTTCGCACATTCATGCATCAATGTTTGTTTTTTGTTTTTTTGTTTTTGTTTTCATATTTATTTGTACTAAAATATAACATATCTTGACATATATGACATATCAAGAAAAAAGCATGTAAGCATATAAACAGACCAAAAAAAAAACACAATAATAATGACAATTCGTGGCAACACAGCTTACACAATTATCAATACATTCATTATATTAACCAATACAGTGTGTATAAAACAATGTAATGTTAACTGTTTCCAAAAAAAACTACATATTTATATTTATATAACAAACATGACTCAAAATAACGTTTACATCTTTATAACCATCACAATCAACTTTGAAACCAATTGTTATGTTATGAGCAGTATTCAGTGGTATAGTAATTCCTATCTTTCTAAATACGGCATTAATATTCTTCCAAAATGGGTTAACATAAGGACATTCTATGAAAAAAAGTTCAAAAGTTTCTATATCTCCACAGCATAAACTACATGGGGAGTTAACTATTTTCCATTTGAAAAGATTTTCATTTGTCGGTATAGTTCTATGTATCATTTTGTATCTTAATTGTTTGACTTTTGTGTTAACAATGACATTATGTAATATGTTGTAAACAGAGTGTCATTTAATGTTTATCTTAAGTTGGTTTCCCAATAGGAATGTAAATACGGTGGTTTAGAATGTTTCTGTAACAGTATGTTTCGAATTTCCTTGTTACTTAGCGTAGAGATGTCAATGTTTTTTCCAAATTGGCATTTGGGCAAGGTTTTAAGGTTGGACGCTCTAGAGTCCTCTGATTTGAGTATAGTGTTCCATTGTGATGGAATAGCGGAAGGTAATAGATGTATTTCTGAAATCCAATTTTGTTTATTGCTTAGTTTTGGTCGCACGATTGTGTCAGCTATTTTACCCATATTATCGATAGTGTCATTCACATACAATATATTCGAATTAACCCAATTTTCAAAAATAAGGCATTTACCGTTGTTCTTTATGAATTTGTTCCCCAGAGAATTTGTGTGGGAAATATTGGACTTTAAAAAGGGTACCTGTGTAGCCTTTTCATGTTTCGTTTTAACATTGTTTACGTAAACAACGTATCAATTCCCAAAATAGAATGGAGATATTTAATGGATCATTTCTTAACTGATTTATTTGGAAATACATTGTTTAAGTGTGTTTTTGATTATTATATATGCTATATGAACTTTACTATTAAAACAATATATGTTAATGTTAATGTTAATACGCGAATATACCGAATATACCTGTTAAAACATAAAATACAGATAGGACCAAATGTATGATTATAAGCAATATTAAGTTCCAATTCTCAGATTTTCTTCAAATCAGGCTTCGACATGTGTCAACGTATACCAAAACAAAAACAGTCATAAAACGTGTGTGCCACCGTGCTTGTTTGGGAAATAGTGGACCCTGAACACGTTCGCTGGTGAACCTTTTTATCGTTCACGCTACGTCCTCAAAGTGTAACTTTTAAAAGATGGGTTGAAAATATATGTACATTTTAAATTGTTTTCAGATGTTTTGACAGTATGTAAGGATATTGTGATTAATGACACATTGTAACCTATATACAATGAAGAAAAAATGAAGCAAAAGGAGAAATTAACCCAAGTATTTTCTTTCTGTTGCGAACGTCTATAAGAAGAGAGGACATGAGATTATGAATGTACTGCACATTTGGAGAATGGTACCTTTCAAGTATTCAGGTTGTTACGCTGGTAATGACAACACACCCAAGGTGATAACACGACCATCGTGAATTAATTTAATATAGGAATGTGAATTTCTGTATTTTTATTATTCATTGAAAGCCTCCAGATCAGTCGTAGTTTAATCATTATATTGCCTTAATGTTCAGCATTTAATAATTGTTTATTTGCCAAACGCAAAAGCTTCACAAAAGTAAAAAAAAAATTGCATTTTGTTGTGTTTTGATTGTCTATCCAATATTTATTATCGAGTAACGGGTGCGTAAAACATTGAACAAAAGTCATTGTAATAACAAAGGGTTACTTGCAATGGTTGGTTACATTAATTCGACAACAAATCATATTTGTTTGACATACTCGATCCCGAACAAAAGTTTGATTTCCAGATTCATTCTGCGGTATTATCCAATATTTCTCAATAGATTGATTAATTCATTTACTAACATGTGAAGTTCAGCATGGCAATTCAATAAATAAAGTAGTGTAATAGAACTACTAGAGTATTGCATACATTTTGTATTAATGAAAATCTAAACATATTACAAGGTTATATAAATAATTAATTTTAATTCTGAAATACAATAATTTAATTATATGTTATTAAAAGCAGACATGTTTTAACTGAAAATGTATTGTATTGGAATTTAAAAGGACATTGGTGTGTAATGGAAAACACGAAATCAAATATAAATGATAGGTATCTCTAGCTATATCAACCCTATTGAATTATGGCATGCAATATTTACTCGTGTAGCGCGTGGATTCCAGTTTTCGGCCTATCATCTAATAGTCTATCAATTTTATGCTGTCTTTATAACATAACCTCCTGAATCCTTTGAGTTGGCTGTTCATAAAACTGCTGTTGCGGCAATAAAGCTGTAAGAATATACAGACCCGTCATGAGCTAGAACATATTGCTTACACATATGGAATCAAAGCCTTGCGCATGTACTCATAGATATTCAGTATGGAACAAAGATGAGGTGAAAACAAGACTAAACAATTGTACACAGCGGTTGTAATGAATAATTTTCCGTATACATATTTGGGCAATGTTTGACCGCGTGGAATGGCGTTGAACAGAGGGCAACACATGGCCGTAAACTCCTACAATCGACAACCAAGTAAACTCCTGGCATCGACATCCAAGTTCCGCTTGAGCTGCTAACAAGAGTTCTGCAGCTGGAGTACCTTGTTTATGTTGTTACTTTCAATGCGCCACAACCCAAGAATATTCTATGATGATATGTTAAAGGTATTTTAGGTCTGGCATTATATAGCAATTGTATGCATAACATTCAAGTATTTCCAATTTTCCGTTGAAACACCATGTCAAATAAATAGTTGACGTGTGATTAATGACACAGTAAATGTACGGAAACTACGTTTGGACTACTTAAGCAGTATGGATCCATAAACATTCGAAAGCACACATTACTTCATAACAACATTATTTCTGTGTACGCCGTTTCAAGTCGGTTACCCTCTAGTTTTTATTAATTTATTTTTTGTGTTGAATTTTAGGTATTGAACTGTGTTGTATTGGCAATTGGTATCTTGCCTAAAACAAATAAGGGTTTCTCTCCTGCTGATGTGTTTGGGGTTTCGTGCATCTTATTGACAAAAATATATATGCAAATAAGCGTGTATCGTTAATTCGATTTAAATTCTTTACTTGATTTGTTAAAATGTTGTTAGTGTGATTAGTCACCGATCTACCCGTCATGTTAACATAAATGTTGTGCGCGACAAAGATACACGCTTATGTTTTCTGTGAAATGAATGTACATTCTGGTAAACTGCAATCATACAAACACACGTATGCAAAATTAATATTATATATAGTAACATTCGAACGTCGTTTATGATACAAGCAACATTGAACATATGTTTGAATTGTTCTATGCACCTGCATATCAAACAATGCATTAAGCACGCGGGACAGCTCAGCTCGCGCCTTGAGATGAAGATCGTCATATCGAGCAGACTCCGAGCAACCCGCCGCACAGCTAGCTGGCATGGAGTAACCGAATATTAACAGTGTCCCAGAGTTTGTATACATTCATATTAACATACAGGTTGTATAAACAAATAAACACAAGTGCCTGCATGGTAATTGTAGGGTCATATTATTTACCTACGCTGGGTGTGTCGCATTAAGCGTATCGATACGGCACTGAACCTATTCATTCCAAAAATAAAATCAACGCCAGTTATATAAGCAGTACAAATACTATCAATAAAATCCAAAATGAATATACGTTTGAATCCCCTGGGTGTTATAATTATAAAGACCAGCTGTATACGTATCATCTAACGCTACTCTGAGTCTAGTTTAATTATTGCCTGGCATTTATAAACATAATTGCGGCGTTTATTTCACCACCTCCAAGAACAACCTAATTGGTTGCCGTGCGAATGGTTATGTTTGTAATCGCGCAATGGAATGCAGAATATCTGTATGCTGCAAACGGGAATACACAAATGACGGGAAACAAACATTGCAAAAGATAATATTTATAACTTAGTTTATACCAGCCCGTGCATAAATTAATGACTTTGTTTTAACGTGTATTGACAGACAACTCTTATGGCATAAGTTTCGTAAATGTGCAATGATTTCTTTTGTATTATTTTGTGTATAAAAATAAAAACATGTTTTTGTAAGCGAGGTAAATGATGGGAAAATGAAAAACCCGTAATAATGTGTTGCCAGAGTTGTTAAGACTCTATTGTTTTCGGAGTTGAAAATGAACGAATAGATTCTGAAATGTATACAACAAATTATCGTTTAAATTTTTATTAAACATTAACACGATGAATATGGTCACCGCATACTGCTAAAATAAAATTGGAAAGCACAGTATACTACGTGGAAAAAGTCGTTGAACAGGCAAGATATATCTGTATTTAAATTCATATATTTAACAAATCATATACTCTATGGACGGAATGAAAAATGACTTAAGCCACACATGAACGTTCAATTTTAGTATAACAGTGCTAACATGGTGTAGATCTCGGTAAAAACAAACAAGTACCTGTATTGAATTATATGCATAATTCGCATTTAAACCTTAAGTTTTAATATCAAGTTTATAGTTCCAAACGTATTTTATTTTTTTTCAACAAAAACACAGTGATAAGATCATAGAAACTTAAATGAGCTTCTATCCCACGAATTATAGCCAAAATGGAAGAGCAATCTGAATATATATCTGAAAATTCACTTCATGAATAGAAGACATGGACACGTTTTCACTTCGTCTATGACGAGGGACGAATTTCAGGAAAATATGTTCTAAGAATATTGAGTAGCGATACCCACTGTGTTCCGTAGAACTAAAATTATTGTCATGTTATGATGAAAACCCAGAGAAATTAACATTTTCTTGCACATCACTCTGTGTATTTGCCCATAAGTATGCGGTGCCCATCCATTCATTATAAAGATAACACGTAGTTTTATTACATCAGTATACAGTGACCATATACACCGTGATCAAAGTAATTAACCACTATATTGTTCCATAAAACTCCAAAATCATATCACGGAAACAAAAATATTTATATACCATCGCAACCCATTGTAATTAAACTGCAATTCTTTGCAGTTCCAAAAAATCCTGTCAAACATTAGTACGACTCAATACTATTTTATTCCATCCTCACGCCTGCATTGACGAAATAACACCCTGTGGGATCAATTTAGCTGTATTCCAACTTGTTGAATACAGCAAACACGCGCATAATACTGACGTCATTTGATGTTTTTCGTATTATTCAGTGATTTTCTTTTGTTAATTTTGAAAATAATGACAGAAAATGATGGGATAAATAGAATACCAGGTAAGTGTTGAATACAGATAAGTTTATTTGCTCGGCACGAAAACCTAAACCACTCGCCAAGGCTCGTGGTTTTCTAAGCCTCTCTAAATAAACTTATCTGTATTCAACACTAACCTAGTATTATACCATGTCGGTTGATACGTTAAGCTGTTTCTGAATGCTGGCTAATTATGCCCTAGGTTTGACGGACTGTTGGCAGTCAAAAGAAAGCCTGAGAGTCCCATGCACGGTCCAGCCCGTGCCAAGTGGAGACTGGGGGAGGCAGGTGTTCTCGCTAATAAAAGGATCACGTATCATTAAAGGAACCTATTCACAGAATGACGAATTGACAATTTTTCAACTTTTTGTCACCAATTCCAAACATAAAAGAACAGTGTTTACAAGGGAGCAAAATAACACTTCGGACCTAAAAATATACTGTAAAAATCGTTCCATTTATGAGTAATCATCAGTTGAAATTGATAAAATTATAAAGATTTTGTAACGCTAAACGATGTAATAATTTGGAGTGTTTCTGGTGTTTTCGTTGAAACTGTTGACATCACGTGGAACACTTACATAAAGTAAATGATGCAGAGTGAATATAGAAGTTGGAATAGCCGAGTGGTTTAGGCGATAGCCTTTTAATCCGGAGGTCCCGGGTTTGAACCCCGGTAGGTCCAATTTTTTGTTATTTTCTCTTATTTTTTCTAAATATTTTCCTTGTTATCATATTTGAGCTTTTTAGTTCCGATGCATAAATCTGTCAAGTTAAGACATTTAATGGCATACTTCAAAAAAATGCAAAAATCTGGGAACAAGTCACTTAAGTCTACTTACATACAGTAGTGTGCAACGAAAAGGTCGACAACAATTGCGTATTGTTTGAAAACTATAGTATTTCAGAACGGTAGGATAATACAACTATTGACACTTACTTCATGACGCACATATCCTGATGGTTCCCTTCACCAGTCGCAGTTTTCTAATCTATATTGTGATAATTGCTGTATATTATGTATTTTAGAGTTTTTTTAGCAATGCTCTTTTTTATTTTGTATTGGTAAACATGCACTATAAAGCACCATAATGACCAAGTACACATAACGATATATTCTGCTACGTACAGATAATATTGCACACCTGTCACTGAATGAAATCAACAACAGATAACTTAATTTGATTGATATTATATTGAGTTTGAATTGAAAATACTTTATGTAAATTCTATACGAATATTCAGAGCCAAATATATGTGCATGTAATAACAGTGGTCAAAGAAGTCATATGGAAAACTTAGCAGTGGTTTAAATGCGTTTTAAATATTGAAATTGACGATATTTACTTAGTATTGAATTAATAAACAAAGTTGTCTCTCTCAGGCATATGCACGGTGTTAAAAGTTTATATGTATAAGATAATGCACCACAAATTTGATGAGTGCCTGTTCTAGAAATCGCATGAAACTTCGTCATGAATATGTATTTTTCTTACGAAAACTTTTAATACAATACTATTTTCAAACATCATTCACAGATAAAGTTGCTTGTTTTTATCACAAAACAGTTGGAAACATGTTATTAAATCTACAATCCATCCGTGAAATCTTAGCACTCATTTGAGATGCAACTGCGTACAAATTGATTATAGTGATATGATTTTCATTTGTACTTTTGTACATCCAAATTTACAGTGATGACTACATACAATACAACCATCAAGAACAATACGTCATCCCTGTTCAGAAGTATATTTATAAGAAAGGAACTCAAATGAATCATGGAAAGTAGCACTTACAACAACACATTTAATTGCATCATTTATTGTTCATCCAATTTGATATTTATACAACACGTAATAATTGTGCTATGTTGGTTTGGGATATCGTAAACAGTTTCACAGCATTAAATATTAATAAGATTGATGTGCACGAGGCTTGTGTACAAGTATTCTGGCATTGATATTACTTCATAATAAGGCGGCGCGATTGATAGATATGAAGACTTTTCTACAAGAGCAAATAGTTTAGAAGTATTCTGCATGTTCTGTACACTTCCGAAGGCATACAAATATGTATCATGGATGTCACATTAGGCTGACAGTAACTTAACAACACTCTGGGTTAGTAAAATTACTAGTAACAATAAAAAACAGTATGCGGCTAGCTTATCCCGCACAACATCCAGTGATCTGAACTAAATTAATTGGCCCTATGTTGCATGTTGATAATGTCATATGGTAACTTTATAATTTATTGTTGACAACTACAGTCCCTACATGTTTCATTACGGTACCTCATAACCTGGTAATTGAACGGCAGGATTTTACAGATAATCTAAATGTTCAATATTCTATAGAAGATTAATAAAGGTTTAATTTTGCACCATGTTGATGCAGGTTAAGCCAAAATGAAACGTAAACAATAACAGTTGTTATCTTTTCGGACAAAGATGGATGTATCCATGGAAGATTTTTTTAAATTGAATATTATTGTACTCGTTATCATTACGGCTTGCACGTTCATGTGAATTAACTCCTACGATCACCTTACACTTTTTTATAATTTAAAACAGGACATTTAGTTTTATAATCAGACTATATTCAAATCGATTTCGTTAGGTATGAACAATGTAAAATTCCCGGCCATACATTTCCCTTTGAACGTTGTACGTGGCAATTTGGCAGGTGTGCACAATAAATATCGATATCTCAACGGTGCGTTTCCTTGCCACACTAAATATTTACTTTTAATTTGAATCGTCAACTTTGTTTGCTCGTATGATCTGCCAGTTCAATACTGGCAATGAGGTAATCTTATGCCCATGTTCCTTCACAAGTTTCTTTTATTACAATTTTAAGGAGCTTATATTTGATTCCGATATTAATCAAAGTTTAAGTGTAATAACAATAAAGGAAGAAAACTAAGGAAAGCAAATAAGCACGAGTATGTCACATGGTATATAAGTATTACTTATATTGGCTGGTCGGAAACATATTATAAGATTAGCAATGTTTTAAAATCACACACCAATCTACTTTAGTACTTCAGTGTTAAAATTCCTTACAAGTAAGTTTTAATACTATTTAGATTTGGTAGGCACTCATCTCTTTCTGTCATATTTGATCGCCTTAACAATATCTGTAAGGCTAAAAAATGAATAAATTGTTTTCTCAGGCACTTTTTTCCAAAATATCAGGAGCGAGGGCGAGTTTTTTTTGTATTGAAGTATTTTTTTTCTCCTATTCTTTTCTACTGGCACTATGTGATGGCTTATTAGAACAAGTAATTAGGTACAGATTAAAGACAATTTAAGTTTTAATAACAAAATAAGCATCCCTTTTTATAAAATTATAAATATAGATTTATTAATCACAAACGGTCATTTATGCAAGCTGATGTAAAAAGGCAATCAATTTGAATGTTCATAATTAACATAAGTGGCTTCAAATGAAAACCATCAGCGTTACAATACTTCTGTTTATATCATTTAACTTTTCGTAATTCATATTTTTATAACTGTCAAAAATATAAATTATTTTTGCAATACATCACCAATAATTTTTGGAAAGGAAAATCAACACTTGTCAATGCAGCTGGCATTTTCGTTTGTTTCCATGGGACTTGTATTGACACAGATTTTCTTCAAAAAATATGGATTGCTATGACACAAGCAAAAGCATCTACGAAACAAAAGTTTAAATCAACAAATAAACGATATTTATCGAATATGACTTTTTTTCTAAATGTACACAGTATTTCACAATTTGTGTATATCCGATTGTTATATTTAAATCAGACAGGTAGAAAAATACTGGAAAATACCAGTAGAAAAATACTGGAAAATACCAAAAACTCTACCGGGTTACTCTTCTTACGCTATGTTAAAATGCGGATTCGTTTAATTTTAAGCCGATGTCCATGGAATCTTATACAATACCTCGTAATTTTAGTAATAGTTCTTATGAACGTTTATGGTGTTTATTCGTCCGAAATATTTTTCTTATTTACGAAAGGAATTGTTCAACAGCGCTTGGTACGAACGGAATACTATAATGTACATGCTGGTTTACTCCAGAGTTATCGCCAGTTATCGATCGCATACAGAAAATAAACGATAGCAAGTTACGAAAATGTTAATAATTCACAGATTTCAATACGTAGTTTTTGTATTTTGTTCTTTCACATGTCCATTAGAAACACTTTTTGCAAAGTTTTATTTGTATTAACATATAATTATTTCTGGACTGCTCCTTTAAAACCCGGGAGCGATCGTCAAAAAATAGTAAATACATTATTTTGTTGGCATTAAATTGAATTCGTGGCGGGCCATAAAAATACGTTGGGCGCTGCCTGAGAAACAAATCATTAATTTTTTTTAGCCTAAGTAATAGCTGTTTTGTTGTGCACAAGAACCTCTGTGGCAAAACAAACAACCAGGCACGCTTGCATGAACTCAAATCATAATAAATGTGTCATAACACCGCAAAAACGTTTTCATCTTAGAAATGATAAGATGAATACCATCACATTATTCAAGAAGGTAAGTTATTGCTGGAATCAATAGGCAGGCAGAGTCATCCTCACAAAAGCTATGGCTCAAGCGAGAGCAGAAATGGCTCAGCCAACCAGTTCCAGGCCAAGCTTGATCAACTTGGTCTGCGAGAGGACGTTGTGGTAAGCGCCAAAACGTTCAGCGAAAGCGGCCACCACCTGATGATGGATCTGGTCGCAATGTAAAACATTGTATTAAGGCGCTTTTTCATATATTCGTATCCGTATCCGCATTGCGCAAATCCGCATCCGCAAAAAATCAAACAGTTTCCATATGTCCGCAGTCCGTACCCGCAAAACGCATCCGCAAAAGCCGTCTGCAAGAAATCGCTCGGTGGGCGATTTATGCGGATGCGGACAACGTGGTATCTAACCTAGCATGTTCAACAAAGGGCTGCTATACATACAACATTTGGAAAATAGAAGAAAATAGTCTAGATACACCTGATTAACTCAACTTCAGATTAAAGAGTAATATATCTCGGTAATAACGGGTAACATTTAAATAAGTCATGGCTGACGCTTTAGATATAATTGTTGGGTGCTTTATATTGTTTAAAATTCACCACATGTTAATGCTTTTACATACTGACATAAATATTTGCAGCCAACGTAATTACACATTTTGAAACGCTTCTTACTCAGACATTCAACTATTTGATAATAAGAATAAAACTAAAATATTCGACGTTTATTTGCGGATTCATGGAAAAGCGCGTCCGTATAGTATTTATGAGGATACGGATACGTATGCGGATACGGATGCGGATACGGACATATGGAAAAACGCCCTTATGAAAAAGGTAAGAATTAACATTCTTGCCAAAGACAGTAAACGTGTTCTAAGTTATGTTGCCCATTAAATAACTAGTAAAGTTCTGAAATATTAAATAAAATTCTTCTGTCATGATGCAAACGAAGATGCAGTTAGGTTCTCTACTGTAACCACATTTTCTAACAACAGCAAACGCATTGTCGCAACAAAAATTTGTTGTAATATATACTATGCTTGAGCAGGTAATTTGAAATTAATTATTTTATGTAAAATATGTATGATGACACATTTAGTGATATTAACAATTTGGGTATTCATACCAAGGACATCGCGAAGACAATTATTTTAGATATTTCAATGGAATTCGCAATAAAAAGATCCATGGTACATTTACGATTTTTTATGAATGTATTGAATACAGTACAAATGAAAGTTTTAACGAGGCAAAATGATAGCAATGGGTTTTATAAACACGCCATAATTTTAAATTACAATTTATTTTGAAATCCACAATGTTTTTGTCACTTGAATGCGCAATGTGACAAGTATTCTACCAATTTCACGGGAATGAAAGCTAGTTTGTTAATTTGAAATTTAAACAGTGTTATTAGATCTAATAATGTATTGCCCAATGCCCATTTGAAATTCGTTTTTTCATTTAGTTGAGTCTTGTAAACATGTTTGTCTACGGATTTGTGAAGCTATTCTTTTTGTCTGTGGGATCAAGACGTTTCAAAGTAAAAAAAATACGTACAGAATATTGTGCTAGTTTGGTGTTCTTAGAACTTGCATCAGTCGAGTTGGTTGTGTAAATTCGTATCAAAGGACATCCATCAACACTCTAGTTGATTTCAGCAGACGGGACATAAGATACTGAGTGGACTGCACATTTGCAGAAATGTACCTTACAACCATTCAGTTTGTTACGCTATTAGGTATGATGTTACATAATGTATTGTATTTAATTTTATGAAGGTCGTAAGTTATCATTACAATGCTTTCCAGTGTAATAACGAGCTGCCAGACAGTAAAAGCACGTGACATTACAATTAAGCCAGATATGGGATATATACCAGGTGAGACATATCAGGTGACAATCGCAGGTGATACAACAAGTGTGACACCACACCCTAGTCAATAGCACGACCATAATGAATCTGAAATATACAAAAATAGCACTTTTATGGTAAACTTAAATGTTGCATTTGTTGCGCCAATGCGATATATAGGAATTTGTATTGTTAACCATTGAAGACCTCCAGAGATGTCGTAGTTAAATCATGTATCTTGTCTAATTGTTAAACATCTGGCACATAATTCTTGTTAATGTCCCAAAAGCAAATATATTTCAAACGTACACATTGTTTGCATGATTTTGTATCTTTTTGAAACTTCTTTCGTCTATGCATTATTTATCAACGCGACACAGGTGCATAAAACATTTAATCAAAGGCACATATATCACATTGTAATGACAAACGGTTCCATGCAAGGCTTTTTTTATTGATTCGACAACGAATAATATTTTGTTGACATACTCGATCCCGAAAAAAAAGGATAATTTTCAGATTCATTATGCGGTATTGTCTGATATTTATCTCTTGATTGACTAATTCATTTGCTAACATGTGACGTTCAGCAGTATATACATGGCAATTACAGAAAATAAAAACCCAAATTGTATTGATGCAAACTTTTTTCATTCAACTATTACAGTTAGTTTAAATGAACGAAACTCTGAAAATATTTTGGAGGTTCTAACAGTATAAATAAGAAGATTTAATTCTGAAATAAATAATTTAACAATATGTTATTAAAAAGCAGACATTGTTTTGCAATGTACTGTGAAATAACTTGAATTCGCGGGTAACAAGTTCGCGCACTTGTGATCAGGAACATATTTTCGCGCTCTTAAATTCGCGCAAAGCCGACAACGTGGGTTGTGTTTTACAAAAAAAGTGTCGATTATTCAATGAAATGCCCGATCGGGCGGAACGCCTGTGAATGTTCCTATTTCAGCTGCTTGTTTGTTGCAATAAGCACATGCATTATGTACCAGATTAGGCTATTAATTGATAGCAATGGTCCACTTCGGAAGAATAGGGGGGGGGGGGCACATTCAGGCAAGACAATAAATAATTAATATCACGTCGTGTCAAACTTTTTTTTTTCTTTTTTTTTAATGCTGGACAAGTTTTATTTGTATATATACAATATGACAGTATATAAATATCATCAGCAAACATTCAGACATTCATCAGCTTATATAATTCAATAATGACAATTGAAAAAATGGGATAAAAGGACAGGAAAAAATTACAAATAGAAAAAGGTGAGAAAAACATATTTTATAAAAAGTTAAGAAAAAAAAAAGAACGAAAAAAAAAACAGAAGGATAGGATATGGATTAATTTTGACATACTCCGTATCACAACGGTACAAACGATATTTAACAAAGACAGTAACTGCTTGAAAAAAAAAACATTTTGGGGATTTAGGCAGTATTTCTGAAATATCAGATCATAAAAGAACAGATATCAGCATAATATACATTTTTAGTTGACCGACATGACCAACAGGCAAAAACAAGACATTTATGTAATTAATGTTAGAGCATAGGATACTGTTTTTTTTGCAGAGGTGAATTTTAATAACTAATAAACAAAAAAACGTGTATGGCTGAATAGTTTAGCTTCAAAACAACACAACATTCATAATTACAGGAACATCAAATATTTGAAATCATTTCAATGGACAATTTTTATATCTAACAATACTTTCCCTTAATACCGGAAGCAATCACAACATTTACAATCAAGGCAAAGAGTTGTATTAACGCGCACAATTAAAACAAAACAAAAAAACACTTGTAGTAATTTATGGTGTACAAGCAGATAAAGCCTTTTTTGAGGGAGATACAACGGCATTCTTCTTATAGGTTGGAAAAGGGGAGATAGCTAACATTGGAGTTTATGAGTGAAAAACTAAATTGTAGTCCATAGTGGGAATGCTTTATCTAAACTACACGTCTGATCTAAAGAGTAAGATATGATGTTTTATCCAGAATATCTTTCATGCTGATTCAAAATTATTGATATAGTTTCCTAAAAGTGCTGCATTCTTCTGATGTTCGAATTTCAATTTTATGTAATTTTTTGCACCTTCAATAGAAGGCAGTGATCCAGACATTTTGCACTGGTATATGTAAAGTTTAGTATAAACAAACAGATTATTCACTGCATCACTTTTTGGGTCTCCTTAACCAAGAATAAAGTTTCTTATGTTACAGTAGGGGAACATTGTAATTTGAAAAATGTTGCTTATAATATACTTTGTAGTGGGGCACTCCCAGAATAAGTGTTCTATAGTCTCCTCACACCGTTTACAAAAGGAACATGTAGGGGATTCTGACATTTTCATTTTATAAAGTAAATAATTTGTTCCAATAATTCTGTGATTTATTCTATATTGAAACCATTGACATTTTGCTTCTTTATTGATTTTAAAAGGCAGAAGAAAAATCAGTTTCCATTGGTCCTCACTAATTAATGCATTCAATTTACTAGATCATTTTTGTTTTATTGGCATTTGAATTTCTGTTCTTTTTAAAACGTCATATATTCGTTTAGACCCGGATTCCGGTTTTAAAATTATTTTAAAGGCTGGAGGTATAAAAGGTCTTTCCATTTTTGAATTAGTTTTGTAATTTTCCTCCATATTCTGTATTTTGAAATTTGTAAATACGGCCTTTTTAACACCTATGTATAGGAGAAAATCAATTTTAAGATTATATCTGTCATTTATTTCATTTAATGTCAAAACATTTCCATTACTGTCTAATAGATCCCCTAAATATTGTATTCCTGCACTATACCAGGAACTAAGGTAGATACTTTTGTTCCCTATACAAACTTATCATTATAAAAAAGGATAATAAAATATGTCAGTTGCATTTAAGGTCAACTTTTCTTGGAATAAAACAAAACATTTAAGTACATCTTTCCAAAAAGGATTAGTAATTATATTTGTTAACTTTTGTAAGTAATGTTTTCCGCAATGAACAAGCTTGCTAAAATCTACATATAATTTGGCAATGTGCAACCACTTTCCATTCGAGACATTTACTCGTTTTAACCATGTTGGTTTCATTGCTTGAACAAAGCTTCAATATTTATCATTTTAAGCCCGCCTTCGCAATATACTTTACATAACGTATTTGAATTAATCCTGCTTTGTCCACCCCATATAAAATTGAGAAATATTGTATTTAAGTTTTTAATAAAATCCGAAGGTGGATTAGGAAGGGAAATAAAGAGGTGATTGAATAGGGATATTATTAGAGTTTTTATTACTGTAATTCTGCCTATGGGCGTTATATTTCTTTTTTTCCAACTCAATAGTGTATACTCTCCATTTTCGATATTTTTTCTTTATAGTTAATGTCTAAAATCTTATGTAAATCTACATGAAAATGGATGCCTAGCATTTGAAAACTTTGTTGATTCCATTGAAGTTTCCATTTAGTTTTTATACTGTCGGAACTGAATTTTTTCTTTCCAATCCATATTACCTTTGTTTTATCACAAATTACGTTTAGACCAGATATATTTGAAAAACTATGCAAATTGAGTATTTCATTAAGAGAATTTTCAGTTCCGTCGAAAATAATGGTTGTGTCATCCGCAAACTGTGATAGTTTATGTTGAATGTTATTTATAGTAATACCTTTAGTGTCATTATTATTTCTTATTTTAATAGATAATATTTCTGCACAAAGGATAAAGATATAACAAGACAATGGGTCACCTTGTCGACATCCACGCTGAATAGGGAAGAAATCTGATAAATGGCCACACTGTATAATAGCGGACTTTGCATCTTTATAAAATATTTCAAACCAACGCTTAATGTCGGATCCAAAATTAAAGAAAGAAAGTGTGTTCTGAACAAATGACCATGACAGAGAATCAAAAGCTTTTTCGAAACAATTAAAAGCAGTAGACCAGGAATGTCTTTCTCTTCAGTAAAGTTCATAATATCAAAAATAAGCCTAGTATTTTCACCTATGTACCGTCCTTTGATAAAACCTGTTTGATCACTATGTATAAGTTTGTCCATGCATAGTTTCATCCTGTTTGCAAATACACCCCAACCAATTTTGTAAATAGTGTTTAAAAGCGTTATAGGTCGCCAGTTTTTCAAAAATAATCTAGACTTGTCACCTTTTGGAATACATGTTATTATTCCTTGTGTTTGAGTAACCGTTAGTTTTCCTTGATGAAATGCTTCATTTAGAGACCTAACCACAAAAGTACCAATTTGTTTCCAAAACACCTTATACAATTCTGCAGTAAAACCTGAACTACCAGGACTTTTATTATTTGACATGCTTTTTAAACCATTAGTTGCTTCTGATAAGGAAATATTCCCTTCCAGTAACTGCGCTTCTGTATCACTTAATTTTGAACAATTTAAATTTGTAACAAATTCTGAAAATATCGATGTTTCACAAGTATTTTTGTTTTGGTAAAGACTTTGGTAAAAACTTGCAACCTTATTTAAAATTTCTTTTTGGTCTGTAGTAACATTTTCATTATCATCTTGTAATTTATAAATTGTTTGTACTGCCGCGCGTTGTTTTTCAAGATTACAGAAGTATTTTGTTGATTTTTCACCTTCGAGAATCCACTTCGCTTTTGCTCTAATGAGATGACCTTTCAATTTCTGTTCGTTTATGTTTTCAAATTCTTGTTTTAAAATTTGCAATTGTTCAATATTTGCCTCGGATACATTTTGTTCTAAAAAGTTAATATTGTCTAGGATCATTTTTTCATTAATTGCATTTGCTTTCTTTTTAAAAGATCCGTATGATATTGATTTTTCCGTGAGTTCCATGAGGAGTGTCTCCAAAAAGAGTTGGTCACTAGTTGTAACGCATATTTCGTTATCTGGAATAAGCTCTATGTTGTCAACATTATAGACAGGTAGAGATATTGTTTTTTAATATGAGTAATTTTATTATTAATTTCATTTATATAATTTAAATCTGAGAGAAGAGAATTATTGTGTTTCCACAAGCCGGATGCATGTTGAAATTGGGAAAAGGTCAGGTCTAACATTATCAAAGAGTGGTCAGACTGCAGACTTGGCTGTATAGAAGTGGAATCAAAACAAGCAAAAACATCAGTAGAAATTAAAAAGAAATCAAGCCTTGCTTGCTGTATTGGATTCGATCTGCGCCAGGAATATCTTTTAGTGGATGGATATTTTTCACGAAAAGGGTCTACGAGATTATACGTATTTATACATTCTAAAAGTTTTTCCCTGGCTTTAGGGTTATTCAGATTTTTATAATTGAAATAGTGTATTTCTGGATATAAACCCATATTAAAATCGCCACATATTATTAATGAATTATTTCCAATATCATCTATCACTTTAAATATGTTTGTATAAAAGGATGGAGCATCAGTATTTGGACCGTAAATCCATAACAGCGTAAAACGATTTTCCTCAATTGAAATATCAAGTGCTATATAATTTCCACTATTTCAGAGATACAATGATGCATTTTATATTCAAAGTCTTTGGACACAAGTACAGCCGTGCCCCTGTAATTTGATGTGCCGTAACTTACAAAAAAGTCACAACCCCAGTCAGCGTGGATGTCATTATACATGTCGTTAGTAAAGTGTGTGTCTTGCAAACAGTAAATATTACATTTTAATTCCTTTAGAAAGTTAAATACTTTTTTACGTTTTAAGACACCATTTAGCCATCTGCAATTTAGAGATAGAATGTTTAGTTTATCTGTCATTTAGTAGGATGGAAATGGTAAATATATATACTTTTTTAATGAAAAAGCTCCTATGCTCTAATATGCCTGTTCTATCACAGTTAAAAGTACATTTTAAAAAAAATTGACTGTTATAGGTTCTGCCTCAAACAGTACATACATACCAGTTTTATGCAATTTTATTATTTATCAAACTTAGACTGAGAAGCAAAACAAATAATGTTTTGCATGTGTTCAAATAATGAATAATTCAATGTAATTTTTTTATTTTAGTTTATCTTGAGGGAAAACAAATGCATAAAAAAGATAAGTAACTCTTTTTGTTCACACATTAATTTGGCCAACACCATTTTATAATATACTTAATTTGTGGATGTTCAAAAAAATATTTCAGGTACAGTAAAAAATATTTGCTAAGTATAGTAAGTGTGTATAAGAACACAACCTCACAATTACAAACATATACAAACACAATATACAACACAGCACATTAACTTTGACAGAAAGCATTAAAAAAGAACATATATTGCCCTGCACACAACTTTAAACATCATTTAAACATTGACATGATAGTTTTGTTTTTCTTGTATAATACCAAATAGGCAAGAAGGAAGAATGTATGCTAGTAATTTTTTATTAAGTAAGTTTTTGGTCCCATATTAAATAAAGCTGTACATTATAATAATAATTTAAATTTAATTTGTAGAGGTTTAAAACGTGGCTAACAGGTACTATATAAAATTAGTTACAAAGTATTGTATGTCTGTACAGAAATCTTAAAAAAGAAACTGGCAATGATAAGCACATACAACTCTAAATTCAATACAGCACAGTAGATTTGTACAGGAAGCATATAAAAGAAAACATACCTTAGCGAGCATACATACGTGTCAAACTGACATATTGTTGTTAATTGAATGCTGGCTGAAATATAGACTCCACATCAGGGGCGCTAATTTTTTACTCAAAATGTAACTTTATTGTATGAAAACGATTGCAATTTATATTTTATGAAGACAATTATAAAACATTCGGGAATGTATACAACACAAGCGTAATTTCGAATCATCTGCACAAGCATATTCTATTTTACAACAAATTATTTTTGCGACAATGCGTTTGATATTGTTAAAAAATGCGGTTACACTAGTGAACATAACTGCATCTTCGTTTGCATCATGACAGAATAATGTAATTTAATATTTCATTACGTCACTGGTAATTTAAAGGAACAACTTAGAACACGTTCACTGTCTATGAGAAGAACGTTAAAAGTCTTACCAAACATTTCTTGAATAATGTGATGGTATTTACAGTTTTTTATTAATCCTAAGATAAAAACGTCTTTGCGGCGTTATAATACATGTGTTATGTTTTGAGTGCAGGCAACCGTGCCTAGTTTTCTGGTTTGCCACAGAGGTTCTTGTGCACAACAAAACTGACCATACTTACAGATATTGTTAATGCAGTCAAATATGGCATAAAGAGAAAAGTGTCTACCATATTAAACGATTAAGTTTAATACCGAATTTCTTAAGTAGATTGGTGTGTGATTTTTAAACATAGCAAACCTGATAATGTGTTTCTAACTAGCCTAATAGTCATGCTCATACCATGAGTCATTCTCGTGCTCGTTTGCTGTCATTTGTCTTCTTTTATTGTTATTACACTTTCACTTAAACTTTGATTAATCTCAAAATCAAATAAAAGCTTCAGAAAAGTGTAACAAAAGACAAAAAAAACTTTTGAAGGAAGATGAGTGTGTATAAGATTTACCACATTCCCACTGTTGAAATGGCAGATCTCACGAGCAAACAAAGTTGTCGATTCAAATTTAAAGAAAATATTATTGTGGCAAGGGAGCGCACCGTTGAGACATCGGGATTTATTGGCACACCTGCGCAATTGACACGTACTGCGTTCAAAGAGAACTGTATGTCCATGAATGTTACCTGGTGCATTCTTAACGAACTAGATCAAATATAGTTTGACTAAAACCAAAATGTCATTTTTGTATGGCTATCATATGAGTTTATTTACATGAACATGCAAGCCGTAATAATAACAAGTAAATTGAAATCGATTTTTAACAATACTCCCAACTGTGTCCGAAATACCCCAAACTGTTATTGTTTGCAACTACATTCCATGTTGGCATAACCTGAGACCATATGGTGCAAAATCAAACATGTATTAATTGTATGTAGAACATTAACATTCTTTGTAAAATCCTGCCTTTCAAGTGCCAGGTCAAAAGGTACCATAATTAAGCATTTAGGGACTATGGTTGTCAACAATATATTAAATTAATTAACAAGTTACTATATGACCATACGACCTAGAGGCAAGTTATTTAGTTCAATGTTTCACGTCTATTATTGTGCTGTTAATAGTACTATTAGCGCAATCTGTGATATATCAATTAAACAGTTTATTATTTCATATTCACATTTCGAACTTTATAGGCAATATTTGGCATACTGCCTTTGACCATGTACATATACAAAAAATATGGCCAAGACAAGGAGTCATGCAATGAAACGTATACATAAAGTAATACATATGGAAATCAAAGAAACAGATACATTGAAAGCTTAATTTTATATAATATATATTACAACATAGTGCTTACTAGTAAATACTAATGAAACAGCTAAAAGATAAATTTTCTCACATCTTAATTTAAAAGCTTCTACCAAAAATGATGCAATGTTTTTTAGTGTTTTAACATTCTTGCTAGACATAATTGATATGTTTTTATTTATGTCAGGCCAAGAAGATCTGATCTTATATTTTCTACATTATTCAGTATATATTCGACAACACAGTAAGATGATATTCTGATTCATATCAATCTTGGTTTAGCCCCGGTCACACTGTCACGATTTTGGCTACGATTGTCCACGATTTACAAAATCTTGGTGAAGCGTAGTAAAGCGTGAACACACACGTACTGGCATCTGTGTGAATCTTGAAGAATCTTGGGGAATCCTTATGGATCGGGAAGTGCTACGAGAGTTTTGAACATGTTCAAAACATTCGTGGCTTTTCGTAGCCCCGCCACGATTTTTCCAAAACGTAGGACAATCCTAGTGACATCGTATATCCATCTGGATTATTCTAACAGCCATCGTAGAGGCATTCGTGGCCTTTCGTGTTTAATCGTGATTAATCGTGACTGATTTTATGACATATATATTACAAGACTGTAGTACGTTATGGTACGTTTTGCTAGGTATATGGTACGGATTTCTGCGCTTGCCCTACGGTTCAGTTACGATTTCAATAGGTTTTTTAGCGACACCTATAATGACTACTCACGAATATACACGATGCACCACGACAACGCGCCGAGTTTTTTTCCCAACGTCGATGTGTTTACACGTTTGTTCATCAGCTGTAACAAAATAACGTGATAATTATTGATTATTCAATATAAACATAACTGATGATTTCAAATTCAAAATGCTCAATATTGCTACAACACAATAAGCTGAACTTCACGACATTAACAGAAAACCTGCAGCTTGAAAGAATCACACTTGAGCTTTTTATGCACTGCATAAGGACCTCCCACGTGCAAATCAGCCAAGTGTTGGTAGATTTTAGATTCATGTAACAGATAAAACGACCGTTGCATAATACACCATATTCCGTTGGTGAGATTGATGCTATTGTACTGGACATTGTATCGGTTGAAATCACTAATTATTATTAAACTTATTTTGTAATTATTATACTTGTTAATTATATACATATATACCTATACAAATACAGAACACAACTTAACTGTATTACAACATCGCAAAATTAGTACGTGTTGTATAAATATCCAGGCGGATGAACAATAAATGATACAATTAACTGTGTAATTGCAAGTGCTACGTTCCATAATTCATGGGAGTTCCTTTCTTACAAATATAACTCGAAATTGGGATGACGGCAAGGTACTTGACCGTTGTTATGTATGTAGTCATCATTGTAAATTCTGGTGTACGAAAGCACAACTGCAAATCAAATAACAACAATCAACTCCAATGCAGCTGTACCTCATATGTGTGCGAAAATTTAATAGAATCGTTTTCGAAAGATATACACGACGAAGTTTGCTGACATTTCTTTGAAAGCTACTCATTAAATACATGTTGCATAAGCCATGACAGATAAACTTTTAAACACTGCATAGGCATGACGCAGACAACATGGTTTATACATTTCTTACTTATCTGGTACTGGTAAAAAATAAATAGACAATATAAAAATTAAAAACGCATTTAAACGACTGCTTTGTTTTCTTGATGACTTTATTAACCACTGTTATCATATGCACTTAGTTTTGGCTCAAAATATTTATAAAGCAATTAATTACAATTACAATATTTTCTTTCAAATTAAAAATAATATTATAATACAAATTAGGGTATCTGTTTTGCATTTCATTCAGTTACACGGGTGCAGAAAGTTGTGTACGTAGCAGAATGTATCGTTAATAAAAGTGTTTATTATCATCCTGTGTCATTATGCGGATTATGGTGAGAGTTTTCCCATACAAAATAACAAAATGAGCATTTCAAAAAATAACACTAGAATACATATACTATACTGTTGTATTCTATAAGTATACAATAATTCTGTAAATGTTGATTAGTAATGGTGAAGGGAACAATCTGGATATTTACTTTATTAAGTAATTGTCAATAGTTGTGTTAGCTGTATTAGCTGAAGTACTATATTTTGCAAACAAAACGCAATAGATGTCGACCTTTTAGTTCCACACTCCTGTATGTTATCAGAATTAATGATACGTGATTCTCCAATTAGCGAGAACACCTGCCTCCCCCAGACCCCACTTGGCACGGGCTGGACAGTGAATGACACTCTCTGACTCTCTGCCAACAGTCCGTACAACCGCGGGAATAATTAGCCCACCGACAAACCATTTTTCAACATACCAGTGGACTTATTATTACAATAGCATCTAAAAATCGGAATAGTGTTTGGCCTGATTCGTTCGATCTGCTCATGAATTTGCGTAAATTAAAATGGTTGTCGGTGGTGAACATTGTTTCTGTGGTATTAATTTTTTCAATTATTATTATTGGGGTTTTATGAAATAAAACTGTTGTTTATTACTTTGATGTTCAATAAAATTAAATATGATAATTTGTGTGATACATTTATATATACATATATATTCAGCTCCGGAAACACTAGTGTCTTAGCAACGCTCACAGGATTTTTTAGCAATGCTATTCACTCTCCCATCGTTGACATCGCTTACAAAAACCCATGTGTTTTTATCCTTAAACTAACAAGAAAGAAATCGTTACACATGCATGGAACATATTCCATAAAAGTAGTCTGTCAGACCCGTCAAAACAAAGTCATTAATTTGTGCATGGGTTTGATAAAACTAAGTAAGACATGTTATCTTTTGCAATGTTTGTATCCCATCAAGATATACATCTGTGTATTCACGTTTGCAACATACAGCTATTCTGCATTCCGCTGCGCAATTACGAACATAACCATTCGCACGGTAACCAATTAAATTTTTCCTGGGGGTGATGAAATACACGCCGTAATTATGTTTATAAATGCCGTGCAATAAATACACTAGGCATAAAGTAAGGTTTTAGTTGATACGCCTACAGCTGGTCTTCGACAATTATAACACGCAGGGGTTTATATTATATACATGCTGCTTTCGAAACAATGTCCTGTCGTGTGTTGTTCTTCATCTCGGTGGTGTTTGTCTTTTCTAAAGCTTTCTTAAGCTTTTGGAGACTACTGCTTTAGGTACAACGAAAAAAACTGAGTGGTATTGATAATATTATTTGTACTTCTAATACAACTGCCGTTGATTGGAATTATTGTTGGTACATTGCATATGAATAGATTCAGTGGAGAACATATACTAGTCAGTATCAATACTATAAACGCGACACACACAGCGTAAGTGGATAATATTAACCTACAGTTACCATGCAGGCTCTTGTGTTTATTTGCTTATATAATCTGTATGTTAATATAAATGCATACAAACTCTGGGACAATGTAAACCCACGGTTACGCCATGCCAGCTAGCTGTGTGGTGGGTTGCTGGCAGTCTGTGATGTTCCGGGCTGCTCAAGATGGTGATCTGGAACCCAGCGCGAGCTGAGCAATATCCACGTGCTTAATGAACCATTGGTTGATATGCACGTGCACAGAAGCATTCAAACATATGTTCAATGTTGCTTTAATGGCAATTGTCGAGCAAAAGAGCAATATTAACAACGTTACGTTGAAATCTATATACAGATCCAATTATTTTAATACTTATTCCCGGTGGATAATGTAAAATATTGCAGACCAAAACATATTTAAATAAGTAGTTAAAACATTCAACGTGACATCAAGTAACATGTCTACATGTGGCAGATATGCATTACAGCCATGCAAACTAAGGAATACACTATTTATCATCCATTTGGTGATATTGAGATCACATTGACTATAGTGCACCATATAGTACAATATCTTATAAAATCATGAGCGACTTTAAATTTTATTTTGCTATCTATTATATCAATTTTGCATACACGTGTCTGTACTCGTATGATAGCAGTTTACACACATTTACAGAAAAAAAGTATTTATATTTGTCGCCTAAACATTTCTGTCGACAAGATGAAGTAGATCCGTTGCATATCACACTATCTACATGTAAACCACTTAGATCGGCTACGCTTGCCCATGACAAGTGTGAGTAGGTTAACTGAACGCCATTATGTTACTGACATGCCGTTAACCACGGCAAAAAATAAAATAAAAAACAAAGAAACAAACATGTTAACACATCGAGTAAAGCATTAAATCGGATAAGAAATAAGTGTTATGCTTATATAAAAAGCAAATGCATGATAAATTAAACATTGAAAACATCAGCAGGACCTTTTTAACATATTCTGGTTCGTTATTTTAGGCTACAGACCAATTTCCAATACAACAAAGTACAATACTCACAACACTACACAAAACAGAAAATGATTAAAACTGGGGTCACCGCCTTGGAACAGTATGTTTAAATCTATAGACATAATGTCGTTGGTGCATCGCCTTCAAATGTTTATGGCTCCCTTCCTCTAAAGTAGTCAAAAACGTATTTTCCGTATAATTACTTTGTAATGTAACACACACCAAATCTAATATGACATTTGAACAATTTGAAATACTAAATACATACCGTTGCTATATAATGCCAGACATCAAATGTAAGTTTCAACATGTCCTTCAACAACACCTGAAAAACACATACCGCGAAACACATAACCAGAAATTACTAAAATGGACAAAACGTTTCTGAATTTATTTTCACTGATAGTTTATTCCGGAGCACTACATATACAATGTATACAGAAAATAAAAAGCAAGTTTAAACTACACCAGATAATATTCTTAGGTTGTGGCGTATTAAAAGTAACAAAGCACAACTTGATAGTCCTTGCTAGGCATTTTCGGTCATTTGTTGCCCTCTGTTTAAAGTCAAAAAAAAAATTGCCCAAATATGTCTAATGACATTTATTCATTACAACCGTTTTGTAAATATTTTATTTATGTTTTTATCTCATCTTTGATCTAGACTGAATATCTATGAGCACATGCACAAGGCTTCGAGTCCACAGGTGTAAGCAATATAATCTAACTCATGAGGCATTGCGGGTCTGTAGATTTTAATTAGAAACATACGGCTTCATAGCCTCTCCAGCAGTTTTATGAACACCGAACTCGAAGTATTCAGGTGGTTAAGTTATAAAGGCAGCATTAGATTAACGGAAATTTAGATAATATGCGGACATCTGGAATCCACGTGTTGCACGAGGGAATATGTATGTTATATTCAATAAATACTGAGTTTGCTTAGCTGAGTAACGACCTATTGCCAAAAATGTTCTGCAATATGTACCTGATGGTCAAACCTGCAATGGAATGCATTATTTAATTATGTATCAATTGTAATACAATTTAAGTTAAACCATGTCCTGTTTAGAAAGTAACTTGTTGTTAAGTTGCCATAATTAATATAAATTATCTAAATATCATAACATTTAAGTTCTGTGCAAAAAGCCTCAGAAATTCGAAGTTCATTCAACAACATTATGCTTTATTAAATTGTCATAATAATATGTTTACTTTCGAAAGTGGAATGTTAGCAAACCTCAAAATCTGTATTGGGAGGCGAAAAAAAGACAACACAATACACAAAAACGTTTTTAAATCTATCTGCACATAGACAAAATAATTAATTAATAAACATTTAAGCAAGATTTATTATTTAACAACTATTCACATAGCGGTTTTAATGGAATTTATTCAAGTGATATAACAATACAAAAAAACATGATTTAACAAATAAAACATGTGCAACATATATCATAAAAAGGATTTATTTGGCTAAAATGTATACATTATTTTCACTATTAACTTGGGTGTGGTGTCAAACCTGTTGTATCATCTTCGATTGTCACCTGATATGGCTCTCCTGCTATATACCCCATACCTCGCTTGATCACATGCTTGTTCTGTCGGACATTTCATTACTCAGAAATGCTTTGCAATGATAACTCACGACAGTAATCAAACGAAATAAAGGTAAATGTCAATGGTTCTGGTTATAGTCTGCTACGATATACATCTTCAGCCGACTTTTACATTTACTCCCTCCCGCCCCCCCCCCCCTCCCCCCGCCGATCATTGGGTCATAAGTCGTCCGTTAACACTCGGCGCAGTATGCAGCCACGGCACATTGGCATATTTCCCTCATTGGTACCCATTTATACACGTCGGTGGAGAGGAACAATCGTGGGATAATTTTTTTGCTAAGAAGAATTCTTCCAGTGGTCTGGGCGGGATTCGAATCAGGGACCTCGCGATCCCAAAGCCAGCGTCCTACCATTAGACCGCTGCTCTCACAAAATGCAAAGTATTAGGTACTTTCTTAAAAATAGCGAGATTAAGATACCTTTCTGCAAACTTCAGTTTTAATTATATAACTTATGCCATTTCCCCACTGTCTCTCTGTGAAAATTAAATATAGTCCAGAGCATCGATGGGTTCGTTTGGTTACGGCTAGGGCTTGGGAATTTGGTCAATTGGTACACGTCGCTTTCTTGTTTAATAATCATTGATGCTGATTTCTTAACTAATGTATATGTGTAGTGTTTGTTTACTTTAGCATGTATTACTCGACTCATACAGAGGGGATTACTATTAAATAATTGCAGCAGTTATCGTTAGAAAATGTGAGTACACAAGAACATCAAATAGATAAAAACAATTTTCATACGGGCAATGCACTATTCATTAAAATTAATGTATTTTGAACTTAACAATCGAACTAACACGTTAATGCAAGTAACCTGTTTTCATGGCATTCCCACGATATTGGAATTGGAATATATGTCATATGGTACATACACAAGATAAAATTATATTGTTAAATTTATAGCATAATGCAATTTTAAAATGTTTTGTGGCCATACAACATATTGTTATCATTTTCGTCGTTCATTTATAACGACAATACTGGTTTGATTACAATCGTAAAGAAACGTTAATGCCCGTGGTATTTTAATATGGCGAACTCCAATTGAATATTTGAAAGAATTGACTTGGCGATAAACATTCTATGAATACCCAAATAGATAATATCGAGCGTTTATCACTAAATGTGTCATCATAAATATTTTACATTCAATAAAAATAATAATTTCAAATCATGCACCTGAATAGCCTATTTTACAACAAAATAATTTTGCAGTAAGTTTATTTGATGCTGTTAGAACGTTATGGAAATGTTATGGAGGACAACTAAATATAATTATCTTGGAGAAGACTGTTAAAAGGTCTTACCAAACAATGATTAATTATATGGCAATTTATATACACTTCTACGATGAAAACTGTTTGGGGTGTAATTGTGCATTTGTTATGTTTTGAGAACATGAAAAATGTCTGACTGTCTGTTTTGACACAAAAATACCTATGAAGGATAAAATAATATTTAGTTTACAGTTACTGTAAAAGCGCTTCAGGCTTCTTCCAGAAAAAAGCAAATGCCTACCACATTAAATAAGTGTTATAATCTCCTGTTACCTTCGTAAGGGAAGTTAACACTGAGGTGCATAGAATTAGCTAATCTAAATATGTTTAACGTGTTCAATTTCTTATATGTTTCTGCCAGCCGATTAGTAACACTTATACAAAGAGAAATGCTTTCTGATATTTGTTTGATTTTCTTCTTAAATTGTTATTCCTTTTAGAGTCTTATTAATACCAAAATTAAATATATGCTCATTAAAATCGTAATAAAAGAAAAACTTGTGAAGTAACATGAGTGTGTTTAAGATTTACCACATTCCCACTGTTGAATTAGCAGATCTGGCAAGCAAACAAAGTTGTCGATTCAAATTGAAAGTAAATATTTAGTGTGGCAAGGAAGCGCACCGTTGAGACATCGGGATTTATTGGGCACACCTGCGCAATTGACACGTACCGGGTTCAAAGGGAGTAGTATGTCCGGGAATTTTACCTTGTGTTTTCTTTACCACAATAATCTTAATAATGTTTATAACTTATTACCTATTTTCGGATTGTGTTTGTCAACTATAAATACCAAAGATTATGAACATACGCCATCGGGACCTTATAATACAGTTCAATTCCCCACCATTTTTGTTATTGTGATATCATGAACACTCTTGATTACTAGTAACATAATAGATAAAACGACCGTTGCTAAGAACACCATGTTTAAACCTCCACCATCGAATACCATTGAAGACCATCAAACGTTCAAGGATATAGCAGATACACTGAATAGTCTATATAAGTGTACAGACAACAGAATATCATGAAACATTCATGAAAAGCAATTCCTTTGGTGAGATGTAATGCTATTGCACTGGTTAGTTTATTTGTTGAAACCACAAATTGTTGAACTTAACTACGTATTACTAGCATCATGTGTTATTACAAGTGTACTGTGTCATCCATAATTTATATGTTATTTATTTTAAGCCCTCAGAAATGTCCGTTCTGTGAAACTGTGTAGGATATCTCCAAGCAACATCTCACTAGTTGTATAAAAATCCAGGTGGTTGAACAAAATATTATTCAATTAAATGTGTTATTGTATGTCCTACATTCCATATTTCATTCGAGTTCCTTTCTAACAAATATACACCTGCCGGAATTGGGATGACGTCAATGTACTTGACGGTTGTTTTGTATGCAGTCATAAATTCTGGGGTACACAAGTACACATGCAAATCATATACAATAATCAATTCCCACGCAGTTGCATGGGTTTAATAAATAGAGTTTCTATTTAAAATGTTACTAATTGTTTTGCGATGAAAGGCTGACAAGCAATTTTAAATATGTTTGTAACTAATATTGTATTAAACGCAGGGTTCGACCTTAACCAGTTATCTTTCGCGCGGATCGGTTGTCTTTAACAGGACCGGTGTCCAGTTGTTTTTTGGACTGGTTCCTGCTGTGTAAATCGGTATTTATCATGTGTTATTAAGAAAACAAGCAATAGTCCGAGATGATGTTGATTTGTTGGCATTTTACCGTAAGGTCTTGAGTATAAGTTGCACTTTTTCCGATTATTAAACTTTCCAATCATTATGTAATATCAGCATTGTTATACGTTGTGAAATCAACTACACAGCATTTTTACTAAGATCTGATGGGCATTTTAATTGTATTTTAGAGAAGCTCATTCAATCTATAATAATAAATAAGGCAGTATTCCGTAAAAGTCAACAGAATTCAAGTCAAAGTTTCCACATTGCTGTACTGAATGAAAAGGGTTAATGAACAGATAAACAAATCAAATAACAATTATTTTTTAATTATTTTGTTTTTGCATTTTGATTCCTCAGCACATGATGACGCCTGAATGTCAAATTTATGTCAAGTTCAAGAAATTGATATCTGATCTTTATTTTAGCAACTATGTGCACACACCATTTTAAGCTAAAATGTTATACTATATAATGAATAATAGATTTTCATGAGTGCTCAATATGTTTTTTGATTTTAGTTATCATAATTATTTCTTTTTAAACTATGCACTATGCAGCTCGATGTGTTTTGATTATCGGGACCAGTTCATACAGTATCGGACCAGTGATCGTTAAGATAGCCGGTACTGTCAAAGAAGCTTTGTTGTCATCTTTTCAGTGCCAATCCACGTAGAATCAAATAATTACCTAAGCATGTATACTAAAAAGTATTCATTACAACCGATGTGTAAATATTTTATTTATGTGTTCATTTCATCTTTGTTCCAGAATTATATATATGAGCACATGCACAAGGCTTTACTTACATAACTGTATGAAATATGTCCTAGCTCATGAAGCATTGTGGGTCTGTAGATTCGAATTAGATACTTACAGCTTTATTGCCGCCCCGGAGATGAACACCCAACTCAAAGTGTTCAGGTATTTAAATTATACAGGCAGCATTAGAATAATGGACTATAAAATGATAAACGTGGACACATGGAATCCACGTGCGGCATGAGGAAATATTCCATTTTATGATCTAATAGATAACGAGTTTAGTAACGATTGGACTGCGAAGATTTTTAATACGATATTCTTGTTTTGTTCTTCAAAGCCTTGTACTGCAATAAGTACCTGGTGGTCAGTCAAATGCATTTAAGCTGATTTTGTTTCAGGAAATAAATATACATATTCAGCAAGATGAGATCAGTGAGTATGACAAAAGCCATAACTTTACCATGGATTTTGATTGAATTATGGGCACGTTTTACCTAGAAAATTCATAGTTCTTAGTATTTTTTTCGTTCAGGTCCGTTATTGCAAACAACTGAATTTACAGTCATCATATACTTATTCAGTAAGATGAGATCTTTTTATGGTTTTTTTGTTAAGTTTTTCGTTTAGGTACACTTTCGCGCAAACAATTTAACTTGACTAGTATACTTCATTAGCTTTCATTCTTGGTACACTTAATGAGTGTGACCAAGGGAGTGTGTATGATAAGACCCATAACTATGTCAAGAATTTGCATTGAATAATGGCCCTGCTTGAATTAGAAAATTCATTTGTCTTCGTGTGTAGGTTTAGATTCCGTTTGATTGAAAACATTTAAATTTATAGCCTAAAAACGTGTTATTCTAATTCAGTATGATAAGATGCGTGTCTATGACAAAACCATAACTCTGTTTGTGCTTTTGATTGATTAATGGCTCATTTTCAATTTACAAACTAAAATTGTCTTAGCTATGTTTTATATTAGGGTCCACTTGACTTTATAAAAATGGAACCTTTAGCCTTTAGTCTTTGTATACCTGTTAAGTATGAAAAGAGGAGTTTGTAGAACAAGAACTAAAACCTTCTCGTGCAGTTTGATTCATTGATATCCCTCTTTTGACCTAATGTTTTCGACTAAAAACGTTTCAACGTATAGCCTTCTGACTAGTTTACTTATTCAGTATCATAAAATGAATCTGTAGGACAAGAATTCAAGCACTTTGTCATGGATTCTGATTAATTTATGGTAATTTTTAACTTTAGTTTATTCAGCTGCACTTTTCTTGCCATGTACCGTATTGATCAACAGCATTCAGACTTAGTATTTATTAATGATATAAAAAAAAAACGTACATGATCGCAGGATGTTAATCAGAGGAGCGGTAGCTCCTGCGCCCGGTGCACTGCTTGTATAACAGTGATGATGTAAGATGTAAGATTATACAATACAATACTATAAAGTCATATTCTGGATGAGACCTTTCATTCATAATTGCAATAAACTTTTAGTATAAACAATTGTTTTTCGAAACTAGCATATTGTAATATGTTTCATTATCAAAAATAAATTATTTAAATATCATAAAATAATAATTATCTAAATATCATAACGGGTATAATTTCAGTATTTTATAAATTCAAAATTTATGCAGTACTCTAGTACGCAAAAAATACTCTGCAATGAGAAATTCATTCGATGGCATTATATTTTATTCAGTTGACATCTGTTAACTTTAAAGTTAGGAAAGTAACTGCCGTTCAACATTGCTCAAATAATACCAAAATCAAAATTATGTTTAGGATTTTGTATGTCAAGTAGCTATAAATTTTTGTTCGAATTTATGTGAACAAGAAACCTGTTGTTATCGCAATGTGATATGTGACCTTGCTTTCCAATGTTTTGTGTTATTCACCTGCATATGTATACTGAACAGGTGAAAGGAAGGAAATTTAAAACGTTTAGTTAAAAACTTAAGTAATTACATAGTAATGTAACAGTTAAAAAATACATAATCAAACATATGAAACATGTGCAACATGTGTATGCAACATACACATGATATACTAGGTTATACTGAATACAATAAATATGCGCTATTAGCCATTGACTTGAGTGTGGTGTTACACCTGCTGTATCACCTGCAATTGTCACCGGATATGTCTCAGCTGGTATGTGCCCCATCCCTCGCTTGATTGTAATGTCACATGCTTGTACTGCTGGACACATCATTACCCAGGAATGCACTGTAACGATAACTTGCGACAGTCATCAAACGAAATGCAATAAATTGTGCAATAGCATAACGGATAGCAAGAATAAGATATCTTTCTGCAAACTTCACTTTGAATTATATAACAAATGTCATTGCCCCATGTTCTCTCTGTGGACATCAAATATAGGCTAGAGACTCAACAGGTGCGTTGGATTAGGGATAGGGAATTTGGTCAAGTTTAACTCATCGCTCAAGCAAATTCTATTTAAAAAATCATGATGTCAGTTCTAAGACTCATGCTGATTTCTTACGAATGTCACACGTAGTGTTTGTTTTCACATGTACCGGGTTTTACTCAGCTTTAGGAGAGTAGTATTAAATAGCTGCAGCAGTTATCAGTACAAAACATGTGCGTACAGAATAATATCTCATAGATGAACAAGATTTTCATATGGACAATACATTATTAATTAAAATTCTTATAGTTTGAACTTAACAACGTAATGAAACCTTAATGCAAGTTAATTGTTATATATGGCATTTCCAATGATGTTGGATGTGTGGAGTATATGTCATATGGTGCGTTCACCAGTTAACACGATATAGTTGCATTATTAATAAACATTTATTTATGTCCACTTTACTGGTTTGATTACAGTCGTAAAGAATCGGTAATGTCCCATGGTATTTTTATATGGCGAACTACAACTGAAAAATAGTATATAATTGTCTTGGCGATGAACTGAATATAAGTATCGTTTCTTGAAGAAGGCTGTTAAAACGTCTTACCAAACAAAGATTTATTGGGTGGTATTGATAACGTATGCTTCTAATATGAAAACAGTTTGCATGTTATTATGCATTTATTATGTTATGGGGACATGCAAGTGTGTTTGGTTGTCTGTTTCGACACAAGTTGTTTTTGAAGGAGTAAAATGAAGATATTTGTTGACAATTACTCAGTTAAAACTAGTGATGAGATGATTTATCAATTAGTCAAATGAACATGACGAACAGAGCTATGACGTGACGATGACGATGGAAAAAATTAATCAACGAAATTTGTATATGTCACAGGTACTACTGTTGGCCAAAACTGTATTCTGTAGTTACTTTATATGCATTGTTGCATAGATTGACTAATGATTTATTATAGATAATTTATGTACGAATTTACATTGCACAAGTAAATTCTAGGCTGTAATTGCAAAATCGAAAACATATATCATGGTTCTACTTCCTCACAATACCGTTTACTTACTTTAGTTTTGAGACATTTTTTAGTCTTTTTAATTAATGTATAACCGACAAATCACTACAATTTCGAGGAGGGGTGGTTGTTGTTTTACATTACATTGTCTCTATTAAGTGCCTTTGCAGATATATGTAAATATTAATGTCAGTCTAATGGAGTTAAGCAGTTAAAATTGCATTATTTTTTGTATTAACAACAGAAAATCTGCAAATTCAAACAATTTTGTTTTAAATTAGACAATGTTTAACAAAATTAATTGACAAACATTTAAATTATTTAAAAAAAATATTTGATGGTATATGTCTACTGAACAAAATTCCCATATTTAGTCATGATTATTTGATTAATCCGTCATTTTTGGCTCTTATTAACCCATTTCATTCTGGATACACCTTTAGGTGTTTTTACCCTTGTATTCTGGATACACCTTTTGGTGTATGTCAGCATTTTTTTCTGTATGGGTATTGTTTTTGTTTAAATGTATGGCTTATATTGCATATTAAGTACTATAAAGTTATACTTTTCTGAAAGAGAATTAAATTCCCTTTATTATGAATATTGTTTCGGTCACATGCTAAAATTAATAATTTACAAACAATTATTTATGTTGGACAAAAGAGAAGTAAATTATAATGATCTGGAAAATCATTTCTATGCTCAATCTATTTTATTCTCTTACTCTCCCCAATTAACCAAAATATATCAATTTGCATATCATTCCAATCAGCAGCTTGTGGAGCACCCTTCTGTGTATACAGCTGTGGATTTATAGCCCCTGGGCATCTGTTATGGCACATTTTATGGCCCCCTGGATGGGAACAGAAAGCAAATGTTGCAGGTTGTAAAACATGGCTTTTAGCAATGTATAATTAATTATCTTTGATTTATTATGTGATACATAATAATGATTGTTGGATTGAGTAAACAATAAACTGTTTTGTACCAATAAATGCAATTTTATAGCCCCACAAAATGTTACATAATGGAATATACAAGTTTAACTGCCATGTTTTTCATTCACCACACAAACTTAATTTGGCTACAATTAAATATAGCAATTCTGATTTTCTATGATTTTTACAGCACTGAATGCAGAATAAAACTTGCTTTAATTCATACATTGACATTACCAAGATAGAACTATAATTTATACATGAAAAATGGCAATAATTGATGAGAATTTTCAGAAAATATTTTCTTTTAGCAGGAGCATCATCAATGTTTTTGCTTGAAATATGAAAAGTACATTGTCTAACATAATACATATTTTCATATTTCCAAGTATATTGGAACATCTGATAAACATCTGATAAGCAGTCCAGATATTCAGAGTATCTGTCTTGATGACCCTTCAGAATGAAATGGGTTAATCAATAAATGTATTTAGGACTGATTCCAATCACTAGTTAAAACTCATAAAGTTACAGAAGTAGCAAATTCTAACAAGTGTCATAGTCTACTGTTGCCTTCATAAAAGTAGGTAACACTGAGGTTCTTAAACATAGCTAATCCAAATATGTTTAACGAGCTCAACGTCTTATAACATGTTTCCGGCCAGCCAATTAGTAATACTCATACAAAAAGAAAATGAATGCTTACTGGTATTTGTTTGATTTCCCACTTTTTCTTCTTGAAATGGAGTTTCATAAATAACAAAATCAAATATATGCTCATTAAAATCGTAATAAAAGAAAAACTTGTGAAGTAACATGAGCGTGTTTAAGATTTACCTCATTGCCAGTGTTGAATTGGCAGATCTCACGAGCAAACAAAGTGGTTAATTCAAATTGAAAGTAAATATTTAGTGTGGCAAGGAAGAACACCGTTGAGACTTCGTGATTTATTGTGCACATCTGCGCAATTGACACGTACCGCGTTCAAAGAGAACTGTCTGTCTGGGAATTGGTATTGTTCATTCTTCTTGAAATTTTATATTTAAAGTCTTATTTTTATATTTAAAGTCTTCTCTTTTATTGCTGTTTCATTTGAATTGCGATGCTATGAGGTTGGGGTTAATTTTTATGTACACTTGCATGTTTTGTGAATACTTCTGGGCCAAGTGTGAGGTTCGTGCGCACGTAAACCGGTTTAAACCCCCAATGCTTTGCATTGACCGTTCCAAGGCGGTGACCCCAGTTGTATTCATGTGTGTTTTGTGTTTGTTTTGTGTTTTTGTGATGTGCTATGAAATGTTTTGGCAACTGGTCACTTGCCATAAATGAAGGACCTCGGGCTGCTAATAAGAGTTCTCTCCTGCTGTCGCAACTGGAGTTTTGCTTTGTTTATATTTAGTATAAGTTATTATTTTTCCCCCAATGTTCACCTTGACCGCCACACAAATTCATATACTTTGTGTGTGTCCTTGGTTAAGTTCCTCACATTAAATTATAAACTTATCACATGCACATTCGCCATTGGGCCTTAAAATAGTGCTTTATTGTTATAATGTAACACGCAACTATGAATCTTTTGGACTTCATATAGTCACAGATCTGTGAACATTGAAATTACCAACCAATGCAATGTCGAATCATAAAAACAATACCTCCCTAAATCATTGTCCAATTCTTAATATACCTTCGATCTTCACACCACACATGCACTACACATGATATATCTCTTTCAATGTAGATCGATTGAAAACCTTGTTGTTTTTCTCTTTGTGTTCCTTTGTCGCCAACGTAGTGGAATTCGACGGCACTGACTTAAATTTGTCCGAAACAAAAACGGAAGAAATGTATCTCTCGAACTAATTATACGCCGAAATCGCACATTCATAAGTACATGCATTGGTAGATTCCGAAGGAATAATAACAAAGTATGAATCACATCACTTCCAGGAACGGCACCAGTTTGAATCTCTGCTTCGAATCAATTACGTACAACCCGCTATACAAAGTAGTTTCTAGTTTTTATTTATATTATACAATAATTGTAATATGTTTATCTATGTGCACAAGTCCAAATGGCATTTTGCTAACCATTTATCATCCCTACAAGACAGACTATGTTGTCGGTGAGAATATGAACGTATATCAGATATACCCCGGTATGTTCATATTCGTACACATAGCCAATAGTGAATATATCTGTCTCTTTGTCTGTTAAATAATACATGTGCCTTCAAGTAGTTATAAGATGTAATTTTAGATAAACGTCTTTGTGAACGATAGTTAATATGGGAACCAAACTTCGTAGGTAGCGAAGTGATGTGATGTGATTTGGTATGCACTTTTTAATACTAGTAATGTACGAATGCACATTTACATGCACGATATTAACTGATGTAAGTTTATTACTGGCGGTTGAGTATTTTATTAATATATATGTATCAATAAATCAAGAAGTACACGCTCATGTTTTTGTACATAGATAAAATTGTATGTGGTTTAGAATTGTAATATTATTAACGCCACAGCTGGTATGTTTTAAGTATGATGACGTTATTTTTAAGATTAAAGGGACTAGGTCTATCAAAAGGGCCCCGTCGGGGCAACAATCTAAAAATTTCAAAAATTTCAATATTAATATTGGCATAGAATAAAATAGGTTAAAGTAGTGCATATATATAAAAAAAGAAAGAAATTGCGCATTTGAGAAAAAAAAATGGCATCATATCAGTAATTGTTTGTTTCCCTTTTCGTGTTTAAATTTTGACGTCAGAATGGTGCATATTTGCAGATGTGTCCTCACAGTTAACAATTGCACAGATTGCGCTGTCAAATGTCATTTGCTCTAGATCACGACTTCGACATCGTGATTTCGATACCCATTCAGGGTTTTCGTTTTTCGACGCATTTTTATTTGTTTTTTTATGAAAATATGTTCTTATGTACTAATTGCAGTAAAATGAAACTTCATTTTATCTATACGCTTTTGTATGGCTTATTTCTATAACAAAATCACATGCACATTTAAGTAGTAGAATTTTTTTTCGTAGTTCCTTTGAAGGTACCTTAGCCGGACGACCATTGGGGCAATAAAGCCTTATGACCATAGGAGCACTGAACGGTTCATCTTGTCTAGTCACATACAAGCCTGAGCCTAACACTCTCATTTCGCGGCCAAAACCTTCTCCTAAAGTATTCAGGGCCCGTATTCACCGACCTATTCTTATACTTCAGACAAAGAATAAATGTGGCGCGTCGTGATAAAACCGGTCTTAATGCATGTGCGTAAAGTGTCGTCTCGGATTAGCCTGTGCGGTCCGCACAGGCTAATCCAGGACGGCACTTTCCGCCTACAGTGGATTTATGTTTAGAAGAGAATTCCTTGAAACAGAAAATACCATACAAGCGGAAAGTATTCGGTATTCACCCACTCTAATTACAGTTTTGTTTATTTAGAAGGACATGTTCATGACATAAGCAACATTGGTACCCAACATATTTGAAAACGCAAACGCGTTTTTCTTAAGTCTTAGTCTGTTGTTATTCTTAAGTCTAAGACTGGTTTGATGAATACGGACCCATGTACACATTTACTGCTGGGTCTGGCCCAACTAGAAATTGAACCAGTCACCTCATCCATAGTCAAACGCTCTAAACGCTCTCCAGTGGCGTGCAGATACCGACAAATTAAAGACGCAACCTTACAATATATGACCCCGTGTTCACAAAGTTGAGGCTGATGTTCAGTTTTTAGATGAACTTGAGCCAAATATTGCCGAATCAGGCTCAAAAAAAGGCGTTCACTAAAAATCTGGATCAAGTTAAATTGTTTGTCAAATATATATTATACATAATTCTGAACTCCTCTCAGCGCTAATTTGCCAAAGATTTTAAAGATTTTAAAAGATTTTAATATAAAGTTCGCAATTTTATCTAGACAACATGTTATTTCAATATAAAATATTTTTCTGATTCTGCTCAGTTGAGCTAGAAGATCAAGATCATCCAAGAAAGATTAGAATGATTTCGATCCTGTTGTTAATCGTTTGTGAATACGAGACATGCACTCCACCTTTAACCCAACAATGATCGAATGTGTCTCATCGCTAAGTTATTAAAAGATACATCGATGAATGTTCTGATTACAGAAAAAAACTATTACAAGTCCTTCAAAACTGATCAATATTCATGGACATTACTGAAATGTTTTACGGATGAGTTCGTCAACCAAATCCGGAGTACTCGCGCCCAGCGCGTTCAATTATTTCAATGAAAGCGTCTCAATTATTCAGAATACTTGGATGAAAAGAAATTAAAATGAAATCGCAATTTTTCTTTAGAATCAGTAGGGGTTAAATATTTTCCTCATTATGGTGAGAAAAGGTGTAAAGCTCTTTGAGTTCTCAAGAGTTTTTCCTATTGATGTCGGTGAAAGGGACTCTGTAAGAAGGATTTACCTTCAATTTCACTTGCCTGGGTACCCATTAATATACACACCATTGAACCCTGGGCCGAGAATATGGGGCTGTACCACGAAGACAAGATCTTAGTTACGTTGTTAAAGTGACAGGATCACGATAACTCTGAGAACGCGTCTAAACAGAGAGACTTTAATGCATTTCAATTATGATATTCAATGATAATTATTGTTTTATAATATTTTGATTCAATAATAATTATATTATTTTTATCAATATCGTTAACAACTAAGCATTTGGCTTACTTTGAAATACAATGTCTTTGTACAGCGCCTTACAATACGACACAGCGTGGAAAAACTAATACTAGGAAATTCCTGGCAGATGAAGCCACAAACGTACTTATACCATATTTCAGAGAGTTTTCTTTGTTTTGCGGTATTCAATAACTGCGATATCCTTACGGTAACAGGTGGGCGGAGCCTTATATGCAAGCTTATCTTGCAATTAGTATCGTGCTGTATATTGAAATTTAGTTGTAATTTATACGTACGCTGCTTATTGCGCGGTAAGCTTGTACATTCGGATCGCATCACGTGACGTTGCGATAGAGATGTCAGGCATGCCAGACATCACGTGACGTCTAGGAACTGACCACTGGGATCGGCATTGATGAAAGTTGCGATGTGATTGGTAAATATGGTATAAAACACTTGAGGCACCCTTTGACCTCAATATGTTCATTATTTAATCACGCCCTGCGGGCTCGTTAAATAACTAACATATTTCGGTCGGGTATATGTTACAACTATTTCTTCTTTGTACAAACGTTATCGCAGAAAGCCATGCAGTAATACATAACTTTCAACAGATTAGACAAAATTCTTTAATTCAACACCTAGGGCCCGTATTCTTCAACTTATTCTTAGACTTAAGAATAAAGAATAGACTTAGACATAAAATCCTTGTGGTTTCATTAGTATGCTGGTACCAATGTAGCCCATGTCATTGACGAGTCGTTCTAATTAAAGAATGGTAAAATACGTTAGTGAATTTACCAAGTAAGATACAAATTAACGGCCTTTTAAGAGCAGAACAGTTTTAAGAATATTCTTTATCTTTAAATCTTTAGTCTAAGAAAGGGTTGGTGAATACAGGCCCAGTATTCACAAACATTCTGTGACAAGATTTTAGACTTAGACTCAATAAAGGTATCAAAATACCGCATCGACCAATGTGCTAATCACACAACAATCACTTTCATCCTAAAGTGTACTACACAAACATACAGTTATATAAATTAAAAATACTTTACTACCCGGAAAAATCTGAGAGTTTAAGCTATTGAAATTTACGTCTGAGTCTCGTTTTCAGACTCTATATGTTTGTGAATACAGACCCAGATATTGTTACGGCTAGGCTTTACCAAGTAACAACTACATGTGACATCCTGTCTGTTGTTTAAGGTTCGAATCTTTACATACCTACACCAGCAAGCGTGCGGTCCCGAAGGCGGACATTAAGGCTGCACGGAAGTCTTAATAATTATATTTTCCCCCTCCAGACTGGTAAAGTTTGAAGTGCTCGGCGTGGTGTGGAACGCTTGTTGACACGGCCAATGTGAGGAATCCTTAACCACAAAACAGCTTTTCAACTCCTACAGATTGTTTGCACGTGATCTTTATTGACTTTGAGGTGTTATATTTAAAGCTTCAGAACAATATAAGAGCTTTGCTTTTTTATTGCGCGTATAAGAAAGATTTACTGAACAAAAAAATTATCAAGGATCTCTTTATCTCCAAGTACAAATTTTATTGGCTAGTTGGCAGTGCAAGTGGCAGCTTGTGAATTCATAAATTATCAAAACACTCAGATTCACTCAATATTCAACAACTTTTTAAGAACATCATCATGTATACATGTAATTGTATGTTTAGACTCTGCTTCTGTTATGATTGTTAAAGTCCTTTGAAACTCTCAGCTTTATCAATCTTCATCAGCAGCAGCACCACCACCACCAGTAGCAGCAGCAGCAGCATCATTGTCATCACCATCCTCATCATCCTCATCATCATTACCATTATCATCATCGTCATCATCATGTTCTTCTTCTTCATCTCCATCATCTTCCTCATCGTCATCATCATCATCATAATCATCACCAGCATCATCACAACCACAATAACAATAATGCATTGATAAGTATATGTTTTGCATTCTACTTATGAGGTGTGTCGTGGGAAAACCGTGCTTAATGCATGTACTTTAAGTGTCGTCCCGGATTAGCCTAATCTGGGACGGCACTTACCGCCTACAGTGGATTTATGTTTAGAAGAGACTTCCTTGAAATGAACAAGGCCATAAAAGCGGAAAGTGCCGTCCTGGATTAGCCTGTGCGGACTGCACAGGCTAATCCGGGACAACACTTTTGCACATGCATTAAGCCCGGTTTTCCCATGACACGACTCATATATATATATAAATATATAAATAAATAAATAAATAGGCCTGCTAGAGCTTAGATTCGCACATTGCGCACTCTGGACTAACTGCTTGTACGTACAAAGCATGCTCGGGTAGCAAATAATTACTCGTTGGTGTTTCAGAGCCGCGTCGCAATATAAATGCAAATTCGGCCATTATAATACCCCGGTACGGCGAAATTAACACTTTTATGCCCGAACACTAAGATGAAAACTAAATAAACACTTTATTTGCACGTCTTTTACAACGCGCGGAGTTTGCGTGTCAAGATTGTAGATTTTGTATAACCTCTCAATCCGAATTTGAAGAGTAAACATTTTGGCACGGGTGTTATATCGAATGTTTCAAAGTTTTATTACATCTTTCAGTGTTCGGCGCGGACATCTATGGAGAGACTTGCACGGGACGACTTTGAAGTCAGTTTAATGTCCTGTCTCGTGTTTCTTAATTTGTACATGGCGAACATAATACTGCCTAATCGAGATGTTCAACAGTGTAAAGGAAACCGATATTTGAATACATTTAAATAAAAAATTCAAGAACTGAGATTAAAGTTGCAAAAACGAGGCTTCAATCTTCTGCATGGAATGGTAAGCACCTAGCAACGTCAAATGGCGCGGAATCCAGAGGGACCGGCGGGTTATGCCACTTTGCGCTAAAGCCCGGTTTAAAATCGAAATTCATCTCTGACATTCAAAACTGGAAAAGAAATCATGCAGATGACACTATTGCCAGATTTCGCGCGCGAGACCGTTCGCTAGGATACGGGCTCGTAGTTATTTGGAATTTCGGCTGCCAGTCGCGGTTCTGAACACATTGTGGCTTTATGGGAAAGTAGAAAACGGTGCGTGCTAATAAAACTATTTACATGTTCATAAATCTGTTGCATTCAAAATATACGATACAATTACGTTTTGATACGCATCTCTTACAAGATATAAAAGGTGATGTTACGATAAAGTGAATCATATTACAAACGTTTGGATCAATTGACAGCTGCGCAAACATGGCACCTGTACAACTCGGGTAGGATGCATGTGTACGAATAATACGACGTGGAGTTATAGAGACACATTTGTATTGCAGGGTTCGAGTTATTCGTGCACGGGAATTATTGTTCATTTGAGTGTTAGAAATAACGTATTCTTTGGCAATGAAGACTTAAGGATATTAATGCGTGTTCCGTTTATAACGCAGGCGATGGGACATAGGTAGGTAATATACTAGTATAGTAAATATGTACCTGTTTATGAACGTTATATCATTAGTGTTGTAATAAGAATGTGATGCATAAATGCAATATGTTGATGAATGTTATACTTATAATAAGATTCAATATATAGACAATGTTATTCTATATAACTGTAGTGGTTGTGATTAAGAATGTGATATTATAAATACTTTACGATTATCCAATTTACCTGTATTTTTCTAATACAACCACGATAATTTCACGATCACAGTTCGTATAGACATATAAAATTTATTTTTTATCAAAATTTGTAAATATATACAGTTTTATGATAAACGTTATAATAAAACTATATATTATATTTAAAGACAAATGTTATAATATAATGTTTATATGAACTCTGATCATGAAATTGTCGTGGTTGTGTTAGTGTACAGATATGGTGGTTACACAGACATTAAATGTGTACTCGATCAAACGACGATTGTGCGAGCAGTACTTCTAAGCCAATATGCATTGTCATGCCATAGTCTTGGTATTATGTTGAATCAGAGATGGGGGTGGGTAGTCCAATATTTGTCAGAAGTAGGAGCAGTAACAAAGACTCAAAGTTTCCAACGTTGGCACTAGGAAATATTAATTAGTAGCCAACATGTTTGATTTTGCACAGAAAACCTGTTGTTTAGAAATCTTTTCATCGGAAAGTGTGAAGATATACTTCATTTGCAACTTTTTTTTAATTTGTAGCCAATTAGAAATTTTAGTAGCCAATTGCTATGTTGGCTACTGCAGTGGTAGCGCTTACATGTGTTACAGTGACATAACATTTGATTTGTATGTGTCAGCTAATCCTGGTATCTAGCATTCTGTATTTAATTATGCTATTCAATTAACCTATATGCTAAACGTTTGTACACTACAGTTACCTTAACTATTAAAAGCACAACCACAAAGACCAGTTACCAAATTAATATGTAAATAGCGACGTCTTCGACTTTCTTAAAGGGACTTGATAAAAGATTTTACGTATTTTCGAAAATGCCATTAAATGTCTTAATAACGGCAAAAACTAAAGCATCTGGACTGACAAGAACAAATGTAAAATAAGGAAAAAAAGTAAATTAAAAGATTTCCCTTGTGATCAAAAATCTGACTCTGACCACTCGGTCATTCTGACGTATTAACATAATATTCACGTTTAACTCTATGTAGGTGATACACGTGTTTTCCAGAATACCGATGAAAAGCGTTACAATCGCTTTTATATAAATATTGCATTCTTTGAGGGCGATAGTGCATTTTGTTAACCCGAGGAAATACTGTTGCCCAAGTACTATTCGAGGGTTGACACTAATGCACTATCGCCCTCAAAGAATGCAATATTTATTTTATTATACCGAAACAAAGATTTTGTTGAAGAAAAGCATTGTAAGTCAAACTGTGTTGCCATTTTAGGTCACATGACGTCTGGATAAACCGTGAATGCGTTTTCGTAACACGGGGTAACTTACTGTTTCATAAGCGCATATTAACCCCGATCACTCTGTCTATCTCCAGGACGTCACAGCAGGTGATTTTGCTATATGATATTTCCAATTATTGACTGTTCCGTTTTAATATCAACAAGAAGGAAAACAGAGGGGTGAGGTATAATCAATAATTTTATCAATTTCAATTGATGATTATCCATATTTCAGAAATGGTATTTTGCTTGTTAATATACAACGTACATGTATTTTGCTTTTTGGGACATATGACAAAAAATTAGAAAATTGTCAATCTGCCAATCTGTGAACAGGTAAGTTTAAATGTGGCAAACCACAGAAAAAGAGGACAGTAAAAGAATTGTGTGTTTTAAATGTACATGTATGTTTATATATTCATTTATATTCTAATTTTGTGGGCACATTTTTTTCTAAATAATATTTATTTGTAATGTTGTATAAAATGCAAATAAATACAGCTGTTCCATAAGTACGTATACCTGAACGCACTTAAGTTGGTACTGTCTATAAAATCGTTGATCAAATTTTGTAATTAATATTAAGTTTCGGATCATTGTTAACCATACATATTTCTCATATTCAATGTGGTCCATTAGGCGTAAAAAATATGTTTGTTTCAGGTTACCCGACCTACCCTAAAACAATGCCCCGACCCGAGAACATTTGATTGAGTTTGTCAGATATAGTTTTGTTTTATTTACACTTTTCAATAATTAAATGCGTTTTTGGATAAATAAGTGTTCTGTTTTGATTGCATCCACTTATAAACAATGTTTTAGGATATCACTGATATGTTTTGAATATTTATTCAGTTTTAGAATCTTCAAGTTGACCATTTACCAAATAAAATAAATAATTTAAAAAAAAATCCGATTCCTCTTCCCTAATTTTGTTGGGCATGTTACTTAAAACAAACACATGTTTACGCCTTATAAAATAGTTTTGTATGGCGATGACATAAAAAAGCATTTTCATTTATGAACAGTATACTGCCCGTTAGCATAAATCATGTGCATTGTAGCCAACGACATTTTCTTAAGTTAAAACAAAGTAAATCGCCCTCAAAAACAGCGATCCACTCATCAGAGAAGGTCATCTCTTTATTGTCAGTATTAAACCAGATTGCGACTTAAACTTGTGTCTTATTAATTTCGCTCGTGCCTTATCTATCGTGAACAGTGATTGATTGAACGTGATTTAATAAAATGGACACGAGCTTTCTTGAAAGAAATACCCAATCGTTTCCACTATCTAGATTGTTTCAACCTCATATCATCGTGGGGTTTCCTTCTGAAAAATAATTTTAAAAATATTTCCACCATAACTTATGAGAAGACAAATGTACAAGTCCCAGTAATATTATATTTTATTAGTTCTGTCTTTTTCATTATTGTCTTATATTTATGTGAAGTTAGAAAGGTTATAATTTATATTTTATAGGGATGCAACGGATACCCGAAAATACCCGCATTCTCGGTTCCATAAAAATTAATTCGAGTTCGGTTCCTCATCGGTAAATTCGGGTCGGGTCGGGTATTTAAATAATAGTGCAATTCAACCTTTTTAACCATCGTCATCTTTCTTAAAATTCTTCTTAATCTAAAACCATATTCAACAAATTAAGAAAACCAAGACCCAATAGGCATAGTTGTTTCTATTTGACTTTTTTTTTACAAGTGAATACGGAATATTATGCTAGTCAGTTGTTCCAAGAGTATGTATTAGTGGAGTGACTTGTGTGATGACGTATCACACGAGAGACGGAGCCTCGAGTGTGATACGAAATAACGCAAGCCACCAGACTAATACATACTCTTGGAATAATTGACTAGCGTAATATTCCTTTTATTATATACCACGATAAACTTCAAATGTGCATTTACCTTATTTTATTTCATTAAAAACTACAATAATGACTAATCATTGTAGGTATAGATTATATTTGTTTACATAACTCTATGATGACGTCATTAAAAAAGTAGTCCGGCTAGTATGGTAATACGGGATCGGAAAAATAGCGAGTAGCATAATACGGGATTTTGTTTCTGACGACATGTATTTCACCGATTGATACAGCATGTATTTTGTTTAAGATTTTTAACACGTATATAATAAAAGCAAATATTCTACTGGCGCTCTTGGATATTGGAGTGCATCTCTGAACGAACGCCACTGAACAGCTGTATGGACGTCTTAAGCCAAGGAGTTTCAAACCGTCAAGTTGAGGAAATGGGTGTGGCAGAGTGCATAGGCTTTTAACGGGACTGAATTTAAACTCAAAGCATCGTTATTTATATGACCAAACCTAAGTAAATGTCAAATTTATCGAAGAGATTTAAAGAAGTGATCAAATTTTAACAGTGAACGAAACTGTTGATGGTTGGGAGTGTGGTTATTCCGTTTTTATCTTTTCCTTTTCCTGCACCATATATTTTCCCCGTGAAATTCACGCCTTGAATGACGAATCAATACCTTTATAGCGCATATATATGCATACACAAGAAGCACGTGCATTATTTAGTGCTGAATTATTACCGTAAACCCTCTGCAAAAACATATGCAGATAACTAACCGAACAAAAAAAAGATGTTATCATGATATCTTATAACTTAAATTTCCTGTAAAACAAATAATCTGTATACATGTATCTTGTCCCTTCAGTTTTAACTTGATATTTGTGTTGGTTTCCTTATCATTCAACTCATTAATAGGAAAAATGAGATTTGGGGGTAAAATACATGTATATACTCTAGAGCTGGAAGACTTGGGTCCTATTCGGCTCGGAATTCTCGTTAACAAACAACCATGTTAATGAAAAAAGTCCAGTAAAAATAACTATTAAGGAAACAGGTACAGTTCAAACTTCATAGTTCCTTTCTAACAGTATCACAGAAGTAATGTCCAGTCACAACATATTTGTAGCTCTAATCCTGCTGCAAATTAGTGAAATTCTGATTTACTTAAGATGTTAACAGTATTACAATGACAATAAATAAGAAGGATATCAGTGAAACTGATGGATGCTGCCCAATGCGCTTTGTCAATCAATACAAATGCAATGAGAAGGGCAGATATTAATATTTAAATGATTACAAAATACTAGGCAAGACCAAATCTGACACCAAAACTGTACGTCACAAACCAGAATAATTACATTACTCGTCTAATCTTCAAAGTAGAAACAATGTTTACTCATCGGAAAGGCCCTCTAGAGGTACAAAGTTGATGTGTATTTTTACTCATATAAATACCCGACCCGACCCGCAAATATCCGACCCGACAAAAATTTGCTACCCGTTGCATCCCTAATATTTTAAGCTCTAGCTAGGTGTATAATGTGGGTGCGAAATATTTTGTTCTCTGAATGATTATTTCTCCTCTTTCAATTTTGTTATTTACAGCTTTCCCATTCATGGATTTTTAATTGTCTGAATTGCTATGATGGTATTTTTATTTACATGTAATGTGATTAATTCTAGTACAAGTATGAGGTTCGGCCAGCCTTTAAACCGGCTGAAACCCCCATTACTTTTAATTAACCGTTCTAAGGCAGTGACACCAGTTTTTAAGGGACCTGTTCACAGATTGACGAATTGACTTTTTTTCACATATATTCCAACAATAAATTCACATATTCCAACAATAAAAGAATAGTGTTTATAAAGCAGCGAAATAACACTACTGACATAAAATTGTTCAAAACACATGAATCACTTAAATAAAGTAAAAAAACAACAACAACACGCTTTTGTAAATAAATCGGAATGGCCGAGACGTTACCGCGTCAGACTTTTGATCCTGTTGTCGTAGGTTCGCGTCCCGGTGGAAGCATTTTCCCCCTTTTTATGATTTGCTTGTTCTAATACTTCAGGCGCTTTAATTTGACTAATTAAGACGTTTAATGGTATATTTCAAAAATACGAAAATCTGTGAATATGTCCCTTTAATCAAGTTTGTGTTTTATGTTTCTTTGGACGCGTTCTTAATATGTTGTGTTGTATAGGCAACTGGTCGTCTGCCCTAAATTAAACCGCCAGTTGATGTTAATAAGGGTTTCTTTGGACGCGTTCTTAATATGTTGTGTTGTATAGGCAACTGGTCGTCTGCCCTAAATTAAACCGCCAGTTGATGTTAATAAGGGTTTCTTTGGACGCGTTCTTAATATGTTGTGTTGTATAGGCAACTGGTCGTCTGCCCTAAATTAAACCACCAGTTGATGTTAATAAGTGTTTCTTTCCTGTTGATGCAGCTGGAGTGACGCATATATTGCAGGCAAGTTGTGGGAAAACCGGGCTTAATGCATGTGCGTAAACTGCCGTCCCGGATTAGCCTGTGCAGTCCGCACATGCTAATCCGGGACGGCACTTTCCGCCTACAGTGGATTTAAGTTTAGAAGAGACTTCCTTGAAACAAAAAATACCATAAAAGCGGAAAGTGCCGTTCTGGATTAGCCTGTCAGCACTGCACAGGCTAATCCGGGACGACAATTTACGCACATGCATTAAGTCAGTTTTTCCCACGACATGCCTCATTGTATATTTTCACATTCTTCTGTTACGCAAGTACATAAATGTCAACTCGTATTTACAATAACGCTTTGTATATATGAATATCTCTTGTCAATTAATGGTTCCACTTTGCGCAGTACAACTATATACAACGCACACTTATTGCTACATTAATAATAAACTCAATTTTGTGGAACTGTTCTTGTTCTTATATTTCCCTGGTATTGTTTTATTGATTGACAAGTTAGCAACATTTCTTCCGCTGTAATGACGCTTGTTTATGGCTCCAACATCTCACAACCCTCGTGGGTACCGAGCGATGCTTCTTGTAGTAATTGAAAATTTATATCTCACGCTACCAGCTCTCCGTTTCCAATTTTATATCAAGTAATTTAGGAAACGTCCATTGTTTGAAGAACATGCATCTCTGGATAGCAATAAACGTATCCGTTTTTGGCGAAACTATGAGTTGGAGAGTCGATCAGAATGAAGGAATCACTGGCAGGATTTGCATTGGTGCTTTACATATATCTCTTTAAGCGTGACTAAGCCAAATGCAGGAAAAAATTGCATGAAACTGTACCAGTACATACGTTAGTTATTTAATGCAAAAAGAACTATTTTAACAGATGCAGATGCGTAAAACGAAAGGCAACATTGACCCAATAATTAGAGTCAGCCGTTTCACAGTTTAGAGAAACAGTATCAAAATGTTTAAATGCTATAGTTAGTCGAAAATTAAGAATACTCTTAAAATTCTTATTGAATATTGATGCAGAAGTTGCAATAAAATTCCAAGTGTATTAAAAATTAGTATGAGTCATGCAAACATTCCAGAGCATAGAGTTTCAAACACAAATTATTATTTTGACTTATTTTCAATTTCAAGTTAAGAAAAACATAAGAATCTATATAAATATGGACCCAGTTGCTATTTTGTGTGCCTATGGAATGACAACACTTCCAACAATATAAATAAATGTATATTGCTATCAATGCAGATAGCTGTTTTCGATGAATATCTGGTAATAAAACCATGAGCTGTCTTGCCTGCATATGTAACTTCCCTTCCAATGTCCGGTGTCCCTTTCTTGTTCGCAGGGTACAATTTAGAATTTGATATATTTCAGAACAAATAGCTACACTGTCACAAAGAATGGTACTCGTTCGATATGTCCTTAACAAGTCATCGCTCTCATCGATTGCATTGCTCAGACTCGTTCTCATCCTCGATCCCATTAGAAATATTCACCCACCTCTGTTTCTGACACTCTTATCTAAGACGACGAGTGGAGTTATTACACGGTTGATCTCTAGAAGTTGTCAATCACAGATGGTCATGATTGTGTTGCCGGGCACGTCCTCCGCGGCCAAAACAACTGCACAGCAGCGACATAACGATTGTTCCAGTAAATACCTATATAGTGTAGCCTTTAACGTTGGGTAATATGTCATATTGATGAGCTAGCAAGTTACCATCAGAACGCAAATGATATTAGCTTAGTGCCCATGTGTGCCGGAATGGTTTACTCGACATGTTCAGGGACCAGTGGCTTACGTTACTGTTTCTTGGAAAAATAGACCGGCTTCAGAATAAACATGAGGGTGGCAGATACTAGTAAAGCATGCCTTGTGGATGAATAAAAAATATTGAACAGGTTAGATTTCATTCTGTAAAATCATTTCGTAGTATTATAAATATAATTCTTCATCATCAGCATGCACATGCATTAAACCTGGGTTTCTAAAGACACGCCTCATTTGTACGTATATTATACACTTGAGCTTTATGTGCAGTCCGCACAGGCTAAACCAGGACGACACTTTACGCATTTATGGTATTTTCTGTTTCAATGAAGTCCCTTCTAAACATAAATCCACTGTAGGCGGAAAGTGCTGTCCGCACGACACCTTACGCACATGCAATAAGCCCGGTTTTCCCACGACACGCCTTAATTATATATGTGCTATCTCTCCAGTACAGGGCCAATGTACGGCGCGTTTCAAACATCGACCGGAATACCGGGCCTCCACATGACTGACAGTAATGCGAAAACAATACCAATTTGTATGAATATAACACATTCGTGCCTACCTAATCCCCGTCCACACGTGATAACTATCGAGCCGTAATTCATTTTTCATCTGGGACTCCTAGCGGCTGAGCGATCTAGCGGCGCTGGTGTCTTGTTGTCGGCGGGCCGCTAACCTGTCGGATCCATCAGTCAGGTTCCGGATGTATTTCCCAACGTGTTTCGGGACCCGGGGCTCTTTGAAGGCGCTTGATATTAACTCCCGGGTGAAATTCGATTAAAGAATTGCTTGCATCTTCAAACAGGAGAAATTGATAGCGTTCGAGGGAGTGCTTTATTTGTAATCCGATTTATGTATAAACCATTTCCAACATCTGAAACGCTGATTGAAAAACTGTTAAAACATTACGTCAGCAGTATAGAGTAACTTGCGTACTTTCTGAAAGAGGGTGTCATAATGATATACTTTGACGGGGTATCGTGTTTTTTGTTCCATTTCACGAGCAAGGCACCTCTAAATAGATTTGTGTGATTCGTGGTGCTTGAATTTTGATTCTTTTCCAATCTCGACACCTTTCCTTGCGTCAGTTTAGCTTGTTATTTTCGCATAACTCTCGCTCCTGTCTAACACCCGCTTCTTATTACACTCATTCACCAACCCTCCCAATTAGTTTCCAGAAAATCAAGCACAGTTTCGAAGGAAATCATCTCCCATCAAAATACCCCAAGACAAGTTATATTTCCAATCCCTTCTCCAGATTTGCTGTTCAGAAAGAGAACGAAAAAACATCCAGAATTTCACACCATTGACAAGTAGACTAAATAAACAATGGCGTTGCTCGGAATGCGCTGTCCTGACAATACTGCGTTTTTTACCTCGACACCGGGTGATTGATTGCCTAGCGAGGGGCCAAAGTAGGGCCAGGAAATGTGATGATTAGATGATTCCTCACCGTGCTGGTGTATACGCCAAGTCTTTATACGCCGCTAACCCTAAGAAATTACGAATTATATATTAGTTTTTTATCTTAAACTATCATTTTAATGCAGTGGCATTGCAATTCACGGGGATTTGACGCGTTACTAAGATCGTAATTAGCAAAAACGTCATTTATAATGACAAATATTCCAAAAATTTAAAAAGACGACAAAAACTACCTTTCTGAACAAAGAAATTTCACTGCCCAGTATGTTGAACAAAAAATGATTATTTGTAATTAAAAATGATGTTGTACTGATTATTATGATAGCAGCGCGTAAAATGCCTGTGTTTCAACGAGACGTTTAAACGCAAAACTTTACAAATTATAACGGTAACAAAAGTTGCAACTTGCAGTTACTGGCGGCAGGGATCGAACACATGTGTCAACAAGGGACCGGACAGTATACCTTTGCCCATAGAGCGGGTGTAGCGTCCTGAAAAAAAAACACTAAAATTATGTGTATTCATATTATGTAAACACTTATATTTTGGGCCACTCCTTACATTGCGGTTTTATGTTTCACATATGAATGTTGTCAGCAATAGTCTATGGCCTCGAAAGGGGATTGATTTAATGTAAGAAAGATAGAACAATTCATAACAAATGCAAAAAAAAGAACTAAACTAAATGTTTGCAATATGTAGTCGTTTTTTTGTGTGGCTGGTTGGGTCATTATACACTCTCCGTGGAATCATTGCGACCATAACGCGAGCGTTATGTTAGTGGTGTCAATATCAAGAAATGGACGCCAACGGTGAGTACGAGTCTGTTGTTTTTTTTGCTTATTGAAAAGCTGTGAGCGAGAATTTAAAAACTCGGAGAATGCTATTCGACACAAATATTTATATGCTTTACCAAAGTTACAAAAACTTAGTGAAAATTGCGATATTGTATCCTGTAGAACTTTCGAAACCTTGACTGTTTCAATGTGGAAAAGAAAAACTTGAACATTTTTGCAAATTTCGAAGATTGTTGGTACATTTTGATCAAGTTTTCGACATATAAACATTATTGTTGATAGAATTACTATCATCTGCCATATGCAAATTGGCATCTTAGGTATGGAATTGGGTTAAATGTTCATTTTTGAAGATGTTATGGTCGCGATGCACATGTTGTGATGCTAATGCATGATTGTGGTGCTGATGCTAAGTTACTGTGTAGGATTTATAACAATAGATTTTGAGTTCTAAAACCATACGGCAAGTATAACTTTTTATGCCAATTATGTTGTTGTTGTGGTTGTTGTTTTGTTTCAGGTCAAGTTCTGGAGATGTCGGCAGTCTCAAATGAGCGATTCACATGTAACTTTTGTGAAAATTTATTCAGCTTTAATTGATAAAACTCAGCAGTGGAGAATACGTGGACAATTTGTTGTTGTTGTCATTGCGCCTATATCACAGATCTCTTGTTTTAATTAACCTGTGCTATATCCCCTTAAAAGATAACCCAAACCAAGTTTGTTCTTTACATTGACGTCAATAATTACATTTTTATTTATTCATACATGTTTTCAATTGTTATTTGGAGCAATGGAAATAAAATACACTAAGACGTAAATTTGATTCGTCAATTTATTTGTTTACTTATATTTTGATATAATACTCACTATACATAGTTCGTTGATGACACTTGTTACAATTTGACAATAGCATTCACATAAAAAGATCGTAGATGAGAAAGAATGCATTGAAAAGGCAATACCTAATATGTGGAGTTAAATTGGAATAACACACGCACATTTTCAGTACCGAAGCATAATTCATCAATACATCATCAATAAGTAATACCGTTGTGTGAAACTCAAGTATTATTAATATTTGGACAGTGAATAACAGATCTCTATAAAGTGGCAATTAACACAAAAAGCATGCTCTTTTTAACATATAAATACATGTAGTTTCAATAGATAAAGCTTATCAGTGTTAGTGTCAGAAACATCAAAAAACACTGTATGAATGATTTATGAACTACATCAAGATCACGTCACATATAGCAGCTACAGTTTCACCGGCATGATGTGAGTTTGGTGTCTAAACAGTTCTCAACCAGTGCATAGCTACAGACTTGGCACTGATAACTACGTACACTAGTGTTCACAATTACAATGTCGATAAAGATATGTATTCTGTTTGTATATTTCATCTTCAGCTTACCCGTGCTTGTTTTTGTTGCTATACTGAACTCATATTGATTGTTTTCTTGTAAATATCCGTGGTTCACACTTGGCCTGTACAGCTGCTCACTTTTTGACACACGGGCGCGTAGCAGGGTAGGCGTTCTTGGTTATTATGTGTCTATTGTCGTAAATTATAAAAACATTATGGATGTTTTTAAACAAAACAAATTATTCATGCTTGCACAAGGTTTTCTAAGTCATTATACGAACAAACGTATACAATTTGGGGAATATTTTAAGTCCGGAAAAAGTTTGGTCTGTCGACCAACCGACAGACACACATACCATCGGACAAACATTTGCAAAGCAATATACGCCCTGTATACGTAGAGTGATAAGTTACAAAATGTTAATATTCAAGACAGACTTAATTTATTTTCTTACACACTGACGTACAATTTGGATAGATAATGAACAGGTTGTGGTGAAACTTTGGTTTTATCAAAAGTTTCTTGTTAGCTTTTAACTTGACATCAGCACCACAACTATGCATTGACACCACAACTTGTGCCACGCGACCATAACATTTTCAAAAATGAACATTCAACCTAATATTTTACCGAAGGTGCTAATTTGTGAGTAGCAGTTGATAGAAATTCTTTTAACAATTATGTTTATAGTCGAAACCTTGTTTAAATGTACCAAAATCGTAGAAATTTGCAAAAATGTGTAAGTTTTCTTTGTTAACATTGAAGCAGTGAACGTTTCGAAAGTTCCACATGATACAATTTCGTAATTTTTCCAACGTGTTTGTAACTAGAATAAAGCATATACATATTTGTGTCGAATAAGATTCTCCGATTTTTTAAATTCTCTCTCACAAGTTTCTAATAAGCAAAAAAACAGAGTCGTACTCACCGCTATTTCTTGATATTGACACCACGACGGAAGCTGCATTGCGACATTTTCTACGCATAACGCTCGCGTTATGGTCGCAATCATTCCACGGGGTGGCCTAGTAAAGTGCTGCGAAGACTTGTCTGAGTATTCATAGGAATGGACGAACAGAACATTAACACACTATTTTGTACACTCTCACATAATATATTATGTAAAAATACATATAATGTCGCCTTTTTATGGTATATGGCATAAAATAAACGAACAACGCACTTGCATTATTTTCTTGCCTGCAAAATTGTACATCGTTCAGCCATGTTTATGCTGCATACGAGAGAGAAGGGTCGACCACAGTAGCTCTAGATCCCACCCTTGCCTTTCAAGTATCGAACAAAGTACAGTCTAGTTGAGTCTCGATCGCGGACAGCTGTGCGCCTTGTAGAACATGTACACTAATGTCATATACCAATACAGCTGCAACGCAGTGTGTTTCAAAACAAAAATTCATTATATATAAAATATAATATAAAAATTGTGTCTATGTTCCAAACAAATGAAAGAGGCTGACAATGTTTTTGGTCCAAAATCAAGGATTAGCAACGAGCTAACTTACCATTACCTGATGTTGTTTTTGTTGTTTCTATTTTGTATTTTCTATTAATGAGTTTATAGCGTGTGGTATTTATTTTTATCAAGCTATTAAAATGCATGCATTATACTTAAAGTGCCGGTAGCACATTTCCAATGCGCCCGCGAAATAATAAATTTAACTAAAGAATATTTTTAATATTGGGGCTCAAACAGCTATCACTGCAGAGGTTGTACTGTATATATCCCTCTTTAGCTAGAATTAATATAATTATATTCTTACGTGGTGTTGCTGCTGGTGCTGTCAATATCAAACTCATTTTTTTTCCCTTCGTCCCAATCAATATCACACAAGTTGCGCTAAACCCATAAAGAACAATACAGCTAACATTTTATCTCCAAGAAACCTCTCGAATTGATAATGATTGAAGGCAATCTGACGAAGTACTGAAAATTCCTAATAAAGAAAACAATTAATTCTCTATACACGGAATTAGTTTGTTCTCTATACATGGAATGAGTTTGAATTCGTCTCATGAAAATTAAAGCTCGTCCGCTTCTGAACGAAAATTAAGGCGTTCACTGACTCACTAACTTCGCATTCAAACTTGGGATTTCAAATTCTCGAGTGAATTGTTTTTGTCATATAAATCATTGATAGCAGTTTAATGAAGAATTGAAAAGGATATTTTATTGCCATGCCGAACTCGTCTTTCAGCTCCGAATCGCGCGCTGCATTCTGAGAAAGAAGCAGACGCGCATCCGGAGAACGGTCGATGATTGATCAATCCATTTTGCCTTCTGCAACATGATTGACTAGCTAAATTGAACTTATCAACAGAAAACATCAAGTCAAGTTTATTCGGCAAATACTGTCGAACATAGCCAAAACGACAACTGAACAAACAAGAACATAATGACTGTGAAAATCTATTGATGAAAAGTATGTATCAAACATTAATGATCTTTAGGTATTGTTATAAATACTTTTCCGCAATTGAAACTGCGTATATTTTATGTTAGCTAAATTTTTGCGACGTAATTTTTATGTTAATTGTTTACCGAATAGTTGCAAAATTACAAATATATACCTTAGCTTATATCAATGACTGGATACAGAACTGTACATTATTCAGGACTATGTCTATTTTATTCTAGTTATGCCGTTTGTCACTGTTTCCATCGTCAGTTTTTCACAATGTCCATTTTCTCATCGGTATTTTTAAAGTGATTTTAAACATGCTGTTAAAACTATAAAGCTGTAAAATTGTTACCGATATAAAATAATAGAAGGGAAATAACCAACGAACAAATAAAAGACTCACGGTGAAAATTATTTCCCTTTGCATAGTGGACGGATTTATTACTCAACTATCTAAGAAAGATTGTTTAATTAATGCGCACACACCATCAAGTGTTGTAAAACTAGATTATGGTGGGTAATTTTTTTTGTACTACCTTTTAAGTGTGACTTTTTCGTTTCAATTTTTAGATACAGTCACAATAAGTAAGCAGAAACATACATAAATTTGCGCTTCAAAAATATTGCTTTATCACTTGACTTCACACGCTATTTACATGTTTATTATCTTGTGTCATATAATAATTTATCACTTTATTATTCAATTTTGAAAAATATGGGAAATCAATAAAGTGTGCATCTTATCTTGATAAAATATATTTTGAAGCGTTTTCCTTACACCTCAGGTGTTAGTGGTGATAGCTTATCAACCAATCACATCTCGATCAGCCATGTTTGTTTGTATTTGATTTTGACAGCGGTATTGATATAAGATATGTATAGCTTATCTCTGGCCAATCAGATTCAAGAACGTCGGTCAAAGGTGTCAGATTTGCGCTGGTTGCTCCGCCCACTGACCTGGATCCGATGTAACACAGTGCAATATGCCAGTAGTTGGATACACGCTTGGAGTATGTGTGTGTGTGCGATAGCGAGTTAGCTGAAACTGTTTGTAGATAGCGACTGATATGCATTTGCTATGCAAATGAGTGAAGTGAAAACAATGTGAGCTAAATGGATTATGTGTGAAACCATGATACATGGCTTATGGTTGCTCTTACTTTCTCCACAGGCATAAAACCCGATACAAGTTGCCTTGTTCGGACATTTTGGACGAAAGTGGTCTGCGTACAACCGATTTCTATGCATGTCATGGAAAGCCGGCGATGTTCTGCCGCGAGTTCCGACGGTGTCAGCCGTCGGCCTTTCTTCTCGTCGGCATCTTAATGGTTCTTGTTAATTCAGGTAAGCTCTGTGATATTGTTATTGTTAACTTAAGTAAGTTCAAAAGAGTGTAACACTGTGTTAATCATGTCAGTTGATGTCTTCTAAAGTTTTCTTTTCTTTTAAGCTACTGTATAGTTTGTTTGAAGTTTTAAGATAAGTAGACTAGTAGTATCCCTTCATGTTATCAAATTTATTTAAATAATTTTAATTGCTATTCTTGTTTGATGAGATTTGCGTTCCATTGATCAAGTTCATTGTTATTTGAGTTTAATATTATTTATAATGAATTCGTCTTAATTGGATTTTAATTAATATTAAATTGATACTTGTTATATACTGTATTATTATTAAATGTGTATTATTGGATCTGATTTGTACATGGAGTTAAAATATTATTTTTTATTAATATTTAATCATTAAAGTTTGTTACAAAATTAATTTAAAATGTTTGTTTCTCAAATGTTTGCTGTTTTGGTATTAATAGTAATGATTATAACTACTGTAGTGTTACCCAGTGTAGTTACTTTTATTTATAATGGGCAGTTTTCGTTTTGTTTTGGGCATTATATTCATAATTTTATTACTTTAAGCTTTTTATTATCAATTTTATTTCAATATTCAGTATGCCACATTGGTAATTTCCATCTTCTATATGTAATTTTGACAGTTTTCATGCTGGTACCACATCCCCAGGGCTCACGCTGGCTTAAAATGTTCTTTAGCCAAATTTACCATTTGACATTGAATTTCGACTAATTTTAGGCATTTTATAGGGTTTTATGAAGAAAAAGTTGTAGCCAATTGGAAATTTCTTTAGCCAAATATTGAAATTTGTAGCTAATTTGGCGATGGCAGTGTGAGCCCTGCATCCCCCATTATTTTAAGTAGTTAGTATCAACTCTCACATCAAATGCCACAGGGCTACCAATACATTAGGAAAGATCCAGAGCAAAATAAAAGGGTGCTGCACCTTTTTTGGTACAGTGGTATAGCCCCCTCCCCCCCCCCAGTTTGACTGGTCAATGGAGGAAAGTTGAATATCATTTTAAGGTAATGTTACTTTTGATCTTTTGCAAATAAACATACTGTGTTTGAATACATTTAGATCTACTAGAAGCATTGAAGTGATATAACATGTGAAAACTGATCCAGCACCTTGTATCCTAGGTACAGAATTTCCCTATATGGTCAACCAAAATGCTATGCCCAAGGTCCATAATTCCAAAACCAGTTTTGAACAATGTTTACCATTGACCTCTATAAATATAATAGTTGTAACCATGGTTTATTTCTCTTCCAGTATTATCGTGTGACGTTGACTCCTGTTGGGACAGATACCAAGTGGCAGTGGAATCGATACGAGACGGCCGCACAGACCTGAAATCCTCAGACCAAAATCAGTGCATTTTGTACAGAACTTACATGAACTGCTTAGAAAATCTTCAGGGCTGTAAAGGAAACATTAAGTTCCACAGTGTGAAAAAAGTTGTGAGAAATCAAATGAATCAGTTAGAGTGCTCCCCAGTCGGTGAAGTGGTCTTAGTGCAACCTGAAATAATACCGTTGGACGAAGTCTGCACATATCATACTGAAAATGACCGTAATACTCAGAAACATTGCGGATTATTTGGTGATCCTCATATCCGGACGTTTGACGGAGATTTCCAGACATGCCGCGTACAAGGGGCATGGCCACTAGTCGACAATGAACACTTGACTGTACAGGTCACCAACGAACCTGTGGCATTTAATGCCACTGCAACCACTAAAGTAAGTCTTAGTTCTTGACAATTATGGAACTTTTTTAAATACTTATTGAATGTGGCTGCCATGAGTGGTGTCCTTTATCTTGCTGCTAAATTATAAAATACACATGGTTTGTTATTCTAAACTAGTGATAGATCCAGAGCGAAATAGCAGGGTGCTGCACCTGCTCCTTTTTGGTTTCTCCCACCCCCCACCCCACCCCCTGCTGCCGATCTGGGCTGTTCAACACAGAAATGTTAAAAATCTTTTGAAATTCAATATATTTTTGAAAATGTTCATTTATAAATGAATAGAACAAAAAAAGTTACATATTAAAAACCTTAATTTAAGCCATTATATTAAAGTTTAACAAATCCCTTTATTAACCCAACTTATTAACCCAACTTGAAGAAAATGTCAAAGAACCGGGACACTTCCCCCCTACCCCTTTTGAGCAGCCCGGGATACTTCCCCCCTGCCCCTTTTGAGCAGCCCGGGATACTTCCCCCTGCCCCTTTTGAGCAGCCCGGGATACTTCCCCCCTGCCCCTTTTGAGCACCCCAGAATACTTCCCCCCTGCCTCTTTTGAGCACCCCGGGATACTTCCATCCTGCCCATTTTGAGCAGCCCGGGATACTTCCCCCCTGCCCCTTTTGAGCAGCCCGGGATACTTCCCCCCTGCCCCTTTATAGCAGCCCGGGATACTTCCCCCTGCCCTTTTGAGCAGCCCGGGACACTTCCCCCTGCCCTTTTTGAGCAGCCTGGGACACTTCCCCCTACCCCTTTTGAGCAACCCGGGATACTTCCCCCTGCCCCTTTTGAGCAGCACCCTGTACCTTTTCTGATCCTAGAATTTTCCCTCTGCTAGACTAAAATATCTTACTACTTCATTTTTTTGAGTTAAAACATGTGGTATTATTTGAACATTCCAAATTTCGAAGCTGATAATCCCATATGTTTTGTAACAGTATAATCAAAGTGTCATCATATATCAGATAAAGCCCCCAAGGTGGAAATCAAAGATTTAATAAAACACCCAGTCTACTTTGCATCTTTGCATATTTGTATGATTCACACTGAGTTTATGCTTCCTAAAAATTGGGAAAAGGCAAAATATTCAAATATTTTTGGTAAGACGAAAAATAATCAATGATTAATGTATTATTATGGTTAATAATGCAAATTTATTGAAATTATTCCAAGAAAAGACCCCTATATAATATCTCTGTTGGCATATCTCAGTTGGCATAGCATTATTTGTTCAATGCTGATCAAGTGTTAACTGCTTTCTTAAATAGGCAGTGAGCGAATATTGTATTAATTATATTATAATAGATTGACAAGCATTCAAGGAGTTATGACTGTGATATTAAATTACCAATATAATGAACACTTCCGACCTGCCATTCGCAACTTTCAATCCATAGAATTTGGTGAAAAAGTTTCAATTTTTTTAAATAGTTGTCCATGTTTATGTGATGTCAGATAAGGAGATACTAAACTGTCAGTGACTAAGGAAACTTGTTCTTTGCATGCACGATTGCTATTAAAGAATTCAAAGTAGAGCATGAAAGTACAAACATCAAATAGAGGGATTGAGCCACATTTACTCTTAGTATTAGTGACTAATTGTTCTAAAGGTTAGTAAGCTTGTACACGGATGGTTAACAGCCTGCCCCCAGCCATGTCAGAGCGTGGCTACCAAGGAGGGGTGTAGCCGATGACAGACTGAAGATCCAGGGGGCCCAATCTGTCAGACAGGGGCAGATAATGTCGACAAACATGATTTATCAGGGGCAGATAATGTTGACTAACATGATTTATGTCCTCATTGTACCTGGACAATATTGTGCACCTTCTTGAAGCTGTCAAATGAACTGCACTTGACTGACAAGATTTATAATTAATTTTGAATTTTTAAATGTCTTATTGATGTTTTAGTGTTTTTCTTTGTAAGTTAAGTGGCTTAGAATAGTTGACATTGGACATTAATGTATATTTTATTAGAACAATATAAGGGTATTATTATTATTATTATAATATAAGCACATGTTTATGTTTATATTTTTATCCAAATATTTTATACCAGTAATTAAATTAATATTATATGTAAGTCAACATTATTTTTACAATGCAGTACATATTTTTAAATATGGATTCACTTAAACCTCCAGTATATATTTTATCATATGGATTCACTTAAAACCTTGTTAAAGGAAGTCAAGAAAATATATTGCAGTTTCAGTAAACCTCCTAATGTATGACACACCTTTATCATGGGTTTGTACTCGATAGATCAAAGAAAAAAAACATGCATAATATATAAGAAATCCCAGGTTAATCAGCGCAGGCTTTTTGTAAATGGTCTTTACTGAGCAGACTCGGAGCAAAATACCACACTGAATAGACATGAGGCGTGTCGTGGGAAAACCGGACTTAATGCATGTGCGTAAAGTGTTGTCCCAGATCAGCCTGTGCAGTCCGCACAGGCTTATCCGGGACGACACTTTCCGCTTTTATGGTATTTTCTGTTCCAAAAAAGTATCTTCTAAACATAAATCCACTGTAGGCAGAAAGTGCTGTCCCGGATTAGCCTGTGCGGACTGCACAGGCTAATCCGGGACGACACTTTACGCACCAGCATTAAGACCGGTTTTCCCATGACGCACCTCATATATTTTTTAGTTTAGAAAGCACTTTGCAAATTGATTTGCATAATTGACACCAGAATTTCACTCTTAAAGCTCTGCCTCACAGCTTTTCTAACAGATCAAAGGCGACTTTCAGAGTCGTTTTGATTTAGTTCCAAACATTTTTGATGAATTACTGTAAAAGAAATTGAAAATGTGTGTAGTTGTGTCTTAATCAGTAAGCCCTGAGCAACATAATGCTAATTACACTACACTATTAGGGTAATTTCAAGGGAAATTGTAGGATAACAGGGCCCTATCCAGTGCAGCACTGTATCTCCCCATCATGATATCTGTTGCCCCAACAGCAGAAGCATTTATTGGCAATTACTGGCATGCTGTAATTAAACTTCAAAGGCGGCATAGCATAGCATATTAATTCACAAAGTGCTGGGGCTTATCATACATCTATGAAAAAGCTGGCTTAAATAACAACACATGTGCTTTCTAGCAAGTTCAGTGTGAACATCAGAGGGCGTGTAGCACATCCAACAGCCGGTCATGGGTGTCGCTTCAGCACAAACGTCAACCCAGAAAAGACTTTACTTAACTGAAATCTCAGTTTCTACATTTCTAGCAATGTCTCCATGTTGTTTCTTAAAGACTATGAGATTAATTTAAATTTTAATGACTAAGAAAGAAAATTACAATACCGGTATAATGAATGTATGTAATATACTTAATCGTCTTTGTTGTACGTTATATATGAACATTTTCTCATTTTCAATGCAAAAGTTTCTTAAAGATACTAAAATAATTACAAAATCAATGCATTGTAATCAACTTTGTTAGTGAGTTACAGGCATTTACATGAGAACATCTGAAAATTTCCAATTGTAAAGTTTCTTAAAGATAAATCGTAATGAAATAAAATAGCAAGAACATTTTCTGATTTCCAATGGAAAAGACACCCCAGGCGTGTGATCCTGAGGACATAGCGCTGGGCTAGACCTGTAGTCATGGGTACTTAAACCGTTGCTCCAGTTCAAACAGCCGGCCTCAAAGCCAATATATTCATTAATTAATTTTATGATAAATTCTATCCAGCCAGTAATGCCCTGAGCAAACAGAATTTCGTGCCTTGCTCGACAACCAAGTTAGGGGTCATGATAATTTTGTCAATATTGTTCAGCCATCCAGCAGGTCTGTGTGATTTTATTAAAAACAGAAATACTCCTCACTGCAGGTTTGAATGGGAGATATCAGGCTGGCGTACATCTCCGCCATTATTAACTGAATTCATTTAGTTTTCAAGTTCATCTGTTGAAGTTTTGAGTTTGTATTATTTATCTTGTAAGTTTCATAATTGTTAAGTTATTTTAAAAGAGTAACCGTAAACTTAAATCAGATACACTTTTCTTTTGAAATTCTAAAGCAAAAAACACAACAACCTGGTCCTGAAGGAAAATAAGTGTCATATATCCAAGAGAAAGTTTTATTAGAAACTGGAATCAGATGCCAACACTTTGTTGTTCTTTAAACATTATACAGCAAACCAATTCATGGTGTCTGCAGCTTTTTGATCATCCTTGAAAACATTGGTGTATCATGTCAAAAGTACAATGTTTCTACATCTGTCAATGTTACATTGATCCAAATCAGTCAGTTTAAAACTGAATGCTTGTGTGATGATTCCAGTTAATATAAGTTAGACTTGCCAGTCTAAGGTTTTTTGCAGGAGAAATCAATATGACTGCTTTCTTTCATTACTGTTTGAATTATTTAACACTGGTGTTTTCCTGTCAAAGCAGTAGCAGTTATTCTGATCAGCAGACGAAGATGTCATGTCTTGCACACTCAGCCTGAAATATGTGCACCTAAAAGCTCAAGTATATTAGTATTGTGCTTCCTCATATTTGTTGCAACCTTGAAAAAGTGTCATAATAAAAACCAGTCTCTGTGTCTGCCTCACATGGTTACAGACAAAAATGTCGGAACCACTACCAGTCTATGTCAGCCTGACATGGCTACAGACAACAATGTCAGAACCACAACCAGTCTGCCTCACATGGCTACAACCAACAATGTCAGAACCACAACCAGTCTGCCTCACATGGTTACAGACAACAATGTCAGACCTACAACCAGCCTGCCTCGCATGGCTACAGAAAACAATGTTAGAACCACAACCAGTCTGCCTCACATGGCTGAAACCAACAATGTTAGATCTATAAACAGTTTGCCTTTCATGGCTACAACCAACAACATCAGAACCACAACCAGTCTGCCTCACATGGTTACAGACAACAATGTTAGAACCACAGCCAGTCTGCCTCACATAGCTGCAACCAACAGTGTCAGAACCACAACTAGTCTGCCTTACGTGGCAACAACCAACAGTGTCAGAACCACAACCAGTCTGCCTTACATGGCTAAAACCAACAGTGTCAGAAACACAACCAGTCTGCCTCACATGGCTACAACCAGCAATGTCAAAACTACAACCATTCTGCCTCACATGGTTACAGACAACAATTTTAGAACCACAACCAGTCTGCCTCACATGGCTACAACCAGCAATGTCAGAACCACAACCAGACTGCATCACATGGTTACAGACAACAATGTCAGAACTACAACCAGTCAGCCTCATATGGCTTAAGACAACAATGTTAGAACCATAACCAGTCTGCTTCACATGGCTACAACCAGCAATGTCAGAACTACAACCAGTCTGCCTCACATGGCTTCAGACAACAATGTCAGAACTACAACCAGTCTGCCTCACACTGCTACAACCAGCAATGTCAGAACTACAACCAGTCTGCCTCACATGGCTTCAGACAACAATGTCAGAACTACAACCAGTTTGCCTCACATGGCTTCAGAAAACAATGTCAGAACTACAACCAGTCTGCCTCACATGGCTACAACCAGCATTGTCAGAACAACAACCAGTCTGCCTCACATGGCTACAACCAGCATTGTCAGAACAACAACCAGTCTGCCTCACATGGCTACAGACAACAATGTCAGAACTACAACCAGTCAGCCTCACATGGCTACAACCAGCAATGTCAGAACTACAACCAGTCTGCCTCAACTACAACCAGTCTGCCTCACATGGCTTCAGACAACAGTGTCAGAACTACAACCAGTCTGCCTCACATGGCTTCAGACAACAATGTCAGAACCACAACCAGTCTGCCTCACATGGCTACAACCAGCAATGTCAGAACTACAACCAGTCAGCCTCACACTGCTTCAGACAACAATATCAGTCAAGCGTGACATGTCTCACACAAACATAGTGAGAAGCCTCTCAGACCTATCTCTTGGGAGTGTTATTCTACAACACCTGGTTTTAATCTTTCCCAGTTTACCATTAACTTGTGTTTTTATATCCCTGCCTGTTCTCTAAACTGTGTATATTAAAAGCCTTCCACTCTCTTGACAGTATGTCAGGAATTTTGATAGAACAAGAAAAGATAGCACACTTCTAGATCGGAAGTAATTGTGAATGCTGAAATGTTGAATGGCATTTTTTCAGGAAACTCGTTTGTTTGTTTATTCCATTTATTTTCAGACATTTAGCAGTTTAACCAGAACCTGAATGTATATGTAGCTGCAGATATTTTGGTTGGTTAACTTATATCTAGAACCAACAAAAAGGCATTCTTTTTCCCTGAAATTTAATGTATTTTTATTAGGTAACCGTTTATTAACTCCTGTTTACACATAATTCCTGCTAAAAACGTATATATTTTTCCCCTGTATTTGCCTCAAAATACCCCTCAGAATGTAAGCTTTATTTTGAAAAAAAAGAGACCAAAATCGGACAAAAAATAACTAAGATAGAGGCATTTCTTCATCAAACCAAGTAAGTGCATAATCTAAGTTATCATTTGTATCAAAGCAGTTGATTAATGTTTTATAACAAAGCAGAATATAATTATGCACGAAATAATGCTTTTCTATTTTAAAAAATTCCTCTTTTGCCGTAAAATTCCCTATCTGAAGGGCCCCACCACCTTGCCCCCAAAGGTGAAAAGAAAACACTGGCCCTTAGTGCTACCAGTAGACAAAATAGTTAATGGCTACTTTATTTTGGAATTTATTAAAAATTGTGGTTTATTTTCACATTTCAGGGCGTTTTTTTTTCACCATTTTGGGAATATGTCCTATACCCATGAAATTGGGAATTTTAGCATCAGCTTGCCTAAAACTGGGAACAAAATATTTCAAAATGACTGGTATTTTTGCCCAATTGAAAAATTTGGCTAGATTTACTAAGTTTTATTTTTGGCACCAATGTACCAAACGTGTTCTGTTCTTTCAGTTGACGGTGATCATCAGACGTAATGAGGTGTGTGCGTCCACCAAGTACATGATGTACCAGGCGGAAGGGGAGGTACTGCCCGGCGCATTCGAAGATGGGCAAACCATGTACGGGGAATTCAACAGTGTCAGACTTACAGAGATCGATCCGGGTAAACACGTGGAGATATTTGTGAAATATATCAATACGACAATAACAATACGACTTGTTGGCAGCTATTTGACGTTTTCCATCAGTATGCCAGAGAAGTTGGTAAACGAATCTGCAAAAAGTAGCGTGTTAGAGTTGTGCACTAAAGGTTGTCCAAAAGATGAAATTATAGATTACCAAAAAGTGTTAGCATCCAAAATGAAGGAGATTCCTAATAGTGCTGTGAATATGACCTCAGAGGAAGCTCTACGGCGATGTCGAAGTGCCAATCTTGTGGATTTCTATCTCGACTCGTGTGTGTTCGACCTGTTGATGACAGGAAATGATTCGTTCAAACTTGCAGCGTATGCAGCTTTACAAGACGTATTAAAATTAGATCCAGATTTCAGAAGAACTCAGAAAAACCGAACTACAATAGACATTTACAGATACAGTGATTCATCAGGCGCAGTGAATACGGGATATGCAAGTTTAGTGCTTGTGTTAGTATTTACCGTTCTCTCATTGACAGCAGTGCAGAGCTTAGTGGACGCCAGGTGACCATGGCTGTATGGTGCAGCGATGTGGTCAGTGTGGGTTTGATTGCCATCGTAACACACGTCATGTTGCTGCATCTGGTAGTCAGTCAGTCACTCATCATCACTCATCATCACCCATCATTCTCATTTTCATCACCATGATCGTCATCATCATCATCATCATGCTTATGTTCATTATTGTTCATGATCCAGTACTCTTCGCTGCTGCAAGTTCATGCGATGTTAACTTTAAAATTATCAAAGTTAATAATATATATGTTGTGCATACATTTGTATTAGTATTAATTAACGATGATTTTAGTATTATTTAGAACGTTACAGCATTTCTATAGTTTTCTTGAATATAAATTTGTATACCATCAAAGTAATTGCTGTGTGATAATGTTTAACTTCATTGTATAATTGTATCAATTTTTATTAGTAAAACAGTAAAACTAAACATTTCAAATGGGAGTTACAGCTTAATGTCAGATGGATACTTGTTTAAATGTATGTAAAACTGATGTTGATGCATTTGTCCCATAAATTAATTTACTGCTGCTATCTGATTGATTTATAGATGAGTTTTATTAGGCGTATAGTGTTTATACAACCAAGAGTTTAACTGTAGGTCAGCGAGACATGATAACGCACCTGTGTAAAAGTTACACCAATGTGTCGGCTTGTGTCCAATGTATACATCTATATCAGAACAGGTGTTAAGAAAAATAGGTGCAGAGATTCTTTATCTGTCAGTTTCTTGGACAGTATTGCAAAAACTTCTGATGGAGGTGGAAACAACATAAAAAATAAAAACAAATTTCTATTAGAAACAGTTTTTTTTGCAATATACATGATAATAATATATTAATATTATTACATAATTGTAATTTGAAAAAATAGGGTTAACAGATCCAAGAAACTAAAATTCAGCAAACTCTGGCCTCGTTAATATTTGTTTTTCTTTCCTATAAGTTGTGGTACAGAGAGTGGTTTTGCAGGTATTACTGTTCATAACAATTATTGCATCAATTTCATTAGTCATTCGTTAACTAATGATCATTTGTCCATTTGTCCCTGGTGTTCATTTTACAAACTCTTGAGCCAAATCCATGTGTTGTTGTTAGGTAATGTACTACCTGTGTTTGATTGATCCCCAAGTATTATGGTGTACAAGAATGAAATCACCTTCAGCATTGCAGCTTTCATTAGACAATCAGCTTTAACACGCCCATTGTATCAATAATAACACAAGGACTGAAAATAACCAGTGTTTCATTTGTGTATTTGTGAGCGTTTTCTATTTGTAAAACAATGACGGAATTCACTGCCCAGTTTTTAAATTAATTTATGAACCTATTGTGTTGCCTGACTAGGCGACATATAGGGGTTACTTATGTCGGCGGCGGCGGTGGCCCCTTTCCCTTGTCCGGAGCATAACTCTTAGACTATTAAAGCTATCAACATGAAACTTCATAGGTAGATAGATCTCATTGAGGGGAAGTGCAGTGCATTAGAACTGTTACTGCACCTCATACTTTTGGAGTTATTGCCCTTTGTTTATTTTCATACTTAATTTTTGTCCGGAGCATAACTCGAAGACTATCAAAGCTATTAACTTGAAACTTCATAGGTAGATAGATCTCATTGAAGAGAAGTGCAGTGCACAGCTATTAACTTGAAACTTTATAGGGAGATAGATCTCATTGAGGAGAAGTGCAGCAATGCACAAGAACCGTTACTCTGCATCACATACTTTTGGAGTTATTGCCCTTTGTTTATGTTCATACTTAATTTTTGTCCGGAGCATAACTCTAAGACTATGAAAGCTATCAACTTGAAACTTCATAGATAGATAGATCTCATGGAGGAGAAGTGCAGTGCACAAGAACCGTTACTCTGCACCTCATACTTTTGGAGTTATTGCCCTTTGTAAATTTTCATTCTTTTTGTAGTGTCGCATTTTTGGTTTTAATTAGTCTTTTCTTTGCAATTAGCCAGAGTGCAGTGCTTTTGAAGATTTCAATAAAACTGTTTAAAAACAATTGAGCATTAACTTTAAGTGCTTTTTCATTTGGATTTGTTTTGAAAGTCTTTCCGAGTTTATTCCAGGTACAATATAGAAGCTTCAAGATTGAGGATTGAATATTCAGAGATATCGGATCATTGACTTAAGAAATTGTAGCGGCAGACGACCTATCCAACTCGCGGAGTTCTAGATTTAAATTTGAAATGTTTCTTTTGTCATGGTTGTTTATGAAATTCAGACTGTTAAGTTCAAGTTGATGTGTGAAAATGTTGAAATGATTCTGTTCTGACAGGCCCTTCAGGTCAACTTGACCTGAACCCAGGGGTGTGGGGTTTGGGGCCTGTATTGTGCCATAGAAACCTTGCATAATCTGCTTCTGTCACTATACATTCTTTGTTAGTCCAAACAGATGTCATTTGAATATCATATGTTTGAAAAGCCAGCATATACGTGTTTACGTTAAATCAATATTTTTAATTAAACATATACTATGCTATTCAAACTAAAGTCTTTCTGGAAATGTGTTTGAGGATTGTATATATAATTTCAATATAGAAATAATCCAAGCTATAAATACATGTTATACTACAAATAAATTTACATTAAAGTTATGTCATTCATTTTTAAAAGTAAGAATTTACTTATATCCTTGTATGTTCGGTATTTAAATTACACATTTAATTATAAATTATTGAAACTTAACTGAAATTTAACAGTATGATTTGAAATGTTTCTCTTCCTGTAACATGTCTTATTTTTTCATCGATCTTGAAACTTGCAAATTGTTTATTTGCTTAAACGCCTATTTCTACATATAAAATACATATTCAACTGCGTTGTACAATAGTAAATAAATGTAAAAATAGAACATCATCTACACTCATACTTCAATAAAGTGACAATTTCTTCAGATCTTCAGTCATACTTTTCATCAGTTTGAGTGCAAAGGATCCACATTTAAATTGCCATGTTAGAAAGAGCCCTGGGGGAGCTCAGTAGATTTCTTACTAAAGGAAGATTTAATTATAAAGTGTTATATTTACTAAAATCATTTTGAGTCAACCCCACTACATGTTCAGCTGTCAGATCAATTTGACATTTTCTGGGAACATTTACCACTACTTCAAACAAATGTGCAAATGTTACCAATTTAAATTGTTTAGATCAAATTATGTGCATTTGCATCTACGATAGTGAGGGTTAATTAAAATAAAATTCTTCTCTTTCTTAGATGTTGATGAATCGTATATCTAGGCCTTGATATGCAAATGATCTTCGCTTATGACATCTGTAGTGAGTGACTGAATGTAGACATGTAAAGCTTTATAAATATTTTTGGTTCTTTTTTTATCCATATTAATTAATAATGATGTGGAACACGTTTGTTGTTATATTATTATTGTTGTTGAATTATTTTCATGAAATGGAAATAACAATGAAAACTTGAAAAGTGTTCTTATTCTTGTTTCTAACTGATTCATTCATCGATTGTTACTTTGATTCGCAGATATTTTCCGCATGGCGTGCGTAACTTGTAACGTTGTTACTGCAGTTCTTTTGAACTCTCCACTCCAACAGTTCCAATGCTCGATGTGTACACACAAGCTTCACAATTCACAAAGACTCCGGCCGGGCCATTGAAAACTGGTATTTGTATAAACTCAGCCATCGTTTCAATAACCGCTCGGGTTTGCGGTGCGATGATCAGGTCCTGGTATTTTATGGGGTTTCGCCCGACTGCTGCGGAATAATAGCATCATTTCAAATGATCTTTCCTCTCAAAGCTTGTAATACATGCACTGAAAATCTGCCTTTGTTTGGTTTTGCAACTTTTGTACTTAAAATGGAAGTGTCTTTTTAAAAAATATTTTAAAAGTTAATCTAGGTAACTTGTATTGTTTTGTTAAGCAAAAAGTTCCTTAGAAGAGAAAATTGAAATTGTCATATTTGTTTCATTTAATTAAGGAATTGAATATGTTTTTGGAAATGTTCCTGTACATTATTTTAACACATTTTATTAAGCAAAAAGTTACTTACAGGAGAAAATGGAAAGTTTCAGAATTGTCTCATTTAATTTTAAGGAATTTTGTATTTATTAAAAATTCTAGTGACATTAGTCACTCTATTTACATTGAACAATGTTTTTTTTTGTTCTTCGTGGTTAACATTCTGCGTTTGATTCTACCAGCATAAACTCTTCACGTCGTCGAATCAATGAGGGTTTGCTCAAGCATTTAGGACAGACCGTGTTGTGGGAGACTTTGTGTTCAATTTAACCCGCTTTGTTTACACATTTAACAAGAAAAACACTTTAAAATCGCTCCTAAGGACTTTATTTACAGCACAAGGTTTGAAAATAGAGTTCAAAAGCTCTTAGTAAAACAAGATCGTCTTGAAATCGGTATTTCTGTTTATCAAACGATATCAAATTTTACAGTTTTCCGACTTTTGTTGTTTTAACTTGAGACAAAATACTTGACAGTTTTTGCTTTGTACTTTGTTTAAGGCGACTGATCATCACTCCTTCAACGATTGAACACTGATTTGTTTCTGCCTATTAACCATTTATGCACCAACGCTATGGAAATGCGAACTCAAGTTGTACTATTAATATAATTATATAATATTCAGTATTTTACTGTAATAATTACAACAACGAGCTTATAGCATTATTATAAATGTTCAGTTAGTAGTGTACATTATATTGTATCTATAACATGTATTTATGTTCTTCATAAAATCATGGTGGCTATTTAATTATAATGGTACAACGTACATGGAATTCACAAATATTTTTCCGAATATCAATATATAAATGTAATTTTCAATGCATGTTTTCAGTATTACGTAACTGCATTTTGTCAATAATGATCAATACGACCTTGTCTTCTGTAGATTGTATTCTAGCAGGTGGCAAATAACGGAAGAATTTTAATTCCCTCCATTTAACAATGCCCTGCCCAATTTCAGAGCGCGCATTTCGCCGTTCAAGTCGCCCAATGTCAGCGCTATCGGCAGATATCTTGTCACTGGTCACTCAGCCGTGTGACTGATTTTAAACATTTAATATTAACCCGCCATTGTTCACCGTATGGTCGATTTCAAAACAGAAATACTGCTGTGTACTTCAGAATCGCTTAAGTCTAACACCGTTGAACTTTAGGTCATAATTCGCCAAAGCAGTCGAGTTATTTTATACCTCAACGTGCGAAAACAGTTTGAAACACTGGCCAAGTTTGTATTGTATTGAAATAGGCAGGTGTTTCAACAAAAGATACATTTGGTTGATTTTACTATTCAGTGTATAACCTTTCTTTTGAAAGGTGTTTCCAAAGTGAATAACGCCCTGGTATTCGGTTTAATACTGAAGAACGCCCAACTCTTGATAAACGTGTTACCACTTTCCTGCTAATATTATTGTGCAGGTTTAAATGATATAATTTCACCTACAGTGCCAGATTTTGAGTCACCAATAAATGTAATCAGACACTTACCAAAGCGTTACGAGCAAATAACAAAAGAAATAAACGTTAATTCCTTTAATAACCTTTGTCACATGTATGAAATCCAGTAGCTTAAGTAGCAAATTGTATTTTGGATAAAGTAACAAAGTGTTTTCCACATGACCTAACAAACCAAAAGCCCTGTAAATCTTTCCTGTATGGCAGTTTGAAAGGCTGTATTTACATGCAGTTGTGAATCGACGCAGATTTGGGCACTAGGACATAAAAAATAGGGAAAATATAGAATAAAAAAGGTACAGAGTTCTGATAAAATGCAGCAGGGGAAGTGGAAGCTGGGCCGATTCGTTTACGTTTTCTACAAATTGCCTTAATTCGTGCTTCTAAGGTTTTAAGCATGGTTTCTTTATTTCTTTAGTGGATATTTTCAAAAATATATTGGATTTCAGAAGACATTTAACATTCCCCCTCTTGACCAGGCGAGAGGGAAATCAGTGTGAGGGAAGCTCGGACCTAAGGGAGCAGGGTGCAGCACCCTGATATTACGCCCTGGACCCGTATTCACAAAGCTCCTTAGGGAAAACTTCAGTCAATTCCTTAAATTCATGAAATTCCTCAAGTCCCTGGCGGTTTCATGTATAGGTCTTTTAACATTAAAATGTTGTAAACTTCTAAATATTGCGTATATGTTTAGTATTACAGCCCTCTTTGTATAGAAATCATTTGATTTCACAAAGCAAATGGTATCTGAAATGTTCACTTAAGTATAACTTAAGTTAAGATGTCCCTTAGGATCTTTGTGAATATCAGGGCTGGTCTTCACAAAGCATCTTAAGTCATTTCTTAAATATTTTCACTTTAGTGCAAAATTTGAATGTATTATACTTTACTTAATAAACAGATTAATATGTTGTTGATATTCCTACAATAACATTTTCATAATGATATAATTGTTGAGCATAACTTAGTGAAAAACGGTTTCTGTATGGAATTCTACAGTTGAGAAAAATTCCAGATTTAAGGATAAAATTTAAATTAAGATGCTTTGTGAATACCACCCCAGCCCATGATCTTTCCCTAGAACAAAGTACCTTTCCAATGTGTTCACGGTATTCATATTTTCGACAGGAAGTCCAGGTCTGGCGGTTTCTCAACTGCTAAATGTTTATCGTTATGACAAATGTATGTTTTGTACTAAATGGGAGAAAGTATATATAAAAAATGTTGCACAGACATCTTAATGTGTGGCTGACAACTGTGCTTTTGGGGTTTTAACTTTTAACGTGCCGGTATGTTTACTTTGTTACAACGTACCTAGTAGACACGACATTAAATTACTGGCCGTGGCCCGTACACGTACGGCATTCCATTCATATTGCCAGTTTCATGCATAAAGTTGGCATCGTTTAGATGTATTTTAAGTTGTCCGGAATTTCGGAATTACAATAACGTTTAATTAGTATTTTAACAGCTCCTTGGGGAAATCTTAACTTAAGCTAAATAAACTAAAGTGAATGTTTAAGTTCATTGTTTCAATGTGAAATTTTAATATTGTCTATTCAAAACATGATAAAATATCAATGATCTGTTAACTCCTACCTAGAATAAAAGTTATAAAACAAAGTACCGGTAAGTAGTAAATGAAGTGGCCGCTGACTTAGGGACGATTGTGATTTCAAGTAATCTACTTAAGTGTAAGCTAAGAAGCTTTGTGAATACGGGCCCTGGAACATTGTCTACAACCTGGACCCGTTGAAGACATTTTAACCCCGTGTCTCTGCATAAAGGTTCGGGGCGTGTGCGTGTGTATTTCGAAGTTTATGAGGTCCTTCCGCACTGAAGCTGCATTATGTGAGGACCCGGGGAGTGTCCCAGCACCCTTGCATAATTTACTTTACAGACTCGAAAGTTGGGGCGAATTTAGAATCAGAGCTGCAATTTCCAGCTATTTATTTTTGCTGAAAAATTCTAAATGTTGGTGTGGTATTGTGCTGTGGGGGGGGGGGAGTACCCGGAGGAAACCCCACTTGTCCGGTATGGTGACCACTAACCAAACTCACTTGCGCCGCGTGGATATCGAACCCGGGCAGCCTAGGTGAGAAGCGAGTGTACCAACCACTGCGCTAACTGGACGCGACTGTCTCTCTATATAAGGGTATGAAAAACCACTGCCCTGCAGTACTTTAAGAGCTACCATTAACTGGTAATTTTATGTGTGGACAGATTCTGGAGCCGCTCCCAGTGTTGCAGCTGTGACAATTACGTTTTTTACTGGCCTGACACAAACGCCTCTATTTGCCATTCAACATAATTACAAGCGGTCATTGCATTCCTGACTAATAAACCAGTACCAGTTGCATAGTTTAATACATTATACATACTACTTAAATACACACCGCAACACATGACAAGCCGGAGTTTAAACCGCCCTGGTCGCAGATAACTTCAGTTGATATAGGTGTCGGAGTTATGTATATCGAACAGAAATATCTGGCAAGCTTTTGTTGGTCGAACACCTGGCAAACTCATTAACGCTTTAAACCTTCCGTGCGCCATCTTGAATCGCATTTTTTTTTTGGCAAGCGAAATAAACGATTCTTAAAGGGGATGTTACTTGAGACGCACGTGTCAAAATCATGGCGCGATAAATTGGTTATAAATTCGGTATCTCGCTTTCGCAGCTAAATAAACATCGGTGTCTAACAAAGATAGATATAATGAATTAATGTTTGCCAGGCCAATATTAAATATATCAGTTTTCTACGCGCAAGTCTACATAGCAAACCTGAAATATTCATAAAACACATAATTGAGAACAGAAACGGGTTGTTCCCGAGGGCATAAAATGCAATGATTTGGCAATTCGAGACCGGCACATAGAACATCAAGGGTGCCATAAAGTGGGAGCACGAGCGTATGGTGAACGCGTGTCCGTGGAGCTTCGTGCAGGGAAATATAGGCCGCGGAATACTGAATCTGCCAAGAATGCAGCAAAGGCTTTTATATTAAAGTAAATGTATTGTTGTTGCTGTTCGCAGAATGGAAACCCTTCAATTTGCACCTAAAAGACTCGTATGTTGATTTAAATTTAATTTCGTCGCACAAACTGGGTCTTCACAAAACGCAGCTTCTGGGTGGATGGGCATCATAAAAATGGGAAAGACAATGGATTAACCAGTGGGCAAATATTGGCAAAATGAACGTGCTTGTTACGAGAAAGTTCGTATGTATAAATTATGTCTAATTATAACGATCCGTATGGCATTCGTTGGCATTCCCCCAGTCTTTAAATTTCCCGATCTATGGAAGCTTCCGGGTGCTATGACTGAAATTTGTTTTAGCTCGTAATTACGATATACGAGTTACTAAGTCGTTATTACGATGTGGTTAACGATATAATAGTTACTAAGTCGTTATTACGATGTGGTTAAGTCATGATTACAGTAAACTAATCACGAGTTGAAGACACATGTCAAAATTGAGATTGTTAAGTCATAAGTGCGACATAATAAACACGTAATTAGAATATAGCTTTAATGTCGTCATTACAATTTACGAGCTACTACATTATACTTATCAGGTCGTAATAATGAGATCAAACAAAATTCTCCCACGACAGGAAGCTGCCATAAAGATTGGTTCGTGGTTCGTACGATTCTTCTGTCGTCTGCCCCGTGCGTTCTGCGTTAGCAATTTCGAGACAGGTTTAAAAGTAGAATAAATCATCGAAGTATAATAACTGTATAAAGATCAATCTCTAAATATGTACGTAGATTGATATCGTCAGTTCAAAACACTGATTTTAGCTCTTATGTAGTTGGAGTTTGAACTCCTTACCTTAATGTTTCGTCAGTCACTCGCCGATTGCGTATTCACAAGGCCATCTCGTACATTTATCGTACCACTACGATACGAGCTCCAGACTTATGCACCTTTAAAGCTGCAATTAATGTGACTGCTTAATTTGTTTCGCATGTTTTGGCAGATTTGTGAATTACTTCTCTGCTTGTCTGCATATGTGCCTGTTCGAGAGATTTATTGTTTCTGACGGTATGTAGTCTGCGCGGATTGCTGCACGCGGCATTACGGATAGACGTGCGAATACCAGAGAACCGGGCTGGCTGCGTTACATAAGAACCTGACGCGAGTTCAACATGTTATCAGTAATTCCACGTTCTAAAGAGCATTCATGTGCGCTAGCGTTATTGTGTTTCTTAGTTTTTGTTTGTTATTTCTCCAGAATTTACATTTCTCTTTTTGTGTTTATTGTCTGTTTTTCTCTTGTTTTATCAAACATGTAGCTTTACGACCCAGAACGCTCTAACTATGACTTAAAGGTGCTTATTCACATATTGGAAAATTGACAAAGAAGCGAAATAACATTACTATCACGGAATACTAGAATTTTGAAAATACTGAGTCGTGTATGAAATTAAAATGGAGTTAGCTAAACTAAACTAAACTACTTAAACTGCATAGTCTTAAAATGTACATAATACGTATTAGTCCGGCTGGCTTGGAGGTTGTCAGACAGACTTTTGATCGGGAAGTCGTGGGTTCGAGCCCCGGTGGAGACTTGTTGTTTTTTTCATGTTTAATGTTTTTCTTTATATACGGGTTGGCAAGCTGCTTTAGTTTTTTTTTTTTTTCATACATTTAATGATTCTTTTTTTTTCTTCAAAAATACAAAAAAGAATGTGAATAAGTGCCTTTAAAGTCGACAATGAGATGCCTTCATGTAGGTTATGATTGTGAACGCGACCTGGTATCCGCTTCCGGTTCCCCGGGACTTCTTTTGAACACCGCGCACACAGACCGGCATTGTTCTCACCGTGTACACACTCAACCCATCTTATCTAATTATTTAATTCTGATAAGATAGCTCAGTTTATGCTTTGTCAGTAGAAAAGATTGTTTCAAGATTTCGAGCCATTCGAAAAGCATGTCGTTTTAATGAATGCGCTCACACACACAAGTTGTTCATCTCAAATGTCAATACGGTTAGCTCTTTCATACCGTTTGAAATAAAGCCAGATACAAATCGCTTGAGCACGGTTCTACTTTACGTGGTTGGCTGCGTCTTCCAACACAAAGGACGCTCAGAGGTTGTTGTATATCAGCCAGAGGGCCGCGGATCAGCGGAGGGCGCGCCTTGCACGAGATACCGTGCTTTTCTGTCCCGCGTCCCCTGACGGCGCTATCTGATCTCGAACCGTCCGAGACGCCGTAGAACAGCACCTATATCGCAGCAGCCTTTCTGTTATGAATGATGTTCATGCTCTATGTTGCACATGTTAAAAATAAATTCTTGTAACTCTTGCATACAATGTGTATACCAAATTCTTAGAGAATGGGGTGCAGTTTTCCGGAGATTATTTAGAACGACGTGTTATTATGAAGTGAATTTATTTCATTGAATTGACAACACCTCTATAAAAACTGAAGAAACTGCATGGTTTGTTGGTGCACAGAGAAGTCAATGTATACGTCACGTTTGTGGCTATTACTGGACAAGTTATTTGTGGCCCCTGCGGTCCCTTGCACACTCCCTGCAGCACCGCCCCTGGCGGCTATACGTACTGGGATCAATCTTGACCCATATCCACAAAGCTTGTTTGTAAAAACGTAAGTAAATTTCTTTAAATCATACAAATTATTTGTCTGAAACTGGTTCCTTTTACGTTTATTCTGTCTAAGTGTATACGTATTTATTTAAGCTAGAGGCTTATTGAGACATTTTCGAGTCAGATTCCTGAGTAGAACCAGTACTTTGTGTCTTTTTGACAAAGATCATTAAAACGTTCCCCGAGTAGGGTCGAACTCACGACCTACCGATCGCAAGGCGGACATCATATGCATTACACCACTGCGACATTCCGGTTCTTTTTGTCTTCTTTGGTTATATTCTGGTAAATAATGAACAGATCATTCTGGTAAATAACTAACAGATGGTTCTTATTTTACCATATTTGATGTTCACTATGTATTTAAAGATTTTAAGATTTTCCTTCGGAGCTTTGTGCACATGGTCCCTGGTCGCCCCAACCTGATTTTCGTTGTAGAAGACTGTTTTTGTTTTAATAAGTTGTAAGATTGAAACAGCATTTCGTGAATAGGCCTACATCGATTCGCTTTAACACATCACAGGTTAACAAATTGCAAAAACTCTATTTCTCTGTAATATTTTTGCTCGAGCTAAAGATCTGTAAGTGAAGATTGGAGAAAACTGAGATAGATGGGGGCATAAAAGACAAATAAAACTGTTTAACGTCACATTTGCAGAGAATGTTGAAATTCATAAAACCTCGGGCTATAAAATATTCCCTTCAAAAGATTCCAAAATGTAATTTTGCGATATAAAAATGCGCTCATAAAACTAGAGTGCGCGGGATAGGCTTCTAGGAGAGACTTTCCAACATGTGGAGGGCTGTAAAATATGATCAGATAATGACCGCATTTATTGCTTATATTAATGTTTAATTACTGAACAGCATAAAATAAGTATTGGAACGCTGGGTAACACGAGAGTGTGTGAGTGTGTCATGCGTACCTTCTGTGGCGAGATTCTTACGGAACTTGGGCCATAATCATCAAGTTCGTAAGTAATACCTCAAGTCAGATTTAAGTGACATTTTCAAATACACATTTCCTACAGAAATTCAATATTCTATGTTTGAAATATGTTAAATAAGAACTATTTGTTTATACACTACCAGAATATAACCATTGAAGACAAAATAGTGCTTTTTTGCTAAGGAGCTTTGTGGATATGGGCCCTGGCCGTCGTGCGAAGAGACAGCCGGCAATTGTGGAAACCTGGCCTCCCGATTGCTCCTAGACTGAAGCCTCTCTAAGCTTCTGACACGACATGTGATAGTTAGACTTCAACTTGGTAGCCCGGACAGGGTTCATATTTACCAACACACGTTTAAACTTAAAAACGGACTTAGTCTTAAGAAAAAATACTTGTGCTTTCGCTGATACGGGTATACTGGGTACAAATGTCGTTAATTGACCATTCGTTCTAATGAAGAAAACGGGATTACCGTTGGTGAATAGCAAATACAATTCATATTAACAGCGTCCTAAGAACAGAAAGTTTCAAGAATAGTCTGTTCTAACGCCTTAAGTCTAAGAATGGGTGGTGAATACGGGCCCGGATTGACCTTTGAACCGAACGTTTTTATCAGAAAATCCTCCGTTGATCCGTTTTAGCCAGGCGTCTTTGTCAAAACATTATGGCTCTACAAAAACGCTCATAAGTAATATTATATGCAAAAATATCAAAGCTAAGTGATTAAATAAAAATATCAAAGCTAAGTGATTAAATAAAAATATCAAAGCTAAGTGATTAAATAAAAATATCAAAGCTAAGTGATTAAATAAAAATATCAAAGCTAAGTGATTAAATAAAAATATCAAAGCTAAGTGATTAAATAAAAATATCAAAGCTAAGTGATTAAATAAAAAAGAGCAAAAATGTTTATTTTAATATAAGCGGTTTCTACATTAAACGCGTCTTCCGCATCATTAATGTCACACCACAAATCGCATCTACTGCTTCTTAACAGTGCGATGATTTGGAAATAATATCTAAAAATCACGGAAATATATAATAATCTTACACATCTTATACAGTTATGAGTGATTTTGATCAGAAAGTTTTACGTTTGAGACAGTTGTGTGAGTAATTGCTGGCCAAGTTGCGAAAATAAAACGGCGAGGTTTGACAAAAGCGCCAGTGTTGGGTAGATCCCTATCGCGGTACGCCGATCTGTATGCACATTTATTACTCCTTACAGTTTATGGAACGTCTATTAAATTGTAATAAAAGTTATAACTTCAGATATTAAACCTGGAATAAAATGTTATTAGCTGCTATTGGGGCTAAATACACATAATTGTGTTCTCGATTACAAAATCCACCCTCCAATCTAGTGTTCTTACGCAATATATGCACAAATCTACACAGTCGGAAGATTTCCATATTTCGCAGGAGTTAAATAAAAGCAACATTTCATACAGATATGATTTTACTGAATTTTACTCGGTATTAGTACGATTTATATTCGTAGTGTTTTACGATATAGTTTTAAAACTTTTCTTACTAGGGTAAGGGTTAAGAGTTAGGGTTAGGGTTAGGGTGAGCATAGGTGCAAAGAATGCTGATAGCCCCTTCTGGCTTCCAAGTGAAGATATGTTCTAACTCAGTGGTCGCAGTAGACTGGCACCATCACACCGTATGAAGTTAGTTGTTCCAGATTGCGCGCTATGTTGGTAGCCAGTCTAGACCAGTGGTGTTTGATCATTGAGCAGTAGAGGGATATGGCTATTTAATAAGAACACTTCGCTGAGAACGATCGATTCGAAAAGAACTCAAGTTAATATTTATGACTCGGTGAAGTATCGTGAACCAAGTCCTACTCCATTATGGCGGGTAAGTGCAGACTAACTGGGAAATTTAGTAAATTTATTGCAAATTGGGTTTCTTAAATTTCACTGAGCGCTGTGGTATTCGGGGTTAAACCGAAAATAAAAAGTATCGTTTCGTGTTATTCTCCGTATTGTATTTCAATGTACAATAGTTTCATGGTAGGTTTATAGCCTCCATCAATACTAATGAATAAACAAGCGAGGAAGGGGATACTGATCGGTTAGGCGTAAAAAAAAGAGTTTGTTTCAGGTAACCCGAACCTAGAATATTTTATTTTATTGGGTGTGTCAGATTGATTTTTGGTTTATTTATCTTTTTAAATAATTAAATGTGTTTTAGGATAAATAAGTGTTTTGTTTCGATAGTATCCACTTATAAACAATGTTTAAGGATATTACTGATACGTTTTGAATATTTATTCAGTTTTAGAATCTTCAAGTTGACCATTTACCCCCTCCCCCCCCCCCCCAAAAAAAAAAAATCCCGACCTACCTACCCTTATTTTTTTGGCATGTTACCTGAAAAACAAACTCTCGTTTTTACGCCTTATCACTTGTATAGTTTAGTCATTTTCTCTTCGAATTGTCAAGTGAGTGTTTTGAGAATTCCTCGGGGCAAAGTTCGTTCAGGTAGATAATAATTTCAGTTCACTTTTTATACATATCTTGTAATTAATTGCTATTTTAATAAGATCTTTAAATCATCACTCAATGTGTCAATAAGTCTACTTTCATATTTTACATTCAAACACAAACCATTAAAACCTCCGATGTTCTTTGATGTGAGATCGTTATCTCCCAACTTGTTCAAATAGTACCTACTGAAAAGCCCCCAAAGAAAAGCGTTCATTCTACGCGTACGAGTGTTCGTTGGGTGTTTATGAGCTCAACCGAGCCGGCGCAACCATGTGTGGATGGTTTATAGGAGACGTGAATAGCTGGGAAGCCTCCCGAGGCGCTACTCGGCACATTGTACCAGCACTAGCAACACCTCATAGGCAGGTGTTAATATTCTCGCGTATGTAAAATACGACTGTCATAAAATAAACCTCCATCGCATATTAAATCTAGCATAATCTTGATCGTGCGTGTCCGCTGTGCTACATATGAGAATGAAAAATCACTCGAAATGTTGAAGTGGACAAATTCATGCTTTAAAACACCTATCGCTGTCATAAAGATTTAAAATGCCTATGCACTATTTTAAACAGGTGGTAGTTGTATCGGTGATGATGATGATGATGATGATAATGGCGATGACGGCGACGACGACGATGATGCTGATGTTGTTGTTGTTGATGATGATGATGATGATGATGATGATGATGATGATGATGATGATGACAATGATGACGATGACGACTATGATGATGATGATGATGATAATGATAACGATGATGGTGTTGATGATGGTGATGATGATTATGATCAAAGCTACATTTGATTCATCTGTATTATATTTATCTTTAAGACGCATATGTTAAAACATATATAGCCAACATGCATTGCCAACATAACTGGGTCCAGGTTTATTTCAACATCTAGCCTGGTCATACTTTAATATACAATGCAGCAATCACGTGGGAAATTTATTTATTTTTGCATGCCACAGAATCAATTATTTTTACGAATAAAAAAAACCGGAAACCAGAGTATTGAACATTGCGTATTTCTTTAGCGAACGAAATCACTCAATATTCAGAGCGTTGCTCGATAAATGGCGCAGTAATAATTCCAGCCTCTGTGAATTTTGAAATGTATTTTATGTGTTTCGGCGGATTTGAAGCCGCGAGTTTCCCGTGTATTGATTTCCCGCCAGCTGCGCGAAATCTTCAGCTTGAAATGGATATTCTGCCAATTCCAACCTTTCGATGGGAGAAACTGTGTTCTCGGGAAAACGCGAGACGATGGTGAATGCGAGTGAAAACTTCCCCAACACAACCCCTCCACCTCACACATTGTGGCAGCCCAAGCACAAAACTAGATGTACCGTCTCAAAAACAAGACTAAATGACTGTACAGTCTTAACAACAAGACTATATGTACATTCTCAACAACAAGACTATATGGACATTCTCAACAACAAGACTATATGTACAGTCTTAACAACTGGACTATATGTTATTCTCAACAACAAGACTATATGTACAGTCTCAACAACAAGACTATATGTACAGTCTCAACAACAAGACTATATGTACAGTCTCAACAACAAGACTATATGTACAGTCTCAACAACAAGACTATATGTACAGTCTCAACAACAAGACTATATGTACAGTCTCAACAACAAGACTATATGTACAGTCCCTACCACAAGACTAAATGTACAGTCTTCAAACCTAGTCTCAAAATCAAATGTAGATGTACAGTCTCAACAACAAGACTAGATTACAGTCTCAAAAACAAGACTATATGTACAGTCTCAAAATCAAATCTAGATGTACAGTCTCAACAACAAGATTATATAAATAGTCTCAATATCAAAAGGAGATGTACAGTCTCAACAACTGGACTATATGTATAGTCTTAAAATCAAAACTAGATGTACAGTCCCAACCACAAGACCCTGTAATCTATTGGGGATCTATTGGCTGGTTTCAATTTGTACTGAAAACGTTTCACATTTAAAAGTATATGTACTCATTATTCATGTAATGCGATAAAGAAATAAAGAAAATACCACTTGAGTTTTTGATAATCCAACTCAAATCGGTTGATTCGCAAGATGCTGTCTCGGGGTCTGTAGATTTGTGTCTGAGACAGTGTAATTTTACTATGAGACTATTTAATAGTTTTATGTCTGAGATTGTTCATGTAGTATTGTGTCTGATACTGCATCTAGTCTTGTGTCTGAGACTGCACATGTAGTATTGTGTCTGAGACTGCACATTTAGTTTAGTGTCTGAGACTGCACATATAGTATATTGTCTGAGACTGCACATACAGTTTTGTTTCTGAGACTGCACATATAGTCTTGCGTCTGAGACTGCACATATAGTCTCGTGTCTGAGACTGCACATCTAGTCTTGTGTCTGAGACTGCACATCTAGTCTCGTGTCTGAGACTGCACATCTAGTCTTGTGTCTGAGACTGCACATCTAGTCTTGTGTCTGAGACTGCACATCTAGTCTTGTGTCTGAAACGGTGCACCAAGTACACGTAGTTTCGTGTCTGAAACTCTATTTGTATTTTTGAATCAGAGACAGTATATCCAGTCTTGTGTGTTGATACTGTACATATAGTACTGTATCTAAGAATGTACATTTAGTCTTGAGCCTAACATTCTACATATAGTCATGAACCTACACTGTACATCTAGTCTAGAGTCTAACATTGTACATCTTGTCTTAGTCAAACACTGTACATCTAGTCTTGAGCCTAACACTGTACATCTAGTCTTAGTTGAACACTGTACATCTAGTCTTGAGCCTAACATTGCACATCTAGTCTTGAGTTTAACACTGTACATCAAGAATTGAGTCTAACACTGTACATCTAGTATTATGTCTAACACTGTACATCTAGTATTATGTCTAACACTGTGCATCTAGTCTTGAGTCTAACAATGTGCATCTAGTATTATGTCTAACACTGTACATCTAGTATTATGTCTAACACTGTGCATCTAGTATTATGTCTAACACTGTACATCTAGTCTTGAGTCTAACACTGTACATCTAGTATTATGTCTAACACTGTACATCTAGTATTATGTCTAACACTGTACATCTAGTATTATGTCTAACACTGTACATCTAGTATTATGTCTAACACTGTACATCTAGTATTATGTCTAACACTGTGCATCTAGTATTATGTCTAACACTGTACATCTAGTCTTGAGTCTAACACTGTACATCTAGTATTATGTCTAACACTGTACATCTAGTATTATGTCTAACACTGTACTTCTAGTATTATGTCTAACACTGTACATCTAGTATTATGTCTAACACTGTGCATCTAGTCTTGAGTCTAACACTGTACATCTAGTATTATGTCTAACACTGTACATCTAGTCTTGAGTCTAACACTGTACATCTAGTATTATGTCTAACACTGTGCATCTAGTATTATGTCTAACACTGTACATCTAGTCTTGAGTCTAACACTGTACATCTAGTATTATGTCTAACACTGTACATCTAGTGTTATGTCTAACACTGTACTTCTAGTATTATGTCTAACACTGTACATCTAGTATTATGTCTAACACTGTGCATCTAGTATTATGTCTAACACTGTACATCTAGTATTATGTCTAACACTGTACATCTAGTCTTGAGTCTAACAATGTGCATCTAGTATTATGTCTAACACTGTACATCTAGTCTTGAGTCTAACACTGTACATCTAGTATTATGTCTAACACTGTGCATCTAGTATTATGTCTAACACTGTACATCTAGTATTATGTCTAACACTGTACATCTAGTATTATGTCTAACACTGTACATCTAGTATTATGTCTAACACTGTACATCTAGTCTTGAGTCTAACAATGTGCATCTAGTATTAAGTATAACACTGTACTTCTTTAGTATTGTATCTGAGACTGTACTTTTAGTCAGTGACACTACCAGTTCCTAGTGCCTGAGTCATTACAGTCCGTCTAGTGTCTGGGACATACCTGTCTGTTTGAGACATTACTGCCTTCTAGTGTCTGAGACATTACTGCCTTCTAGTGTCTGAGACATTACTGCATTCTAGTGTCTGAGGCATTATTGCCTTCTAGTGTCTGAGACATTATTGCCGTCTAGTATCTGAGACATTATTGCCGTCTAGTGTCTGAGACATTACTGCCTTCTAGTGTCTGAGACATTATTGCCTTCTAGTGTCTGAGACATTACTGCCTTCTAGTGTCTGAGACATTATTGTCTTCTAGTGCCTGAGGCATTATAGGCGTCTAGTGTCTGAGACATTATTGCCGTCTAGTGTCTGAGAAGTTATTGCCGTCTAGTGTCTGAGACATTACTGCCTTCTTGTGTCTGAGACATTATTGCCGTCTAGTGTCTGAGACATTATTGCCTTCTAGTGTCTGAGACATTACTGCCTTCTAGTGTCTGAGACATTATTGCCTTCTAGTGTCTGAGACATTACTGCCTTCTAGTGTTTGGAACATTACAATATTCTAGTGTCTGAGGCATTATGGCCTTCTAGTGTCTGAGACATTACTGCCTTCTAGTGTCTGAGATATTACTGCCTTCTAGTGTCTGAGACATTACTGCCTTCTAGTGTCTGAGACATTGTTGCCATCTAGTGTCTGAGACATTACTGCCTTCTAGTGTCTGAGACATTACTGCCTTCTTGTGTCTGAGACAATGTTGCCGTCTAGTGTCTTAGACATTATTGCCGTCTATTGTCTGACACATTACTGCCTTCTAGTGTCTGAGACATTATTGCCTTCTAGTGTCTGAGACATTACTGCCTTCTAGTGTCTGGGACATTACTGTCTTCTGGTGTTTGAGACATTATTGCCTTCTAGTGTCTGAGACATTACGGCCTTCTAGTTTCTGAGACATTACTGCCTTCTAGTGTCTGAGACATTGTTGCCGTCTAGTGTCTGAGACATTACTGCCTTCTAGTGTCTGAGACATTACTGCCTTCTAGTGTCTGAGACATTACTGCCTTCTAGTGTCTGAGACATTGTTGCCGTCTAGTGTCTGAGACATTACTGCCTTCTAGTGTCTGAGACATTACTGCCTTCGTGTGTCTGAGACATTGTTGCCGTCTAGTGTCTGAGACATTATTGCCGTCTAGTGTCTGACACATTACTGCCTTCTAGTGTCTGAGACATTATTGCTTTCTAGTGTCTGAGACATTACTGCCTTCTAGTGTCTGGGACATTACTGTCTTCTAGTGTCTGAGACATTATTGCCTTCTAGTGTCTGAGACATTACGGTCTTCTAGTTTCTGAGACATTACTGCCTTCTAGTGTCTGAGACATTGTTGCCGTCTAGTGTCTGGGACATTACTGTCTTCTAGTGTCTGAGACATTATTGCCTTCTAGTGTCTGAGGCATTACTGCCTTCTAGTGTCTGAGACATTACTGCCTTCTAGTGTCTGACACATTACTGCCTTCTAGTGTCTGACACAATACAGTCTGTTTAGTGTCTGAGACATTACTGTCACTCTAGTGTCTAAAAAATTAATGTCTGTCTAGTGTCTGAAACATATCTGTCTGTCTAGTGTCTGAGACATTACTGTCTGTCTAGTGTCTGAGACATTACTGTCTGTCTAGTGTCTGAGACATTATTGCCAGTCTAGTGTCTGATACATTACATTCTGTTTAGTGTCTGATACATTACTGTCTGTCTAGTGTCTGAAAAATTAATGCCCGTCTTGTGTCTGAGACATTACTGCCTGCCTAGTGTCTGAGACATTTCTGTCGGTCTAGTGTCTTAGACATTACTGTCTGTCTAGTGTCTGAGACATTACTGTCTGTCTAGTGTCTGAGGCATTACTGTCCGTCTAGTGTTTGAGACATTACTGTCTGTCTAGTGTCTTTAAAAGTAATGTCCGTCTCGTGTCTGAGACATCAATGGTTCGTCTAGTGTCTGAGACATTACTGTCTGTCTAGTGTCTGAACCATTATTGCTCGACTAGTGTCTGTCTTGTGTCTGAGACATTACTGTCTGGCTAGTGTCTGAGACATTACTATCTGTCTAGTATCTATGCGTTATTATTGCTCGACTAGTGTTTGAGCCATTGTTGGCTGTTTAGTGTTTGAGGTATTACTGTCTGTCTAGTGTCTGAAATATTACTGTCTGTCTAGTGTCTGAGACATTAATTTATTTCTAGCGTCTGAGCCATTACTGTCTGTCTTATGTCTGAGACATTACTGTCTGTCTAGCGTCTGAGACATTACTTTATGTGTAGTGTATGAGCCATTATTGTATGTCTAGTGTCTGAGACATAACTGCCTGTCTAGTGTCTGAAACATTACTTTCTGTCTAGTGTCTGAGACATTATTTCCTGTCTAGTGTCTGAACCATTATTGTCTGTCTAGTGTCTGAGACATTACTGTGTGCCTAGTGTCTGAGACATTACTGTCTGTCTAGTGTCTGAGACATAGCTGCGTGTTTTGTGTACTGACACTCGTATTTTCATTGCTTCGTTAAAAACAAATACCATACCAACAACAGTGAGCGCAGATTAAAATACACTCCATGTAGAGTGTGGTACATATTCTGCACCCGTTATGTAAGTTAGTTGTTTGGTCGAGATAACACTTGTTTTAGGACCTCGTATCGTAGCCGCTGTTATGGATGCAAGTGCGTTTTCAGATAACGTTGTGCGCCGGTGAAGGGTTAGATACAGTCTGTGTGCAGTGCTGAAAGAATGTGTGAAAATCTGATAGAGGTTAAACCTTCTTCAAAATAGTTCTGAGGTGTATCGCATGCGCTATATTTTGCGGCGTGAACAACTTCAGTGAAATGGCAATGATTAGCGAGTCTTTGTTGGCCGAGTTTTGCGCTATCAAGTGTACATGGCTGCTTCCGTAATTGTTACAATAAAATATTCCGGTCTTTTTTTCGAACAAGCTTCCGAACTACATTGATCGAAGAACACCCGTCATGTTAAATTTATTGTTGATATGCCATTTTGCGTTGCTATGTTTACTTTTTTAGTTATCTGTTTTTTTTATCTGTTGTTTTTTAAGCACTCAATATGTACCGCGCTCGACTATTCATACCTCTTTGTCAGAGTTATGGGCCTTGGTCAGTGACCTCAAATAATGACCCCGAAGTTTTAATTGAATATTCTTAGAAGCTACAGAGATATGAACTTGCTTGCAAACTTTAACCTGAATATTTCTCAGTACAAAAAGGGCATAATTCTGCTAAATTGCAGATTAAGGGTCATTGCCAGTGACCTTATATAATGACCCTGAAGATATTTGAGGAGTTTCAATTGACTTTCTGTAGTAGATATAGAGATATGAACTTGTTGCACGCAAACTTGAACCTGGATCTATTAAGTACACAAGGGGCATAATTCTGCTAATTTGCATGTCAGAGTTATGTGCCTCGGTTAGTGACGTTACATAATGCCACCGAAGACATGTGTGAAGTTTTAATTGAATATCTGTAGTAGATATAGTGACATGAACTTGTTGCACGCAAACCTTAACCAGAGCATTATGCCGACGATGACGACGAACTGGGGAGTAGAATAAGCGGACTTTTCGTCGAACAGTCGAGCTAATAAATCACTCGTGGTTGCAGTGGTTACTGTAAACCACCAGGGGGAAATAACCGATGCGAGGAGGATGAGTAACAAGAATAGATCCAGATCGGAATGGACTGACGTTCTGCCTGATCCGTATCTATTCTGTCCCGGGAAGACACTTTAAGCACGTGCATTAAGCCCGGGTTTCCCACGACACGCCTCATTTATATGTTCCGCGTACAATCGCCATGTTTCACTAGGAAAACAATGTATGTGATACATAATATCGCGGCACAAAACCAGAAACGTTTCTAAATAAAACAAGTACATGTAGTTGTTCACTGATTTTTTGCGACGATGTCCGTTTAACACGAACTGATCTGATACCCCACGCATTGTAGAGAACCCCCATTTCAGCAAGATTTTCTATTATATTTGCAAAATGCCACAGAAGGTCTGGGAAACATTACTTGACATAAACTGTGCATCTAACAAAATGCCGACACGCATTTATAGGCTTATTTGGGATCCATATTTATTAAGAAAATTGCAGTCGCTCCAAAAATTCTAATTAGATTTCCTGACCCAAAACAAGATTTCGGCAGTGATATTTACATAAACTCTTTCCTCCTTATTATATAACTGCATAGTTATGTGATAGTTCAATTTTCACAATTACTCGACATTTTATGGCAGATTGCAGACCTTTAGCTTATATTGTCCCGAGTCGCATGTTGACATTTCAAGCGCAGTTTGTCATTTATTTCCACACAAGAAAATAAAATTGATACTTAATACCGTATATGCACACTTTGAATGTTAAAATGAGATACGTGTTCAACAGCTTGGAAAATAGTTTCAGGAAGACATGTCCTGGATACGAAGCACGGTATCTTGTCTATAGGAATATAGCAACCTCCACGCAGATATTTTACTGGTTCCGAGCATAGCTCGAATCAAGTCCTTGCCGGTACAAAGTTTCACGTGATCATAGTCGCATCACGTGGTAAAAATTAAAACGGTGGACAAGCAGAAGAAAACAACGTGGACACTGTAAAATCATTGCGTTGTTATGTTTACGTTTTTAATTTTGTATTTTTACCTTGAAAATGTATGTTTAGACCATAAGTGCAATATTTCAAAGGAAGTTTTATAAAAAGAAGTAAATCCTTCCAACTCTTGAAGGATTTCACTCGTGGTGGCAGTGATTACTGTTCACCGCATAGAGGAAAGTGACCGTTGTGAGGAGTGTAGAAAGATAGACATACCGTGCACAACCGGAAGTACCATGGCGCTGCACGTGTGCCGGTGTGGGGTTGAGTTATCAACAATATAATGGGAAGGAACAGTTAAAAGTAAGGATGACACTGCCACGGTGTTCGGTCAGTCAACCTAAATAAACAGCCAAATCATCATGCACCTATCAATATTCCCCCCCCCCCATGGTGGGAGGGGGGGGGGGAGAACGGCGGGCATATACGGGACTTTAGACTGAAAGCAATTCCCGACAGGCGCGAATTTGACACGCCGAATGATTCCGGGTCCCGTGAAATAGACTTTGTATAGATTTTAGATCCCGGTTATATTGACCCCCGGGCAATTTGATACACCAATTAAGCATCCCCCATTGAGGGGTACTTAGACACAAATGCTTGGCTCTAGGGTGGGGAATTAGACCCCAAAATACTATTAGTAAACTTCCCCTGGGTTTGCCCGCCCCCCCCCCCCCCTCACCCTGGGGAAAATTATTGATAGATGCATCAGCAGACTTTTACAACATATAAGAATCAATGGTGATTGTTTTTAAGACAAAAAATAACCATTCAAAAATCGGAAAAAGCCTATATCAGTCGGAATGACTTGATTTCCTCGTTCCTTAAATGCCACCTTAGATCTTCCTGCTAAGGGTTTAATTACATGCGTTCTGCGGACGGGAGGCCGGGGAAGCAAGCCTGTCATTACTGCAGGAGCGCTATCTAGCCGGAGGATCGGGACTTCATCAATGAAGTAATTTATTGGCATCGATTTTCCGTCGCTCATGTTTCAAGACAGGATGCGGTTAGCGTGATAACAATGGTATTTGTGTGTTCCCCAAATGATACAAAATTATTCATGGACTTGTTTTTTGAACCGACAGTTTCTCGATTCAGATAAGAAATGAATATAACGAAGAAAACGAAGATGATAAACATACATGTAATGATGAGGTCTGTGAAGTTGGCTGTTAGATGTTATATATTCGCCAGCTGTTCAAACTTCAATGCATAGCTATGCATCAGGTGTTCGTCAGATGTTCAAAGGCAAAAGAATAGCTATACACCAGGTATTCGCTAAGTATTCAAATCAGAATGTATAGCTATGCACCAGGTGTTCGTCAGATGTTCAAAGGCAAAAGTATAGCTATGCACCAGGTGTTCGTCAGATGTTCAAAGGCAAAAGTATAGCTATGCATCAGGTGTTCGTCAGTTGTTCAAAGGCAAAAGTATAGCTATGCATCAGGTGTTCGTCAGATGTTCAAAGGCAAATGTATAGCTATACACCAGGTGTTTACTAGGTATTCTTATCAGAATGTATAGCTATGCACCAGGTGTTCGTCAGATGTTCAAAGGCAAAAGTACAGCTATGCACCAGGTGTTCGTCAGATGTTCAAAGGCAGAAGTATAGCTATATACCAGGGTTCACTAGGTATTCAAATCAGAATGTATAGCTGTGCACCAGGTGTTCGCCAGATTTTCAAAGGCAAATGTATAGATATACACCAGGTGTTTACTAGGTATTCACATCAGAATGTATAGCTATGCACCAGATGTTCGTCAGATAATCAAAGGCAAATGAATAGCTATGCATCAGGTGTTCGTCAGATGTTCAAAGGCAAAATGTATAGCTATACACCAGGTGTTTACTAGGTATTCTTATCAGAATGTCTAGCTATGCACCAGGTGTTCGTCAGATGTTCAAAGGCAAAATAATAGCTATGCACCAGGTGTTCCTCAGATGTTCAAAGGCAGAAGTATAGCTATATACCAGGGTTCACTAGGTATTCAAATCAGAATGTATAGCTGTGCACCAGGTGTTCGTCAGATGCTCAAAGGCAAATGAATAGCTATGCATCAGGTGTTCGTCAGATGTTCAAAGCAAAATGTATAGCTATACACCAGGTGTTTTCTAGGTATTCTTATCAGAATGTATAGCTATGCACCAGGTGTTCGTCAGATGTTCAAAGGCAAATGAATAGCTATGCATCAGATGTTCGTCAGATGTTCAAAGGCAAAATATATAGCTATACACCAGGTGTTTACTAGGTATTCTTATGAGAATGTATAGCTATGCACCAGGTGTTCGTCAGATGTTCAAAGGCAAAGGTATAGCTATGCACCAGGTGTTCGTCAGATGTTCAAAGGCAGACGTATAGCTATGCATCAGGTGTTCGTCAGTTGTTCAATGGCAAAGGTATAGCTATGCACCAGATGTTCGTCAGATGTTCAAAGGCAAATGTATAGATATACACCAGGTGTTTACTAGCTATTCTTATCAGAATGTCTAGCTATGCACCAGGTGTTCGTCAGATGTTCAAAGGCAAAAGTATAGCTATGCACCCGGTGTTCGTCAGATGTCTAAAGGCAAAAGTATAGCTATATACCAGGAGTTCATAGGTTTTCAAATTAGAATGTATAGCTGTGCACCAGGAATTCGCCAGATGTTCAAAGGCAAATGTATAGCTATACACAAGGTGTTACTAGGTATTCTTATCAGAATGTCTAGCTATGCACCAGGTGTTCGTCAGATGTTCAAAGGCAGAAGTATAGCTATTTACCAGGTGTTCACTAGGTATTCAAATCAGAATGTATAGCTGTGCATCAGGTGTTCGCCAGATGTTCAAAGGCAAAAGTATAGCTATGCACCAAGTGTTTACTAGGTATTCACATCAGAATGTATAGCTATGCACCAGGTGTTCGTCAGATGTTCAAAGGCAAAATTATAGCTTTGCACCAGGTGTTCGTCAGATGTTCAAAGGCATAAGTATAGCTATATACCAGGTGTTCACTAGGTATTCAAATCAGAATGTATAGCTGTGCACCAGGTGTTCGCCAGATGTTCAAAGGCAAATGTATAGATATACACCAGGTGTTTACTAGGTATTCACATCAGAATGTATAGCTATGCACCAGGTGTTCTTCAGATGTTCAAAGGCAAATGAATAGCTATGCATCAGGTGTTCGTCAGATGTTCAAAGGCAAATGTATAGCTATACACCAGGTGTTTACTAGGTATTCTTATCAGAATGTCTAGCTATGCACCAGGTGTTCGTCAGATGTTCAAAGGCAAAAGTACAGCTATGCACCAGGTGTTCGCCAGATGTTCAAAGGCAGAAGTATAGCTATATACCAGGGTTCACTAGGTATTCAAATCAGAATGTATAGCTGTGCACCAGGTGTTCGCCAGATTTTCAAAGGCAAATGTATAGATATACACCAGGTGTTTACTAGGTATTCACATCAGAATGTATAGCTATGCACCAGATGTTCGTCAGATAATCAAAGGCAAATGAATAGCTATGCATCAGGTGTTCGTCAGATGTTCAAAGGCAAAATGTATAGCTATACACCAGGTGTTTACTAGGTATTCTTATCAGAATGTCTAGCTATGCACCAGGTGTTCGTCAGATGTTCAAAGGCAAAATAATAGCTATGCACCAGGTGTTCGTCAGATGTTCAAAGGCAGATGTATAGCTATATACCAGGTGTTCACTAGGTATTCAAATCAGAATGTATAGCTGTGCACCAGGTGTTCGTCAGATGCTCAAAGGCAAATGAATAGCTATGCATCAGGTGTTCGTCAGATGTTCAAAGGCAAAATGTATAGCTATGCACCAGGTGTTCATCAGATGTTCAAAGGCAGAAGTATAGCTATGCACCAGGTGTTCGTCAGATGTTCAAAGGCAAAAGTATAGCTATATACCAGGGTTCACTAGGTATTCAAATCAGAATGTATAGCTGTGTACCAGGTGTTCTTCAGATGTTCAAAGGCAAATGAATAGCTATGCATCAGGTGTTCGTCAGATTTTCAAAGGCTAAATGTATAGCTATACACCAGGTGTTTACTATGTATACTTGTCAAAATGTATATCTATGCAACAGGTGTTCGTCAGATGTTCAAAGGCAAACGAATAGCTATGCACCAGGTGTTCGTCAGATTTTCAAAGGCAGAAGTATAGCTATATACCAGGAGTTCACCATGTTTTCAAATTAGAATGTATAGCTGTGCACCAGGTGTTCGCCAGATGTTCAAAGGCAAATGTATAGCTATACACCAGGTATTTACTAGGTATTCACATCAGAATGTATAGCTATGCACCAGGTGTTCTTCAGATGTTCAAAGGCAAATGAATAGCTATGCATCAGGTGTTCGTCAGATTTTCAAAGGCTAAATGTATAGCTATACACCAGGTGTTTACTAGGTATTCTTATCAGAATGTACAGCTATGCACCAGGTGTTCGTCAGATGTTCAAACGCAAAAGTATAGCTATGCACCAGGTGTTCGTCAGATGTTCAAAGGCAGATTTATAGCTATGCATCAGGTGTTCGTCAGATGTTCAAAGGCAAACGTATAGCTATGCCCCTGGTGTTCGCCAGATATTCAAAGGCAAATGTATAGCTATACACAAGGTGTTTACTAGGTATTCTTATCAGAATGTCTAGCTATGCACCAGGTGTTCGTCAGATGTTCAAAGGCAAAAGAATAGCTATGCACCAGGTGTTCGTCAGATGTTTAAAGGCAAAAGTATAGCTATTTACCAGGAGTTCACCAGGTTTTCAAATTAGAATGTATAGCTGTGCACCAGGTGTTCGCCAGATGTTCAAAGGCAAATGTATAGCTATACACCAGGTGTTTACTAGCTATTCACATCATAATGTATAGCTATGCACCAGGTGTTCGTCAGATGTTCAAAGGCAAATTTATAGATATGCATCAGGTGTTCGTCAGATGTTCAAAGGCAAACGTATAGCTATACACCAGGTGTTCGTCAGATGTTCAAAGGCAGAAAATAGTTATACACCAGGTGTTCACTAGGTATTCAAATCAGAATGTATAGCTGTGCACTAGGTGTTCGTTAGATGTTCAAAGACAAAAGTATAGCTATACACCAGGTCTTTACTAGGTATTCACATATGAATGTATAGCTATGCCCCATGTTTGTGAGATGTTCAAAGGCGGAAGTATAGATATACACTAGGTGTTAACTAGGTATTCATATCATAATATATAGCTATGCACCATGTGAACGTCATATGTTTGAAGGCAAATACATAAATATACAGCAGGTATTTGCAAGTTATATAAAACAGAATGTAAAGTTATGCACCACGTATTCGTCAGATGTTCAGGGCAAAAGTAGAGCTATGCATCAGGTGTTCGCAGAGTATTCAAATAGAATGTATAGCTGTGCATCATGTTTTCGTCAGATGTAGAAAGGTCAAAGTATATATTTGCTGCTTATCCATCAGGTGTTCTACAGATGTGCAAAAGCTAAACCCTAAAACCCGCATTAAAATCGGTGCAATAATAAAGTTTTGGTAATCTGTATCGTTTATTTCTGTATGCGATTACTGGTGATGACTCTTAAGTAATCAGCATGTACATTATAGCAGATTCTATTTTACCGAATGTTTTCGAACATAGAAAAATACCTTTCGAAAATAAGAAACAGTTTTCAGACGTATTGACGTTCACAGGAATCAGGTAACATGGACAGCGGCTTTAACTAAAATAAGACTTTCTTTATACACTGACGAAACGAAATGCCACAACCGTATGAATTTTTCTCTCGCTAGAATGGTGTATACGAAAATAAGGCACACAATTCGTAAATTTCCTTTTTATTCTTACAAAGATATGTTTTACAAGCTATAAGTGTGACCCTGGAGCAGTCCTGCAGTATTAGTGAACAACTGACTACTTTGTTTTATCAACATTCTTTTAATCAAACACGATAACATAGTTTTCTGCGATATTTTGTACCGCCCCGAGATTGATAAATGAATGCTAAACATGGTCATTATTTTATAAACTTTTGCAGTAATAAGTTTTCGATCGTATCAATACAGGTCTCAGAAACTAAAATACGATACACATCAGATCCACATATGTTTTTTTCTGTGTGCGGAAAACCCTCGTAAACTACAGAATAGACACGTATGGAATAGTTGCATCAAACATGTGATGTAATTCGGACCTCTTTTACAAATCTTCAGAAAACCTTGTTTAGGCGAATATCCTTTATAAGCTAGTTTGAAAGATACAAATTTAGAAATAGATGACTTAAGTCACAGTCACACCTACGCCGGAACACACGCTGACCATCCAGGATTACCCAGGATAATCCCGGATGAAGAGGGGACTTGATCCGGGGTGATCCTGGATGAAATTACGTATGAATAGTGTCGATGGTCTCCTCGACGATCGATTCACCCGGACTGTCCAGGACCATGCAGGACACAGCACGGTCGACACGGTTACAGCACGGTGTTTATCCGTATCGTCGTCGTCTTTATCCGTGATTTTCCTGGACAATCCGTGCTCATCCGCGTTCAAACCGTGTTGGTTTCGTGGTGGACCGTGAGCATCCGTGATCAAACCTAGTAGCTCTGGCATGAAACGTGCTGTGACCTAGAAGGTCCGTACTGGCACCATCTTCTGTCCGGGGTGATCCAGGTCTCATGACTACAAATATTCTTAAGCTTAATCTTTGTCTCAATCTTAAATATTTAACCAATGGAATTCAAAGCACAAATGTAACAAGCATTCTCATTGGTCAATATTTAAAGTTGAGACTAAGTTTGAGACTGAGATCGTTTGTAGTCCTACGGCCTGGGCCCACAACACCTGGTGTATAGCTATACATTTTGCCTTTGAACATCTGACGAACACCTGATGCATAGCTATTCATTTGCCTTTGAACATCTGACGAACACCTGGTGCATAGCTATACATTATGATGTGAATACCTAGTAAACACCTGGTGTATATCGATACATTTGCATTTGAACATCTGGCGAACACCTGGTGCACAGCTATACATTCTGATTTGAATACCTAGTGAACACCTGGTATATAGCTATACTTCTGCCTTTGAACATCTGACGAACACCTGGTGCATAGCTGTACTTTTGCCTTTGAACATCTGGCGAACACCTGGTGCACAGCTATACATTCTGATTTGTGAACACCTGGTATATAGCTATACTTCTGCCTTTGAACATCTGACGAACACCTGATGCATAGCTATACTTTTGCCTTTGAACAACTGACGAACACCTGATGCATAGCTATACTTTTGCCTTTGAACATCTGACGAACACCTGGTGCATAGCTATACTTTTGCCTTTGAACATCTGACGAACACCTGGTGCATAGCTATACATTCTGATTTGAAAACTTAGCGAACACCTGGTGTATAGCTATTCTTTTGTCTTTGAACATCTGACTAACACCTGATGCATAGCTATGCATTGTAGTTTGAACAGCTGGTGAATATCTAACATCTGACAGCCAACTTCACAGACCTGTAATGATGGTGATGGTGATGATTGTGACGATGATAATAATACTGATAATAGTGATGATGATGATGATGATGATGATGATGATTTTATTAATAATAATGGCTATGATGATGATTGTTCATCGTGTTTGGGATGATCATGATGATAATTATTATTTTGTTGATAGTGATGGTGATGATGAGACGACGGTGATAAAGATGTTAATGATGATGGTGAAGATGTGATGATGAAAAAGAAAAAAAAAACGATAAAGATGATGGTTTTATTGATAATGAATATAATGATGATTAATAAAATGATAATCGTGACGATAACAATGGTTATGTTGATAGTGAGGATGATGCTGATTCTGATGATGGTGGTACTGTCGTTGTAACTGTTGCGATGTTGTTGTTGTTGATAAAAAGAGAGCACGGGTTCGTATGAGAACAAAAAACAATTTCAGAGGAAATAAAATAATTACTGTACACGTCTCTTTACCCAACAACAGAGGTGATAAAACAACAGGTATGTTGTCGTGAGAATCCTGTAAAGGCCAGATAAATGATATCAATTAGGAATGATAAGCGCGTCAAGTTACCTGCCAGATGCGAGGCCGGGGCGCAGGCAATCAATCACCGTACATCCGCCTATCTCCGCGTACAGGTGTCCACGCACGTGACTGCTGTGCTAGATAGCGAGGGGTGCAGGGACGGCGGATGGCCGGTAGATAGTGGGGTTGGCGGAGAATACAGTCAGGCCGGGTGGATAGCGGGTGGATGGCTGGTCGGGAGTGGGAGGAATACAGTCAGGCCGGGTGGATAGCGGGTGGATGGCTGGTCGGGAGTGGGAGGAATACAGTCAGGCCGGGTGGATAGCGGGTGGATGGCTGGTCGGGAGTGGGAGGAATACAGTCAGGCCGGGTGGAGAGCGGGTGGATGGCTGGTCGGGAGTGGGAGGAATACAGTCAGGCCGGGTGGATAGCGGGTGGATGGCTGGTCGGAAGTGGGAGGAATACAGTCAGGCCGGGTGGATAGCGGGTGGATGGCTGGTCGGGAGTGGGAGGAATACAGTCAGGCCGGGTGGATAGCGGGTGGATGGCTGGTCGGGAGTGGGAGGAATACAGTCAGGCCGGGTGGAGAGCGGGTGGATGGCTGGTCGGGAGTGTGAGGAATACAGTCAGGCCGGGTGGATAGCGGGTGGATGGCTGGTCGGAAGTGGGAGGAATACAGTCAGGCCGGGTGGATAGCGGGTGGATGGCTGGTCGGGAGTGGGAGGAATACAGCCAGGCCGGGTGGATAGCGGGTGGATGGCTGGTCGGGAGTGGGAGGAATACAGTCAGGCCGGGTGGATAGCGGGTGGATGGCTGGTCGGTAGTGGGAGGAATACAGTCAGGCCGGGTGGATAGCGGGTGGATGGCTGGTCGGGAGTGGGAGGAATACAGTCAGACAGGGTGGATAGCGGGTGGATGGCTGGTCGGGAGTGGGAGGAATACAGTCAGGCCGGGTGGATAGCGGGTGGATGGCTGGTCGGGAGTGGGAGGAATACAGTCAGGCAGGGTGGATAGCGGGTGGATGGCTGGTCGGTAGTAGGAGGAATACAGTCAGGCCGGGTGGATAGCGGGTGGATGGATGGTCGGGAGTGGGAGGAATACAGCCAGGCCGGGTGGATAGCGGGTGGATGGCTGGTCGGGAGTGGGAGGAATACAGTCAGGCAGGGTGGATAGCGGGTAGATGGCTGGTCGGGAGTGGGAGGAATACAGCCAGGCCGGGTGGATAGCGGGTGGATGGCTTGTCGGGTGTGGGAGGAATACAGCCAGGCAGGGTGGATAGCGGGTGGATGGCTGGTCGGGAGTGGGAGGAATACAGCCAGGCCGGGTGGATAGCGGGTGTATGGCTGGTCGGTAGTGGGAGGAATACACTCAGGCCGGGTGGATAGCGGGTAGATGGCTGGTCGGTAGTGGGAGGAATACAGTCTGGCAGGGTGGATAGCGGGTGGATGGCTGGTCGGGAGTGGGAGGAATACAGTCAGACCGGGTGGATAGCGGGTGGATGGCTGGTCGGGAGTGGGAGGAATACAGTCAGACCGGGTGGATAGCGGGTGGATGGCTGGTCGGGAGTGGGAGGAATACAGTCAGGCCGGGTGGATAGCGGGTGGATGGCTGGTCGGGAGTGGGAAGAATACAGTCAGGCAGGGTGGATAGCGGGTGGATAGCTGGTCGGGAGTGGGGAGAAAATACAGACAGGCAGGGCAATGTTTAAGAACTGCAGTACATATTGGAAAAGGGTGGGTATCCAATTTAACCCCTGCATCGACGAAACAGTTGAATTCGTCTCTCAAAGCACGCATTCTTTCTACATAACAACTCTTCATCAGCATTGCTGTCTGGTTGGTTACATAACAACTCTTCATCAGCATTGCTGTCTGGTGTTACTTTCTACATAACAACTCTTCATCAGCATTGCTGTCTGGTTGGTTACATAACAACTCTTCATCAGCATTGCTGTCTGGTTGGTTACATAACAACTCTTCATCAGCATTGCTGTCTGGTTGGTTACATAACAACTCTTCATCAGCATTGCTGTCTGGTTGGTTACTTGGAGAGTTGGTTTTTGTGGAATGTTCGTTGATAGGTTATTCGGTTGGTCGTTTGGTTGGTTTGTTGGCTGGGACATGAGTGTTCCTCCACAGCAACCAACGCCGATCAGCCCGCTATTGTGCACGCATAGATTAACCTTGCAGTTTAATGCACAAAACCTTAAACTTACCTGCTGTATACAGTTTCAAATCTAGACGAAAAAAATCGGACATAAATTAATAAGATAGATACTCTAGTTAAATTTAATCATATGCGTTTTTTACATTTTATATATGAATTCGCATGACTAAGTTTTACGGTAACCAAAGCATGTAATTCGACACCAAAATCTCTGAAACTTAATTGCTTGGAAACTGTTTTATGATGCTTGTGATTTCGTGATATTCGTCAATTTCAGCGCTTTGTTACCGTCTTACACACGAAAACAAATTTGAAACCCTAAAACTATAGCCATGAACAATAGCAGCCCGCGGCGCGTAAACAAAGGCGGCTGTGAGTTCGGAGCGCATAGTGCGGTGTAGCCCGAACATAGGACATGCTTCCGTGGGTCGCATTGTTCGGCCGCACACCTTATCGGACTAATTACCATTGGAACTAACCCGGGTGACATTATACATAACACGGGACGATTGTTAACATTGGGTGTCACGTTGCAACTTCACTCAGGCTATATCTTCCGAACACGGCATTTGAATCTAGTGCAGTTTATCTCCCAGATCGACTCGACTTGTTATGTTCATTAAACGCGGTATTCATCTTTCTGATTTTGTTTCCACCAATAACCGTATACGTTTTATCGCCTGACTCATTCAAAGCACTTGATTAATACAAGGATATGCTTTTGTGAGATTAACAAAGTACGGAGTCATTAATGATGAGCAAGGCTTACGGTTTATCCATTCTTTACATAAAATAGCAACACGTATACTTTGCAAGAAAATGTTTCAGGTTACCCGAATGATATATTTTTGTTGTATTTACCTTTTTCAATAATTAAATGTGTTTTTGGATAAGTAAGTGTTTTGTTTTGATAGCATCCATTTATAAACAGTGTTTAAGGATATTACTGATATGTTTTGAATATTTATTTAGTTTTAGAATCTTCAAGTTGACCATTTACCAAAAAAAAAAGGAAAAAATCCCGACGTACCTACTCTAATTTTGTGGGCATGTAACCTGAAACAAACATATTTTTTTACGCCTTATATTAATATCATGACAGTGAAGCATTGCATTAAACTTTGTAGATCTATCATTTATATAATAATAACTTATGGCCGCAGATATGTTGATTAGCAAAATTATAATTTACATGAAAACATCTTTTATTTGTTAATAATAAAATTGGAATTCACATGTATATATTAAATGCTGCCCAATGACAGTAATGCCATTTCACTTAATTTTACCCTAAACGTCAAACGTCAAACATAAGAACGATGTACAAGTAGTAGGCTGCATTCCAGTTCTTTCTTGAAAGTTAAAATTAATTTAACATTATCTACAGATAGTCGAATTCATGAACTTTGTCATTATTATGTCTATGCTTTCTAAACACTCGTGTGTCATTAACGATTTGTCGCGGGTGAAAGGGGAACACAGGTCAGAGCGAATGACCCTGTTCAGACCCCTTTTTACTTTCTAATCTTGACTTTCCGTGAGTATTTATTTCGATCCCTTTTCTTGACACGTACAATGGAGAACTTAAAAGCTGTCAGTGAATTGTGCACTGGTATACAATGGCGGTCACAGGGGAGCGACGCGTTATCGGTCAAAATAGAGACATGAAATTGCTAGCTTGTGTTGGAAAATGACAACTTTACAGAAACTGACCGAACTGAACGAGAAACCACAATAGGCCCGAGTAGCCCGACAGCGCCTCATTTCGGGCGCGCTTATTACCCTGGTCACGGGGTCGGCCCCGGCCGGGCTCGCCTTGGTAGCGGCTTCCAGAGTCAATCTACTGGCTAACTGGACATTCGTGTTCTCTCAATACTAGTAATTTCGAGGTCCCGAGATGGTCAGTTGTGTACTTTCTGACGATCAATATTGCTAAATTCAGGGTCCCGACATGTCAGCTAGCTAGAAGACCTACGACATCTGAAGCTACTCTAGGAAGCAGGCTGACCCGTGGTCAGTGTATATGCAATGCTATTTCCACTGACCAGTGTGCGGCAAACATGGTACTGTTGGTGGAAAGCCATTGGGTGAGTCTTTATCGAGTGCACCGATTTATTCTCTCCCACATGCGCCCTAGAAGACAACCCGTTCCAAACTTAACAAAGAGTTAAGTTGAAAAGGGCCATAATTCAATAAAAATCCATGACAGAGTTAAGGTTCTTGTCAAACACTGTTCACACCATACTCTATATGTATTAGTATACTAAGTAGGAAGGTTATACATTAAATAGTTTTCCAGAAAAGTGGCCCTAAACGAAAAATGTAACCGAGAAACTAACGCCAACGTCAACACCGACGCCGATCAAGTGACGGCAATAGCTTGATAGTATTTCTTTAAAATTCAGACAAGCTGAACATGACATGTTTGTCTCAGTAGATGTCGGGCAGCCCACGTGTACTCCGGCCGGCCGCACACCTGGCCTCCCTGGACCCGGCCACGTTATTGCCCAGTTGATGTCAGGTCGCGCAATAAACGAGCACTCAATACGGGCTTAATTCGATTGCCAGCGTTCACGTTCTGACGGCTATACGTCGATATCGCCTCGCGTAGTTGTTACGTTGCGTCACGTTTATTGCCTATTGGCAGTAACGTGTGATATGAGACGGTAAAAGTTCGTATAAAACATAAACCTGTCGCGGGTGATCGCCGTTATCAGGGGGCAAACAAAGACAGGGGAGGTATGTGCCATCACCACAGAAACGACGCGCACAGACGCACCGACGGGATTAGTTCATATCGTAACTTACTAACTCTACGTGTATACGGTAATATAGAACATTAGATAGTTCGTATAAGACTATATTTTATGGCAATATTCGTCGGTCAGTCCGGTACATATACGGAAATTCAATTATTTAAACTTTGAAAATGTATGCCATGAACCAAAACGAATCTTAGTTTTAACAGGAGTCCCTCTCAATCGGTTAATTCAAAGCACATTTGGGAGGTAATTGTTATTTAGATTATATGTACCTTTAAAAATGTTACACAAATTTAAGCGGTTTTATTAGGCATGTATTTGCCGGGTCAGAAATGACACAAATCTGGTATTAAAATAAGGCTAAAGTTGTTATTATCAGAGTGTAATTTATATTCCAATACTTCAAAATATTTCAATTTTTTTTATAAATAAAGTTAACACCTAATAAAACAACAAAAACAATCATGCCCACGCTACAAATAAAGGCACATGAACCAAGACTATCTGCATCAGGCACATGGACCAAGACTATCTGCATCAGGCAAGACAAATATTGACGTAATGGCTATGACAAACGTATTTCCTACAATATTTGCACAGGTGTATTTTAACAATGCTTAATAATTAAAGATACACCTGCGTTTAAGCATTTATTAAGTCTAGTAAAGCCCAGCACTTGTTATATAAACTGACCGCACGAAAACTTGTCTTAAAGCGCATCGAGCAGTTGCGACAAATAGATCTGGTGAGAGAAGTGGACGGGTTCGGGTTGGTCGAGTGTTCAAGTGGTAGTTAGCCGGGTAGCGCGGGGGTCACACTCGCTGGAGAGATAGCGAGGCTTTGTTCGGCCAACAATGTTTGAAGTACACCTGTGGAGTCTAATTAGAAATTCGTCCATTTGGATTTTCGCCAAAATACACAAATTAACCCGCGAATGATTTCACTAACCTCTTGTGTTAAAACTATTGCGTTCCTCAATTGAATTTCTCAAGCGTGAAAGCTTCTCATCAGCTTGCGAACGTGGAAATCAATTTCAGTTTTATTGGAAGGTCGCCGAGTGGAAGTAAAAGGATAACACCGAACACAAATGTAAAGTGCCACTTGGCTCCGTGTATCATTGAGCCCATTGTCACCGGTCATCTGTATTGTCATCTCGACAAATTAAAGGTCAGCGGGTCCCTGGGGGCCAGCAGTCAGGTCACGTGACCCGGGTACAATCGGTGTGAGCTACTGTGACACGGGTAGCTATCATTCTGATCCCCGGGGTGTCAGGTTCGGCGCGGAGTAACTGGCGGGATTCGAGTTTAGCAACTCTCATACAAGGGTTAGGGTCGTGGCCATCGTCGATTGATAGTCCGATATGTCAAGCCTTTATCAAAGTTTCGCATATAAATTCGAAACTTGCATTATTAAAACTATATTTCAGGCGTGTCGTGGGAAAACCGGGCCTAATGCATGTGCATAAAGTGTCGTCCCGGATTAGCCTGTGCAGTCCGCACAGGCTAAACCAGGACGAGACTTTCCGCCTACAGTGGATTTATGTTTAGAAGAGGCTTCCTTGAAATAGAAAATACCTTAAAAGCGGAAAGTGTTGTCCTTGGTTAGGCTAACAAAATTACTGATTTTTTTCTCAGGCACTTTTTTAAAAAAATCAGGAGGGGGGGGGAGGGGTCGTTTTTTTTCTCTTTTCTATTGGCATGTAATGGCTTATTAAAACAAGTAAATAAGTGCAGATTAAAGACAATTTTAAGTTTTAATAACAACATAAGCATCCCTTTTTATAAAATTCTAAATACAGGTGTATTAATCACAAACGGTCATTTATGCAAGCGGACGTAAAAACGCAATCAATTTAAATGTTCATAATTAACATAAGTGCGTTCGAATTGATAGACCATCAGCATTAAAGTACTCCTATTTATATAATTTAACTTTTCGTAATTCATATTTTTATAAATGTTAAAAATATTAATTATTTTTGCAATAAATCACCAGTAATTTTTGGAAAGGAAAATCAACACTTGTCAATGCAACTGGCATTTTCGTTTGTTTCCATAGGACTTATATTGACATTTGACTTACACAAGCATCTACCAAACAAAAGTTAAAGTCAACAAATAGACGATATTTATAACAGTTCCCAATCGAATATGACTTTTTTTTCTTCAAAATTTACACAGTTATTCACAATTTGTGTATATCCGATTTATATAATTAAATAAGACAGGAAGAAAGTTACTGGAAATACCGAAATCTCTAACGGGTAACTCTTCTTCCGCTATCTTAAAATGCGGATTCGTTTAATTTTAAGCCGCTGTCCATGGGATCTAAATCAATACATCGTACTTTTAGTAATAGTTCTTATGAACGTTTAAAGTGTTTATTCGTCAGAAATATGTTTCTAATTTACGAATGGCATTGTTCAACAGCACTTGGTACGGACAGAAGATACTGTAATGTACATGCTTGTTAATTCAAGAGTTATCACCAGTTATCGCAGACAAAAAAGACAATAGCAAGTTACCAAAATGTTAATAATTCAAAGTTTTCAATGGTTAGTTTTTGTATTTTGTTCGGTAACATGTCCATTAAACACACTTTTTGCAAAGTTTTATTTTTATAAACATATTTCTGGACTGCTCCTTTAAAACCCGGACGCGATCGCCAAAAAATAGTAAATTAATTTTGTTTGGCATTAAAACAAATTTGTGGCGGGCCATTAGAAAACGTTGCGGCGCTGCCTGAGAAACAAATCATTAATTTTGTAGCCTTAGCCTGTACAGTTTGTGTATGACCATCAGATCTCAGCAGACGCCCAAAATGTGATATTGCGATCGTGTTACAAACACCGGAGTTATTGCCCTTTGTTTATGAAAAATGGACATTATTATAGAGACTTGACTTTTCATCCAATCTTCACCAGTCTCGCACAGTTTGTGTGTTACCATGAGATCACAGTTGAAGTCAAATATAAGCAAGATTGAACCAGAAACATTGGAGTTATTGCCCTTTGTTTGTGAAAAAATATGAATAATGGACATTATTCAGGATAGAGACTTCATTTTTCATCCGATCTTCAATAATCTTGCAAAGTTTGTCTATGACCATAAGATTAAAGGTGAAATCGAATATAAGCCAAATCGGGCCAGAAACACCAGATTTATTGCCCTTTGTTTGTGAAAAAAAGGACATTATTCAGGATAGAGACTTCAATTTTCATCCAATCTTCACCAATCGTGCCGCTTTGTCTATGAACGTAATATTACACGTGAAGTCGAATATAAGCATGATCGGGTCAGAAACACCGGAGTTATTGCACCTTGTGTGCTGAAAAAACATCAAGTTATCAGGTCATCCTTAAAAGTGTCTGTTTGCGGTAACGCGACCGACTCGTTAAATTGGGCCCGACAAACAAGTTTTTATAGGCTTCCGTGAAGCAAATTTTTGTTCTAATCGAAAATGTCAGTTATATATTCATATTATGTTCGTAATTAATTCATAACGTTTTTATATCAACTGCATTCTAATAACCTTGCAAAAATATATTTATAATTTGAACAAATAATATGCTACTGACATACACTAGCAATGTACCGGTAATGCTCAGCATGCGTTGAAGGATTAAATCTGTTAGGTATAGTGCAATAACGCCTGATATAATTTTGGGGAACTTATTACATTGTAATATTACTAAATACTCATATACAGTAGATTATTAGGTAACATTGAAACACAGGGTTAAGACTGAACATAATATTATGTATATCTTCTAATTCGGTAATACCCTGTAAGTTGCGCTAGCCCGCACTAACTTAGATTGAATAATCCACTATAATGTGTTTGAAATAACGAAATGATTACAATTATATTGACGACATTCAATGAACAGTCATGCATATTGCCCGAGCAAACTTTGGTCTGATTAACTCGCGGTACGTGCTACCCTGGGCTGGGTGTGTCATAATTGCACTGACAGCGCTTCCTGGCGGCCTACGGCCCAGAATGCACCGCCATTCTTACTTCCCGTGCACCGGGCTAACACGTGCGTCTGCCGACAAAAAATTTTAACTTTAAGTTTTAATCTTGGCCCCATATTTATAAATATTCTTAAGCCATTCTTAAGTCGAAAATAAGTCAAAGTAGAATTTGTTTTTAAAACATTATGCTATGGAACATGTGTATGACAAATACTTAATATTAATACTCTTGGAATGATATGGGAACTTATGTGTCAAAATCGTCCAATACATTTTTTGTCTGTATTTTATTATAAAATAACGAATTTTCGTCCAAGATTCTTCACAAATAAAATTATGTGACCTCACAAAATAATCCTGATCCGAATTCGCGTTCAGTGTGTTTGGTACCGATAGGTAGCCATCTGATTCCTGTTATCATCAAAATAGTCGTGATTAATTTAGCGCGGATTGTTTATTTGCACACGTCAGGGCCGAACGTTTCCCAGGTGTGCGCAGGTGCGGGTCGGACTTTCAAAGTGGCGTGTAACCGCCGGCGATTACAGTCGAGAAATAACGTGTTATTTTATAAACGGCTCGAGTTAATCGGGTTCACATAACGATGACGAATTTCATTTGATAATATTAACCAACCATTATTAATTCCCATACAACACAGGTGTTCGATCAAAGTTTGACAGAATAACATAAATTATTTTCTGGTATTATCAAAAGGTGTTATTTAATTAAAACCATATGTGTTACTTTGCTATCCGCAAATATGAATTTATGTACTTACCCTTTTCCGAGTAAGGCAATATTTTCATTTCGAAAAAAATTGTTGTCTTAGTAAATTAATATAAATATTCCACAGTTCAATTTGTTTCAAACAAATTAAACAAAACGTTTGGTTTGAATGCTTGAGCTTGTTCGCGATTCAAGTAGGCGATGATAAATTATAACAGTTGTTAAGTTCAATTTACAAATTTAATAAATTAGTAATAAGGAAACCGAGACGATTGCTTGTAACGATGAATGGTGTTTAACATGTGTGTGTTGCAATATTACTCCATTATTACTGGTTGAAGGCGATAGAGCTGTTGCACAGTGCCATGCCGCGTCGGTCATCGTCATTAACTTGGATATATTACAAATCCGTTACGATTAATAAACAGTTTTCGTACGAGTAAGATCGATTAACAGTGTTTAACTGAAAATACAGTTGTGTTATCAATAAACATATGACACGCGTGCACGAACAAAACAGATTACAAATTGAGGAAATGATTCAAGCGTAATTATGCTAATAAGAGTTACAGAGTACCAGGGTAATGTGTCCGAGCTACACATGCCAGCAAATGTGCGTTCTATCACTGTGTTTGAAAAACATTCAACAGTGTTGCTACACCATAATCGGACTAGTACTGAGTATCGTAGGACCCGATTTAATCGGATTGGTTATACCACGGGGAGTGGCTACACCGGCCTCCGCGGTGTCAGGTCGGGTCCCAACACGTGCGTGCACGGTGCAGCGAGACGCAGGAATGGCCCCCGGCCCGAGCCCGGATCCAACACTTGACGGGCAACCCCTGGGGCGGTATCCTGATATCCCGTGACCCCCGGGTCATCTCTGACACCGTAACCTGGCAGGGTGAACCGTATTGATTCGCCAATATTTGTTTTTTATCAGCGCGATTTGAAGGATCGAACAATGCGGCCATTCCTAGGCCACCGGTGTTTGTTTATGTCTAATAACACCGCACGGATCCGAGATAACGCATGCACGAGGCGTCAAGTATGATTTATAAATCACCCCGGGCTTAGCAGAATTGTCGCTTATTATATTTGTTCAGAGAGGAGATTTTGAACAATGCTTAACACCCGTAAAATATTACATTCCTTCACATAACGCGCGAACAAATCCTAATCGACCTAGATATCCAGCAGTGTACATTGCGCAGTGACATATCAGGGGAAATAACTACGATAAATAACTGCATTTTACAACACACGAGTGTTGGTTTTATTGGTCAACAAAAACATAATACAACACGTACGTGAAGCCAACAATCCAGAGCAAATTAAAAGAACATTCTGTACTTTGAAACATTAGGGCCAAGGGTGAACACACAAGAATACTACACACAAAAACCCATAAAAATCATAACTGCGTCTTTATTTAAGATCTGGATAAAATCAATGCAGAACATCCCAACAGAAAAATAGTATTATCAACTATCAACAGCACGAATGCCATAAACTACATGTTAAGCACTCCGGTTCTAACAACAAAACAAAAACTCCGCTAATTCAACCAAAGAAGAGAAAATGCACGCCGATTATCACTGCAAAATTAACAAACTCGCGTGACAGCCTTGAATAATTTATCTATATATGGCCCAAAGGCACATCTGTTATTCTTTCACTTCAACTTCCAGAATCCAAATGCAAATTGTGAAAATGCGTATTTAAAATTTCAGTGATCTAACAGGGAATTCTCCTAGCATTAAAATTCTATCGTAGAAGCATGTTGAGTGTAGTGAAAGTACAGACTATGTACCTTGCCGTTCCACAAGTTGCAACTATGATCTAATCACTGTTGTAATACATGAAATCAATTAGTTGCTGAAGCAAACACTACCCAGTTCAAAAATGATGAAATTTGTTGAATTTCAGCAAATGTAGTAACTCCACAGATATCATTCCGATATAAATCATGAATGTTTTACAATTTTACATATCGCAACTGAAGATTATAAGCGAAATCAAACATTAGAACGTTAGATATCAAACCGAAACAGATCAAGAACGTATAAAAGGATGTACAGACTAAATTATATCACAGAGTCAAATAATCACAATACAGGCTCTAAAATCGTTTAATCAACCCACCAAACTGTAGTATTTTCCATGTGCATCTTCATCCACTAAAAATCTTCAAGTAGCATTTTATGTAGTAAAGTTCTTAATTTATATGATCAATCCACTGAGCCAGAGCATTTTCCATGTGTTTTTTTCCAACAACTTAAAATCACAATTCAACGACCCAATGCGGTAATGGTCTCAGCATTTTATCAATCAGATGCCATCCACTAAATTCTCCATGTAGCCACCCGATGTAGTAAAAGTTCTCAAATCATTTTATCAAATCCAAAAAAGTCCTGACCGAACAATCAAATCGTTGCATAAACCCCAACTCCCGACCCACCAACAGGCCTCCTGTGTCAGTCCGCATTCTCCATGTCTGCCCAGATGTTCTCAAACACCGCGGCTCCCTCCACCTCCTCGCCTCGGTTCAGCATGTAGTCATCCATGTCGATGGACTTGCAGTGGTTGATGGCGTACCGCAGACGTTCCGCGAACACCTCCACACTTGAGTAGTTCGGTAGCCGCAGCTGGAAGAAGCACGTCTGCGAGGTCGGCAGGCTGTCGTCACCCTGGCAACATGGAAACGTTGATTATGAAATTGTTGGAGAATTGTTAAACATATTCTGTTGTTGTTAAAAAAAATGAACGATAAGCAAATGTTTAAAAAAGGAGTTTCTATTATTCACGAGCTTTTTAAAGGTTTACTAAAGCAGCCATGCACAAACACTGCAAAAACCACATAAACATGAGTAAATATCACGTGGTTTGTGACGTAACAACTGTTTTAACAGGACACAAAATTGTCATCCATTTTCATTTAAGTCTTGGATAACCTGTCCACTACCTTTAACCAATTGGCAAGAAACATTTTGCAATCATCACCCCTGAAATGTAATAACTAATTTTAATTACTAGTACCCATAAAATACATCGAATATGACGCCCCATGCTTACCCGACCAGAACTGACAATCTGGAAGCGCTGTGAGATATCGGCAGAGTTGGCGGGCAGGCGTGTGCGGCCAGAAACAAAGCGCAGGAACTGGATCCTCTCCTCGTTGGTGAACGAATCCAGCACCTGCCACAGCCAGACCACCATCTTGTTGGTCTCGTCGATACCGCGGTACCTGCGTGGGACACAGGGGTAATGCGTTTAATTTAATACGAGGTAACCACTTAATGTTCTTTTGCTTACACACTAGTTCTCGCCTTGTAATTAAACAGATAATAATGTTCTTGAACATGGTGACAAAAATGATGAATATGTGCAGTTATTGTTAAAACGATGTATGTTTTTGTTTAATTTCTTACATATAAATGATTTTTCTTACACGTTTAATATTGTGTAAACATTTATGACACAATTTTATTATGCTTCTGAACATTTTTTACTCGGTTTAATTCACACAACAATCAGGAAATGCCAGAACTCCTGTATGTGACCTACCTGACAACCTTCTGTAGCATGTCAAGGTCGATGTGTTCCACGCCGCACACGAGATGCTCCAGGGCAGGGCCGGTCAGCAGACTCAGTATGGGTACAGGCACAATCCATGCCATGCCTTCCCTCACCAGGGCTGCCTAAACACAGACAGCACAAGTACAGATAGAGGTATTGTGAGGTCAGCAGACTCAGTATGGGTACAGGCACAATCCATGCCATGCCTTCCCTCACCAGGGCTGCCTAAACACAGACAGCACAAGTACAGATAGAGGTATTGTGAGGTCAGCAGACTCAGTATGGGTACAGGCACAATCCATGCCATGCCTTCCCTCACCAGGGCTGTCTAAACACAGACAACACAAGTACAGATTGAGGTATTGTGAGGTCAGCAGACTCAGTATGGGTACAGGCACAATCCATGCCATGCCTTCCCTCACCAGGGCTGCCTAAACACAGACAGCACAAGTAACAAGTACAGATAGGGGTATTGTGAGGCCAGCAGACTCAGTATGGGTACAGGCACAATCCATGCCATGCATTCCCTCACCAGGGCTGCCTAAACACAGACAGCACAAGCAAGATTGAGGTATTGTGAGGTCAGCAGACTCAGTATGGGCACAGGCACAATCCATGCCATGCCTTCTCTCACCAGGGCAGTCTAAACACAGACAACACAAGTAACAAGTACAGATAGGGGTATTGTGAGGCCAGCAGACTCAGTATGGGTACAGGCACAATCCATGCCATGCCTTCCCTCACCAGGGCTGCCTAAACACAGACAGCACAAGTAACAAGTACAGATTGAGGTATTGTGAGGTCAGCAGACTCAGTATGGGTACAAGCACAATCCATGCAATGCCTTCCCTCACAAAGGCAGCCTTAACACAGACAGCACAAGTACAGATAGGGGTATTGTGAGGTCAGCAGACTCAGTATGGGTACAGGCACAATCCATGCCATGCCTTCCCTCACCAGGGCAGTCTAAACACAGACAGCACAAGCAAGATTGAGGTATTGTGAGTCCAGCAGACTCAGTATGGGTACAGGCACAATCCATGCCATGCCTTCCCTCACCAGGGCAGCCTAAACACAGACAGCACAAGCAACAAGTACATATTGAGGTATTGTGAGGTCAGCAGACTCAGTATGGGTACAGGCACAATCCATGCCATGCCTTCCCTCACCAGGGCAGCCGAAACACAGACAGCACAAGTAACAAGTACAGACAGAGGTATTGTGAGGTCAGCAGACTCACTATGGGTACAGGCACAAGCCATGCCATGCCTTCCCTCACCAGGGCAGCCTAAACACAGACAGCACAAGCAACAAGTACATATTGAGGTATTGTGAGGTCAGCAGACTCAGTATGGGTACAGGCACAATCCATGCCATGCCTTCCCTCACCAGGGCAGCCTAAACACAGACAGCACAAGTAACAAGTACAGACAGAGGTATTGTGAGGTCAGCAGACTCAGTATGGGCACAGGCACAAGCCATGCCATGCCTTCCCTCACCAGGGCAGCCTAAACATAGACAGCACAAGCAACAAGTACATAGTGAGGTATTGTGAGGTCAGCAGACTCAGTATGGGTACAGGCACAATCCATGCCATGCCTTCCCTCACCAGGGCAGCCTAAACACAGACAGCACAAGTAACAAGTACAGACAGAGGTATTGTGAGGTCAGCAGACTCAGTATGGGTACAGGCACAATCCATGCCATGCCTTCCCTCACCAGGGCAGCCTAAACACAGACAGCACAAGTAACAAGTACAGATAGGGGTATTGTGAGGTCAGCAGACTCAGTATGGGCACAGCCACAATCCATGCCATGCCTTCTCTCACCAGGGCAGCCTAAACACAGACAGCACAAGTAACAAGTACAGACAGAGGTATTGTGAGGTCAGCAGACTCAGTATGGGTACAGGCATTATCCATACCATGCGTTCCCTCACCAAGGCAGCCTAAACACAGACAGCACAAATAACAAGTACAGATAGGGGTATTGTGAGGTCAGCAGACTCAGTATGGGCACAGGCATTATCCATACCATGCGTTCCCTCACCAAGGCAGCCTAAACACAGACAGCACAAATAACAAGTACAGACAGAGGTATTGTGAGGTCAGCAGACTCAGTATGGGTACAGGCATTATCCATACCATGCGTTCCCTCACCAAGGCAGCCTAAACACACACAGCACAAATAACAAGTACAGATAGGGGTATTGTGAGGTCAGCAGACTCAGTATGGGCACAAGCATTATCCATACCATGCATTCCCTCACCAAGGCAGCCTAAACACAGACAGCACAAGTACAGATAGGGGTATTGTGAGTCCAGCAGACTCAGTATGGGTACAGGCACAATCCATGCCATGCCTTCCCTCAGTAGGGCAGCCTAAACACAGACAGCACAAGTACAGATAGGGGTATTGTGAGTCCAGCAGACTCAGTATGGGTACAGGCACAATCTATGCCATGCCTTCCCTCACCAGGGCAGCCTAAACACAGACAGCACAAGTACAGATAGGGGTATTGTGAGGTCAGCAGACTCAGTATGGGCACAAGCATTATCCATACCATGCCTTCCCTCACCAGGGCAGCCTAAACACAGACAGCACAAGTAACAAGTACAGACAGAGGTATTGTGAGGTCAGCAGACTCAGTATGGGCACAGGCACAATCTATGCCATGCCTTCTCTCAGTAGGGCAGCCGGCATGCAGCAAACACATGTTCAGACCGGGTAAAGATAGTGTATCATATACAACACAAGTATAGAAGAAGGCATTGTGAGGAATTGACATAGGGCATGATACTCTGTATACACAAAAAATGATATTTTCTAACACCATTTTAAGCTTTTAAAGTACTTTTTGTATATTCACATGAAGCAGGGGGTGGAATCAAAGTGATAAGTATTTCTGCAAAAATCAAAAAATTAGCTACTAGTCTTCATTTCTTGCACTAAGGGTAGAACGAGTATCTGAAAATATAAATCATGCACCAGATTTGCTGATGAAAACTCTGCTTTAACCATTAATTGAACACTTATCACGTTCACTTTTCTAGCCTCTAGCACAAAATCATAAGTCATGAGAAATTGTTTCAGTTTTCATACTTGACGACCTTATTCTCTAGCAAATGTACCTGTGCCTCCATCTCGTGTAGTTTGTACTGTATGACACTGGACACATACTCGTGCCGGTTGTGGAAGGTCAGCGGGATACTCCGACCCCCAGGAACCACGGCAACCATCCTCCCATCCAGCGACTGACCCTCAAAACAGTCCAGGGGAATGAACTGAGGAATACATGAAATAGTACAATGAAAACCTGTCCAAACTGGACCCTCTGAATACCAATTCCTGTTAAAACAAACTGATGTTTTAAAATGTAAATAGTATAACCAACTGGTCCAATGATTTTACCTCATGGAAGTTTGTCTCATTGACCCCACTGTGGTGGATGTCAGCAATCCCTCTCAAACTCTGCATGTACATGAAGTCAATCTGAAATACAACATGCATACTTGTAGAGGAAAACAAGAAAAGCATGTCTCTTCAGGCTTCAGACCTAATTAAACGATTTGATCACCTTCACTGTGTTTACCTTTCACATTACCAGGTTAACTATCCATCCTTAAATATATGCATTTCCTACAAACACAGTCTTATCAAAAACTGTCCTCATTGATGTATATTCTTATCACTCCACTCTACCTCCTCTCCATTCTCTATTCCTGTACCCACAGACCTCCTCTATGCTCTACCACTGTACCTACTGACCTGCTCTATATATTCCACCCCTGTACTTACTGACCACTATATCATCTACACCCATACCTACTGACCTCTATATCCTCTACCACTTCACCCAATGACCTTATTTCTATCACCTATCACCATACCTACTGACCTTCTCCTATCATCTACCACTACATCCACTGACCTCCTCTCTATCCTGTACCTACTGACCTTATCTATATCCTCTACTCCCATACCCACTGTCCTCCTCTTGATCCTCTACCCCTGTACCCATTGACCTCTCTATCCTCTATCCCTGTACAAACTGACCTCTATCCTCTACCCACTGACCTCCTCTCTATCATCTACCCCTGTACCCACTAACCTCTTCTCTATCATCTACCCCTGTACCCACTAACCTCCTCTCTATCCTCTACCCCTGCACCAACTTACCTCATTTCTATCCTCTGCCCCCATACCCGCTGACCTCTCTATCCTCTCCCCATATCCACTGATCTTTCTATCCTCTTCCGCTGTACCCACTGACCTCCTCGCTATCCTCTACCCCTGTACCCACTGACCTCTCTATCCTCAACCCCTGCACCCACTCTACCTCCTCTATATCCACTACCCCCATACCCACTGACTCTCTATCCTCAACCCCTGTATTCACTGACCTCTATCCTCTAGACCTCTCCCACTGTACTTGCTGATCCCCTTTATATCCTCTACCCCTGTATCCACTGACCCCTCTATCCCAACCCCAAAACCCACTTTACCTCCTCTAATTCCTGTACTCCCATATCCACTAAAATATTCTTTATCTTCTACCCCCATACCCACTGACTCTTTATCCTCAACCCCTGTATTAACTGACCTCTCTATCCTCTAGACCTCAACCACTGTACTTGCTGATCCCCTTTACATCCTCTACCCCTGTACCCACTGACCTCTCTATCCTCAACCCCAAACCCACTTTACCTCCTCTAATTCCTCTACCCCGATACCCATTAAAATATTCTCTAGCTTCTACCCCATACCAACTGACCTCTATATCCTCTACCGCCATATCCATTAACCTCTATATCTTTTACCCCTGTATCCAACCACTGACCTCCTCTATATCTTCTGCCTTCAGGCTGACTCCCACCAGCAGTTTCCACACACAGGGCGCCAGGTGCAGGTCCAATGGCTTCTTGGTGCGTATAGCCACACCAAATAAGATCCCCAGGAAGCGCAGCATGTTGCAGTGTTCCTCAGAACTCAGTCCAGGGTTCAGCACATACCTGCATAGAAACAACATAAATTTAGGGCCTAGCCACTGTGGAAAAGTTAGCAACAGAAATACTGGAAGAAACAAGGTATAATGATAACCTGTAAGCCAATAAATCAATCATTCAAAAGCGATACAGCTCTCAACTTACCTGTCTCTGTTATTGCCTGTTTCTGTTGCAGTGTTGGGCGTTGGCAAAAGAAGGGGAACAACTCCAGATTCCAGCTCCTGTAATGTAAAACAGGCCAATACTATGATTGATGGAGCAAGGGCAAAACAAACCTAATTGAATATTGTGGATAATGAATGGTAACAATACACTATGTTCATGGACTAAGGGACCATAACACATAAATGGCAGTGAAGGACCAGGGCCCGATTTCTAAAGAATTCTGTTAGCATGAAAAAGTATCTTATAACAGGATTAGCTTATACTTGTACTCACTATTTTCATATTGCAACAAAGTGTGCGTAAATGATTTTTGTAAGACAAAGAATGAAAATAGTTTGCCACGTTATAAGAATAACTAAAATTTTGTGTGGTAGCATCAACATTGAGAAATTTGCCCCAGGGCCTTACCAGACACATCTCAGTGATTGTATCATCAAACACCCCGCCTGCATCGTCTGCTCCCTCCCCCAGCAGTTTGACCTTCCATGCCCGGGCAGGCAGTCGCAGTTCCTCTGGCTTCAAACGCACCACCTGGCCTGATATCTGACTGATCACTGCACGGCACTTCCTGCCCCTACATACAATATGGTACCAAGTTTATTATAATCAGCAGTATAAAAATAGCTTGGGTATTTTACTTGTGTGCATAAACTAAAATACTAGTCTTTTTATCTAACTGCTTTCTATCCAGTGGATTACTTTTTTTATTTTAAGTTACACCTGCTACAAATAAGATGATATTTAGTCATTAAGTATCCGAATGCGTTCATGAAATTTAATTTTCCCTTTTATCCTTTAAAAGTTTACAAAACACCTGAATTATGTGCAGTCAAACCTATCAGGCTGTTAGAAAACCCATATCAGGACAAAGCATTCAATGTATATTGTATTTATAATAGAAGACCACCAACATTTCAATAATTGTGGCTCACACTAAAGAAGCATAAAAACAAGAGCTGTTGGAAGACAGAAAGAACTACTTTTATGGTAATATCAGTTATTGGCTTCTTTTTTTTTAAAACAATTAAACTGTTTGTTTCTCTCAGTAACAGTTGCGTTGATCCAATATTGTTTCTCTCAGAAACAGTTGCGTTGATCCAATAAGTTATGAGCAGAAAAGTTGAGCAAATATCACTTACGACATAAGACATTGAATATAGGAGCTACCCTCAACCGAAGTATTTTGTGCAGTACATCTATGACAACTTTGTATGAACATTTCGCAACATCCCAACACAAGCAACAGGCATACCGTGATTCTATTGTCTGTTGTTATCTTACCACAAACAACCAACCTACTGTGATTCTATTGTTTGTTGTTATCTCACCACAAACAACCAACCTACTGTGATTCTATTGTCTTTTGTTATCACACCACAAACAACCAACCTACCGTGATTCTATTGTCTATTGTTATCTCACCACAAGCAACCGGCCTGCCGTGAATCTACTGAATATTGTTATCTCACCGCAAGCAACCGGCCTACCATGATTCTATTGAATATTGTTATCTCACCACAAACAACCAACCTACTGTGATTCTATTGTCTATTGTTATCTCACCACAAACAACCAACCTACCATGATTCTCTTGTCTATTGTTATCTCACCACAGGCAACCGACCTACCGTGATGCTATTGAATATTGTTATCTCACCACAGGCAACCGACCTACCGTGATGCTGTTGTCTATTGTTATCTCACCACAGGCAACCGACCTACCGTGATGCTATTGTCTATTGTTATCTCACCACAGGCAACCGACCTACCGTGATGTTATTGTCTATTGTTATCTCACCACAGGCAACCGACCTACCATGATGCTATTGTCTATTGTTATCTCACCACAGGCAACCGATCTACCGTGATGCTGTTGTCTATTGTTATCTCACCACAGGCAACCGACCTACCGTGATGCTATTGTCTATTGTTATCTCACTACAGTCAACCGAATTACCGTGATGCTATTGTCTATTGTTATCTCACCAAAGGCAACCGACCTACTGTGATGCTATTGTCTATTGTTATCTCACCACAGGCAACCGACCTACCATGATGCTGTTGTCTATTTTTATCTTACCACAGGCAACCGACCTACCGTGATGCTATTGTCTATTGTTATCTCACCCCAGGCAACCGACCTACCATGACGCTGTTGTCTATTGTTATCTCACCACAGGCAACCGACCTACCGTGATGCTGTTGTCTATTGTTATCTCACCGCAAGCAACCGACCTACCGTGATGCTATTGTCTATTGTTATCTCACCACAGGCAACCGACCTACCGTGATGACGTTGTCTATTGTTATCTCACCACAGGCAACCGACCTACCGTGATGCTATTGTCTATTGTTATCTCACCACAGGCAACCGACCTACCATGATGCTGTTGTCTATTGTTATCTCACCACAGGCAACCGACCTACCGTGATGCTGTTGTCTATTGTTATCTCACCACAGGCAACTGACCTACCGTGATGCTATTGTCTATTGTTATCTCACCGCAAGCAACCGACCTACCGTGATGCTATTGTCTATTGTTATCTCACCACAGGCAACCGACCTACCGTGATGCTATTGTCTATTGTTATCTCACCACAGGCAACCGACCTACCGTGATGCTGTTGTCTATTGTTATCTCACCGCAAGCAACCGACCTACCGTGATGCTATTGTCTATTGTTATCTCACCGCAAGCAACCGACCTACCGTGATGCTATTGTCTATTGTTATCTCACCACAGGCAACCGACCTACCGTGATGCTATTGTCTATTGTTATCTCACCACAGGCTAGAGATGCTATTGTTACCTCACCACAGGCTAGAGATGCTATTGTTACCTCACCACAGGCTAGAGATGCTATTGTTACCTCACCACAGGCTAGAGATGCTATTGTTACCTCACCACAGGCTAGAGATGCTACTGTTACCTCACCACAGGCTAGAGATGCTATTGTTACCTCACCACAAGCAGACCACATACCGTGAGGCAATTCTCTTCACAGTGATCTGGGGCCCATAGTTGCGCCCCTGCACCATGGTCTTGCCGATGGAGCGTACCAGGGGCAGGGTGTAGACCCGCGGGGCCAGCAGGGGACGTAACTCTCCAGACAGCAGGGCGGATACACCGCTCTCAAACACCGTCAGGTCACTCTAGATGTGCAGAAATACTTTTATCATGAACTTTTATCTTGAATAAGTATATAAACAATTTGAAACTCTCATGATAGATTTTTAAGAAACTTTAAATTGGACTTCTGTAGCTCCCATGCTTAATCTCAGTGCTATTTTTTTCCAAGGCCCCTCTACATATGCATTGTACAACGATGGTTAAAAGTGCAACAACAACAATGCAGTGTTAAAGCTTAAAAAGGTCTTGTTCCAACAAGGATATTCTACAGCACTCATTCCAAAACTGAGCAATGGCATTCTCTAAGGGAGTGTGTGCCGGATGATGGCAGGGTAATGCAGTCAAACAGATCAACTTAGTAGTAGCCAGGTGCGGATGATCAAACTCAGTTAGTGGGTGATTTAACCAGCTCCTTATCCAGATCAAATTTGCGCTGTAAAATGCAATGATTTAGATTCACAAAAGGGTGAAATAAGAAATATCTATTCAATATTTAGTAGTTTACAACAAAACAATTTACTTTAAAAAGACCTACACACAAAACAACCACATATTTATGATTTTAATAAAATATGGCATGTACATACAAGTGGAGTGGTGAGAGGCAGCAGTCTCCAGGAGGAGTAGACTAGGTCTGAGTAGTGGTGCAGCAGCTGTAGTCGGCCCCGTATGTCACCCATCGGGTACCGGGCCACACTCTGGTACTGTATGGGCACCATCTCAGGTGTGCCCAGCTGCAGGGGAGCTGGAACCCCGGGCGCTCTCCTGGGGGGTGGGGGGCATGTCCAGGCAGCAGAGTGACTCTTGCCTGCTGATATCTGTAAGACATCCGCTGCACTGGTAAAAGCAATAACCCAGCCATCTTTATGTGACAACAAAAGACTATTAAACCAATGTTGCAATTTTATAGTACAGTTCTATGATCCCTTATGCACACTATGCTGCAAGTTGGATTGTTATAATGTTGTGTTATTTTAACTTCAGGGTAGAGAAATACTCTACCCTCTTAAAACGTTTCTCTGAAACTCTTTATTCCCTCACAGATCGAGCTCAGTTAAGCATAACATGGATATAAAGCTTGGCATTTCAAAGGAGGAAAATAACTGCAATGAGGAAGCATCAGATCCCTGGCTGAACAGTCCTACCTGTCTGATTTCCTTGCCCTCCATTCCGGGTATCAGAGCGGGCTCTCGTATCGGGGACGTGGTGTGCCCCAGCCCTAGCTGCCCGTCTGCGTTGTTGCCCCACCCCCAGATGTTGCCTGAGCTGGTGAGGGCCAGGGTGTGGTCAACGCCCACGGCCACGTCCTCGATGAAGAAGCTGGATATCCCAGGCACCTGCTGGGGCTTCATGTGGTTTCGTGAGCGGTGGTCTGGTTGCCCTAGCAACCGATCTGTAACGGGAAAAAAACAGCTTTGTTTGTAAGGGTATGAAGAGTGTGTCATGTGCTGAATATGATACGAGTAAAATTACATACTAAACAGTGATCATAAAGTACAAGCAATTATAAAGTGTACGAGAATTATTGCAATGAAATATTTTAAATCCTGTACGAAATTGTGATATCCTTAAAGATTAAATCACTGATATTTGTGGACTTAAAAATGGTCTGATAGGCAAAGCACTAAAAAAACATATTTTGCTAATGATTGCGGCTATTTGTGGTATTTAAAAAACAACAGATTATTCTGCAAGGACTATAAAGAGTTGCCAAGCTAATGGTCAGTACAAATTCATTACAGTTGGAGGGCAACCATCACTAGTTCTTTTTAAACAGCGTGAACATAACGCAATGTGCAGGAGTCATTACCTTGACCCCAGGTGTAGACAACTCCATCTTTAGCAAGGGCCACAGAGAACTGGGCCCCACAGAGCACTTTCTTCATGCGGACCCCTTGCAGGGCCTCTACCTTCGCAGGGGAGAGCACTCTGGTGGTGTTCCCCAGGCCCAGTTTCCCATAATCCCCGTCCCCGAAAGCCCACACTGTGGACCCGTCTGCCGACACACACAGTGTGTGGTTCAGACCACATGACACCTAGCAACAGTAAACAATGCATACTGGATAAAACAGATTAAATTTTCTATTGATTATAAAATTATGATGGGAATGACTGTGAAATCATACACAAAGAAGCCATGTATTTGATATTTTTTTTGTCCTGAACATATGTTCCAAGGAATAACCGTGAGATGCAAAACAAGTTTATATGTATGGCTTTAATTTCCCATAAATATTTAGATCCAAGATTCTTTGTCAAAAAAACACAAAACACAATGAGTAATTTTCAAAGCACACAGTCTGAAACACAAAACATTGCAGTGTTAAATTTGCAGGCTGTCAACCAAGTTCCATAGAAAATATAGGAACAATATAGGAATATTTTCACTAAAAAGTTAGGACTTTTTGCCAATATTTTGGACAAAAAATAGGAATTTTACAGTAAATATACTTCATTATAAGGATAATATGGACTCAGATTCTAGCCTGACAAGTCTTATATTCGGCATCTGTATTCTCGCGGTATCTTTATTTCCGCGGTAATTGTTTATCTTTTGATTCTCATGCTTAATTGTCAAAATCAAATCTTTTTTTGGTTTTCTTAAAGAAAAGAATAAGTTACAAATGATTTTATTGGAAACAATCAAGTTATATGACTTTAAATCATAAAACTGAATAACTTTCGTATCATCTTGCAGCCATCAGTGGACATTAGACAGTTAATGTATACACTTTCGTCTGCTTAGGTTAATATGTAGGAAAACTCAAAATTTTGTTTCGTAATATTTATAAAAGATTACAATCCAACAACTTTTAGTTAATTTTTGTTGGTTTAGTTTATACTAACAGCAAACTTATTTCAAAACAAAAGCTTTACAGCGAGATTACCGATGACGTAATTTTTCAAGATGGCCGCATGGTGCATTGAAAAAGACAATAATTTACGAATGTATAATGTGTTTTCTAACAAAAGTTTAGTTGTTTATTTTGTGAAAAAGTTCAATTAATTGGATAATATTTAAAGAAAATGTTTGGTTAGTTGCTTTTGCTCAAATTATTTGTTTAAATGTTAACTACCGCGAATACAGATGAACACGGTACATGTTGTGTTTTAATAAACAAACATCTGCTAAACATTTTCATGCAACGAAGACATGCATGCTATGACCTAACAATAATCCGAGTATTTAAGTCTGATGCGAGTGAAGCAAGCGAGAAAAAAATCAAAATATAGTTCTTGATATACTGCTCACAGACCAATTTCAGATGCATGAATGACTAATGACTAAATATCGCAAAAATATAGGATTTTTTTTTAAACATATAGGAAATGTAAGTTTTTTCAAAATATAGGATTTCTTTCCAAAATATAGGTAGATAGTTATCAGTTGACAACCTGAAATTGTCATAAGTAAAATAAAAGTCTATGCTCAATACTAGATCTACTTTCCCTTTCATACAAATTTGGGCTACAATTTCAAAACATCTAACAATTCATCTAAAACCTCATTTCCAAACCAATCCAGCAAACTTAAGCACTATTTGTATAAGTTTGTCGTTCGGAAGGAAATCAGCAGAAAAGGATGAAGAAGCACACCCCTCACAACCGAGGGATCAGAAAACACCCCTCATAGCCAAGGGATCAGAAAACACCCCTCATAGCCAATTGATCAGAAAATGTGTGTGTGTGTGTGTGTGTATTTCGAAGTTTATGAGGTCCTTCCGCACCTGAGGCTGCATTATGCGAGAACCTGGAGTTTGTCCCAGCTCTCCTACCTAATTAACTTACTAGAAACTCATGAAAGTTGGAATTAATTTTGAATCATAGCTGCAATTTCCATCTATTTATTTTTAATTGAAAGATTTTAATTTTGGTGTGGCCTTGTGCTGTGGGGGGGAAACCAGAGTACCCGGAGGAAACCCCACCTGTCCGGTATGGTGACCACCAACCAAACTCACATGCGCCGGGAGTGGGAAGCAAACCCGGGACGCTTAGGTGAAAAAGCTAGTGTACCAACCACTGCGCTAGCCCGACAGCCAAGGGATCAGAAAATGTACACGGTGCTGCTTCAAAGGAACATTGGAGGGAGGGTAAAGCCAGACCAGTTCTGCAACTTTTGGCAACAATTTAGTTTATTCATGGTTTGTATCATTTTTAATAGTTATAAAGGTTTTAAAATATGTTCTCTTTGCACTGGCTCTGTCCCTATGTGGCAAGTTCTCAGTCCCCATACCTGTCCAATCTGGACCCTCTCCAGTGCGGAGACCACAGTGGGCACCTTTATGTTGGCTGTGGTACCCAGGCCCAGTCGCCCGTAGTCCCCGTTACCAAACATCAGAAGCCTGCCCCCCGCCGTCACCACCGCTGTGTGCTTGAACCCGCACGACACCTGGCAGGCATAGACATACATCATTCCTAATGTTGGCTTATCGAAAATACATCATTCCTAATGTTTGCTATTTATTCAAGTTAATAATATTTTAATGTAAAACAGTTCTTTGTCTCTGACAAGTCCTTATGTAACGTGAAAAGCGAAAAACAGTGCTCTGTCTGGGATGAAAGTCCAAATCGTACCTATATGTGATATTTTATCCATTGTCAGTCCTAGTCATATGCATAATTATCATAATTTAGTTGGTTACCCATAATTTTGTGGCCGGTAAAATAGTTTTTACTCGCTCATCCAAAATAAGTGTCCAAATTACTATAACTGCCAAGTGAATTGTTCATTTATCAGTATCTGAAAGATAAAGCCTACTAAATGTCTAGCAGTTAGTGATACATAATCAATTTATTAAAATGATTTAATTTTAAATTCTATAAATCATGTTTTTACTAATCATCATCATTCAAGAGTCCTGCCTGCATGATTTCCTCTCCCTGCAAAGCGTCAATCTGTCGAGGGCGGCGCTGGCGGTCGCTGTTCCCGTGACCCAGTTTCCCGTAGTCCCCGTCCCCCCAGCTGAACACCTCCCCACTCTCCGTCAGGGCCAGACTGTGTCCATCAGAACCCACAGACGTGGCCAGCTGGGTCACCACAAAACCTGCAACCAGTCGCATCCAGTGGTATAAATCTACAGGGGAAATCTAGCCCTCACAACAAATTAATCCAGTGTTATAAACCAACAAGGTCTAGTCAACACAATAAATTAAACCAGTTTGTTTTTTTATCTACTGGGGAAATCTAGTCAGCACAGTTAATTAAATTAATCCAGTTTCATAAATCTACAGGGCAATTTAGCCACCACAAACATTTAATATACATATGTTTAAATCTATCGGGGATCTAGTCAGCACAATGAAGTTAAAATCATGTCCAAATTTCAAGCAGTGATCAAAACATGTTATATTTTTAATTTGACCGACACCATAAACAAAGGCACTACATTTCTCATTAATTATGTTTGATGCAGGAACATAGCCTCTAGAGAACTCAGGAAATAGACAATACTCATTGATTTCAGTGTAAGATCTTAATTTATTTCATGAGTTGTCACAGAAAATACAATTTTAATACATTTTCATATGTGGCATAGGCACGAGTGACAATTTCTGTTTTTCTATGATCACCAATGAAATAAAAAAAGATCTTATACTGAAATCAACAAATTTTCTTTTTATTTCATGCTTTTTGCCAAAATATAAATAAAATTTTGCAAGATGCACTGAAACGTCATGCGTTTTTGTATTCTGATGTCAGAAATGACATCATACATGAATATAAAAATTGTCATTGTTATGATGGGAAAATGGTGCCATACTTTCTGCATCTTTGTCGATAAATGCTAATTTAATTGAAGTTTATGTATATTTTGTTTGATGTTGTTTACGAAAGCCGAAGATTGCACTGCAGATTAGTCCATTAACTACTACTGGTGTGCCATTGACAGAAACATAGTATGTTTTATGTTATGTTTTGTTACTACAATTCTGTATTTCACTGAAAAGCACAAAATAAAGTTGGATAATGAAACTTTTACAAAGAGTAACATTTTTTTTAACAGTGGATATATGCAATTCATACCATTCCTACTGAAATGGATTCCAGATGTCCTGTTAAAGCAAGCTGAATAATATGCATTAACTAAATGTGGAAATACTCATAATCATTTAAGTGTTTAATCTCGTTATGTATCAAACTGCAATAACAATATAGGATGTATGCTTTTAAAAGGAACTTTCCATAAACTGGGAAGTTTTCCTTGCATGCAAATGCTCCCATCGCCCAACTGACCTTGCAGGGCGGATATGATGGTGAGAGACTTGAGGTCGTCTGAGTTGCCCTGTCCCAGGCGCCCATAGCTACCCTCCCCACATGCCAGCACCGTACCATTGGCCTGGATCACAAACGTGCAGTTCTGCCCACAGATTATCTGAAATAGAGGGTGGCATGGCTTACATTTCCAGGAGCCATTTCCCTTAGCTGCATTCACGGGGGTGTTATTACAGAAACATTTCAGGAGAGAATAATACCCTATCCATTTCGAAGGGTTCTCCAAAACTCATTATTCCCAAATTGATAAAGCAAATTAAAGCACTACTTGTATATACATGTACAATTAGCCATTCAAAGGGAGGAAATACAATCCTTGATTGATTTTAAAATTTGGTTTCATATTTTCTCAATTTATGATTCTGCATAACGTATAATGTTTACCTGTAAAAGCAAACATTCTGCTTGAACATTCCATGTTAAAATAAACACATGTTTGTTTTGCAGACAAGTTATGTTTAGTATTCCCAGGGGTGTGATTGCAGACAAAAATATAGGGGAGAAAAATACCCGACCCCCTGAAAGAGCTCCAGGAAATTTCAGAATAATTTGTGCAATAATTATACAGTTTGACATTCAAGCAGAGCAGATCACCTAAAAGGAGAAAGAATCACACCCCTGAAAACTATAGCAGCCGGAGCTCACCTGCTGTGCCACGCAGTATGCCGGTATGCACACAGGGGAGAGCACCACGCGGCCCGTGTCTGAGAGCTGACCGTGCCTCTCATACCCCCACATGTACGTCTCACACTTGCCCCCGATCTGCCAGTCCTCGGGCTTCTGGGAGGCCCATGTCATAATGTCCGTGTCCACCTTCAAGTTCCACTGGCTGTTGTCCTGTAAAAATACCTCACATGAATTCATGTAAACTATCAGGTTAGAGAAACTATTAACTTTCAAGTCTGAACAATTGTTAAATCTCAGGTTAGGGCTACTATCAACTTTTCAAGTTCAAACCATTGTCAAATTTCAGGTTTGAGCCACTATCAACTTTTCGAGTCAGAGCCACTGTCAACTTTCAAATAAAGCCACTACTAACTATCAATTAAGAGCAAGAGCCACTACCAAATATCTATTAAGAGCAAGAGCCGCTATCAACTTTCAATTTAGAGCAAGAGCCACTACCAGCTATCAATTTAGAGCAAGAGCCGCTATCAACTGTCAAGTAAGAGCCACTAACCAATTTCAAGTTAGAGCAATTTTCCACTATTAAATTAAAGGCGCTGTCAACTTTCGAGTTAAAGCCACTATGATGTTTCAAGTCAGAACAACTTTCCAGTTAGAGCCACTATCCAATTTCAGGTTAGAGCAACTATCAACTATCAAGTTAGAGCCACTACCAACTTTAAAGTTAGAGCCACTACCAATTTTCAAGTTTGAGCCACTATCAACTTTCAAGTTAGAGCCACTATCAACTTTCAAGTTTGAGCCACTATCAACTTTCAAGTTAGAGCCACTGTCAACTTTTAAGTTAAAGCCACTATTAACTTTTAATTTAGAGCTACTGTCAATTTTTAAGTTAGAGCCACTGTCAACGTTCAAGTTCGAGCCACTATCAATTTTCAATTTAATGTATGCTGCATATAAACATGAGTCTGCTAGGCAGGTTTTCAACATCTTGTAATAATTCTGGTACAACTCAATCCAAGGTAACTACTACTGCATTTCTTGCCCAGACTATGATGTCTATTTCGAGCAAGAAAATGAGCATTGAAAGGAATATGAAGAAATATACCAGTAGAGAAAATTAAACAAATCACGAGGCTATATAACAGTATACTGCATTAGTATAATGGTAGGGTTTATACGGTTCTGTTCATGGTTCATTCCATTGCTGGTAAATGATAATGCATGGTGGTACTTTAAGGCCTAGTTTAAGGAATGTCTGGCCACTCCATGGGGTATTCCACTCTGTGTATTGGTCCACCATAAAATCTGTTATCATTATCTGCAATCTTTTCTCTCAGCTGAATGAACAATGGCTCAGTGCAATGTTTCAATTGCTGCAGTGTACTGATCTCAGCTGATAAGGGTCCCACACTGTGACCCTACAGCACATGCCAATACACAGGGGTACAATTCCCCAGATTTGGGGTGGGGGGTCAAATGAAGAAGGATTTAACTAGGCCTTTAAGTTTATTCCATTAAAATTGTACAAAGACACACAATACAAGTACTTTGTTTATTAATAAAGGAACTTATTAACAGTTTTCGTATTTTTATAAAGTGTCATAAAATGTTTTAACTTCAGAAAAGCAATTATGGACTAACGATCCCAAAAATGTTCTGACCTCCAAATCAAAAGTCTGTGGTGCTAACCACTCAGCCAAAGGGGCTTGCACACTAAGACATGTATTTTTAACGCTATGTAAATAATAACACATATTTTAAAATCATGGACCAAAAGTTGTACAAATGATTGTAACATATTTTTGCAATTTCAGTTGGTGTTTACATGAATTCATAAACAACACACTTTTGTAAATATATTTCTATGTCTCTCCATTACATATAATTTATTTGTCTTTTTGAAATTGGTGAAAAATATGGAAATTGTCAATTTGACAATCTGTGAATAGTTTTAAGTTACCCAGACAGTTTGAGGGATGTGCTCGGCTGCGTATACCAGGACAGTGAATATCTAGTTACCCAGGCAGCTCGAGGGATGTGCTCGGCTGTGTATACAAGGACAGTGAATATCTAGTTACCCAGACAGCTCGAGGGATGTGCTCGGCTGTGTATACAAGGACAGTGAATATCTAGTTACCCAGGGAGCTGGAGGGATGTGCACGGCTGTGTATACAAGGACAGTGAATATCTAGTTACCCAGACAGCTGGAGGGATGTGCTCGGCTGTGTATACCAGGACAGTGAATATCTAGTTACCCAGACAGCTCGAGGGATGTGCTCGGCTGTGTATACAAGGACAGTGAATATCTAGTTACCCAGAGAGCTGGAGGGATGTGCACGGCTGTGTATACAAGGACAGTGAATATCTAGTTACCCAGACAGCTGGAGGGATGTGCACGGCTGTGTATACAAGGATAGTGAATATCTAGTTACCCAGACAGCTCGAGGGATGTGCTCGGCTGTGTATACAAGGACAGTGAATATCTAGTTACCCAGAGAGCTGGAGGGATGTGCACGGCTGTGTATACAAGGACAGTGAATATCTAGTTACCCAGAGAGCTGGAGGGATGTGCACGGCTGTGTATACAAGGACAGTGAATATCTAGTTACCCAGACAGCTCGAGGGATGTGCTCGGCTGTGTATACAAGGACAGTGAATATCTAGTTACCCAGAGAGCTGGAGGGATGTGCTCGGCTGTGTATACAAGGACAGTGAATATCTAGTTACCCAGACAGCTGGAGGGATGTGCTTGGCTGTGAATACAAGGACAGTGAATATCTAGTTACCCAGACAGCTGGAGGGATGTGCTCGGCTGTGTATACAAGGACAGTGAATATCTAGTTACCCAGACAGCTGGAGGGATGTGCTCGGCTGTGTATACAAGGACAGTGATTATCTAGTTACCCAGACAGCTGGAGGGATGTGCTCGGCTGTGTATACCAGGACAGTGAATATCTAGTTACCCAGACAGCTGGAGGGATGTGCTCGGCTGTGTATACAAGGACAGTGAATATCTAGTTACCCAGACAGCTGGAGGGATGTGCTAGGCTGTGTATACCAGGACAGTGAATATCTAGTTACCCAGACAGCTGGAGGGATGTGCTAGGCTGTGTATACAAGGACAGTGAATATCTAGTTACCCAGACAGCTGGAGGGATGTGCTTGGCTGTGTATACAAGGACAGTGATTATCTAGTTACCCAGAGAGCTGGAGTTATGTGCTCGGCTAGGTATACAAGGACAGTGATTATCTAGTTACCCAGACAGCTGGAGGGATGTGCTCGGCTAGGTACGGTCCGGTGCAGATCTGCCTGAAGGCCACGGGGAAGTCCTCTCCAGAGATGAGACTGCGAGACGTGTGCAGGGCAGTGGCATAGGACAGCAACCACTGCCACTCGGGTACTGCATCACTGCCTGACTCTGTTACACACAACTTGTTATATTAATTTTATTAAACTATTTGAGGCATGTCGTAGGAAACCCGGGCTTAATGCATGTGCATAAAGTGTCGTCCCCGATTAGCCTGTGCAATCCGCACAGGCTAATCCGGGACAACACTTTCCGCCAACAGTGGATTTATGTTTTTAGAAGAGACTACCTCAACAGAAAATACCATGAAAGTGGAAAGTGATGTCCTGGATTAGCCTGTGCAGACTGCACAGGCTAATCCAGGACGACACTACGCACATGCATTAAGCCCAGGTTTCCCACAACACGACTCATTTATTTTGGCTCAGTTGTGTCAAAAGCCAGAAGCTTTAAGTCCTAGAACCTGACCTATTACTACGAGAATTCTCAATCTCAAACTTAAGTCGCAACTTTAAATATTGACCAATTAAAACGCTTGTTACATACGGGCTTTCAAAGTCATTGGCCAATGTTTAAGATGAAGACTAAGATTAATGTTAAGAATGTTTGTAGGCATGGGGCCAGTACTGAGTGTTTTTGCGGACCACCACTAGGGATCAAACTCCTGATCTCTTAATCAGAGGGCAGACACCAAATCCATTCAACACGGCAACTGAAAAAACTGCCAACAATCAAGTGAAACTTTATTGCTAATATCCACACATTAAAAAAAGCATTGTGGAAAAATCAGTATACCAGTAGTTTAATCCTTCTGCAAAATTTTGTGAATGACGAGTGCATGGAATTGTGCAATTTTCACTGTAATAAATAAACAACTTGTATTTACAAGACTTACGTGTAATTTGACGAAGGGCATTTAAAATGTGTGAGTATCTGTTCTTTAGGAGGCCTACCATTTCCAGGTGTATGGTGCGGGGGTCGGGGTGTGTGGCACAGGATCCTGTCTATCCCCAGCCCCACCGCGAGGGCACACAGGGCCTGCAAGTAGCTGCTGTGAAGGAGCTGCTCCCCACCCAGCACCAGGGACTGCAAACACAACTATGTCATTCCTGGCATAACTACTGTCTCAATGTTTAACAACAGTTACGAAATGAAATTAATATTGCTACGCCAGTTGTGTATGAAATGCACTGTCATAAACAGCAATGTACAATGCTTCAAGTTCTACATCTTGTCTGTTTACAAAACTATAATAACAAACAGACGAATATCTGAACAAGATGCTGTGTTCCATAAACACACATGACCCCCGGTTGGTACTGGACATTCCATTTGAATTATTCTAAGTCCAAATGAGGTCAAGGTCAAAGTGAGGTAGGGTGATATGGGTGGATTAAGAATGGTCATAAGCAACAACTGTGTAAGTATCCTAGTGTTAAAGCCGGATTTTTTATTTTGCCGATGGGGGTACATGTACAAGTCAATGTTGGTGAAGAAGTATGGAAGTTTCATATCGATGATCTAAAATGTATGCAGTAAAGTTTCATCAAGATTGATCAAGAACTTTAGAAAATATGACAGGAATAAAAAACTTGAACGCAAATTCTATTTTTAGCTCTAGTGGCCATTTTGTGCAGTGAGGCGGAACCATTTGAATAAGTTTGGTAGAGGACCACTCAACGAACATTGGTGTGAAATTATTTGAAAATCTAGCCATAGGTCTAGAAGAAATTGGTGTTAAGACATATTTCTATTTTAAACTCTGGTGGCCATCTTGTGCAGTGAAGCGGAACCATTTTCACAGCTTTGGTAGAGAACCATCCAAGGAACATTTCTGTAAAGTTTCATGAAGATTGACCAAGAACTTTTGAAAATATGACAGGAATACGAAACTTTAACGCAATTTCTATTTTTAGCTCTAGTGGCCATTTTGTGCGGTCAGACGGAACCATTTGAATAAGTTTGGTAGAGGAACACTAAACAAACATTTGTGTACAATTATTTGAAAATCTAGCCCTAGGTTTAGAAGAAAATGGTGTTTAGACATAATTCTATTTTTAGCTCTGTCAGCCATCTTGTGAAGTGAACTTTTTAGCTCTAGTGATAATTTTGTGCAGTCAGACGGAACCATTAGAATAAGTTTGGTAGAGTGTTAAAGTTTCATCAAGAATGATCAAGAACTTAAAAAATATGACAGGAATACAAAACTTTAATGCAAATTCTATTTTTAGCTCTAGTAGCCATTTTGCGCAGTGAGGCGAACGATTTGAATAAGTTTGGTAGAGGAACACTAAACAAACATTTGTGAAAAATAATTTGAAAATCTAGCCATAGATTTAGAAGAAAATGGCATTGAGACATAATTCTATATTTAGCTCAAACGGCCATCTTGTGCAGTGAAGCGGAACCATTTTCACAGGTTTGGTAGAGGACCATCCAAGGAACATTTCTGTAAAGTTTCATGAAGATTGACCAAGAACTTTGAAAATATTACAGGAATACGAAACTTTAACGCAATTTCTATTTTTAGCTCTAGTGGCCATTTTGTGCGGTCAAACGGAACCATTTGAATAAGTTTGGTAGAGGAACACTAAACAAACATTTGTATAAAATTATTTGAAAATCTAGCTAAAGGTTTAGAAGAACATGGCGTTTAGACATAATTCTATTTTTAGCTCTGGCAGCCATCTTGTGCAGTGAACTTTTTAGCTCTAGTGATAATTTTGTGCAGTCAGACGGAACCATTTGAATAAGCTTGGTAGAGTGTTAAAGGTTTCATCAAGAATGATCAAGAACTTAAAAAATATAGAATGATCAAGAACTTAAAAAATATGACAGGAATACAAAACTTTAATGCAAATTCTATTTTTAGCTCTAGCAGCCATTTGTGCAGTGAGGCAAATGATTTGAATAAGTTTGGTAGAGGAACACTAAACGAACATTTGTGAAAAATAATTTGAAAATCTACCACAGATTTAGAAGAAAATGTCATTGAGACATAATTCTATATTTAGCTCTGGCGGCCATCTTGTGCAGTGAAGCAGAACCATTTTAACAGGTTTGGTAGAGGACCTTCCAAGGAACATTTCTGTAAAGTTTCATGGAGATTGACCAAGAACTTTTGAAAATATGACAGGAATACAAAACTTTAACGCAAATTATATGTTTAGCTCTAGTGGCCATTTTGTGCAGTGAGGCAGAACCATTTGAATAAGTTTGGTAGAGGAACACTAAACAAACATTTGTGTAAAGTTATTTGAAAATCTAGCCATAGGTTCAAAGAAAATGGCGTTTAGACATAATTCTATTTTTAGCTCTGGAAACAATCTTGTGCAGTGAAGTGGAACCATTTTCAGATTGGCCCGCCGGCCCAACCACCCGCCCAACCGACCGGTTTTCGGTAATTTATAAGCCAAGATTTTTCGTTGAAAAATCTGGCTAAAAATCTAGTTAACCAAGAAATAGCCTATTAAAATTATTATTAAGTCCAAATTAGGTCAAGGTCAAAGTGCGGGTGGGTGTTATGGGTGGATTGGGAATGGTCATAAGCAACAAATGTGTAAGTGTCTAAGTGTTGTAGTAAGCAGTGTTGGTACAAGACAAAACAGTAATATCTAGTTAACCTTGAACGGACAGACAGGACAATCACTATATGCCTCCCGCAACAAGATGCTGGGAGCATAAAACCTCGGATCAAAAAGTAGTACGATACCCTTTACCAGTAATGATTTTCAATGTTGACAATGAAAACAGGAAACCTGGACAGTGGCCCCATTCATAGTGATAGCACGTACCTTCTCATAGTTGTATTGTTGCTGCAGCAGCTGTGGTAGATGGGTGAGGAGCTCGCGCAGACAGGGGGCGTGTTGCAGGGAGAGACCCCGTGCCTGGAGCCGGGCCCGAGCTGTGGCTCCGGTATACTGATGGACATCCGGGGCATAGCTCAGCAACGCAACATCCTGGGGGAGTATGGGAATGTGCATGTACAGAGTATTTGATAGTTCTAACAGTTTGCATTTTGATTAGGTTTGTACACTGTAATTTGTGAACCAACCTGAACTACTGTTATATCGGCATAACACAACTGAAGCAAATAACTAATCTAATATCATCACAAACAATATGAATATAACCTGAAACAGAATTTTATATTATCAAAAATGCTTTATATATATTCATTTGGAACTTAATGCCCAGTCCCTTGTTTTATCACACATTAGAGTTGCAAATATTCTTTTGATGCATCGATTAATCGATTGGGAAACAGCCGATTCGATCGTCGATACTATACCTACCAATTTCGATTCAATTTTCTTTAATATATTTATAGATGATCTGGCACAAAACTATGGTTTTGTGTATCTTAGATCATGTATAAATCAATCCTGGCATCACGTTATGATGATGTTATACTAAACTAGTTATCTTAAACATTATCACCATTTTCCACTGATCTTTTTTGTATTGTCATACAAGGCACATGCTCACATTAAGCAATGCAATGACATTAATAATAATAAATAAGAATATTTCCTATATTTTAGTCATGACTCGTGAATACGCAAACACATGCCTGTATAGAGGAAAAATGAATCGTATTGAAATATTCAACTAAATGTTACTTGAAATCGAACTGAAATATTCACCTAAATGTTACTTGAAATCGAATCGAAATATTCAACTAAATGTTACTTGAAATCGAATTCGAATCAAATCAAGCCATGGCTAAATAGTTGAAGCTCTATCACACGTGTTTACTGCACTGTAGCAATGCATGCCTACCTTGGCCCTGTTGAAGCAGGCCGCCAGACTGTGGTGGGAGTACCAGCACATGCTGCTCACACTCCCCCCCTCTATCACACATGTTTACTCCACTGTAGCAATGCATGCCTACCTTGGTCCTGTTGAAGCAGGCCGCCAGACCGTGGTGGGAGTACCAGCACATGCTGCTCACACTCGCCCCCTCTATCACACATGTTTACTCCACTGTAGCAATGCATGCCTACCTTGGCCCTGTTGAAGCAGGCGGCCAGACTGTGGTGGGAGTACCAGCACATGCTGCTCACACTCCCCCCCCCTCTATCACACGTTTACTCCACTGTAGCAATGCATGCCTACCTTGGCCCTGTTGAAGCAGGCCGCCAGACTGTGGTACGAGTACCAGCACATGCTGCTCACACTCCCCCCCCCCCCCATCACACATGTTTACTCCACTGTAGCAATTCATGCCTACCTTTGGCCCTGTTGAAGCAGGCTGCCAGACTGTGGTATGAGTACCAGCACATGCTGCTCACACTCCCCCCCTTTATCACACATGTTTACTCCATTGTAGCAATGCATGCCTACCTTGGCCCTGTTGAAGCAGGCTGCCAGACTGTGGTGTGAGCACCAGCACATGCTGCTCACCCCCCCCCTCTATCACACATGTTTACTCCACTGTAGCAATGCATGCCTACCTTGGCCCTGTTGAAGCAGGCCGCCAGACCGTGGTGTGAGTAACAGCACATGCTGCTCACATTCCCCCTCTCTATCACACGTTTACTCCACTGTAGCAATGCATGCCTACCTTGGCCCTGTTGAAGCAGGCCACCAGACCGTGGTGTGAGTAACAGCAAATGCTGCTCTCATTCCCCCCCTCTATAACACATGTTTACTCCACTGTAGCAATGCATGCCTACCTTGGCCCTGTTGAAGCAGGCCGCCAGACCGTGGTGTGAGTAACAGCACATGCTCTCACATTCCCCCCATCTATCACACGTGTTTACTCCACTGTAGCAATGCATGCCTACCTTGGCCCTGTTGAAGCAGGCAGCCAGACTGTGGTGTGAGTACCAGGACATGCTGCTCACAATCCCCGCCTCTATCACACGTTTACTCCACTGTAGCAATGCATGCCTACCTTGGCCCTGTTGAAGCAGGCCGCCAGACTGTGGTGTGAGTACCAGCACATGCTGCTCACACTCCCCCCCTCTATCACACATGTTTACTCCACTGTAGCAATGCATGCCTACCTTGGCCCTGTTGAAGCAGGCCGCCAGACCGTGGTGTGAGTAACAGCACATGCTGCTCACACTCCCCCCCCTCTATCACACAGGTGTACTCCACTGTAGCAATGCATGCCTACCTTGGCCCTGTTGAAGCAGGCCGCCACACTGTGGTGGGAGTATCAGGACATGCTGCTCACCCCCCCCCCCCCCTCTATCACACGTTTACTCCACTGTAGCAATGCATGCCTACCTTGGCCCTGTTGAAGCATGCCGCCAGACCGTGGTGTGAGTAACAGCACATGCTGCTCACACTCCCCCCTTCTATCACACGTTTACTCCACTGTAGCAATGCATGCCTACCTTGGCCCTGTTGAAGCAGGCCGCCACACCGTGGTGTGAGTAACAGAACATGCTACTCACACTCCCCCCCCTCTATCACACATGTTTACTCCACTGTAGCAATGCATGCCTACCTTGGCCCTGTTGAAGCAGGTGGCCAGACTGTGGTGGGAGTACCAGCACATGCTGCTCACCCCCCCCCCCCCCTCTATCACACATGTTTACTCCACTGTAGCAGTGCATGCCTACCTTGGCCCTGTTGAAGCAGGCTGCCAGACCCTGGTGTGTGTGTGTGTACCAGCACATGCTGCTCACACTCCCCCCACCTGTGAACACCTGCAGCAAACTGCCGTCCTGAAACATTCACAACATCAGAATCGGAGTACCACAGACTAACAACCGCAAAACACTTGTTCACAGATTGGCAAATTGAAATTTTCAAAAATTCTGTCATAGATTCCAAAAAGAAGTTATACGTAATATGCAAAGAAGTGAAATAACACTCACGACTAAGAACTTTATTGGAAATATCGTTCGTTTATGGATAATCATTAATCGAATGGATAAAATCATAAAGCATTTGCAACACTTTTCATCGATATTTTGGAGAACAAATGTACCACTTACATAGAGTTAAAAATACACAATCGAATTTGCAAGTCCGAATGGCCAAGTGGTTAGCGCATGAGATTTTTGATCTCAAAGGTCCAGGGTTCAAGTCCTGGTGAAGGCAAATATTTAAATTTAACTTTTTTTCTTTATATAATCTTTGTTTAAGATTATTACAGATGATGTAGTTTTTGCAGTAAATACATTTAATGATATTTTTCAAAAATACCAGAAATCTGTGAACAAATCCTTTTAAGTCATCATTTCTATTTCACATATTAATCATAAGACGAACCATATTACATTTAAGATACAAACACTTTATTAATTAATTCTTTGACCAACATGAAATGAACCCATCTGATCATGGTATGGTTCTAAGATAATTATGTTCAAAACACATTTATACAAGAGACAAAAATTCAGCCCTGGCATTTGTGGACAACAACTGTGTAATCAAAGTTACAACAAAATTTGCCATATTTACTGTTAAAGGGACTATGTCAACAAAAAGGGCCCCAAAGGGGCAACTGCAGTAAAAAATCTGAATTTTAAATATTAATACTGGCATAAAATAAAGCTTAAAATAATGTACATATGTAGGAAAAATAATTATAAATTATGAGGAAAAAAACTATATAATTTCGGTTGTGTTTTTGTTTGTTTGGCCCTTTTCTTGTTTACACTTTGACGTCAGATTTGTGAGTATCTTAAATAACCATAGTTTGCACACATATTTTCACAAACGCAGTTGGTTAAAGCACTGTCAACTGTCATTTGATCTTATGACTCCCTTGTCGTTAGTTCGATACCCACTCTGGGCTTTCTTTTTTCAAGTATTTTTCTTTATTGGTTTTGATCATTTATTATCATTATGTAGTAATTAATTCATATTTTATTTATTGTATACGCCTTAGTATTGCTCATTTCTAGTCAACTGTCATTTAACCTTACTTCTCCCTCGTCATGAGTTCGATACCCACTCTGGGCTTTCTTTTTTAAAGTGTTTTTCTTTATCGGTTTTGGTCATTTATTATCATTATGTAGTAAATTATTCATATGTGGCGCGTCGTGGGAAAACCCGTCTTAATGCATGTGCGTAAAGTGTTGTCCCGGATCAGCCTGTGCAGTCCGCACAGGCTAAACCGGGATGGCACTTTCCGCCTGCAGTGGATTTAAGTTTAGTAGAGACTTCCTTGAAACAGAAAATACCATAAAAGGGAACAGTGCCGTCTCGGATTAGCCTGTGCGGACTGCACAGGCTGATCCAGGACGACACTTTACACACATGCATTAAGTCCAGTTTTCCCACGATACGCCTCATATGTTATTTATTGTATACGCCTTAGTATTGCTCATTTCTATTTGCTCATTTCTATAACAGAATAACATTAAGATTGCTGAAGAAGACCAGTTTTTCGTCGACGTGGTCCCTTTCAAGGCCAACACAGGGCCATACTCACGATGAGAGACCAGAGTTTGATCCAGCCCTTGCTGCAGCCAGTGGCCAGTAGGAGACCACTGGGACTGAACCCCAGCGCGGTGATGCAAGCCACATGTCCGTACAGCGAAAAGTGGAGCTGGGAGTCGGACCGCATCTCTGATTCATCCTGTTTAAGCAGAGACATGCATGAGGAAGCTTAGAAAGGCAGGGTATCAGAAATGATGAACACACAATAATAGTGTAATCATCAGATAATATTAGTATTATATTTACAATAAAGTTTTCCTATGATTTGCCCATTCAGGCATAAGCCATGGACTTTCAACTTTCCAAATCTACGTTGGACTGGTCCAAAAAAACAACAAATATCCAGACTAGTTGATATAAATCACGTGCCCAATTTTGACAATTTATTGTAATGATGGAATCCATTGTTTGTTTTAATTTTCATTCTGGTACTTGCCGTTTTGCCGAACAGTCATAATTTTCACTTGCCAGAATAAATTTTTATTGTTCCCGTGCTTCAGGTATGTGACAAAGACAGGTTTTATTCCATTAATATAATACAAAATACTAGAAGCATAAAGCTGAATTTAAAGACAAGCAATTTTTTGCAAAAACTGTAATCTGATTGTAAGACTGCTGAAATACCAGTTTTGTTGAGGAGGCCACAGGCGTGAGCTGTATCTCGTTGAGAGACATCTGTGGGATACTCTCCACATACACACTGCCATTGTCACAGCCGCTGCAAGTACAAACACAAGAGCTGTGTCAGGAAAGCGCTCGACTATTCATACCGCTTTCTCAGAGTGACCTTACATAAAGACCCGGAAGACATGCATGAAGTTTTATTTAAATATCTGCAGTAGATAAAGAAATATGAACTTGTGTGCAACAAGTTCATATTTCTTTATCTACTGCAGATATTTAAATAAAACTTCATGCATGTCTTCCGGCAAACTTTGACCTGAATTTTCTAAGAACATAAAAGGGGCATAATTTGGCTAAATTGCATGTCAGAATTATGGACCTTGGTCAGTGACCCCACATAATGACCCCGAAGACATGTGTGAAGTTTCAAATGAATATCTGTAGTACAGGTAGTTAAAGAGATATGAACTTGTTGTACGCAAAACTTAACCAGAGCAATACGCTGATTCACACGGCAATGCCGACAAACAGGTGAGTAGTACAGCTGGAACTACTACGTGAAGAGTCAAGCTAATAACTAGTCAGAATGCAGGGTAGCATGTACACAAGTGGTTACATGTTCAAATAAGTTGATTTTGTTAGCTAAAAACAGTCAATCAAAATGTCAAATGTAAATTAAATTTTCTATTTTAGATCCATCCATGGACCACAATGAAAATAAGTTCTTCTGAACTCTTTTTTGTGTCACCCTTGACATATATTGATTGGTATTGCTCATTTATTAACTCATACAATTATTAAGTTGTTTGTTTGACTTGACAATGTTATTTGACCCTGCTTTTGTGCATTTTATGTTGAAATAACTGTATCAATGTATCATCTGGAATTTCATGTAAAGCAACAATAAAGCACTTTAATCCAGTACCTTGCCAACAGCAGACGCTTATTCTCCCCATTACCCAGCACGGAGCACCAGCGAATGTGGGTGACAGCGGCGGGGTGTGAGAGGTCATGAATCAACGTGAGGCTCTCCCAGCCCGGTGCCCAGACTTTCACGTGGGAGTCGCCCGCCGCACACGTCATCAACATGTGGCCCGTGGGGTCCCACTCTATACATGTGATCGAGGTCTGAAATAGGATAAATGAGCACAATGACCAAAATATAAACCATTGGACATATTGGACATATAGGAATATCTACAGTGAGCTACTCAAACATTTGAATTTAAATTTCAAAAGATAAAATAGGACCAAATTAAGCACATCAAACTTACAGGTACTTGTAAATACCGGTAGTCCTGGGTTTTATCTCAATAACATTTCTTCCAATTAAAAAAGTTCTGTCATAAGAAAGTTTGGTATCAGAACTTTGAGTAATTGGAGCCTCCTGTCACATCATGTTTTCAATATATTAACTGTAGATTATTTGTTTCCAACATAACCTGCAGACTATACATTAATTCTGAATTGTGACAGAGTATTTATTATTATTTAAATACTATCGTCAATGACGCCATCTTAGTTTAAGAGTTGTTTGACAAGCAAATTGAAAACAACACTTATCTACCTGGACGATTCACATCTGTATCCTATTAATGTATACATGTAGTATAATAGTTTGCTAGGAACTCATTGCACAGCAATTCATCCCAACCAGCAGCAAATTACTGCAGGAAACACCCACAATCTTACCTCATGAGCGTTGGTCTGGAATGGCTCCTCGAAGGGCTCTGGGCTGCACTGGTAGAGGATGCCGTCGCTGTAGCCGACCACAAACCTGCGGCCCTCATCATACCAGCTGATCACACTCACTGACACTGGAAACACAGAGAGGTTAAATTATAATAAAATACAAATGTGGCGCGTCGTAGGAAAACCGGACTTAATGCATGTGCGTAAAGTGTCATCCCAGATTAGCCTGTGCAGTCCGCACAGGCTAATCCGGGATGACACTTTCTGCCTAAAGTGGAATCATGGTTAGAAGACACTTCATTGAAACAGAAAATACCATAAAAGTGGAAAGTGCCGTCCCGGATAAGCCTGTGCGGACTGCACAGGCTAATCCGGGACGACACTTTACGCACATGCATTAAGACCGGTTTTCTCACGACGCGCTTCAAATACTGAACAGACACTGTATATACATCAGTTACAGGGGCATAACACACATACAGTGGAAAAATAAGCTACCCCTTTAACAGTGTTCCCACGACTTTTTTTAATAAATGGTGGTTCACCTACTCCATGTGTAGCATAACCAATTTATGAGTAAAATCCGAATTCATCGAAACTGGGGGTTTCATTGCTGAAACTGGGTTATCACATCCCAAAATGAGGGTTTTGGGGAACACTGCTTAAAAATATTACAAAAACATCATCCCATACAGATAGAGTAATGTCGGGTAATTTCAACACCATTAAGACGTGAAATCGATTTCGTCTTTCAGTGTCAGTATTAACCGCTAAGAAAATTAATAACGCAGAGTGTAGCTGTTTTGACTTGATAATTTTGCTAACGAATGGGAAAATCATTGTCGACCATGTCATTTTATTTGATGGATTATCTGTTCACAGTCAGGCGGGTAATATCAACATGTTTCGGGTAATATCGACACCGTACATCATTTCAAGTCCACAAGCACATTTACACCATACTGTGCGTTTTTTGTCGCTGACCTTTTATTTAGAGTTTTATTTAATGTATGTTTATATTCGACTCACCTCTCAACTAATGTGTACATCCGTCTGTACCGGAGATAAATCGTCATTGCACAGTTCCCGTTCTAATTTTAAAAGGACTCATGCATTTTGATGAAGACTAAGAAAGCAACATTTCTGGATGACCTATATATCTTGACCAAGCCAACAAATCATGTTGTTATAACACCTAACAGTTTGCAAAGCAAAATGTAAACCAGCGCCTAAATTTAAACTTGTTCGATAATATCTAGGTAGCTTGTTTTTGGACGTGGACTCTACTAAAAGGACACCATAAATTTGAGTGTCAGATTCTAGGAAGCAATCATTACTGTTCGTGTATGCATGCGTTTCTAAAACAAATATTTTATACTCAGCAATAAACGCACTATTTCACAAATGATTTCTGCACCAATGTGTCAATAAAATCTATTGAACTACAGCCAGCCAGTCATCCAATAAGAACGCCTGAATTTACCAATATGCAAATGAACGTCGTTAGATGTTTATCACGCTGTCAATCAAATTTTAATTGGTATATGAGCAAGTAATTTGCAACACATATGGTTATGCGCTTGTTAGTAGCGCATTTTTAACACCCGCTCCCTAAATAAATATCTACAGATTTGATAGTATATGTATGTAGATAAACAAGAGACACCACCTGACCCATTAGCTGATGTCGATATTACCCGACAATGCATAATGTTGTTGGGTAATATCGACACCCCATAACGGAATGTTTAAAAATGTCTGAACTCATTTCAAAAGAGTTCACTGAGAAAAAGCAACTAATTCCACCTTAGATTGTCACTAAAAGACTGCAAGTAATGCAAATTCCCTATGCGCCGTAAATCTTTCCGAAATAACCCTCCTTACTTAATCCTATAATGCACTAAATATTCGTGAATAATATAATATTCAAAAACATGATGACGTATGTATGTGTTAACAGCAAGCAGTTATATCGACCAATCTAACTTCGTGATGTCATAGGAATGTATACGTCACATTTTATGACAAAATCAGTCAAAGAATGAAATTAGAATGTAATGAGACCTTGAGTGAAAAGGGTGTCGATATAAGACGACTGTCGAAATTACCCAACATTACTCTACAGCAAATAAAAGCATGGTTTGTATATAAAATCAACACTCAACAGGTGGAAATTATCTGAAAGGAAGCAGAATCACACTGCTGCATTAATAAAGGATGACAATCAATAATTTTTCCATTTACATTTCTTAAAAACCTTCTGTAAATCACCTTAAATGCGGAACAGGTTAAAACTGTTCACCTTAACATTGCTTATTGTGCTTTACAAAAATAAGTTAAAATCCAAAAAAATCAAAATCCATGATAACAATATTGAAGTACCCCATCATACATCTGACAAGAAGGCAATATTGATGAAACTCTCTTAGCAATTTAACATTACTTGACATAACATTCCGCCTCACCGTCGGGCCTGTAGCAGTGTTCCAGCTCGTGCCGTGTGAAGCCTGACGAGTCCAGCATGTCAATGTAGGCCAGGGAGCCGTCCAGTCGGCCGACCAGCAGGCGGTCTGTGTTGAGCCACATCTGACCACCGAACACGGGCTTGCACTGCGCCCAGGCCAGGGCAGTGACCCAGTGGGGCTGCACGTCCAGGTGACCATGACCTCCTGCAGCCAAAGTCGATAAAAAGAGGGCCATGATGGCCCAAAGCGCTCACATGAGAACTGGCACAGATGAAGACCATACTGTTGTGACAGGTTTGAAAATTAAGGTATCTGAACAATACACATGTTTCCGCAAAGGGGGATAGGATCAATTTGATTTAAAACATCGGTTTGTGCAATGGGCTAACTAAAGTATGAGTTGGGTAGTGGATGTGCGGTGTATTTGCTTATCGTTCTCAATTCATTTTTCTCGATATTCTTACCTGACCCTTTTTCATGAAGTAAGTGACAATTCTGGAAAATTCAGAAACAGTAGATTTTAATGTCTTTTCGCAGACAGTTTTGGACAGCTAGCTGCAACGCGATAATTGTGATGGCTGTGCTATAAGGTCGAATGTTTCTTTTTTCTTTGACAATTTTCTGTCCAATGATGATGATAAATGATGTTAATTCAGGCTCTGAAGCCATCAATGTTGCAGGTACAAATAACTTCATGTAAGGTTTGCAATTGTTGGAAATCAAATTTTATCAATCAATTATTATGTTCATATGCAAACTGTGTAAGTTTGGTCAACATTCAATAAAAAATCATGTGTGCAAGCCAATCATTCATAACTTGTTGATGTTTTTTCCAAACACAAGGGCAATAACTCCAGTGTTTCTGGCCCAATCATGCTTATATTCGTCATCACCTGTAATCTTACATTCATAGACAACCTGTGCTAGACTGGTGAAGATTGGTTAAAAAATGAAGTCTCAATCCTGAATATCGTCGATTTTTTTCACAAACAAAGGGCAATACATCTGGTGTTTCTGGCCCGATTTTGCTTATATTCGACTTCACCTTTAATCTTATGGTCATAGAACTGTGCAAGATGGGTGATGATTGGATGAACAAGAGCTGTCAGAGGACAGCGCGCTCGACTTTTCTTGTGCTTGTCAGTTACTGGCATTTTTTTTTCTAAAACAAGAAATAAGGAAATTCCACGAAAACCAAATTTTTATAACGAAATGCATTGAAGTCAGCAAATCAATAAAACTTGTAGTAATAGTGAACTTGACCTTGACCCCACTAACCCCATATGCAATCCGAAGCGAGGTCTCGATATAAGGTATCTATTTATTAAGTTTCATTAAAAATCTCAATGTGTTCTCAAGCTATTGAGCGTAAACTGTTTGTCTATTTTTAGTAACTGTGACCTTGACCCCACCCACCCCATATGCAATCCCAAGCGAGGTCTAGATATAAGATATCAATGTATGAAGTTTCATTAAAATATCTCAATGTGTTCTCAAGCTATTGAGCGGAAACCATTTTTTATTTTAAGTAACGGAGACCTCAACCTTGACCCCACCCACCCTATATATAATCCCACGCGAGGTCTCAATATAAGGTATCTATTAAGTTTATTAAAATATCTCAATGCATTATCAAGTTATTGAGCGAAAACTGTTTTTCTATTTTTAGTAAAAGTTACCTTGACCTTGACCCCACCCACCTCATATGCAATTCCAAGCGAGGTCTCGATATAAGGTATCTATGTATTAAGTTTCATTAAAATATCTCAATGTGTTCTTAAGTTATTGAGCGGAAACCATTTTTCTATTTTACTAACAGTGACCTTGACCTTGACCGCACCCATCCCACATGCAATTGCAAGTGACGTCTTGATATAAGGTATCTATGTATTAAGTTTTATTAAAATATCTCAATACGTTCTCAAGTTAATGAGCGGAAACCATTTTTATATTTTTAGTAACAGTGACCTTGACCCCACCCACCCCATATGCAATCCCAAGCGAGGTCTCCCTATAAGGTATCTATGTTTGAAGTTTCATTACAATTGCTTAATCCGTTCTCGAGTTAGAGAGCGGAAACGAAAAGTTAAGAAACTAACTTACCGAAAAACTTTAACCTTATATGTAAATTTCTAAGTGTAAAAAAGCCCATAATTTTGACAAATTTCAAACTAGAGTTATCACAATTGGCCCTTAAGTTCATTTTAATATAGGGAATAAGTGTTCAAAGTTTAAAGTAAATCCCTCAAGCCATTCCTGAGAAACCAGCTTACCAAAAAACTTTAACCTGTCCATATGCTTATATGTAAAATTTCAAGTATAAAAAGGCCCATAATTTTGACAAATTTCAATCTAGAGTTACCAAACTTGGCCTATAGGTTCATTTTAATGTGGGGAATAAATGTTTTAAGTTCGAATGAAATCCCTCAAGCCATTCCTGAGAAACTAGCTTACCGAAAATCTTTAACCTAGCTCGGACGCCGACGCCAGGGCGAGTAGAATAGCTCGTCTTTTCTTCGAAAAGTCGAGTTAAAAATGAAGTCTCTATCCTGAATGATGTCCGTTTTTGCATATTTTTTTCACAAACAAAGGGCAATAACTCTGGTGTTTCTGGTCAGATCTTGCTTATATTTAACTTCAACTGTAATCTCATGGTACTAGACAAAATGAGCAAGATTGGTGAAGATTGGATGAAAAATGGAAGTCTCTATCCTGAATAATGTCCATTTTTGTATATTCGTTCATAAACAAAGGTTAATAACTCCGGTGTTTGAAACATGATCTGGCCCATTTTTTGGCATCTGCTGAGATCTGATGGTAATACACAAACTGTGAAAGTTTGGTTAAGATAGATGGAAAATAAAGTCTTTATATTGGAAAAAGGCATTTTGCACTTTCCATGTGTAATTTTCTATGTGTACGCAAAAAATTGAATTTTAGTTCGTAAATGAACACCCTGATTAGATTTTCTGTGCAGATCTTGTGATTTCCTTTGCAATAATAATGCATGTATGCACCTTATGTGGTTGTCTTTTTAGCTCACCTGACCACGAAGTGCTCGGTGAGCTATTGGTATAGGGGACCTTTCCTCCGTCTGCCGTCGTCCATGTGCCGTCAACAATTTGATTTGTTCTCACCATAAAGACTTCACTTTTTATCCAATTTTAACCAAACCTGTGTATGACCATAAAATCTCGGACGGTATATGTTAAAGATGTAGAAATTCCTTATTATCTGCAACATCTTCATAACATTATTCTACTACATTATTTAATGTTATAATACCAGCGCCGGATTCATTTGCACTATTAAGCTACCAATATCCGATTTCCGTATTACTTTCCTACTGAAATTACATTTTTCCCCATATATTTGGGACTTATACCCCGAAACGTTTTGGACTAAGCATTCATTTACTCCCATCAATTCTTGTTTCAGTGTTCATTTACCCTCTTCATGAAAAGTTATCTGGTGCACTGGATAGACATCTGAAAGTTAGTTTAAACCACACATTCATTAAAGCTTGGTTGTGTTAAAAGCCAAAGCATTATTGATACACTTTTGAGTGTGTTTCCCGGGTATAACCAGTACCTGGTGTATTTTGATGCCCACAGAGCAGGGGTCAAACTCATGACCTCTCCATTACAAGACAGACACCATATCAGTGAATTACACCACTGCGGCTAAAAGTTCTCCTACATCTTTTGTTCAAGGATTCATTTGAGGCGTGTCATGGGAAAATCAGGCTTAATGCATGTGCGTAAAGTGTCATCCCGGATCAGCCTGTGCAGTCCGCACAGGCTAATCTGGGACGACACTTTACGCCTACAGTGGACTTATGTTTAGAAGAGACTTCCTTGAACCAATACATACCATAAAAGCGGAAAGTGTCGTCATTTTCTCAGAAAATGAGACCACCCCAAAATCGAGTGATCTCGAAATATAGTGATGTCATAGTATAGGAGGGTAGTCCAAAAAGTTTGTTTACTAACCGTTGAATTTTTTTGTGAGAGTACTAAATGTTCTCTTCCTGCATATGGTTCGAAAGATAATTTTATTTGCTATTTAAATCGTTAAAATAATATTTGCTCAAATTTATAATGTGTATATTTACGCTATCTTAGTAACCACAGTAACGCAGTACTGGCGCACGCACCTCTTTCGTTGAAACATGCACATTTTTTTCGAATTATATTAGGTGCACACCCGTCAAGGCGCGCGTCTCGCGGTCAGCCAGGAAGCAGATGTATGTTATGTTTGCTGACATGATTGGGATGATTCTCTGCCATGATTCCCTTTTATCTGACATACCCTCAGTTGCCCATTTGTTTACCATACTGTAAAGATATGCAGCTAGAAGTTTCACGAATGCCCCCTTATATCTGACATACCCTCAGTTGCCCAGATGTTGACCATGTTGTCAAGAGAAGCAGCCAGCAGTTTTCCCGAGCTGTTCCAGCAGAGGTTATCGAGCACCTGACCCTCGAGGTGCTCTCCCGCCACCCGTTCCCCACAGTTGAAGATGCACGTCTGCTGCAGGCACCCGCCCGTCTTCCCGAGCACGTTCCACACCCGCACCACCCCGTCGCACCCACTGGGCGGGGTATCAGAGTCATATTAGTGTACAGAACTTTGGATACAGGTTTCCACAAGTTATAAAGTTAGTGCTTAGAGCAAACAGTTTGAGCTGGTCATAGGTAAGAACTAAACACTATCAGAATTCAGTTAGCATATCAATGAACAATGATAAAAACATACCACTAAACTTTTAAATACCGTACAGGGAGATGAAAATGAAAATTTCTATAACAATGTGCCACATGTGAGCTAGGACCAGACCCACCTGGTAGCTAGCAGGGACTTCTTTCTGCTCCAGCAGCACCCACACAGCCGGTTCTGGTGACCTTTCAACTTTGTCACGCTGCAAGGGGTCAGGTCGGTCCCAAGGTCAATCTGGGGGCGTTCAGGGCACTTCTTACCCATTTGAGAGGCAATACACCTGCAATTGAAAGTCTCAATTCTGGTAATTGAATTAAATGTATGCTCCTTTTTTTTAATGATTTTTTTTAACGTTAGCTCTAAATACTAATTACTAAGGTGAATTATAAACATATAACAACAAAACTGAACTTATGATGACTGTACATTTGCATTTTAGGATTTGTCTCCAAAATATGTATAATGAAATGACAACCCCCAATTAATATACCCTGCCCTATGCTGCCCGTTGTTTCCCGGAGGAAAAACATATGAGTCGTGTCATGGGAAAACAAGGCTTAATGCATGTGCGTAAAGTGTCATCCCGGATTAGCCTGTGCATCCCGGCATGGGCTAATCCAGGATGACACTTTCCGCTTTTATGGTAATTTCTGTGTCAAGGAAGTCTCTTCTAAACATAAATCCACTGTAGGCAGAAAGTGCAGTCCTAAATTAGCAGACTGCACAGGCTAATCCGGGATCTGTACAGGTTAATCCAGGACGATACTTCACGCACATGCTTTAAGCCGTTTTCCCACAACATGCCTCATATGTACAAACATATTCATAGCCTGAATCTGAGTATATTTACAGTAATTTAAAGGTACCAAGGTACATTTAATTTAGTAACTTAATAAAAATCCCAAGAAAAGCATCTATCAAAATTGATTTTAAAATTCAATTACAGTGTCAATTCACCATAATTAAAATGTTGTTGAGAGACAAATAAGACTTTATTGAAGAAAGCAATTGATTTAAAATGCTGTAAGTGATTCAGTGTTTTGTAACAGAAGACAACTTAGTTAAGTCCAAATTGCGAAAGGAACACTAACTAATGAGTTGATAGGATGATCCTTTTACACAGAGATTATGCACTGATCATGTATAAAGCATTGGACTAGTACATGCGTAAGAAATGGAGCGGGGGGGGGGAGCAAATAAATAAATCACTTGTCTGTGCAATGTATGGCTGCTTATTTACTTATTTGAGTCATCAGACACTTTTCAACTTCCATGCGTGGCATCAATAAACAATTCCTTGGTAAGTAAAACCTAAGTTGGCATATTTCAGTTTATATAACTTTCACTGCTACCAGATAAAATCATGCAATCAGAAAGTACTGATATGATGTCTAACAACCTCATGGCCTTGGTATTTTTATAGAAAAAATGCAACAACATTAAAACGTTAAGTACAATCAATATGTGACTATAAAAATAATTTGTGAATTAATTTTCCCACAATCATAGTTCACAATTATCGAAATTGCCAAAAATGTATAAGTATGACTAGTTCTGCCCCTGAGCCAGGCCATAGCTACCTGACGAGCTGAGTGCCGGCCCAGCGGCGATACTGCATGTCCACAAACTTGGAGAGTGTGCAGGCAGCCAGGGCATCGATCATGGACACCATACTGACCTGCCGCTCAATCGGGGCCTCCCCTCCTAAAACTGACCAGCAAGAATATATGTTGTAACATACAACTTTTTTCTTAGTTAAGTTTAAACCAATTTTTTAAGTTCCATTGTGTTATAAGCCTGAGACTTATTTAGGCATTTTCAAGTCCGTTTCTTAGTAGAACCAGTAATTGCTGTCTTTTGAGAAAGATCATTTGAATGCTCCCCGGATAGGGATCGAACTCATGACCTGATCGCTAGGTGGACACAATATCCATTACAGCACCGCAAAATTTCTTATTAGCTGGACTTTTGCAAGAAAAAAATTAGAGCTATTGTCGTCGCCCTGTCATCTGCGTCAGCGTCAGTTCAGTTTTTTGGTTAAGTTTTTTTGTCAGAGTCCATTTCTCAGAAACTATCAAAGATATCCATTTGAAACTTCCAATACTTGTTCACTATCGAAAGGGTACTCCATTACAACAAGGCAGGTAACCCTGTGATTGTATTTCCAGAGTTATGTGCCCTTGTTTGGACTTACAACTTTGCTTATTTTGATATTTTTTTTGGTAAATATAGCATTTCTCAATAACTATCAAAGACATTAAATTGAAACTCAAGGTACTGGTATATAGTGCTAACATCATTCTGCAGACAAGAGAAGGTAACTCTTTCAAGGATTTTGCTTGAGTAATTGCCCTTTTTTCAACTTATAAATTTCACTTTAGGTCAAATTTCACAATATCTATAAGAGGCATTGAATTAAATCTCAAAGTACTTGATCACAGTGATGAACTTATTCTGTAGACAAGAGGAGGTAACTATATCAAGGATTTTGGTTGAGTTATTGTCCTTTTTTTAACTTAGATTTTTTTGCTTTAGGTCAAATTTCTCAATATCTATATTAAGAGGTATTGACTTGAGCTTCAAAATACTTCCTGACACTGATAAACTTATTCTATAAACGAAAGCCTAGATTACTATCAAATCTGAGAAAGTCGAGTGTCCAGCATCCATAGGCAGTGCTCTTGAATAAGCTTTTGTATTCACGCTTTTATACTAAAAGTGGGCAAAAACAACTGCACAGTATGATTGTTTCTAATAACTTAGTGATCATGTTCAAGACATAGTACATTGTAACAAAATAAAAAATAATAACAAGAGGGCCAATATTGCACACCTCAACTTTCAAGCTGAATTGTTGAGAAATAACGGTTTAACACTATGACAGGTAAACTTAATGCCAAGCAATGTTTCAGAAGACAGTATAATACTTAAGATCAAGAATTTAAAACACTTAAAACTAATTCAAAATAAAATCATGCCGTAAGTAAATTAGCACTAAGTTACCCTTGGATTGCATGCCGTCGGCCCGCGAGTCGGAAGGTGTTGCGCCTAGGTCACACCGAGCCAGCAGGGCCACCAGTGACCTTGTGACCTCCAGCATGCAACGACGGGACACAGCCATCTCCGAGGGCGACTTCTTGCGCCGGGTACCGGTCTCATTTCCCTTCACTCCACCGAGGGCTGCAGTCAACAGCTCCTAAACGGTCAAGAAAGTCAGCTTTGTTACAGACATCTTAATTAGTTTAACCCCATTTATTTTAGCTCGATTGTGTCGACAGTCGTAGGCTTACTGAGGCATTTTCAAGTCTGTTTCCTGGGCTGATCTAGTACTTGGTGTCTTTTGTGAAAGATCATTCAAACGCTCACAGATTAGAAATCAAACTCACAATCTCCTGATGGCAAGGCTGGCACCATATCCTTTTCACCACTGGGACATCAACTATTGTCTGTCTTTGTCCATATCTAGTTTCTAAATGGATTCGTATCATAGTCAAGATTTATTTACTTAAAAATAGTTACTAGGCAAAACTCATCCTCGTTACAGACCGCTCAATTGAAATATATTTTTGATGTCATTATACCTCACTTTGGTTCCCATTGTAAAATCCCATATACCCATTCCTGCATAATTTTAATATGGAAAGTAATATACCCCAAGCCGCGTATAACTTTTTATATACCCCGCGCCTGGACCAAAATATACCCCGCACGTGGGCCTAAAAATAGCAGCTCGAGTTTTCCGAGAAATCATTATTAGCTAATGATTGGTAGGCGCTTATTAAAATGTATTTAAAAAATCAAAGTCTATGAGTGCTTGATTTTCCAATAATAAACTTAATTTTACTATGTACAACTAGTTTGTTCTTTGAATTACAGTATTTGTGTTCGGTATAATAAAATAAATATCATAGACATGTTGAGGAATATAGTAAATATTGCTCAATGCGAAGGGTATTGTCAACCTCGGCTTTTGGCTTCGGTTGACATCACTCTCCTCGGGGTGTTATATTTACTATACCTCTCAACTGCCTATGATATTGATATAATATCTAGTTTCTCAATGTAGTGTGATGGAAGCAGGAATTGTCACAGTATCTTGGTGGATATTATTGAAAATGAAAAATAAATAAAATGTTCTTTATGTGATAAAGGTGTGCAGTGCTATCACATCTAGCACGTCTGATTATATTCATTTCCTAAAATATGCTACCCATTAGGATCCATGGATGACCAGTTGCAGGTCACATTCTGACCACCTTTCAGTCAGCCAATTACGGTAGAGCCTTGGTTTCATTATTTTAAAAGTGAAAGTAAACAAGAGCTGTTTGTAAAACAGTTATGCCCTCTCTAGGTTATAAGCAATCTTTAAAATATCAAGTTTGGTGAAGATCGGATGAGAACTGTTGGACATAGGTAGTGGAAACCGCTAAAAAAGCCAATTTTAGATAAAATCAAGGGCCATAACTCTGCAGTTCCTGCGGTGTTTTGATTGAACATCAACCTTGGCTAAGATATTATAACCTCAAACATTTTCATCAAGTTTAGTTAAGATCAGATGAAAACTATTAGACTTAGAGAGTGGAAACAAAAGTGGCCTACCGACCAACCGACAGACGGACATTAGCAAACTAATACATCCCTCATAAACATTATTTAAGAGTCGATTTGTGTATCACACCAAAAGACCCCAACAGTTTGTGGTAGAAATAACTAGTATATGAAACATTTCTATGTTATACATAGAAAATACCAAACATGATAGTAAATTACAACACAAAACCAATGACTTAACGATTAAGAAAGCAGCAATTTTACTAGCCGAGATAGATTCTAAATAGCTTTTTGACAATTCCGGGTTTTCTATAAAAAGTAATTGAACGGGCCATCATCAGATCTTCCTGTACACTTTAGTCAGATTGTAATATCTTGGTGTCTACTAATTTACTCACTTGAATACACAGTCGCAGCAGTTGGTTCTGAGCCTTGCTGTTTTCGGCCACAAGGGAGCCAATCGCGGTTGTGAGGTTCTCCAGGAAGCTGGGTGCTGTCCCCTGGCCCTCGTCCTCCGCCCCGGGGCTTGCAGAGACCTGGCCAGCGGCGCACAAACACATGAGACGCACGATTGTCATGATGTCAGAGAGACCCATCTTATCCAGGGCAGCTGGCAGACTGCAGGAGTTGCCACTGAAACACGAGTTAACAAACACCGGGCATGATTAGGCCAAACAAAAAAATTCTGTGTTTCGGTCAATCGGACCCTACCTAGCGAAAGTCCCCCCGACCCTTAAGTTTTTAGCGATGATCGTTTTGAGTGAAATTCGTATTCGTCAGAATTAAGATAATTTTCAATGTTTTTTTTTAACAAAATGTGTTTTTAAAAGCTGTCAGTTGTACCATGCATGGAAATGTGTTGGAAAATTTTTCAATGAAAAACAACAATGCCAAAATAAACCTCAATACTACATGCATGTTCTATCTGCAATTTTCGTAACAGTTACCTGTTTATTAATACAAACTGTAGCAAATAATGCAGGAGAAAACTGGTTAAATCTTTCAAACCTGATTAGGAAGATTTCAGAAAATCTCAATTATACTGGTCACTCAGAACCATTAAGCTTGCAAGTACATATATTAGATAATATGAACAGAATCTTTCATCACCCATTAGGCTGTTCCAGTCATTTTTATTGGACCTTTTACAGATATACCGAGTTGTCTTAGCTCTGTCAGAGACTGCATGGTATACCATTTTATCATCGTGCATGCATGGACGAAATAAACCCCCATGGAATAAACTTTGCTTTATTTCAACACTGTGGTGATAAGGCAAACACGCGCAGTATAATGACATCATCTTGTTGATTTTGTGACGTAATTTTGTGTTTTTCGTAATATTTAGTGCGTTTTCTTTGGTTTATTTTTAAAATATAGACGGAAAATGATGGGATAAATAGAATACTAGGAAAGTGTTGAATAAAGATACGTTTATTTGCTTGGCACAAAAACGTGAACCACTCTCCAAGGCTCATGGGTTTTCTAAGCCTCCCTAAATAAACTTATCTTTACTCAACACTAATCTAGTATTCACTATATTACACGCTTTATTGGGCCTATTAATTATTGGCAAATTGACACTTTCCAAAATTCTGCCACAGATTTCAAAAATAAAAGTATGCTATAAATAAAGAAGCAAAAAAAACACACACTCCTGACACAGTAATATGTTAGAAATAATGTGAGGTTAACTAATCAATTCAAACAGTTGAAATTATAATGGTTTGAAATTATTTTTGTTGATTTTTGAAAATATGTGAATCTTTTACTTAATGCTAGAAATACACAGTAAACAAGAGCTGTTTGTAAAACCATTATGCCCCCTCTAGGTTAAAAGCAATCTTTAAAATATCAAGTTTGGTGATGATCGGATGAGAACTGTTGGACATAGGGAGCGGAAACTGCCAAAAAGGCCAATCTTATATAAATCAAGGGCCATAACTCTGCAGTTCCTGGGGTGTTTTGGTTGTTCATTGAACTTGGCGAAGATATTATAACCTCAAACATTTTGATCAAATTTGGTGAAGATTAGACGAATAATGTTGGACTATGAGAGCAGAAACCACAAAAACAGTCAACTGTATATAATTCAAGGGCCATAACTCCATAATTCCTGCGGCGATTTGGCTGATTATCGATCTTGGCCGAGATATTATGCCCACAAACATTTTCTGCAAGTTGGTGAAGATTGGATGAAAACTGCTGGACTAATATTGAAACGGCTAAAATGGCAAATTTTAGATAATTCAAGGACCATAACTCCACAATTCCTAGAGCGATTTGGCTGATTATCGAACTTGACTGAGATATTATTCTGATAAACATTTTCATGAAGTTTGGTTAAGATCGGATGAAAACTGTTTGTCTTAGAGAGCGGAAACAAAAGTGTTATACCGACAGATAGACCTGCATCAGCAAACCAATATACCCCCCCATCTTCCATGGGGGGCATAATTACATAAGCCCAGCTGACCGAGTTGTAAGCATAACAGACTTTTGATCTGGCAATCTTAGGCAATCTCCAGCAGAGGGATTCTTTAATCTTTTTATGCTTTCTTGATAGATTATTTAAGTTGGTTAGTGCTGGTGCTTTAGTTTTTGTTGATATATATTCTTTTCAATACGCAAATCTGTGAACAAGTCCCTTACTACCTACCTGCCAGCAAGCACATTCAGTGCCTGGAGGAGCACTGTGCGGGCGATGACGACCTGGGTGGCGCGCGTGGTCTCGTGCACAGCCCGCAGGCGTTCCTCACTGGTCTTCAGGCCAGCCACCTGCTCAGGCAGGGAACGCTGTTTGCTGTCCAGGGTCGGGGAAGACTGGCGCGTACCTGCACATATCATATCGTGGTTATAGTCCCCAACAAGGTTGGAGTGGCGTAATGGTGTCCGCCTTACGCAGTGCGGGAGGTTGTGAGTTTGATCTCTACTCTGGGAGCATTCAAATGATCATTCTGAGACACCATATACTTGTTCTACCTAGGAAACAGACTCAAAAGTGTCTAAATTCAGTGTTTTTTTAGGGCCAATTTAGGGCCGAAATTCCACCCCGTTCCCCTGCTGAAAAAGTATATATTTTTCCCCTATATTTACCTTACACTTCCCCTCAGAATGTTAGGTCCATTTTGAATTTTTTTTGACCAAAATCGGACAAAAATTGGTTAAGATGGAGGGGTTTTCCTAAACAATCCCAGCAATTTGTAATCAAACCAAGTTAATCTAAGTTATCACTTGTAGGAAAACAATTCATTAATGTTTTATATTAATGCAGAATATAAACATGTAATAATGCTTTCCTAAAAACCAAAATCCCCTTTTGCCGTAAAATTCCCAATCTGAATTCCCACCTTTGCCCCCAAAGGTGAAAAAAAAACCACTGCAATTAGGCTCTGAATTTCCACACAATCAAGCTTCAATAACAAGGTTTAAACCAAAATGACAATATACAGGTATATGTACATAACACTCAAAATTCTTCACTCAGTCAGTTGCTGTTCAAAATTATGGAGGAATACTTTTGCAATGATATTTATGGATATTAATTTTCAGTATGCAATACAAGATTCGAAAATTAACTTCTGGTCCTACTGAGTGCGTTGTTAGGCATGGAAATAAATACATTATCAGTAATCAATATTTACAACTTCCTGTAGAATATAATCCACAAATACTTCATCCAAAGAATAATCACAGATAACTTAATATGGAACTAATATAAATAATCATATGTACCTAAAATGATCCATTTAACTCAAGCTAAACTTATTCATTTACTGAAGGAAATATAAGTACATTAAATTATGCACTCTAACATGGCATGCAGCTAGTTATTCATAGATAAAGAAGGAAATCAACCATGGGTTATTCTGCAACAAATTATGGGCGGAGCCTAATGTTTTGAAAATAGTTCCGGAAAATTTGACCTGTTCCGTATAATGCCTACGCTAAAACACATGATAGCAAAATTGTGACAAATCATTTCTGCATTATGTAGCGCAATAAAACCACATGTGTACTACTTATATTTTACATTTACGTTTTGTTAATATGATTTTAATTTGCATTTGATAGCATAATATTTTCATGTATTTATCAAGAAGCATGACGTCATTCGCTCAATGTTTATCAATAAAGCTGACGTCATTTTGAATTGTTATGATTATGTTATTGACGTCACTGAAACGCACGCGTGAATGTACTTCGCAGGAAATGGGCCGAGTATAGTTAAATATAGTTCTGATTCATAACCTATTTTATATAACATAGAATCAAAATAATTGATGAGTTAGCATTGTTTATTGCAGTAACAACCAAAAGTTTGTCGTTCAGATGCTTGTTATCAACCACTCGCGCCTCTTGGTTTAATTCCTACGCCTCTGAACTCCAAACCGTTGGTTATTACTGCAATAACCAACAGTTACCCGTCAATTATTTCTTAAATTAACTATCGAAGATCTTAAAATAAAATGTATACAAAATGTCAGCAAAAGGTGTCATAACATACCAGATGAAGAGTCCTCTTCTGCCAATGGCTTCATGCACTGTGAACCCAGGGGGTCAGGCTTGGGGAATGTCACGGGGTCAGGGGTCGGGGACTTGTCTGAGAGCCCCAGGAGCTGATGAAGTTTCTCTGGGTTGTCCAAGCACAGCAGGGCACCATCTGTTTCCCCAGGGCACAACAGCTCTGTCAGAAACATGGGGGTATAGGGGTCGTATTACAGAAACATCTTTAGTTTCTCTTACAATACAAGTATTTTCACTTAAGTTAAATGTAATAATTGTAAAACCACATACAAATTTGCTAATCACTTTACAGTTAAGTAAAAAAAAAAAAGAAGATAATTATGATGATTGATAATTAATATACTCTTAACACAATACCATATACATGTGAAATAAAACTTAAAAATATCATATATATGTCAATGGTACAATATTACTGAAGATGTTTCTGTAATACAGCCCCAGGCTGATTACATGATTACAACAAACATACACATTTGTAAATTTCTAAGCTTACTGGCTCCATACAAGGGTTCACATTAATTAAAATAAGGCAACCAATATTGCGGGACAATAGTTCTATCAATAATCTGCTTAACAAATTTTCTGCTACTGTTTTTATACAGGGCTAAACTCAATATAAAATAAATGGCCCATATAAAGAAATAGCTCCATATCTGTGCAGGCCTAACCAGCAATGCTACCCACCAGTCCTACTAACAGTTAACATGTACTAAACATTACCTGGTACCCACTGACAGCTGGGTAGCAGTATTGGGGCATTCATAAGGCAGTTAAATTATTAATACAACCCTTGGCGGATCCGTGGTCTAGTGGTAACGCACTCGCTTCACAACCCAGGGGTCACAGGTTCGAACCCCCCGCTACACCCTAACCTACTAACTCGTCTTTCGCATGAGACATTAAACCGAGGTGCAGTGTGCTTCACACCGGGCACTAAAAGACCCAGGGTCGCCTCTGGAATGGGGCGTCTCCTGTATCGTGCCCTATCCCTCGTACCCAACTAACAAGTCTTCTGGGGGCGAAGGCCATATCGGAGAGAATCACGGTGCACTTGATAAAAATGTATTACGCACACACATTACAACCCTAACCAAGCACTTGATGCCATTCACACATAAAATGAACAGTTATGAACTCCATACTGTATGTGAGTATGGTAATGTTTATTTTTAATGATTTGTCATTATTATAAGTTTTTGTAATACTGAATACAAATTCAGTAGTTGTCCATCATTTAACGTACAGTCGAATCGCGATTATATGAATAGGCACCGAACCGCCGTGATTGATTGTATAATCGCATTTTCCATCATTTAACGTACAGTCGAATCGCGATTATATGAATAGGCACCGAACCGCCGTGATTGATTGTATAATCGCATTTTCCATAAAATCGATCTTTCCTAAATAATACGAAACGTTGTTCTATAGTTTCACTAATGGTGTATAATATGACCCACAATCATAAAACAGTAATACTACATGTTCATTATAATAAAATAAATATCAAACAGGTTGCGTTTAAATATTTATTCAAATAACAATGATTATTTATATATACATAATAATTTTAAAGAACAAGACCATAAACAAACAAACCATATATGCTCACAGTTATTAAAGTACAATGTACACGTATTACAAAGAAGCACGACACTCCTCCGATAACACTTCAATTATGGGAAACAACAGATGGCAGGCACAAGTAACGGTTGTCACACAATGAAGTGTGAAAACAACCGGCAGTTGGCGATTCGTACAATCGCGCCTTTTAAACATTTTTTACACATTATGGGACGGTGATAATTGTTTCGCACAATTGCATCTTTCTTATCGCAATTTGTATAATCGTATCTTTTTTTACATTGAGTAAAGAAGGAAAAACGAAGGGACCACCGCACTTGTTCGTAGTACGTCATTTAGTATAATCGCAATTCGCATAATTGCCATTCGACTGTATTTTCATTATTCGGTTCCATTAAAAAATAGCTCAGAATCATTTAACATATTTTTCGGATTCTGTTCCATCTCAAACAGCTCAGAATATACTGATTGCTGTAATGACATTGATTAATAAACATTTGTGACCCCAGTATGTACCCCACCTAGCGTGAGTGAGGAGTCAGAGCTATCCTGGAACTCGTCTCGATTAGCCTCAGACTGGTTCCCTACTGCCTGCCCCCCTGACTGGGAGACAGCCAGGTACCGGTTGTGGCACCCCGGACACAGCAGGTAGAACGGGTGACCGGTTCCACAGACACCGCCGAACCAGCCACTGCAGTAGCTGCCATTGCTTCGGTAGCCATGGTTGTCGCAACTTCCTGAACAAGACATGTGCGTATAGTATGGATACAGTGTCTGTCCTAGACGTACAAGCAAAATACAATTGTTACATAATTGTGTCTGTATTTCTTTCATAAATGTATCAGCAAATATACATGTACAAGACTTGTCGAGGTAAATGACAAATGCCCCCAAAGCAAGGTTCAACTAAATATGATGACATAATTATGGTATGCTCTCCATAAGACAATTGAACAAAGAACCAAGTCCATTAATAAAATAAAAGTTAAGGTTCTTGCCCTCTGCACTTCCTCTCAATCCCCTCCGTTAATATGAAATGTTAGTCCCCTCCCTTTATTAGGAATAGAAGTAATGTTTCGCTGACGAAAACATATGAGGCGCATCATGGGAAAACCAGTCTTAATGCATGTGCGTAAAGTATCGTCCCGGATCAACCTGTGCAGTCCGCACAGGCTAATCCGGGACAGCACTTTCCGCTTTTATGTTATTTTCTGTTTCAAGCAAGTCTCTTCTAAACATAAATCCACTGCATACGGAAAGTGCCGTCCTGGATTAGCACATCTAATCTGGGACGACACTTTACGCACATGCATTTAGTCCGGTTTTCCCAGCACGCGCCTCATATTAAGAAAATGGTAATGGTTCTTGTACTCGACTTATATTATCGTTCTTGTAACAGGCTTTACATCTACACAGACAGACTGACTAAGAAGTGGATACTGTCGCAGTTGTAAAGATAACATTAAGAAGATCAAAGTGAAAAGGGGCAAGAATCCTTCTGAGTGCCCCAGGCACTTCAGTGACTTTTTTAAATCTAGAATGCCAAGACACATGGAATCGGGAAAACAGCATGAAAATTCCCAAAATTGGGGGAAATATAGCACTGCTAAATTCCTTAAAAACTACTGTAAATCATTTCAATTGTAGGTCTTTGTCCAGGGCAAACAGCCCAATTCTGGCACAAAACAGGGATGGCGCAATCAATTGTCCGTATTGCCCAGCTTGTCCCAAGGCACGTACTGGGCCCATATCCACAAAGCTCCTTAGGAAAATCTTAACTTATGTGCGACTTAAGTCAAAATTTCAAATACCATTTTCAATGTAAAAATCATTATTTTATTATTTAAATACGGTACCATTAGAAGCATCTTTTGAATCTTAACCAGAATAAAACAGTTTAACAGAAAAGAAATTTTAAAAGAAATGGCCACAGACTTAAGGAATTTTATAATTTTAAAAAATTTACTTAAGTTTTCCCTGAGGAGCTTTACGCACCCAGACAATTGAAAATTTGCCTCAATTTGCGAACAGCATTTGTCAAAAACGGACAAGATTAATTTTGCAATCTCTAAAAACATAACCAAAAACATGTTGTTTGTTTGGATTTTTCGCCGTATTCAACAGTATTTAAGTCATATAACTGCGGTCAGTTAACCTACTCACTTTTCCTGGGTAAGCTGGTTTACCAGTACTACGTGCACATACTTATGCCAGTAACTGACAACTGCCCAACTTGAATCAGAAGTAGGGGGAGAATGGCCATAGAAATAATTTCATGACCAATCCCCACACAAGTTATGTGGCCAGGCTGGGAATCGAACCCGCGATCCTAAAATGTGTAGTCCAGCGCTCTACCAACTGAGCTAGCTGGCCCGGCTAAACCAAAAATATTACTGCACCTCCACAGCCAGGGTGGTTGGTCTTCATATGCCTGTTAAAGGTGAAGGTCCTCTCCTCGCACAGGTCACACACCACCGATAGATCATCCTCCAAGTCTCGTCTCTAAACACAAAGCAAGAAATGTTAGCCCAGCGGAGTTGACAGTGCCAGATATGAATGGGGCAGAACGGTGAGTTTTACATCATTGGTATTAATTCTAACTGGACTGAAGAACCGCTCGTTATCAGATATACATTTCTCGAATGATTTTTTTTAAAACTACAGATGATAGTTGCCATTTTAAAACGTGCACCGAATTTACAATGATGAACTGTTGAAATGTGTGCATTATACACAGAGTTTTATGTTATGTTTAAGCATTCATATGCAAAGAAAATAAGGTGATTATGAATATGATACGTTAAGAGACAATTTTCTGTTATTGTTTTTTGTAAATGCATTTCTCCCTCATTTTCATCCATCTTGTATTTGCCCTTTTTGGACTGAAAGTTGTAATGTTAATATTCTCCGACAGATTTGTACATGTTCCGGACTTTGGACAAATATTGGACAATATTCGAGCAATTTTTAGGAGTAATAATCATACAAGTCCCAAATGATGACATACCAAAGCAGTAAACAGGTCTAAAGTTTCTCGGTTTTCGAAGTTGAAGATGTCGTCCATGGTGACATCACTGGCCAGTTCTTCCTGAAGGTCGCAGAGTTCATCGTAGAGGTCAAGCACTGACCGCCTTTCACCCTCCGCTTCGTGACGTGACCGCTCACTACGCTCACGTCTATCATTGTTTTCTACAACAGATTTACCGGTATTCCACTTACAGATGATTTAATGAAAACAGTATTACGTCAGCAAAATGATTAACAAGAGGGCCACGATGGCCCTAGGTCGCTCACCTGAGTTTAAGGCATCATAATGGCTTATAACAAGAGGGCCAAATGGCATGAAACCACTTACCTGAGTATATAGATCTCGGTCTTGCAGTTTCATGAGAAGATTTGTATAGTCAAAATAAAACATGTGACCCACAGGGAGAGGCCACTTTCTACTCCAGGGGCATAATTTAATAATATTTGTAGAGGACCACTATACAATTTTCATGCCAAATATGAAACCTCTGGGCTTTGCGGTTTCAGAGGAGGAATCTTCTCAAAGCCCACTTTCCATATAAGTCTATAGAAACCAGGTGACTCCATGGTGGGGCATCTTTTTACTCCAGGGGCATCATTTGAACAATATTTGTAGCGGACCACTATAAAATGTAACATACAAAATATGAAACCTCTGGGCCTTGCAGTTTCAGAGAAGATTTGTAAAGTCCACTTGCCGTATAAGTCTATACAAACCATGTGACCCCGGGGCGTGGCTAGGATTGACTCCACTGGCATAACTTGAACATTCTATGTAGAGGACCAATATAAGATGTTAGATACTAATTACAAAACCTCTGGGCCTTAAGGTTTCAGAGAAGAAACTTTTTAAAGTCATTTAAGTCTATACAAACCAAGTGACCCCTGGGTTGTGGCCTCTTTTTACCCAAAGGGCAAAATTTGAACATTCTTTGTAGAGGACCACTATACAATGTTACATACCAAATACAAAACCTTTGGGCCTTGCAGTTTCAGACGAGATTTTTACAGTCCACTTGCCAAATATAAGTCTATATAAACCATGTGACCCCCAGGACGTGGCCAAGTTTGACCCCAGGGCAATAATTTAAACAATCCTTGTAGATCACTACACAATGTTATATACCAAATACAAAACATCTGGGCATTGCAGTTTCAGAGAAGATTTTTAGTCATTTTGCTATTTAAGTCTATATTAACCATGTGACCCCCGGGGCATAGTCACTTTTTACCCCAGGAGCATTATTTGAACAATCTTTGTAGAGGACCACTATACAATGTTACATACAAAATATGAAACCTCTTGGCCATGCAGTTTCATAGAAGAAGATTTTTGAAGTCCACTTGCCATATAAGTGTAAAGAAACCATGTGACCCTCAGGGCGTGAACAGGTTTGATCCCAGGGGCATAATTTAAATAATCATTGTAGAGGATCACTTTACAACGTTACATATATTAAACCTTGGGGCCTTACAGTTTCAGAGGAGAAGATTTTAGTCATTTCGCTATTTAAGCCTATATAAACCATGTGACCACCAGGGCGTGGCCAGATTTGACCCCAGGGGCATCATTTGAACAATCTTTGTAGAGGACCACTATACAATATTACATACCAAATATAAAACCGCTGGGCCTCACTTTTTCATAGGAGAAGATTTTTAAAGTCATTTTGATATTTAAGCCTATATAAACCATGTGACCCCCGGGGCATGGCCAGTTTTGGCCCCAGGGGCATCATTTGAACAATCTTTGAAGAGGACCACTAGAGGATGCCACACACCAAATATGAAACCACTGGGACTTGCGGTTTCAGAGGAGAAGATATTTGAAGTAATTTTGCGATTAAAGTCTATATAAACAATGTGACCCCCGGGGCGTGGTCAGTTTGGACCCCAGGGGCTTCATTTGAACAATCTTTGTAGAGGACCCCTATAAAATGTTACCAATCAAATACCAAACCTCTGGGCCTTGCGGTTTCAGAGGAGAAGATTTTCAAAGTCATTTAGCTATTAAGGTTTATATAAACCATGTGACCCTCGTGGCCAGTTTTGACCCCAGGAGTATCATTTGAACAATCTTTGTAGAGGACCACAATACAATGTTAACAACCAAATAACAAACCTCTGGGCCTTGCGGTTTCAGAGTAGAACATTTCAAATTCATTTTGCTATTTAAGTCTATATAAACCATGAGACCCCCGGGGCGTGGAAAGATTTTACTCCAGGAGCATCATTTGAACAATTTTTGTGGAGGACCACTATACAATGTTACATACCAAATATGAAACCTCTGGGCCTTGCGGTTTCAGAGGAGACGAATTTTAAAGTCATTTTGCTATATAAGTTTATATAAACCATGTGACCCCTGGGGTGTGGTCAGTTTTGACCCCAGGGGCATCATTTGAACAATATTTGTAGAGGACCACTACAGGATGTTACATACAAAATATGAAACCACTATGCCTTTCGGTTTCAGAGGAGAAGATTTTTGAAGTAATTTTGCTATTTAAGTCAATATAAACAATGTGACCCCCCAGGGCGTGGCCAGTTTTGACCCCAGGGGCATCATTTGAACAATCTTTGTAGAGGACCACTATGCAATGCTACATAACAAATATGAAACCTCTGGGCCTTGTGGTTTCAGAGGAGAATATTTTTAAAGTAATTTTGCTATTTAAGTCAATATAAACAATGTGACCCCCGGGGCGTTTGCCAGTTTGACCCCAGGGGGATCATTTAAACAATCTTTGCAGAGGACCACCAGAGGATGCCACATACTAAATATGAAACCACTGGGCCTTGCAGTTTCAGAGGAGAAGATTTTTGAAGTAATTTTGCTGTTTAAGTCTATATAAACAATGTGACTCCCGGAGCGTGGCCAGTTTTGACCCCAGGGACATCATTTGAACAATCTTTGTAGAGGACCCCTATACAATGTTACCAACCAAATACCAAACCCCTGGGCCTTGCGGTTTCAGAGTAGAAGATTTTCAAAGTCATTTTGCTATATAGGTCTATATAAACAATGTGTCCCCCGGGGCGTGGCCAGTTTTGACCCCAGGGGCATCATTTGAACAATCTTTGTAGAGGACCATTAGAAGATGCCACATACCAAATATGAAAGCTCTCAGCCATGCAGTTTCAGAGAAGAAGATTTTTAAAGTTTTCACTTTTAAAATCTATTTTTAGCTCTGGTGACCTACATATGCAGCGGACCAAAACGATTTGAACAATTTTGAAAGAGTCACCCAAGGATCATTCCTGTGAAGTTTGGTGAAAATCTGCTCAGCGGTATAGGAGATGTTGTTTGAATGAAAATGTTGACGCACGACGGACGAAAGGTGATCACAAATGCTAACCATGGGCATGTTGTGCTCAGGTGAGCTAAAAATAGTTTGAATGTTATCATTACAAACTATGAGAAACCTCTAAATCAGCTGTCTGACATCTTGACCCGTATACCACATAATCAAATCTTGCTATAAACTCTTAAATAAATGAGAACAATGCAGTGATTTAGTTAAAAAATATACTTTTATACATCCTTAATAAAATTACACAATTTAAAATAAAAAAATATGAAAATATGATTGAGGTGTATTTTGTCAGACACCCAGACTTTTGGTCAGACACGTCCGACTGTCTTAATAGGTTTTCGTATCGTCTGGCTTTACCAGAAGTCATAATAGCCAAAGGCTACTAACATTTCTGATATTATTAAATAATGGGGCATATTTTCACACATTTCCTGGTAAATTATTTCTAAATGGCAGGGATTTTTGCAAAATCAAATAATTGGGCTACTAATTTGTATTTCTTTGCATCCGCCTAGACGCTGTCTAATGGTCAGTGTTCACCAATGGCATGTCATCACAGTGACTTCTTACCGATGTTGGAGAGGAAGCTGCGGATGTCCCGATGTCGGGACCGTGCCAGGACACGGGGGCGGCGCATCATTCCCGGTGGATCCTCCACATCCTCAATTAGAAACTCTGACAGGTCCACGGGGTCACTGGCCGACACACTGCCCCTGCAGAGACACAACACACATTTAATGTAAATGACTCACTTTAAGCAAAACACTTTTGAACTATTTACAAGGTGTCTGAAAAAAACACAATTTGTTTGGGACCAAAAGAAATGGATTTAATTTACTGGGCAAAAAAAACTATTTGTAGGGTTGATAGTGGTAGAGCTATTTATAGGGTTTATAATGGTAAGGTACTGATAAAAATGCTGCTCCTTACGTAATGCTTAAGTCACAAATAGAAAGGGCGCCATTCTATTTTAACCAAGAGTAAAGCATCAGTGATTTCTGGAATCTGACGGGCGGTGCACAAGGCTTATATTGTTTCCTTCGCATGGTCACAAATCAAGCGGGAGCCAGACAGTTTTTGCTGACTGACATGGGGAACAAGCAGTTTGAGGCACCGGGTGGCAACTGGCCGATGAGTGGACAGCGCCTGTGTAGTGTACATGTGAATTGGACGGTCGCTGTGCAGGATTGTAGATGATTGCAACTTAAATTTATTGAAAGAGGTACCATGCACATGCAAGCCATTTGAGCCACAACCTGTACAGGAACGGCCCAATACCCTGACAATAACTGTACACTGTGCCTTTACGGGAAGCCACAGTTGCTGTTGAAATCGGGCAAGTAGAAAAATCATATGACCTCCGTGACCAGTAAGAAATCGTCTGGTTACCTTAACTTTTAAGTAGTCCTAAATCTTCGAAGGGTCCTGTCTAATGACAAAATTGTCAGCTACCTCTGCCCAATTGCAAATGCTGCCCAGCCAGTGCCGCCAAATGTTGCCCCATTTGGGTTAACCAGAGTTCCTTAATTAAACCAGAGCATTAACAAGCTCCCACAATTCAACATGTAATGTCATATAAAGTACAATATGTACTAGCATACACAATATACCTGCTGGGTACTTCCTGGAGACTGGGCTCAGAGCTGGGCTCCCTCTGAGAGGTCCCGGGGTCAGCAGGGGTCACAGACGGGGCCGCATAGGGGCCGGCTTCTTGGGGGTGCTCTATCATCCACGTGGCCAGGCTGTTAACTGCCTGTGTCGTGACCTCCCACTGGTCCACACCTGCAAATATGAAGCACAGATGTACACTTGTCAAGTGGGAATACTGTGTTGCAGTCATTTCAACAGGTACTGATGTTCAAGCCATTCCAAGAATGATGCGCAGATAAAGAGGTTATCTTGATCTTTCTTGCAAAACAACTTGTACTCCTACATACTCTTTACAATTATGCTCAATCATAAAGCCCCACTGGTAAGCTTTTTTAAAGTAAAATTAGCAAAGAAATCTCTTCTACCAGTCGTCTAATTATATTGTCGATCTGAATAATCTACCCATAAACACATTTTCTTTTCGTAATCTAAATTAATCGTTAACATTTTTTTCTCAATAGTCAACATTTACTATATCAATGATCGAATACCCAGTTTTGAGTATGAAGGTTAGGCCAAAAAAATAAATATTTGTGTGCTTAGTGCAGTGGTCTCAAAAAAGTTAGGTATGGTAGGGATTGAGATTAAAAAAAACTTTTTTGTTAAGTATAGCCATAAAATCGTACAGTTCACCAAGATGCTTACTTAATATACAACCAAAGCATATAGAATGCCTTTTCGACACGGATTATCTAGTTAATCACCATTAACTTGCTTGAAAAATAAAAATCTGATGAATTTAGATTTATTGGGAAACGATCGTCTGTAACAACTTTAGGGTCGGGACATTTCCGCTAGGTAGGGTGAGGTTGCCCCAAACACAGAATTGTTTGGCCTTGGCTGACCTGTTTCATCGAGGGCCTGTTCGACGTGTGTGAAGGAGAAGCCCATCTCTATAAGTGGTGTGTATATGGGTGGCAGGATGGAGGGGGACGGGGTGCGCTGGGCTCGCCTCTTCTGCCTCAGGGCGGGTGGTGGTGGGGCCCCAGGGCTGGTGTACTGGGGGGGTGGGGGACCCCTCAGGGGTGGGGCTGGGGCTGGAACGCTCACAATGGCCTGGAAGGAGTGCATAGAAACAGTCAGTCAAACATCTTACAAATTTTTGAATGAACTTTTACAAAGCAATTAAGAATATGATTACAAAATGTGTCTCATTTATCTACTTGAAATCTTCAGACAAAAATGCATCATCCATTCTTCATTATATGATATATATAATATACAAATGAATAATTAGATGCTTAGAGAAACTTAAATCATATTAAAAAAATCAAACATAAAACCACGATATCTTACTCTAATTTAGTAACGTTATGTGAATAGTAACTGTTGAGGCTGCCATGGTACAAAATGTAACAGACCTGTGTGAAGAGACGCGGTAGCTGGGGAGTCTGGTTTCCGGACAGACTGGTTCCATCCTGCTCAGTATGGTTCACGAAGTGACGCAGACTGCGTACCCTGCCTCCACGAAGCAGACCGCTGTCCACTGACCTGCAGGAAGAGTCAAAGGCTATGCGTGAAACTGTTGAATCTGATATAGAAATGTTAAACAGTTATGACAGTTTCACGCTCAACCCTCATAACCCTTCTCGAAAAAGTGTATTTAATACGCATTTAATGCTTATTCAACGCTGCGGTATTGGCACCATATTTTTTCTGCGTTTAATACACATTTAATACATTTCAAACTGCAGAAAAAATACACTTATTACATAAATAAAGTGTATTTTTTCTGCATTTTTTCCTGCATTAACACACTTAAGTGCATTTAAAGTGTATTTTTCTCCTTGAAAAATACTGTATATCTTCAAAAAATACGCTTAATTGTTTTGAAACTGTATTTTAAGTGTAGTTTCTAGTGCATTAATATACTTTTTTGTGAAAAATGCAGAAAAAGTACAGAAAAAATACACTTAGTGTACTAAAAGTGTATTTAATTCGCATTTAACGCAGAAAAAATACGGCGCCAATACCGCAGCATTTAATATGCATTGAATGCGTATAAATACACTTTTTCGAGAAGGGAATGGCAGCAAATATGATCGCACAACAAAAATAGTGGGGTGAAATAAAAAATACAAGATATTCATCACAATTATATTTGGTTTTAAGATGCAGAAAAATAAACGAAGAACCTTTCATGAGAAACAAAAATTATTTAAGTTATTAAATCTTGAAAAGTAGAAACCAACAACATTTATCTCTGCATGAAAGCTAAACCAATGTGGGACACCAAACTTAAGAATCAGCAAAAAAATGCATTAAATGCAGTTTGCAAAAGTGTAGGTATGCCTGTACCCAGTTCTGATGAACCGCAGTATAGAGGTCTGCTGCAGTGACCTCTGGGGGTCCTGGTCCTGACCCTGTTGCCGTGGAAACAGCTGATAGATGGAGGGCTTCCCCAGGGGAGGAGCCAGCTTATCACTGCTGTGTGGGAACACATCCGAGCTTGAGAGCAGGGGAAGGTACTTCTCTGCAAGTTTTAGGCAAAAGGAAGTTATATCTATATTAATACTCATTACATTTTTAGATTTGCTTCATAGAAAATGCAGTGGTGTAATGGATATAAAGTCTGCCTTGTGATCAGGAGATTGTGTGAACGATCCCTACTGATAGGAAATTTAGCTTAATTCCGCAAGTACTGGTTCTACCCAGCAAAGTCTTGGAATGTTCGGAACCCACCGGAAATAACTTCCAGGCTATCATGGGCTGCCGTATTTAACTAGTAGTTCTTCAAATTCATTAAACAGTTTGAAACAAAATAAAAGTTCACTAAAACAATTAATTGTCTTATCCCTTCATGGTATTTAATAATTGGCTGTACTTTGAAAAATGCTCAAGTTAGTATTCAAAAGAAATCATGTATTATTTTCCACACACATATTCCAGTGAGAAGCTCACCTTTGAGTACAGGTAGGTTGGTCTGTGTTTCAGCATGCACAGCTACTGTGAGTCTCTGAAGCATGGTCCATGTGCGGTCCAGCTCCTCCCCACCCACCGGTCTCTTGAACGGGGACGGACTGGCCGCAAACACGATCAGCCGTCTCATGAACCCGCAGATGACCTGCTTCATGTCTTCGTCTTTCCGAATCACCGTCCCGTCGGCCAGGGCCTTGTTGCTATCGGCAACCAGATCTGATTTCGGAACTAACAGCATTTCTCCATATTTCTGACTAGATAAAACACACTGGACGGCTTTCATTGCAGTTATTTGCAACGAAGAGAATTGCAGAGCAGACAATTCTTTTTCAACAGCTGACTTTGTCTCTCTCTTAAGCTTTCCTAAGCCCTGCATATTGTCACTCAGAGGTTCAGTTAGTTCTTCTGAAGCACTTTCAGGCACAGCTGACTTTACATCACCCTGCAGCCTCCCACCCTCAGTTCCAGGCCTATCAGCATTTCTCGACAGCCTAGATGCTTGGACAGTCCGACTCCCATCATTCATCTGTTCTTCCATCACACACTCCTCCTGGAGGGCTCTAGCCAGATACTCATCATAGGCGTTGTCGTTGTCAGGCAGCCCCAGGGTCTCTCTGGGCTCCCTCGTGGCTCCCAGGTCAACTTGACTTGGGGTCACAGTCTGACTGGGTGTTCTGTCTAACTGGGTCAGGGATGGCAATCCAGATATCCCTGTCAACCAATCAAAGTATTTATTGCTGAACCAATCAGAAGAAAATAATCAAAATAAAAGACGAGACTCATTTTTTTCAATCAACAAAATCAGATACTTGTGTTGAATGCATAACGAGCAAAGTGTGTACTAAGTACAAATGCATCAAACAAACAAGGTTGTAACACATGTAATCTTTCGTTTAAAGAAATGTTAATAAAAAAAAAGATATTGTAACCTTTTCGAAACATTCCATAAATTTTTGTTACAATAAAATACCATAATATCCATAGAATAGGCATTCAAAGTCATAACATATACCACAACCAGACGGCTGTTATATGGCTGTTATATACCACCCAGGGGGGTGGATACTTATAGGTTAATACACGGCTATGGTGCGCCTTTAGGCCGTATCGGTGCACCTTCGGCAGTATTGGCCCAAGTGTTTTAACCTTTTTTATTACATACCTTAAACGCAAGTCAATTAAGCAACATTTTAATTAGTTACATTAATTTATTTAACCAAAATACTGTTCTTATTTCAACAAATACATTAAAATACGTTTAGCTCCTCTGTCGGAATTTCAAACAATTCTCTCTCTTCACCCTTACTTTGAAGTCATTTGTTTTACCAGATTAACGTCCAATTTCATTTTTCTTTTGGTATTTTTATCTTTCATGGAATTGGCAAATTCATAGGTATCAATTTCTCGCTCATTGTCTTGAATATTGCCATCCAATTCCAACAAACGTTCTGCAAAAACGTTAAGCGTACGCACTGCAGCGGCCATTTTGACGTTGCTAAGTGCAGTTATAACGTCTCCGCGCGGTTAACAATGGCACGAGAAATCGACAATATGCCCGTATTTCGGCACACCAGAAGTACAAAAAACCCTAATTTGGCACACCACTTGTGTATGCCTGGCACTTTGAAAACTGTATCCGTTAAAAATTAACGTAAATGTGTTACTATTTAAAGTAAGGTATGTAATAAAAACAACTACATGGCCATCACTGGCACACAGAGGTCCTAACAGTCTCTGAGAAAGTCACCATCCATTACTGGCCACTTGTAATATCTTAATTACTGGCCTAAACCCCATTTTACTGGCCATCCAAAAACATTTAGCTTCCAATGTAGTACTTGACCAGAATTTTTCACCAGCCAAGAGGGTCAGTGTTCTGGTCATTTTTCCTGGACCTCGCACAGTTTTACTGGCTTTGTCCGCGATCTGACAGACTTTTGCTGAGACTGCATAGATTCCTTACCCAAGGAGTCAGGCTGGCTGTGGGCAGTGTGAAAGCTGCTAGAGGGGGTGGGGATGGTACCCGAGGGGGTGGGGTCATCGCCTGCAGGCATCCGGGGACTGCTCCCAGATCCACGCACACCCAGTCCCGCCAGATCTATACATGTTTCCACAAATGTCAATCATATAAAAATTACTGTAAAATTATTGTAGTTCGCAGTGTCAATAATTTCACACATTCTTGATAAATGGCTTGTTCACACGGTCTTAAATTTTCACTCCTTTCAAATTATGAGAAAATCAGACTACCGCAAAATAAACATTTTACAGAAATCTAGTGTTTTATCCAATCATTGTACTCAAATATTACATGTTTAACTGTAAACATATTATAGGCCAATGAGCACAGCTTGTGAAATGTTTATTAAAATTGCTGAATGGAAATGAATCCTTTAACAATTGCTTTGGATGAGTTTAAATGTAACTGGCTGGAACAAGAATTTGGAAAGGTCTATTGGTACAAGTATGTAAATGAAAATTATAAAATGCAGATTTTGAATCAGCAACGCAGAAAGGTACAAATTAGAAAATACGGCTTGGTGAACATGTATAAATTATGTGCCAGACAAGAAATTTTCTTGTCAGTTTCAAACTTCTTTTAAAGCCGCAGTCCATAGAATATAATTGAATACATCTGAAATTGGCTGAACCAATCAGAAGAAAACTGTTTCTTATTTAGGAAAGAAATTTTATAATGTTTGTTTGAAAACGCTTGGTACAAACGGAGTATACACTATTGTACATGCTGATTTACTCCAGAGGCATCACCAGCTATTGTATTCAGATAACTGTATGATAAAAAATTACCAAAAACGTTATTATTTTACCGATTTCAATGCGTTTTTTGTATTTTGATCAGTAAGTTGTCCATTACAAACGATTTCTGCAAAGTTTAATTTTATTAACATATTTCTGGACTACTGCTTTAAACCTGTGTTAACTCAGTCTGTTAGCAGTAACTATGCGTATCGTGAACATTTGCCATAAACTATTTTACATTCCACCAGAAAACCTCGCATTATTATGTTCTTCTAAATTTGTACTTTACTATGATGCTATACTCTGTGAGTACTGTACTAATATGAACAATATGAACGTTAGGCTCAAGAACAGCATGCCTGAGCCTGAGCGATGCTCACCTCCACTGGCTGTAGAAGACGCACTCTGGAAACTGTCATTCAGGTCAGTCAGAGAGTCCGTGTCTGCAAACAAGTCAGACATACACGTAGTATAGGATATATTACACACCATCAGATCATTCCATGCTTTTAGTTATTTAAGTATTTATAATTCAACTCAGGTATATTTACAAAGCGATATATACAGCACAAACTACTGTGCAATGACATCATAGTTTCATAACAAACTTCCCTATTGATCACACTACCGACCCAACCAAGCTCCTATCACTCATTCTGGTTTCGTTACCCCACAAACCACTCAAAAGTTATCAATACAACACATCGGAACCACAAACCGGCCTTTTCAGTGAATGAGTACAATAAATATTTTAGTTGCCGTTGCAGAGTCAGAATATTTGATACTTGGAAATTCTAGGCAGAGTTACTCTGAGTAGTAGCAGATACGCCCACAAAATCTGTTGGCGTGATTCTGCACGTGGGTACAACTGATAGCAGATGCAGAGTGATGCAAACTAATCAACCTGCAACATTTCGCACAATACACACAGGTTTACTCCGCATTGACTCCCCTCTGACTCCATCGCCCAAACTCCGCAAATCTGTTTGTTTTGCGTGAACCCATACTATCGGTGCTACCTGAATGTTTGACTGCATCTCTCTTATCAGAGTTGTGATCCTCCTGGCGACTTTCAAGATCAAGGATGCGGGCGATGTCAGCATCAAGGACCCGGGCGATGTCGGCATCAAGGACGCGGGCGATGTCGGCATCAAGTTTCCTCATGAGCGCGTTGGACTCCTCCAGTTGAGCTCGGGCCTTCTGTATCTCGGCATCGTCACTGCAGCCTGCTCTTTGCTGGTCATCAGGGGGCTTACGCTGGGGGGGAGAGGGGGTGTATTACTAGGCATACAGATACCATAGACATTTGATGAAACATCTATCATATGATAGCATTCCAGAAGTCATTAAGACATGAGGCATTTCATACAACAAGCAATTACAGTATTTCTAAATCTATGATTTAAATAAGTTTATTTTATAATTTTAGAATAACATTTGTCACTTTTAGGCAATCCACTATGCAAAAGGTTCTGAAGTCCATACCGTTATGTACCTAATCATAATATTTTTACTCTATTTGCTATGTATAATACATGTATAATGTAACTGCATTATAATTTTCAAGGGTGATGTCCCTATAAGGCAAGCCACTGTGTTTTCTAACTCTTAACTATTTCGTGCTATGCATAAGGAATGAGGAAGGGCAGCAGAATGTTCAAAGCAAGCCCCTATGTATAATTATGTATTATGTTAGAAGTGTTGTACCCCATGCCTACCTCTTGTGCTGCTAGCTGGATGCAGTCGGGACGAACAGTAGAATAATTAAGACAAAGCTCCTATGCTCAGGATTTGTCACAGACACTGATGCCCCCACGACACATGTTTGGACACAGACAAAGTGCTTGTCATCAACGCTAGTTTTTGCCTCCACAAATTTATTTTCATATGAATTCTATAGTGGAAAAAATGGAAAAGGGCCATAAATGTTGCCTAAATTAGCTGGATGTAGTGAGGAAATTCCGTCTGCATCCAGCAGATGTCCTTCTTTTTCGATCACCTACATGTTTAGGTTCTTCAGCTGTGAAAGTCTGAGCAAAATCCGCCACGCGGTTAAAGAGGAGTTGAGTCCACAAAATTACAGGACTATATTCTATAGTAGAAAAAAAAATTCAAAGGGCTATAATTCTGTCAAAATTGGTCGCAGCCAAAATTCCTTCCTATACGATCACCAACAGGTTATAGTTCTTCAGCTGCGAAATTTTGACCGATTCCAAAAAGCAGTTAAAGAGGAGTTGAGTAGACAAAATTTCGGGAAGTACAGACGTACGGACTGACAAGTGCAATGCTTTATGCCTCCCACTTTGTTAGAAGCGTATAATATTATATAAATAACACATGGCTGAGAGGGTGATATAAAATTATATCAACCCGAGAAAAACGTTATATCAAATGTGTTATTTATTTTATTATACCGAACAATCCGTATAACACCTTGAAATGTTAAGCTTCGTGAAAAGCTTCACCATTACTCTAATGTAGACTCTAGTAATAAATGCTTGACATTACCATTTCACAATACAATAGTTATCTAGTTAAAACATTGCAGAATCAGCCTTCCATACTTTCCAATGCTTCGCAGACATGACCTTAACCATTTACCGGCGTGACCAATGAGTGTGTACAGCCATATTTAGATGTGTCAATTTTTAAAATGGCGTGATCGATATGAACTTTCTACAGCGCGTTAGATTAAATCGGTTATAAACATGGCGAAATACGGACAAACATTATCGTGTGATTAAAAAAGGAATAATATACAGTTGATGGAAAGTGTTTAATGGATATTCAGATCACACAACTGATAAATGTGTAGCATAATCTGTAAACAAATTGTGCAATGACGACACAAACCAGTTTTCAATGGACTGATAATATTACATAGGGTTGTGTTGTGTCGTGTTTAAACACAGAATTACAGAAACCATGCATCGGTGAAGTCTGACATTAGTTTTGACGCCATTATTGATAATCGGATACAGGTTTGGGGACAAAATACGAATTTAAAGATACGTTCTGACCAGTCATGGCGATTTCGAAAACACATCGCGTTGCTGGTTAGCACATCGCGTTGCTGGTTAGCACAGTTCACGTGAAAAATTGAAATAAAAAATGTCAAGCTTTGTGGATACAAAACGGAATTGCAAATGCGTGTAGCTGGATATTAATTGTAAAATGCAGTGGATCGACGTCAGCACTTTGGAGTAAAAGTTGCATAGTAGTTCAATTAATTTTGTTTTGTTTTGAAAAAAAATCGCTCGAGGGTGATATGAAAAAATATTACCCTGTGATATAACTTTTGGTCTATGGACAAAATACACAGAGGGGTCATGTGAGGTGTAATAATTGAAGTTGTCACACCCTACCTGTTTCTTGTGATGCTCGCTGGGTGCAGTGAGGAAGGTGAGTTTCATGATCATCTCTAGGTGCTTGGCCGAGAACCCGGTCAGCTGACCCACGTCAAACTGGGGGGTCGGGGCTGGTTTCAGGGTGGCTAGGGACAGGTCACTGCAAGAAATGAAGTTTGCAATAAAATGTATATTTGTATTACTCTATTATTCACTAATTGTTGGGATACAATTTTGGGAATTCTTTTATGTCCCTTAATAATCTGGCAAGAAAAAGATATTTATTTTTAGTGCCCCAATAATAACAGTAACTCCAGACAGTCATAATAAAAAGATGACTACGTGTCCATATACATTCACTGCATTAAAAATGTACATGAAACACACAATGTATACAAATAATAAAGGCAGGGCTTTCCACAGGCGCTTTAAGAACAGCGGTACCGCTGTGCCTTAATTTCCAAATCCATCTCACAGCAGCACTTAAAGTCCCAAAATCAGTCTGCAGCACAGTATAATTTCAATAAGCGTCTAACAGCAGCTCACTAAAAAATCAATAACAGCAGACGATATTTCAGCTAGGTAGATCTAGTTCTCAGCACAGTAAGACGTGTATACAGCGTGCTATTTTTAGCTAGCGAGTTACACAGTGTTGTGACCTAAGTGTCAGAGTCTTAGAGTTAAGAAGTGATGAACTCCATGTGATAATTTTCGGCTTCTGTGTGTTTTGATTAATGGCCGTAGTCAACAGCAGATTAATGACTTCAAGTTCTGTTAGCTATAGAGTTGGAAGTACCTGTTAATAAATGTTCAACCACTCAAGGGTGCTTTAGAGAGTCGTTGGGGATGACCACTGACATGGAAAATGTTCCCCACCGGAACGTTGTTGTGTGAGTAAATTAGCATGATGTAATGTTGAGGCAATGTGTTTGAAATATAGAGTCAATCAGTCTTAATATATAAGACCGTCATGGAAGTTTTACTTTAGAGCTACTGCATTGAATTGGCTTACAGGCAAAGTGTATATTTCTAATATTAATGAAATAATAACTATAGATCTAGATCTAGTCTAACTTAGGTGGAAATGAAATGAAATTTTAATAAAATAATAACTATAGATCTAGATCTAGTCTAACTTAAGTGGAAAGACAAAATGATGCAGTAATTGAGTCTGTGGCTCTGTCACTGCAGTCTGTTTCCCAGTATGTACAGAAACATGTAACATAAAATGTGTGCAGCACACAAAACATGTTTAATACTTTTTTTTGCAGATGGGATTCTCTACCATGAACAAGGTGAAAACTACACACAGACCATGTATCTCCAACAAAGTTCTCAATGCTTTGTTAGTAGCCTCCACACAAGGACCTCTTCTCAGAAGAACAACTTTTTAGTACCAGATACTGGAAGTGAACACTATGCATTATCACATATTGGTGGACACATGGCACCAGCAGAAACCATGAAGAACAGCTTTCTAAATTTGTGTACAGGGCTTGCACTAACATGAAATGTTTGTGTTGGATATAATTGTTGGATAGTGGAAGATCTGAACATTTCAGACATGAAATGAAGTATAAATAAAGCTTTGTTTAAGGACATTTCTGATAATTTTGTGATAATATGCCAATTACTTCATAGAAAGAAGTATACATTAAGGTAAACAGTGTCATATATTTCCAGGGTACAATATATATTTTCCAGTTACATTACTTTTGCCACTTGTGTTTTTGTGTTTCTTTGATAAATTTTATAGTGTTTGTATTAATGATAATGTTATGTGATTGGAAAACAAAAGAGAGAAAAAACTTTTCAAAGGCTGTTTATTTTTATGTTTGTGTTAGCTCTGAAGTACTGTAGATTTTGGTTTAGTACACATAAAAAGATTTAAAAATTCGAACGTGGAAGGGGGGGACCCCCTCCCACACCCACACCCAACCACGGGTATTTGCCCCTGTGCTTAAGCCAAATCCTCGGGAAAGGCAGTAAAAGCAGACTAGAACTACGTGAGTCGGATGTGTCGCCTGACAGGGGCATAACTAAAGTATGATAAGAGCAATTATGCTGAAAACCATATTTAACCTTCCTTATGCCTCCTAACACTTCCCCGTAGTTTCATAATGATTGCACAAAAACTTGTCAATTTATTGTCTGCCTTATTTAAACTATTTTTTTAAGGGGCATAACTTATGAACAATAAGAGCAATTATGCAGAAAATCAAACTTAACCTTCCTTTTATGCCTACTAACACTTCCATAAAGTATCATATTGATTGCACAAAAAGTCATCAAGTTATTGTCAGCACAAACTGAAGGGTAGGCTGCCAACCAACGCGGTTGCCCCAACACCAAAAGTGACCTCCTATATGTCGCCTTTTCAGGCGACACAAAAACCCCAATATTAACAAATTCCCCTATGCCTCTCGTATGCAGGCCATGCTCACCAGACAGAGATGTCCCCATTGTCCCACTGGACCTTCACAGTGGCGACCCCGGGGCTTGTGACCCCCAGGATGGTGCCCAGCCTGGAACTACCCTGGTGCAGGCACCGGCCCCCCACCCGCAGTCCGGGGTCCACCCCTCCCAGCACTGCCAGCGTGGACCACACCTGGAACACATGGAACATGATCAGGGAGTAATCGCTATATGTACACTGTACAAGTTAAGTTAGGTGTCAGTTAAATCCTAAACCTAACCCTTACCCTAAACCTCACACCTTCGGTACATGACTTAAACGGGTGTAATAACTTAAATGGTGGTTGTTTAGACAAAATTACAAAACATCACCTGTTTTCGATACCTAACTTTGAGCGGTTGTTTTAACTTAAACGGTGGACGTTAAGATATTATCTGGTAAGTGCCCGTATTCACCAACCCATTCTCTGATATAAGAATAAAGAACATACTTAGATTCAAGAAAAATACTTCTCTGTTCGCAAATATGCTGGGTATTAATGTTGCTTATGTCATTAACAAGTCATTATAAATAAAAAATACTGTAATAAGAGTGGATGAGAGAAAGCTAACAGATTTAGGTAAAAATTCATGAATTTTTAAATGTATTTTCTCTTTTCTGAACATACAGCCAGAGACATTGGCATTTTAATATAGTTTATTATACAATATTAGTATATCCGCACTCACAAATGGAAAATGAATATGAGGCGCGTCGTGGGAAAACTGGACTTGATACATGTGCGTAAAGTGTCATCCCAGATTAGCCTGTGCAGTCCACACAGGCTAATCCGGGATGACACTTTCACACAAAGTGGATTTATGGTTAGAAGAGACTTCCTTGAAACAGAACATAACCATAAAAAGCGGAAAGTGCCGTCCTGGATTAGCCTGTGCGGACTGCACAGGCTAATCCAGGACAACACTTTACGCACATGCATTAAGTCCGGTTTCTCACGACGCGACACATATGATGATTTTTGCAGGAATAAACCCTGTACACATCCACAGGCGGGTCTATAGATGTTCAATGTTCTTGCTTAATTAAAGACTGGTACAATGTTTTGGTCTATTTATGATGTCAATGTTAATACGTTATGTTCTGATTTGTGATGTACATTATTTTATATTTTCATATTAATTAACACACTGGAAATTGTACAGACTTCATGGTACAAATTTCAAAGAACAAATGTCTGAGATGCAACATCCATACATTTTAAAGCATTTTATTGGTCACTACTGGCAAGTATACCCACCTGGGAACACATGTCATACAGCTTGTCATCGTCTGGCTGTGTGGAACATAAGGCACCTTTTTGACCTCTCTCAAGATCCTCGGGTCTGGTACAGTCTTCTGAAAAAGAAAATGGATCAAAGCTTTCTGTACATATCTTGTGTTTTTACTTCTAAAAACCAAATCAACCAAAGCTTTCTTTTACATTCCTTTTTGTGTTTTAACTTCTGAAAGAATTGGATAAAAGATTTCCTTATATGATTGGGTTTAAACTAAGATATCGTTAGGCTGATATGCATAAAACAAAACTGATAAAAACTTCTACTACTGGGGTATACCTTTTTCATTGTTATTGCTATTTTCTGCAGTAGTATCTTTGTGGAGATCGTCATCTTTGGTCTCTTTCTTGCCTTTCTTCTCCTTGAGGGTGATATCTGGGAGCTGCCGGAGCACGTCTGAGTCCTTCAGCTTGTCGAGACTGCTCAGGATCTGCTGGTTGACATCAGTCGTCCACTCCGACCTGACACAAGGCACACCCAGTCAGATATAGTAACCAACATCAAGACAATGATGCTCCATGTTTATGACCTGTCACATGCTAAACACATGTATATGAACATATTTGGAAAAAACTCTGTAGCAAACAGTGTATTTCACTTTGTGGGGGGAAAATATTCCATAATGACAAGTTTTATTTCCAAATATAACATTTTGAATAACAAGTTTATTTCTTCGCGCCAACTCAGATAATGACACAAGATGAAGAGATCTCTTAGACAAAAGTCTCGTCACCCAACCTGGTATGTAGTGTCCTGATAAGCGCAATCAGTGCCTCGGTCACCACGGTAATGGGTGGGGCACACAGGGGTTCCCCCGGCAACAGGTCCTTGTTGACCGCCTGGATCTGCATGTCCAGTATCTTCACCTGACAATTGGGAAAGTCCATGCCATATATGACCACTATCCCTTGACCAGGGCCCGCATTTACCAACCCATTCTTAGACTTAACACTTAAGATGAAGAATATTCTTGAAACTGTTCTGGGGTAATATTCCAGAAACATCTTAAGTTTATCTTAAACTATTTTCGTATAAGTTGCAGTTTTTGTAAGGTTATATTTGTAAAACTACATATAAATTAATGAATCCAATTACAGTTTAGTAAATAGTAGTTAATAATAAGTTTATAATTAGTGAACATCTGGCAGAATTGTTGAATACATGGAAAAAAATGCTTAAGAAAAATAACGATTTTAAGGCTAAGGATAAGATTTCACTTAAGATGTTTCTGGAATACCACCCCTGTTCTAAGAATGCTGTTTATTTGAGTCTTACTTGTCTTACCAACACTCAGCATTCTTTATTTAGGACGATTTGATAATGACATATGGGTTATTGTTAATGACATATGGGATATTGTTAATGACATAAGGGATATTGTTAATGACATAAGGGATATTGTTAATGACATAAGGGATATTGTTAATGACATAAGGTATATTGTTAATGACATAAGGGATATTGTTAATGACATAGGGGATATTGTTAATGACATAAGGGATATTGTTAATGACATAAGGGATATTGTTAATGACATAAGGGATATTGGTATCTAGCATATTTCCAAACACATACGTATTGTAATTGAGTCAAAGTCTATTCTTATTCTTAAGTCTAAGAATGAGCCAGTTGGTGAATACAAGCCCAGTAGAAATTGCTGCAGGGAAGTAAAACATTTTAGGTTTCTGCTCAGAAAAGAGAATTTAGGCATAGTGAAAGAAACATGCCCAATAGCAAATGGAAAGCAAATTCTTAGAATAATCTCAGACAGTTTAAATGCTTTAACACACTGAGAACACGCACATATTTTTTAACGAAAAGCAATATTTCACAACAAGAGGGCCAAAAGGCCCCTGGGTCGCTCACCTGAGTTAAATGTATCATAATGGCATGCAAAAATTGGCGTGTTATACGATGGTTGAAGTAAAGTTTACAACTGATGTCAACAATGGACCATGTTTTTTAGTGAATATAATTAATTTAGAGGAATTCGGTAGATATTTACCAAAGGAACATTTCTATGAAATTATTTCAAAATCCAGCAAGTGGTTTCAGACAAGGATACTTTCAAAGTTTCTAATATAGCCATATAAGAAAAACTGCCCCCACCCCACTGGTGGCCATGTTTTTAAACAAATCAAAAAGATTTCAAGGAATTTTGCAGAGGTTCACCAAATAAACATTTAATTTAAAGTTTTTTCAATATAGCCATATAAGGAAAACTGTCCCTCCCCCTGGCGGCGATGTTTTTTAACAAATCAAAATAATTTGAAGAGTCACCCAAGGATTATTTCTGTGAAATTATTTTGAAATCCAGTTAGCAGTTTCTGACAAGAAAATTTTCTATATAGCCATATAAGGAAATCTTCCTCGTCCCCTTGTGGCCATGATTTTTAACAAATCAAAATAATTTGAAGAAATTTGGTAGAGGGTCACCCAAGGAACATTTCTATGAGATTATTTTGAAATCCAGAGGTGGTTTCGGACAAGAAGATTTTATAAGTTGTCAATAAAATAAAGGAATTTGTTAAAGGACCATCCCATGAGCATTCCTGGCAAATTTGGTTTAAATCAGCCTAGCAGTTTCAGAGAAGAAGTTATTTAAGTAAATTGTTGACAACTGAGGACGGCGACGGCGGACAACTACAGACCCTGGACAGCGACTGACCAGAATAGCTCACCCTTGAGCACTTTGTGCTCAGGTGAGCTAAAAAAATAAAAAAAATTAAAAGACTATCAATAGAAATGAGATACTGATATTTCAGTTGCAAGAAACATACAAATAGTCTGACCTTTTGAAGGCTGATACATCATTTATATCCAAGTTCAACGATGCATTTATCTTATTTAAGATTGGACTCCAGTTTCCAGTGTGATATCTCACCTTCTCGCCAGGGTTGCTGCTGTAAAAGGTCACACACGGGTACAGCTCTGCTGCATCAATGTCCTCAAATGCCACCTTTGGTTCCTGAAGTAAAATTAACATGAAATGAACTCAACTCAACAAACTGATGAATACAAAGACAATATTATTTACAAGTATCAGTGGTGTAATAAAGGAAAATTATGGTGAATGCCCAGCAATCATGGTAGCATGAGTCTGATCCTTTCTCAGAGTTTGTTCCAATAATCTTTCTCAAGACACCAAGTACTGGTTTTAACCAGAAAACAGACACAAAAGTGTTTTAATAAGCCTCTGACCTTCTGAAGGGTATTATACAAGCAATAAAATGTGATCCGTTTCACAGGCCCCAGTTTTAATGTTTATTTTCTTCCACCTCACCTCTCCGTTCTTGCCAAAGGCCAGGGTCTTGGAGTCCAGGTCGAGTACGCAGGTGATGAAGTCTCCCTGGGTGAAGCAGTCCAGGGCGCGGGCCTGTTCTCCGTTGTGGTAGAGGTTCCCGCTGTAGGCGCGGTACAGCCACATGCACGAGGTGGTGCGGTGACTGTAGTCCGAGACGGGGCGCCGACACACCCCTACACAGGTTCCCTCGTTACTCTTGTTCTCTTTGACGATCTGGAACTGCGGTGAGGAAACACAGGAATGAATGAGTGCAAGATGTGTTTACTGCATTTGCAGACATCACTAAGAAATACTACATTGTAATCGATGAAGTAGGGTATGTATTCTAAATAATTTTAATCTAGACTGTAAGTTTCACCATTGAACATGTTGTATAACACATAAATTTTTACCCTTAAGTTCTCCAGCCAAAATTTGGTGCTCCTTTATTGTTATACATTACTACAGCCATTTTCAACTTTTTACCATAAATCATTTTTCGGTTGATTTTGATTATTCATTAACTGTACGATAAAGATCTGTCAAATACAGAATTTAAATTCTGTAAATTACTTTCCAATTGTGTATTAGAGTTTAACAAACAAAAAAAGTAAAAAGAACAGGCAAGCGTAACAGTTTGACATTACTGAAGATGTACCTTTGTTATTAATCAGGTAAAGTAACAAAAACAAAAAAAACAACACCTTCCACTGATAGCAGCCAGATGAAATGGGTGTCGAGGCATATCCATAGCCCTTGCCCGCAATGCTGTGTACCAGGGTGTGCCCCCCCTCCACGGTGCAGCAGACACACTTCTCCAGGTCAAACCCCACCTCCAGTCTGGTCAAGTCTGCCTCATCAAAACTGATCTCCCCACTGTCCCTTCTACTTTCATCTTGACCACAAGTGTTCTCTCCCTTAGTCATCTCATCTACATCAGTCTGGGCTGAGTTACTTCCCTTCCTTTCTTGCAGGCCACTTTTTTCAAAAATGGCCGCTTCAGAAAGACTGGTTTGCACACACACTTTCCTTTCCTTAGGAACTGTTTCAGACAGGCTGGTTTTGAGGCCAAGTTCCACAGCTGAATGGTTGCCGATATTTAGTTGTTTCACCTTGCTGATTAGGTCCAGTTCTTCTAAACGAGCCTCTGTGATGGCACACTCCATTGGCAGCTTCCACATACTGTCTTGTAGACAGTTAAACAGGTCACCTACCACCTACAATGACAACATTATATTAGGCTTAATGAAGAAAATCCATCACACTTTAATAGACAAGGTCACTGTTGACAATGCCTTGGTTAAAACTGGTAAATTTTCTCAGTAGTTGAAGACATTGCCTAGAACTCCTAAACACAGACAGATATACATTGAAAACAAATTAGACTTCCTAAAATCTACTGCAAAATGAGATCCCATAAAGGCAGTATACACTGCTTTAAATAAGAATACCAAATACGCTATAAACTTAGTTATCAAATATCCCCGTACAACCTACTTTTGTACACAATCTATTTTCGTACACTTTGTTAAAAGATAAAATTTGAATTTGTTTACCATCGTAATTTCCAGAAATTCATATGCAAAGTGTTTGTCTTGGTTACAGAAATAATCACAATAACTTCTTACAAATATATCCAAATAAGAAAGGTTATAATTTACTAATTCCGAATTGTGGCACGTGAAAACGAACCTTTCCATGCGACATATCAGGTGAAAAACATGCAGTTTCATTTTGAAACGTTTGACCCACTTTTGTTGAATATAAAAAAAAACATATAAAGGTCAGACTATACAATGCAGTATTGATTTAATAATAGTCACTATTGCTATTATGCTATTATATGTTTGTATACACTGAACAGCACTTCTAACCCGCCACTTACATAAATCTCAATAATATGGCTATTTGTCAGACGAATTTGATCAAATTTTGACAGAATTAAATTGCTGACAGAGACATTCACTTGTACATTTTTATTGCCTTCCTTGCAAAATTTGATATTACAATAAATAAAATTAAGCTAAACCCCTAAATGATAAAAGTCGCTTAATACACTGAACCGCACTTCTAACACAACAATTACAAATGTCGTAATAAAAAGCTCATTTTTATGGGAAATTCAATCAAATTTAGAAAATCAATAATGTACTGGCCTTTTTATTTGTATGTAAAATTTCATTTTAATAATTGTGCATTTTGATAGATAAGTGTAAACCTTAATACCATAATAACCCTGAAAAATAAAAAATCGCCAAATACTAACATTAACAACTTGAACATTCCAGGAAACTAGACACAGGTCTAGTTGTATCATTTTTCACGAGGAAAGGTAGGTTAGAGTAAAATATCGATTTGTTGTTTTAATGTTTCATTTCATACGAAATTATTTAATGAAAAATAAACTTGATTAAGCATCTGTGGGACAAACTAAACTAACATATTAGAAAGCAACATAAAGCCGCTCGAAATCTGGTGCAACTGGAACAGGTTCTTATCGAGAGATTGTGGAATATTTTTCAAATTATCAAATGAAACCGTGGTATTTCCATATGACAGAGGTTACTGTATGACATAACAGCCATCAGTGGACACGCAATGTTTGAATTATTATTTTATGAATGCCAATTGTGCATTATGGTCCTTTGATAGTGTTTATCATTTTTACCACAGACACAGTATTTTGTGATTTTTAACTTTTAGGGTTGTAGCTAAATTGTGTTTACTGAACTATCAAATTATCACAAATTTTGCAATAAAAATGTACGAGTGAATGTCTCTGTCATTGATTTAATCTCTGTCAAAATTTGATCAAATTTGTCTGACAAATGGCCATTTTATTGCGATTTATGTTAGTGGCGGGTTAGAAGTGCTGTTCAGTGTATTAAGGATAATTTAAACCATGAACTCACATTTAAAATTCAGCACTATTTGTTTGTTATCTTTACTTTTAGAAATCATTACAGTCATTTAATGGAAGGTTAATGACTGGGACAAACTGACAGCCACTATCTAGGTAAAATAATTTGGGGTGGTTGCAAAGGAAACCACGATTTGGGCCATTGGTTGTTTTATTTCCATTTTATTTGTTTTGTTTTGATTGAAATTCCGGAGATGATGAGTCAACTCCGTTTGCCATACTTATGATGTAAATTAAAACAATTAAATCTAAAAAAAATGATGAATTTGTTCCTCAAATTAGAACTTTGTATGACATTTTGGAACATTCTTGACAAATAACCACTTATTATACATAGGGATATAGCCAGACTAAAAAAAAGGGCAGGGGGCCTGAAAAAGGGCAGGGGGGCCTTTTCGCGAAAAAGGGCAGGTTATAATAATTATTTATTTATTTTATATATATTAATTTTATTATTATTATTTATTATTATTATTAAATTCATAATAATATTCATAATAATATTTAGCAATCCTTAGTTTTCATTTCAAAAGATAAAAATACTGTTATTATTATTATTATTAAGACGATTTTAGCATATGTATTATTTACATACTTAAATGCCACTGGAATATGTTGTTTTTTTTAATTTTAGTTATATTTTCATATTTATTTTATATTAAATTCATAGTTATTACATTAAAGAAAATCATTGCATCAATTCCTAATTACCTTGCAATCATATTTCCAATTTGAACAAACAATAACATCCTTAAAAAAAATACAGTCATTGACAATAACACCTGTTACAACACTGTGAAGATTGAAAGCGCGACGTCATAAATTAACTATGCTTCTAAATCTGCAAGCCGTTAGTAACGTCCTTAGCAACGGTGTCGGTTTGACTTCAAAAGTCTTTGATGTGACTGCCGAGCTGGGGCCATTCACTAGCGGTTTGTAGCAGTGAACAAAAGCATCAATCAACACTACTGCACCTGAACAATGCAAACACTATCGATAGAGCATTCATGAATTAGTGTTTTAGGTGAAATGTCAAGGGTGTCAAAAGAATCAGACAGGTGTTTTGTTGCATGGGATAAAATGGATATTTAAATGAGAGTGACGAAATATACATGTATTGGACTTAAACTGGAGATTGTGTATGGCATAAAACTTACTGAATATTAAAATTCAATTTGGATTAATATGTGTTTTGGCACGCAAGGTAATTATGCATGCGTATCTAAAATTTAGTTTGCATTGATAACGTTTTTTAAGAAAGTAAATTATTATAATACGTAGAAAATTCCAGAACACCAACAACAATAACATGGATAAAATTTGGTAAAATAACATAATTAGACATTAACAAACAACAACTGCAAAAAATCCTTTACAGAAGCACCGCAATCGGCACTAAATTACCATTAATTTGGTAACTGATAATTGATGTCGCATGGTCATGATGAGCTGATTAATGAATGATACATGTCGCGACGAGGCGTCAATTATCATTTAGGCTGAGACGTGTTTGCCAAGATGCGAAAGAAGCCAATTAAATTGCGTTAGGGTGTGTCTGTGCTGACACAAATGACAAAAGTACACAGGAGGGCGGGCAAATTTGTAAAAGGGCGGAGGAAAAGGGCAAGAGGGCGGGGCTAAAAAATGGAAGGGCGGGCCGCCCTGCCATTCTGCTCTAGCTAAATCCCTAATACAGTTTTATAATGTTCAAGTGTGAAGTCCAACCTAAAGGTGTTCGAAAATAGGTTGTAAAAATTTAGCGTCACCTGTTTTAGTGCAGCCACTATCCAGCACACTACAAACAGCATATGCAAGCTAATTATATGTTTTCTTTTCATATTTTAAGTAAATGTAGACTGACTTTTTCAGATATGTAAACAGTTGGATGCTTTGGAAGTGTGTATATATAAACAATTGAATATAAGATCTATAAACCAACATTATATCACTAAAAATACAATAAAATTCGTCTCTTGAAAAGACCAACTATCCAAGTGTAGTAGTAAGTGGTGTTGGTGCTAGATAAAACGATAAAATCTAGTTAACCTTGCATGGACGGAATCACGGACGGGTAGGATAATCGCTATATGCCTCCCACATCAAGATGCCGGGGCCATAAAAAAAACCTGTCAACCAACCTGTTTCTGGAAATCCGTGTCTGTGTTTCCGCCACAAGAGGACAGTATCGACTCCAGCACCTGAATGGCCGACAGCTTCATACGCAGGCAATCACCTGTAAGGCATGCAAGGTCGCTCAATGACTGGTACTTCGAAGCTGTACATTCATAACCCGCTTCAGTATACATACAATATTCGAGTATCTAGACAGTTATCTAAACTTACCATTACAAATTTCGAATACACACTACAGTTGCTGTACGTTTAAATGATGTGTTCATGCATTCATACCATGAATTTGCTAGAAAGTTGTAACTGATTTACTGTTAAGAAAATAAAAGTGACAATAAGAAGAATATGTGTAGACATTTGAGTTAGAAAGCCCAGGATTATTAACTAACATACATTTGATATTGTGGCGCGTCGTGGGAAAACCGGACTTAATGCATGGGCGTAGTGTCATCCCGGATTAGCCTGTGCAGCCCGCACAGGCTAATCCAGGACGGCACTTTCCGCCTAAAGTGGATTTATGGTTAGAAGAGACTTCCTTGAAACAGAAAATACCATAAAAGCGGAAAGTTTCGTCCCGGATTAGCCTGTGCTGACTGCACTGGCTAATCCGGGACTACACTTACGCCCATGCATTAAGTCCAGTTTTCTCATGACGCGCCTCATTTCTAATATTTTCTTGTCATAAAAGTCTGTATTTAAAAATCACCTGTATATAGAAAAGCAACACCTTGTAATCTCACCATTTCTTGTCTCTGCTATCAGTGACAGCAGCATGTCTGTCCATCGTTTGTTAGCCAGCAGGTGGCGGATGGCTGGCACAGCAATCACGCGACGCACGAACACCAGAAAGTTGGCCACATGGTTGCCATGGCTACCAGCTGCGTTGCTACGGTGCCTGTTGACCTGCATCCACAGGAGGTCAAGGACAGACTGCAGGACCCCCGATGTGAGCTCATCACAGTGCAGGCTGCAGGCAGGGAGAACACGATAGACAACCTCCAACACAAATCGACCTAAATCCGGCTCATAATCATTTCATGATATAATAATATGTGTGTCCAATATTATCATTTAAGACGCTGAAATTTATTAATTTTATTTTAAGGTCTTGCAGCCTCTTTGGTTTTTGCTTACTTCAGTGAGAATATTGCTTTTCTATACCATGAATTTCACAAAACATAATTTAGATCGTTCACTAAAATCAACAAAATTAATATTATTGCCATCTTTCTGCTTGTTTTGGTGTGTCACTTTAAATATGTAAGAGAAGTAGCTACTTGTGTAAAAGAACAGAAATCTAAAAATACTGGAAACAGGTCCTAAAATTCTAAATACATTGTTTCGCTTGCAGAAAACATTAAAAACATAGATTTCAGTGTTAACACTGAAAACTATCACCAAAGTAGCTTTTTCTTGCAGACTGTAAAATCGGAAAAAACTACCTGGCGGTGAGAGTGATGACTTGCACGAGGCGAAAGCTGGCCACTCGTAGTATGATCCCCAGGTGGGACTGGAGGAGGCGCCCGTTCACCGGCTGGACGAACCCAAATATGGGCGTTACCACACCCACCATCTCGTAGAGGGCGGGCAGGAGCCCACAGGCTGTGAAGAGGGAGATGTCCACAGCCCGGTAGTTGACACTGAGGGAGAACAGCGACACCAGGATCATCCGGTGCTTGCAGGCTGTAACGGGACAGCAGGGTAGGTTTGAACAAGAGCTGTTTGTAAAACAGGTGTGCTTCCTTTAGGTCCAGAGTTATCTACCAAACATCAATTTTGGTGAACATCGGATGAAAATTGTTGGACTTACAGAGTGGAAACGGCTGCGAAAAAGACCAATTTTTAGGCCATAACTTTGCAGTACCTGGAGGCGATTTCTCTGATAATCAAACTTGGCCAAGACATTATGCCCACAAACATTTTCAACAAGTCTGGAGAAAATTAGATGGAAACTGTTGGACTTAGAGAGCAGAAAAGAATGTGGTCCCCTGATTGACCTTTCGATTTCCATTTGCAAACCAAAAATCCCCGCCATCTTATATGGTGTGCAGAAGGAAGAAATATATCTAGCAGGTAAATTACATTCATCATGGTCCAGATGAACAGGGGATAAATGTATTGTACACCCATCAGATTTTTTTACTTTTTTTTCGCAAGGAAATCTTTTCAACATAATTGATTAAATACATGCAATTTTGGACTAAGTAGCAAGTCATACTGATAAAAATCATAAGTGAAAATATATTTGCAAGTTTTAGCCAAAGAACATTGATTTTATAGCCAAGCACGAATCACTGGACCATCTTTGTTACTGACATTACTGTTACTGTCCCCTACCTTGATTGAGTGTGTCTGATCTGTAGATGTCCAGAAGACCAATGACAAGGGCCTCGTAGATGTCGTGTGCTGCCACCTGGATTTCCCGCTGAGTCTCAGATGACGCCGTCTGCACGCCGTCCTGAATGTCACAAGATTAAACTGGATGAATTACACATTTCTTGTACTGGCCTTTTAAAAAGAAATATTGTTTAATTGTTATGTTTTCTTCATGAGATCAAAACAAATCTTGTTTACTATTTATGTTTACTTAAAAAATATACCTTTAAATTTTAAATTATGTTCAAAAGATAATAAATTATTGTATATTATTTTAGTTGATATAAAATTTTCCATACACAGTAAAACCACGCTAATAGTTGTAATACAACAATCATGGGATCTACATAAAAAGTGGTCTTAATAGCGGGGCGGTCATAATTTAGAGATACAACACATCACCTAGTGGAAAAAAAGCGGGGTTTTAGTGTAGTTATTTTAATTCATATGTTTCAGCCTCTTTTGAACATTCCAACAAAAATATCACATACACAGTAGTAGGCCAGTCTGGGTATCTGGGAGCCATCAGGTGCCTGTAGGAGACCAAGGTTGAAGCAACCAGCCATCAAACACAGGTGGGCGGAGCAAAGCAATGTGGAGAGGGTCTGAGTGACAGCTCGGCCGCCAGCTGGCTCCTCCTTCTCTTTGTGGGCGGACAGCAGCTCCCGGATCTGGTTCAGGGCATACAGGCGACACTGACACAGAGAGAGGGGCATGAGTCAGTTGTGTTACAAATAAGAAAAGAAATGAAACAAATAACAAGAGGGCCACAAGGCCCTAGGTCGCTAACCTGAGGGGCTAACAAATTAAACTGTTCTGAGCAAGTTACATGAAGATTCGGCTAAAAATGTGGCCACTAGATTGTTCGCAAGCTTGTTTTTTTTTCAATTTGGCCTGGTGACCTAGTATTTTACCACGTGACCTGGGTTCGAACTGAGATATCATTGCGACAAATGTTCTGAGAAAGTTTCATGATGATTGGGATACAAATGTGGCCTCTAGAGTGTTCACAAGCTTTTTAAAATTTTCAATATATCCATATAAGGAAAACAGAACCCCTTACCCTCCCCTGGCGGCCATGTTTTTCAACGGACCGGAAACATTTTCTTACTCGGCCAAGATATTATATGAACAAATGTTCTGAGCAAGTTTCATGTTGATTGGGCAAATAATGTGACTTAGAGTGTTCACAATCTTTTTCTATAGCCATATAAGGAAGACTGCCCCCCCCCAGCCTCCTGGTGGCCATGTTTTTCAACGGACCGGAAACATTTTCGAACTTGGTCGAGATATCATAAGAACAAAGGATATGAGCAAGTTTCATGTTGATTGGGCTTTTCCTATAGCCATATTATCATCCACCATGGCGGCCATGATATCATAAGAACAAAGGTTCTGAGCAAGTTTCATGTTGATTGGGCAAAAAATGTGACTCGAGCGTGTTCACAAGCTTTTCCTATAGAAGAAAGACAGAAATGGTTTCCAGGGTTTCCCGCAGGATTTCTTGAAGGCATGTCGGCATACCGGACACCAACACCCACGACAAAAATCGGCTCGACCCCCCCCACCCCGAGATCGTTCCAATCAGACCCCCCCCCCCGGAAATCGGCCGCATCGCCCAACCCCAGCTCCCCAAAATAGGCTTCAACGATCAAACCCCCCCCCACAACAGGCTGCACTGCTCGAATCAACTCCCCACAGTCGGCCGCATCGCGCGACCCCACCTTTCCAGAATCGGCTACGACGTTCGAAATCCCGGCGGCGATCAAATCGGCAGTAACACTTTAACTACCACCCTTTATTGCTTGAACTACCTAGCCTATTGCTCGACCAGCAACTCTCTTTAGATTATCTTTTATTTGGGAATTCTTACTATTATAAAACTGAACCTATTAAAAATATTTATCCAACAAAAATCGCTACTACCGCGGGTTTTTTTAATGGAATAAATACGTGTCGACCTAACTCCTTTGGAGGCAGTGTACATTAAAATACTACATTTTTAAAATGGAATTAACTTTCAATCATACGTGGTATTCAGATTTATTGAAAACCCTAGCCATTTACGGCCTTTAAATTCTCTCATGACCGCTTTTTTTATTTCAAAAACTGTTTTTTATTTCATTGATTGTTTTCGGATGCAAAAGAAATCAATAATTAATATCAGTTATACTACATGCGGACATCAAAAGCCGAAAAAAATACCGTTTTTTTTAAATACTTTAATATGCGGTTTCTAATCAACATAAAATACGGGCCTGTATCTCCATGTAAAAAGCGTGTTTTGCTACCAAAGCGAGCAAAAATTGCCGTGCACAAGGTCACGGATGCCTCATGAAAAACGTATGTGTACTAGTCACATGCTTAATTGCAGTGTTTGTGAGAACAAAATTACATTTGATGATGTTTAATTGTGTGTAAAAATGAGGCGCTATATTACATTATTCGTTTCCATAATTGTCGTTTTGTGAAACGGATCAGGACAAATTTCCGGATAAAATAAGACGTTAAATATAATAATCAAACGCTTTAAAATGCCCGTTGACTTTTCCCGTCAACGCTAGTATTTGTTGTCAAACACGTTTTTAGCTGTTAGTAAGGTATAAACTCCGCCCTAAAAATCGAAGATTTTGATTGGCTAATGAGATCGTTGTGGGTGGGACCACACAGTTCAGTCAGTTGTCAATAACACTGTTGGAAGTTAGACCTTATCGATCAATACGTCGTTCGTTTATGGCCCTGTGATTAAAGATCGGTGTAATATATAAACGGATAAAGGGTTGTCGCTTTGAAAATTAAAGCATGTCGGCGTTATTTAAGCATGTCGGCAAATTACTAACTGCTTTGAAGGCATGTCGGGCCCGACAAGCGAAACAGGCCTGCGGGAAACCCTGGTTTCTCTGTTACTGAAATCAAGCGGGTAAGATTAGATTTAGTGTATCGATGAACAAATCAATTTAACAATTTCCAAATTGAAACAGTAATGTTTGGTAACCAAATTCAAACCTAAAATCCTGATTCTACCATGTGCATGTTAAATTAACCACACCAAATAGTGTTCAGTTACTTTTACCATATAAGTTTTATAACAAATGATTGAATCAAACAAAAATATTTTTCAACATGTTCTGTGGTGGATGTTATGCCTGGAACAGAGTACTTTTAAACTTGACAGTCAACAATTGTCATTTTCAATTGTACCTCTGCACGAGCCTGTTGGCGTTTCATTGCCTCATACATAGTCAGGAAAGACACATCAGGACCAGCGACTCTAGGCTGCTTCTTCACAGACTTCTCATTATCTCCCTTGATAAAGGAACATAACTCTCTAGCTATACAAGTCTCTGATTGCCTGCTCTTGGATTTATTTATCTCCCGCGACTGATGATGGTGCCATCGCAAACGTCGAAGTTTCTGTTTCACCAATTGCAGAGAAAGAGATGTCACTGTACCTGTAACCATGGATTGCTAGTGGTGTTATAACCATGCCTTCTCCGTTCATTCAGAATCGTTATCATCCACCATTTACATCACATACCAGTTTGTCATCAATCACATACCAGTTTGTCATCACACAAAAACATGTCTGACAACAAAGTTCTGACTTTCTGAATGAAAAACTCAATGTCAATTTATCTTTTTGATCTGTTAACTACACTAATACGTTTAAGGTATTTTTCACTGAAACATGAAAAGTATACACCTCAGCAAATAAATGGGCCATGTAGTTGAGCCCAGAAATGGCAAAATTAGAGCCTTTAAATGACGAAGTAAATTATTGTTTCTGGTTTAAAAACAGAAATGTACTAACATTGTAATATATATTAAATTCATATTTAGTTTTGGTATGTTTTCTCATTTATCTGTGTGGAAACAGAAATAAAGCATCTAGTGGGATGTTTTCCAATACGACCTATTCTCTATATATATAGTGCCATTGTCAATACCTATTCATACACATTTTACTGTCGTTGTCTGGTTAAGTAAATTAAGCAAAATTCACTTGTTTAATTGTTTGTTATAAAAACAATAAACCCATAGGTTTTAAACTCTTTTCTTTAATTGTAGTGCACATTTTATAATAATATGTAATCATTACATTTAAAGTTATCTATAAATATTTGACATTATCACAGCTTGGATGCTCACCTGAACGAGAGGGTTTCGGGGTTGCGCTGCCCTCTGTAGGGGGTACAGGGGCCAGGTCAAATGTCTGCAGGTCCGGGTAGCTGCCCTTGTGACCTCCTGACCTTGGGGTCAGCCCCACCTGCTGGGTGTCTGAGCGACTCTCCTTGTCTGACAATAACCAAAACAACAACCGATAAAGAGTTAAATCTGCATTTTTCTCAAAGCTTTGGGAATGCGTTCTGTACCCATCATATAAAGTCTTGCTAAATGGGAATTTAACTAATAATAATAACTTAATTTAGCTAGTGGTATACTGGTTGAACTCATTATTTTAATGGTGTGTATCCATAAACATACGAGTCATTTCATGATTTACAACCTAAATTTACAATTCCAATGTATTTTTTTAAAAATTCACTTTCCAATTGGGAAAAAATTAAGTCTTTTTATCAAACCCTGTCAAAAATGTTTCCTTATTATGAATGAATATTTAATACAAAGAAGATCCAAACAATTACTGATAGTCTTCCAAAGAGCTTAAAGATCCCATATTCATATACAGGATGTATGTTACCTGCGTTCCTTGTGTTCACTGCAGTTGCATCATGGGTATCGCTTGCGGACGGTGAAACTAAACAGAAAATTACTTTCAGTTGAAGACAGTTTGTGTAATCTGATAACATTTTAGCATCTTAAGTCAGCATTACACAAGTACCATTTAGATAACACCATATTTATATTTTTATGTTACACTTCGCATTCAGATTTATTTTATTCAAAAATTATTGTATGTTTAATTTTTTTTTTCATGAAAGGACTTTATGTAAGACTTGCATTAAAACCTCATGGTGACAAAAAAATAAAGAAATGCATTTCATTTACTTTCCAGAAAAAAAAAGGTTTTATAAAATCTTACTGATGACAATACACACTTAAAAGACCATGCCATGTATCAGAAAAAATTCAGACAGATCAACTTAAATATCCAAGTATCAAAGCAGTGACAGTGGTGGTGGTGCGAGGGTAGTCATTTCGTACCTGACCAGTAGGTCTTGACTGCCAGGATCAGGTACAGAGCTCGAGCCAGGAACGCCGCACACAGGTCCTCGAATGACCCAGAGTCACATGACCTCTTGACCTCTTCCTCACCTTCACCTGACAAGGTCAACCATATAAATAGGCTAAATAAATACTGCTTTTATTATCAAGTTCTTATATTCACACACATAAATGAAAAGTATATTTTGAGGATTAACAAAAATGTATAAATTTATAGTACTAAACTCAATATTATTTTTTATGAAAGGTTGTCAGTTTTTGATAAGGTATTGTGCTGTGAGGTACTTCAGTGTATCCAGGAATAACACACGAGTCCAAAATGGTAACCCTCATGTGTGCTGATATGGGAATGTAGCTCATGTCTGATTTGGTTGGAATGTGAGTATACTGACTACCTACTAAGTTTACCATATTACATATCAGGGGTGTGATTAAAAAAAATTCAAGAGTTGGAAATCAGCTGAAAGTGGGAAGAATTACAAACCCTGCATATTTAAGATACTACAATGAGCTACAAAAGATGTGAGATATCTACAGTAAATCCTCATTTACAACCTTCGCTATCTGCCGCGACGTCGGTCTCCGATTCCCGCAATTGTGAATTCTCCCCCGTGTCAGAGTCTGCAGACACACTGGGGCGGGGCTTGGGATCGTTGCCATGACTACCAAGGAACATCTTCCTATTCACGAGGTGCAGGCGCAGTCTGTACACTTCCTGTACAGCAGAGGTGAACACTGCATCATGACTGGAGTTGGAAGAAATACTATTTATCTTATAACTTTTACTAGTAAATTGATAGAATAACAGCCGATCGTATAAACTTGAGCAATATATATCGATATTTTTAGATCATGTTCATCTAATCGCTATTTATAGATCGGAAAATGATTACGAGTGACATTAACTCGAGTGCCACTAATTTTTTATTTACAACAATTATTTCAAAGAAAATTTTTATTGTTGCCTTGTTTTAAACATGAAAAGAAATAAAACAGGTTAAAAAGTTTATTTGATCAATAAAAAATTGATTACATTATGGACTATTAACTTCTCGTCAAAGTGCACACCGAATGCTACAGTCTGTTTTTTCCAAATAGATCTAATGTACTGTCTTTGAATAGCAACGATGTCAATGATGACAAGACCAACTCGTGCTACCGTTTCTCAGCCCAGCACGATAAACTTGATCTTTAACCAACACTCACATAATATTTTCAATATCTCAGATAAACATGCCTGCTCATAGGGAAAGATTGTGTTTTTTAAATCTTATTATTTATGCAATTGTTACCGACATCATACGCTAAAGGCAGAATGTATACCATGTCCATATGGACAAGTAACACAGACCTGTTGACCCCATTTAAGCTTTGTCAGTAGTCTGACAACGTTGTATCAGTAGTTTTTGGTATCTGTCAGTAGTAACTAACAGTTGACCAGCGTTTTACACAACAAAGATTTATTAACCAAAAAATGACAAAACATGGATATTAATAAAGATCTAGCATTATTCTTTATCAAAATATATTTAATATGTTTTACATTAAAATTCTGCATTACACAACAGTGCTTGTCACAGAATTTCTTTCAGGCGCTCCGGTCCTGAGAGGGGTGGGTTAGGGAATGGGTATAAGGCAAGGTACGTCGAATTTTTTTATGCCGCACTTGTCAAATGATGTTATCTCGTGTGTTTTATCTCTTAAAATTAATGCTAACACGTTTTTTTTGTTTTTTTTTTAAACATTTCAACGAAATGAAATAAATCAAACGTCACCGTTTAAACGGTATACCTCTAGCCTGTTAAAAGCAAAAGCGTCGTTGTTATTGCGAAACTGAAAGTAAACATTTTTTTCGATGTTTTTGTTCAGTGCGCATCACATCTGCGCAGTGACGTCACTTTCAAACCTGCTATTCTCGTCACTATCAAATCGAAAGGTTACACTTGATCTACTAACGGAGCCTTTTTTATTCGATTATGTTCATATGGATGTGTGTTTAGTGTTTTTTTTACTGTTTTAATCGTTACCACTGTTGAACTTGTAGTACTGATTGGATAATTGGTGCATTATAAAGATCTTGATCAAAATCCATGTATCTTATCCATGCTTTGCTCTTGCAAATACGACGGGAAAATTTCTTCGTGCACATCGTGCCTACCAAACATATATCAATAAACTAAGACTTTATTTATAAAAATCCGTCCAGAAATGACAAAGTATTAGGCAAAGGCTGGGTATATACTTTTCAATAAAAAAAATCTTGCTGCCTCAGTCTGAAATCTTACAAAGCCTTGCTTATGAATATCTTCGTAACTATTTAAAAAAAAATTATTTCTTGGTGTACAGTTTTTAACAAACTTGTTCAACTCTAATGGGCGCATTCAGAAAAATCATGTCTATTGGTAAATATGCAATGTATATGATCAACAAAGTGAATTGGCGAGCATACACGCGGAAGTCACGTGATAACGCCGGGGCCGCAAGATAAACGAGAGTTCCATACATGTTTCTAATCTCTGTTTATTAAGGACGTACATTATGTACAGAGCATTATTTTCTGCGGTGACTGTTTTAAAGGGATATACTTACGAAAGATGCTGTTAATAACACTTAAAACCACAAAAAGATGTTTAGTTTTTGGTAGAAGAAAACATGGCACTTTTGACAGACGTGATTATTATGGACCCAAATGGAGTTTCGAATCTGTTAAAGTACCGTTAAAAAGTTTTTGTGTTTTTTAAACGTTTTATAGCAAAACATATGGATAAAAAATATGACTTTTCAATATAAAGAGTGAATAGAAACAACAAAATAGCTTGAGCACCATTTGCGAGACAACCAACTAAGATTGTTAGGGATGTCTAGGACCTACGCAGCTGCGTAACTTAGCAACAAATTGATAACTGAGATGACACGCGCTTGCATAATAGTCTTATAATAGCATTATAGGTACAGCAAAATATACTGATAAGAAATTTTCAAGCGCATCGACGACTCCGATTTTATATAACACTAATGCACTAAAGAGAGAAATGTGGTATACATGTAATTAACGAAAAGGAGCCAATAAATTGAATTTTTTACTGCAAATGACTGATTTCCGTAGGATTTTTTATATCAATCCGCAGTGTGTAGTTTCTGCGGTAAAATCGTATCAAATACAGACAATCCGTAGGAGTTAACATGTCTGGTAATACAAGGACAGAAATGCCTCAGATGAATCATTCATACTTAAGCTAGACAGAAAAATTCATAAAAATAATTCATCCTGTTATATGGACCATGTTCTTTCTACCTATCAAATTTCCAAAATAGAAAGACTTTTGAAGCATGCAACTGCATAACAAAGAAGCCTACCTTTCCAAGTGAATCAGCACAGAGCATTCATAATACAATGAACTATAAGTTCAAAAGGGTAAATGCATAAAATAAGCATACTGATATGTATTTACATCAGGGCAGAAGGCCCAAAATATACTGATACTGCTATTATATACTTCATTACCATCACCAAGCAAGGACGACCTTCTCCAAAATAGCAAGAAGTATCAACCAAGCCCAATAATGGTAGATTTAGCAATCTATAAGCCTTTTCAAGGACATCATCATGAGGCGCTGCAGAGTACAATACTCCAAACTGGAATACTGATGGTGCCTACACTGGGATACTCACTGACTGATAGTGCCTGCACTGGGATACTCACTGACTGATAGTGCCTGCACTGGGATACTCACTGATGGTTCCTGCACTGGGATACTCACTGACTGGAATCGCTTGCACTAGGATACTCACTGACTGATAGTGCCTGCACTGGGATACTCACTGTCTGATGGTGCCTGCACTGGGATACTCACTGACTGATGGTGCCTACACTGGGATTCTCACTGACTGATGGTGCCTGCACTGGAATACTCACTGACTGATGGTGCCTGCATGGGATACTCACTGACTGATGGTGCCTGCAGGGGATACTCACTGACTGATGGTGCCTACACTGGGATACTCACTGACTGATGGTGCCTACACTGGGATTCTCACTGGCTGATGGTGACTGCACTGGGATACTCACTGACAGATGGTGCCTGCACTGGGATACTCACTGACTGATAGTGCCTGCACTGGGATACTCACTGACTGATGGTGCCTACACTGGGATACTCACTGACTGATGGTGCCTGGGACACTCACTGACTGATAGTGCCTGGGACACTCACTGACTGATGGTGCCTGCAATGGGATATTCACTGACTGATGGTGCTTACACTGGGATACTCACTGACTGATGGTGCCTGCACTGGGATACTCACTGACTGATAGTGCCTGCACTAGGATACTCACTGACTGACGGTACCTGCACTGGGACACTCACTGACTGATGGTGCCTAGGACGCTCACTGACTGATGGTGCCTGGGACACTCACTGACTGATGGTGCCTAGGACACTCACTGACTGATGGTGCCTACACTGGGACACTCACTGACTGATGGTGCCTGCACTGGGACACTCACTGACTGATGGTGCCTAGGACGCTCACTGACTGATGGTGCCTGGGACACTCACTGACTGATGGTGCCTACACTGGGACACTCACTGACTGATGGTGCCTGCACTGGGACACTCACTGACTGATGGTGCCTAGGACGCTCACTGACTGATGGTGCCTGGGACACTCACTGACTGATGGTGCCTACACTGGGACACTCACTGACTGATGGTGACTGCACTGGGATACTCACTGACAGATGGTGCCTGCACTGGGATACTCACTGACTGATAGTGCCTGCACTGGGATACTCACTGACTGATGGTGCCTACACTGGGATACTCACTGACTGATGGTGCCTGGGACACTCACTGACTGATAGTGCCTGGGACACTCACTGACTGATGGTGCCTGCAATGGGATATTCACTGACTGATGGTGCTTACACTGGGATACTCACTGACTGATGGTGCCTGCACTGGGATACTCACTGACTGATAGTGCCTGCACTAGGATACTCACTGACTGACGGTACCTGCACTGGGACACTCACTGACTGATGGTGCCTAGGACGCTCACTGACTGATGGTGCCTGGGACACTCACTGACTGATGGTGCCTAGGACACTCACTGACTGATGGTGCCTACACTGGGACACTCACTGACTGATGGTGCCTGCACTGGGATTCTCACTGAATGATGGTGACTGCACTGGGATACTCACTGACAGATGGTGCCTGCACTGGGATACTCACTGACTGATAGTGCCTGCACTGGGATACTCACTGACTGATGGTGCCTACACTGGGATACTCACTGACTGATGGTGCCTGGGACACTCACTGACTGATAGTGCCTGGGACACTCACTGACTGATGGTGCCTGCACTGGGATATTCACTGACTGATGGTGCCTACACTGGGATACTCACTGACTGATGGTGCCTGCACTGGGATACTCACTGACTGATAGTGCCTGTACTAGGATACTCACTGACTGACGGTACCTGCACTGGGACACTCACCGACTGATGGTGCCTAGGACACTCACTGACTGATGGTGCCTGGGACACTCACTGACTGATGGTGCCTAGGACACTCACTGACTGATGGTGCCTACACTGGGACACTCACTGACTGATGGTGCCTAGGATACACACTGACTGATGGTGCCTGGGACACTCACTGACTGATGGTGCCTAGGACACTCACTGACTGAAAGTGCCTGCACTAGGATTCTCACAGACTAATGGTGCTGACACTGGGATACTCACTGATTGATGGTGCCGAGGACACTCACTGACTGATGGTGCCTGGGACGCTCACTGACTGATGGTGATTAGGACACTCACTGACTGATGGTGCCTGGGAAACTCACTGACTGATGGTGCCTAGGACACTCACTGACTGATGGTGCCTATGATACTCACTGACTGATGGTGCCTAGGATACTCACTGACTGATGGTGCCTACACTGGGATACTCAATGACTGATGGTGCCTGGGACACTCACTGACTGACGGTACCTAGGACACTCACTGACTGATGGTGCCTACACTGGGACACTCACTGACTGATGGTGCCTGCACTGGGACACTCACTGACTGATGGTGCCTAGGACGCTCACTGACTGATGGTGCCTGGGACACTCACTGACTGATGGTGCCTACACTGGGACACTCACTGACTGATGGTGACTGCACTGGGATACTCACTGACAGATGGTGCCTGCACTGGGATACTCACTGACTGATAGTGCCTGCACTGGGATACTCACTGACTGATGGTGCCTACACTGGGATACTCACTGACTGATGGTGCCTGGGACACTCACTGACTGATAGTGCCTGGGACACTCACTGACTGATGGTGCCTGCAATGGGATATTCACTGACTGATGGTGCTTACACTGGGATACTCACTGACTGATGGTGCCTGCACTGGGATACTCACTGACTGATAGTGCCTGCACTAGGATACTCACTGACTGACGGTACCTGCACTGGGACACTCACTGACTGATGGTGCCTAGGACGCTCACTGACTGATGGTGCCTGGGACACTCACTGACTGATGGTGCCTAGGACACTCACTGACTGATGGTGCCTACACTGGGACACTCACTGACTGATGGTGCCTGCACTGGGATTCTCACTGAATGATGGTGACTGCACTGGGATACTCACTGACAGATGGTGCCTGCACTGGGATACTCACTGACTGATAGTGCCTGCACTGGGATACTCACTGACTGATGGTGCCTACACTGGGATACTCACTGACTGATGGTGCCTGGGACACTCACTGACTGATAGTGCCTGGGACACTCACTGACTGATGGTGCCTGCACTGGGATATTCACTGACTGATGGTGCCTACACTGGGATACTCACTGACTGATGGTGCCTGCACTGGGATACTCACTGACTGATAGTGCCTGTACTAGGATACTCACTGACTGACGGTACCTGCACTGGGACACTCACCGACTGATGGTGCCTAGGACACTCACTGACTGATGGTGCCTGGGACACTCACTGACTGATGGTGCCTAGGACACTCACTGACTGATGGTGCCTACACTGGGACACTCACTGACTGATGGTGCCTAGGATACACACTGACTGATGGTGCCTGGGACACTCACTGACTGATGGTGCCTAGGACACTCACTGACTGAAAGTGCCTGCACTAGGATTCTCACAGACTAATGGTGCTGACACTGGGATACTCACTGATTGATGGTGCCGAGGACACTCACTGACTGATGGTGCCTGGGACGCTCACTGACTGATGGTGATTAGGACACTCACTGACTGATGGTGCCTGGGAAACTCACTGACTGATGGTGCCTAGGACACTCACTGACTGATGGTGCCTATGATACTCACTGACTGATGGTGCCTAGGATACTCACTGACTGATGGTGCCTACACTGGGATACTCAATGACTGATGGTGCCTGGGACACTCACTGACTGACGGTACCTAGGACACTCACTGACTGATGGTGCCTACACTGGGACACTCACTGACTGATGGTGCCTAGGACACTCACTGACTGATGGTGCCTGGGACACTCACTGGCTGATGGTGCCTGGGACACTCACTGACTGATGGTGCCTGGGACACTCACTGACTGATGATGCCTGGGACACTCAACGACCGATGATGCCTGGGACACTCACTGACTGATGATGCCTGGGACACTCACTGACTGATGATGCCTGGGACACTCACTGACTGATGGCGCCTGGGATACTCACTGATTGATGATGCCTGGGATACTCACTGACTGATTGTGCCTACAGAGGGATACTCACTGACAGATGTTGCCTGTGCTGGGATACTCACTGACTGATGTTGCCTGTGCTGGGATACTCACTGACTGATGGTGCCTGCCCTGGGATACTCACTGACTGATGGTCCCTGCCCTGGGATACTCACTGACTGATGGTGCCTGCACTGGAATACTCACTGACTGATGGTGCCTGCACTGGGATACTCACTGACAGATGTTGCCTGTGCTGGGATACTCACTGACTGATGGTGCCTGCCCTGGGATACTCACTGACTGATGGTTCCTGCACTGGGATACTCACTGACTGATGGTGCCTGCACTGAAATACTCACTGACTGATGGTGCCTGCACTGGGATACTCACTGACTGATGGTGCCTACACTGGGATACTCACTGACTGATGGTTCCTACACTGGGATACTCACTGACTGATGGTGCCTGCACTGGGATACTCACTGACTGATGGTGCCTGCACTGGGATACTCACTGACTGATGGTGCCTACACTGGGATACTCACTGACTGATGGTTCCTACACTGGGATGCTCACTGACTGATGGTGCCTGCACTTGGATACTCACTGACTGATGGTGCCTGCACTGGCAGACCGGGTCAAGTTGGAGTGTTTGATGATGGCAGCCAGGGTGAATCTCGTGATCAGGTCCAAGAGAGGCTCATCACAGATGTCATACGTGTCCAGGTCTGCAGGCAGACCAATAGTCATTAAAACATGTCCATCATTCGCAATTTAGTTTAGTGTTTTATCAAATAATTGCATTCCAATAACACGTTTACTTTGTATACACATTACAGCAGGTGGTCAAGCTTGCGACGCTCGACGATATTTATGGAAATTGATCTGTTAACAATAGCTGGGAAGCAGTTTTGTTTGTGGCAAAAAACTAAAAACATCATTTAGGGAAGTGACCAAAAATGCCAGGATTGACTAGCAGTCACACTAATGTCTGTAATCTTAGTGCACATGTTTGAACAAGAAATGGAATAGATTAATGATCACAGATACTGTTCGTTGCAACATTTGTTAAGAATACGCCATATTTACTTTGAAAATTAAAATTAATGTTAATTTCATTTTGTGTTCAAATGATGACTTTCTGTATTTCTGTTTTATTTTTCTGATATCAAATGTTAGCATTACCTGTAGCCAAAATAAGCAATGGCTACTGGAATTATTTAAGAACGATTTTCACATTTTGGGGGAAAAAAAAATATTGCACACTGACATGAAATATGCAAAATCAAAACGTTTGGCAGCTAATTTTTATTTCTCAGTGGCAATCAATGATATCCATAAGTAACTCAACACGTACCTAGACTCTCGGCTGTCTCTCTCATTAGACTGGACACCTGCTCCACACTTTCCTCAGGCCGCTCACATCCCAGCCTCAGCAGCCAGTCTATATCCGGGCTACCAGTCTCCAGCTTCTCGTAAACCAGACTGCAGTCATTTGGCGACTCAACCAGTCTAGCGACCAGAGCATCTATCTCGTCTATCAAACTGCTACGGTCTATATGGGAAAAATGTACAGGTAAGTGTAACATAAGAAATTCCAAAAGAGTTTATGAATACAGTATTAGATTTTAAGATTTTGCTATTTTAAAAGAGAACAGAAAAATGCCATACATAACACATCTTAATTATTTAAAGTCCAAATTAGGTTAAGGTCAAAGTGAGGTTGGGTGATATGTGTGGACTGGGAATGGTCAAAAGCAACAACTGTGTAAGTATCCAAGTGTTGTAGTAAGCGTTGTTGGTGCTAGATGAAATGGTACAATCAAGTTAACCTCGTACAGAATCATGGACGGAATCACTAACAGACTGGACAATCACTACGTGCCTCCCACATCAAGATGCCGGGAGCATAAAAATATATATAATTGAAATCATCACTTAAATATGACGTAAGGTTTTCCTACTGAATTGTATGAATACCAGCCCTAATCGTACCATTGGATACTGTTTCAAGTCCATTGCTGAAGATTCTGTGTGCTAGCCATGCCTCCATGTCCAGCTCCTCCCCACCGACAGGTGCCCCCAGCAGCATGTTGCCAAGGCAATGACCAATCAACAGCGAGCACACCCTCTCCAGGTCAACCAACCAGAGGGCTGACACACTGGAGTTGAAACCTGCAAGTATTTAAAAGAGAAAGAAAATGAGGAAGTATGTGTAATTATGGGTGATAAAGAGATTATCAAAATCAAGACATAAAATTATAGGGTAAATAGAATAATAGAATAGTAATGAATAAAGGTAAGTTTGTACATGTTCAGTGGAATAATCTTACATCGACTTACCTCTATTCCAGTATGGAAACTAATATATTCATTGTAACAGATTTGTAATATATTCACGCATAAAGATCAGTGCCAGATTAATTTGTAACAGATACAGCAGAAAAACATCCGACTTACACTGCTCCAGTTCCCTGTTTTCATAACGCTCTATGTTGGTAAGAAGCTTGCACACGAAGTCGAGCTTCGACAGCAGTGTGAGGAGAGAGTTGAGAAGGGGCGCAACTCTGCCATGTGGAATCAGCAACAGGGAATGTAGCAGATGGAAGAGCATGGCGCCTGTGGGTGACTCGTAGAGGATATCTGAAACAAAAATACAGCACACCTAGCCAGGTTTTTTTTCACAATTAGTGCATCTATTCCCTGCCTACTGAGGATATGATTTCCATGTATTGCTGTGGCAAGTATATCACCAAGTGCCCGCTAGTGTCAGCTAGGATAAAGTTATTCAACTGATAACAAAGAATAGTCATCGGATAATACACTTCATTTATTTTCATTAGACATTGGTGGAAATGTTTGTGGTAATAGTTAAGAAAACAGGGCAAAATATTCCAGAGATATTTTTTTTCCAAAAATGAAAGCTTTCAAATTTTATTTTTTTTAAATAAGTTCTTCTTGGCATCCTTTGAAATTAGAGAGTTAAAACTATTTCTTGAGCAGTTTTATTTAAGCCACTCTATAACAAATAGCATGCTAAACAATATTGGTTGATTACAGAACAGTATGATACCCATGACATTGTGATTGAGATCCAGAAAATAAGTTCTATTACAAGTAGTTTACCCAATCCAGGTAAATACATGTAAGTCTAACGAATTCAATTTAAGGAACCAATCAATGATGCTCAATCTAAGTACTTCAAATTAAGGAAACAATAATTCCCATTTTATCCTATAACTACAACTAAATCGATCGAATAACAACCCATCGTATAAACTTTAGCTTTATCCTATTGCTATTTTTAGCACACGTTTATTCGATCGTTATTTTTAGAACTCTATGTATTTCAATGTGACGTCACTCCAACTGAAGACGTTTGTAGTAAACAAAAAACACAGTGTTTAAACTGGGAAACCAACATTATATTTTTTTAATGACATGTTTTCACGCCGTTTACATGATTTATAAGCATAGCATAATAGGATAAGTAGAATATTAGGTGAGTGTTGGATAACGATGAAGTTTATCATGCTTGGAACGAAACACTTGAGCGCTCGGCAAGCCATCTGTTTCTAAGCTTTGCATGATAAACTTCATCTTTATCCAACACTCAACTTATATTCCCATCTTACACCATCAAGACCTGGGTTTGTTCCCATTGTACACCATCAAGACCTGGGTTTGTTCCCATTGTACACCATCAAGACCTGGGTTTGTTCCCCTTGTACACCATCAAGACCTGAGTTTGTTCCCATTGTACACCATCAAGACCTGGGTTTGTTCCCATTGTACACCATCAAGACCTGGGTTTGTTTCAACAGCGTAAATTCTTAAAATTATGAGGGACTATTAAGCTCATGGACACCGCGTCTAAAAAAAATATTTCTTAATGTAAGTCTACCAAAAGTTTGCAAAGTATTTCCATTGCTGTTTAAAAATAATAATATAATGTGTTCGTTATATTTTTAGCTAAACTATAATATTAGCCATTTTTAGTATGTAGTATCTTCAGCATGGAGCAGTTCAATTTAACACACTACAATTAATAACTGGTTGCATGCGTTTTTAGCATAAAAACCTGAAGAAACTATTCTAACATTTATTCTAGTTAAGAATTTACATAGGCTTCTAATTTTACCACATTACACATAATATATTATGTATTGAATTTGACATTTAAATTAAGATATGAAATTTTCTAGTAACTTAAGATTGTTCATAGGATGTTTATGAATACCGGCCCGGGCTGCAACCGTACCTAGGACCCTCTCCTGTATGAGCAGATGTCGTTGCTGGCACTGGGCCAGAACTGTGGCAGACTGGGAGAGGAGCTCACAGCAGAGAGGCAGCAGCAGCGACAGGTGGGACTGGATCAGTGATAGGACCTCCTCATACTGAAATATACATAGACTGGATCAGTGATTGGACATCCTCATACTGAAATATACATAGACTGGATCAGTGATTGGACATCCTCATACTGAAATATTCATAGACTGGATCGATGATAGGACCTCCTCATACAGAAATATACATAGACTGGATCAGTGATAGGACCTCTTCATACTGAAGTACACATAGACTCTCCTCATACTGAAATATACATAGACTTGATCAGTGATAGGACCTCCTCATACTGAAATATACATAGACTGGATCAGTGATAGGACCTCTTCATACTGAAATATACATAGACTGGATCAGTGATAGGACCTCCTCATACTGAAATATACATAGACTGGATCAGTGATAGGACCTCCTCATACTGAAATATACATATACTGGATCAGTGATAGGACCTCCTCATACTGAAGTACACATAGACTCTCCTCATACTGAAATATACATAGACTGGATCAGTGATTGGACATCCTCATACTGAAATATACATAGACTGGATCAGTGATAGGACCTCCTCATACTGAAATATACATAGACTTGATCAGTGATAGGACCTCCTCATACTGAAATATACATAGACTGGATCAGTGATAGGACCTCCTCATACTGAAATATACATAGACTGGATCAGTGATAGGACCTCTTCATACTGAAGTACACATAGACTCTCCTCATACTGAAATATACATAGACTGGATCAGTGATAGGACCTCCTCATATTGAAATATACATAGACTTGATCAGTGATAGGACCTCCTCATACTGAAATATACATAGACTGGATCAGCGATAGACCTCCTCATACTGAAATAGAGATAATTGGAAATGAGTCTATAACACTAAAACAGTGTCCTCGTAACATTATTAGAGCCTAAGCCTACTGCAGCAAATATCATTGTCTCATTGAGCAAAATCTTATGGCACACATTTAAGAACAAACAAGATAACACCAAATGTTACAAATGTGTACCAATTTACTAAGCGCTACAAATTCGGCACCAGGTGACACACTTACTGTGCTCTCGTCATATTCCTCATGGTCAGCCTGTGTATAGTACGCAAACAAGTGTTTGTGAATGGAGGAGAGTAGCTGCTGTAGCTGTGGGCAACTCAGATCCCCGGTCCCTGGCCCCGCCCTGAGGGTCACAGGCTCGGGCGACAGACCATCTGTGGGTGGAACTGACCCCGGGTCTGTATCCTGCTCCAGGTTGCGTAGAGAAGTTTCCTGATAAAGAGAGCGAAAGATGAGTCTTTAATTACACTTTTAGGACTTACAGTCATATGACTAACAGATTTTTGTTTTGTTAAGCAAAGTTGTTGTTTAATGCCAAATATATATCAATATAAAAATAATAGCAATCTGAAAAAGATGTAGCTAAGTACAGATAAGTAGCGGATATTTAATTTAAGTACTTTAAATAATTAAAGTTGACAATTTCGAATTTAAGTCTAATCTTTGTTTTATAAACAGAACAGTTTCAAAAGTTCTAACAACAAAACACAATTCAAAATAAGAACAGTTTACGACATAACAAGCATATAAAGAATCATCTCCCTGTCTACTCACTGTTTCGTATGCGAGATTCCGCAGGATGATCTTCATCAGGAGCTCGGTGAGGTGCCGGTCTGGCATGAACTGTAGGCTGGCCGTCCGGGACTGCTTCAGCCCCAGCAGTACCGCAATATGGCCGTCATTCTGGAGGCTCGACAGAACCATGTTCAACTGCATCCGCTGAAAATGAGGCTATCCTCGTGAAATAGGGGGTCAATGTATATTTAAGTTATCTGCGCTACAAAGTTTTAATACAGCAATCAATACACCCGCGCTTTCCTTGCGGATGACATGACGTTGTGTGTACATGTCAGCAAAATTTGTGCTTGCTTTTCTAGCAGAACATAGGATTTACGTGAAATACATGTGCAGTTTAATTGTAAGTAGAATTCGTGTTTACGCTATGTGAACAGTAAAATTCGGATAGGCGTTTGGGATTTGGAATTTATTATACACAATTTGGAATTAATAACAAGGAATAACATTATCTTTTTATATACAAAGGGAATATTTTACATATGGATATAACACACTGTGGATGTTAACAACATGAAAAAGGTGAATTAATTAGGTTTAAGTTTTGAGATCGTGAAAATAGGCTAATGTATGCATGTATACCTATATGTAAATGAATGACCTAACAAGTTATTTCGCGATCCGGTTATATCGCAATCGATACCCATGGACCCGAGAATGATGATATAACGGATCTGCAGTGTAGTGAGAAAAAGGTTTGTGAGCTATAATTCACATCTCATCTGGGAAACAAGTAAAAAACAGAAACTGAATCTCTGTATAGAACTAGCTTACCTGTCCTTTGGAAAGTGAGTTCCAAGCATTCGGGGACTGTGGAAGTAGCGAGTGCAGAAGCTCCAGCCTCTCTCCCAGACTTGGTAACAGCAGACTGGTCCCCTCTGACAGGCACTTACACACGGCCTGGGAATAGAATGTAGAGTACCAGTCGATCCTCGAACATACATACTAATGAATACAAAACAAATGCGACAACACAACAAATAATGGTTTGATCTGTACAAAAATGAGTATAATATTTTAATTATAAAATTACATTTATCATACTATTTTCTAATATTGAATTCAATACATTGTACTCTAATATTGTGAATTAATTATCATTTATGTGACACTTATTTTCAGTTATTTTGTGGGGGAGACACAACCTCCAATTTAAGTTCCATGGAATATATGACGTATTAAATCCTGATTTCGTAACAGAGGGAACAGACTCGCCAGTGGAAAGTGTTGAGATATTTGATATTATCTTCAGGAATTGGAACATTTAATTACATTTTAGGTCAAATAAGAAAAATCCCAAAATTAATATTTCACAAACTATGTGCAGACAAAAGTGTCACTTCAGGGGATTCCACAAAATATTTTTGCCATCAAAAATAAATTCAGGGGTTCCACTGTTGATTGCCACTGACAACGAATGCGACAAAATTGCCAAAGCGGCAACTCTTTTTTCAAAGTGACAAATTTAACATGGCAACAACATAATTTTAGACAGTCTGGTTCATCTGGTACGTAAAATCACAATTTCAACAAAACCGGAGCATAATAGCAAGAAACAGTCACCTCCTGGACGTGATCTGGCGTTGCCATGTCAACCAGCTTGAAGAGCAAGTTGCGTAGAGGTTTGGCCTGATTGCCGAGACAGCTGGTCGTGGCAACAGAGTTTTGGGCAATACAGAAGTGGACGGTCAGCATCCTCAGGCATAGCAGCAGAAAGTCCTCGTGATCCCTGGGGATAGAGCAGCAAGATATCCATTATCAAACCTAGCAAACAGACTTTCTGCTATTAACGGTCCTGAAAATGATCTACTAAGCAGGAGGGAATGCAGGGCTCACTCTGCCATTTAACACACATTAGCAAATGGCTACAAATTAACACAGTTGGCTAGAGAAAATAATTCTGTTTGGCTACAACTTTTTCTTCATAAAACTCCATAAAATAGCCAAAATGAGAAGAATTTTGATGTAGCCAGGTCAATTTGGGCCAAGGGAATGTCCTATAAAATTTGAACTAATTACATAATCTGATCCATTTTATGTCCTAATAATGTTATTTCTGTCCTGTGATTCTGACGTACAAGACCGAATTGCCAGTAATCCCCAAACAGTTTTCTGATTGAGAATGTCTGCGAAAATAACTAGAGATGAGGCCAAATAATGAAATTCAGAAAAACTATGCATGAAGAAGTTTGTTCGTGACCAACAGTAGAAAACGTTTCACTTAATTAACACTTAATGCATGTGCGTAAAGTGTCGTCCCGGATTAGCCTGTGCAGTCCGCACAGGCTAATCCAGGACAGCACTTTCCGCCTACAGTGAATTTATGTTTAGAAGAGACCTCATTGAAACAGAAAATACCATAAAAGTGGAAAGTGCCGTCCTGGATTAGCCTGTGCGGACTGCACAGGCTAAACCGGGACAACACTTTATGCACATGCATTAAGACCAGTTTTCTCATGACGCGCCACATATGTATTTTATAGATACAAGAAAGTCCAAAATATAGCTGCATCATTGATACAGAGAGTTAGATTACAGTACTCACTGATTATTGCTAAAGGGCGTGGAGGGGGAACCCTCTGCAAACCCTCGGCAGTAGCGCTCTAGGAAGGACCTCATTACGTTAAACGAGCCCTCCTGTATGTCAACACAGAATGCCTTGTGCAGGGACATCAAACGCCTGCAAGATTCATTAACAAATGTAACAGATTGTGAAACTCCAATCGATGCAGGATCCTTCTTTTTTGTGACTCAAACAAATGATCGACCTTGCATCATTTTGAAGCAACTATTTTCCATTTGCCAACTTCAAAAGCACTAAAAATAATATTTTAATCCTACTTATCATGTGTAATTTTGCAAGGTCTTAAACTTCATAATTTCTAATTACCATTTGCGGGGCATTTAACAAATATGCGGGAACAAAATTCCAATGAATTCATTATTTTGACCCATCAAAATTGCAAGCAATGGGTCATTTGACTCCTTTCTTCACAACTAAAATTGATTACAGGCAAGTGACTGTCTACACAACACAAGTCTTAAACTGGTCATTAAAACAATAAAATAACAAAATTTACTTTACTGCTAAGTCTTCTGAAATTAAATGAATTAAGTGTGTATGTACAAAGTGGCATTAATAAGTTAGTTTTTTTATAACAAATTGTTTCAGTCTGTACAGCCCAAAACTCAAATACAGGTATATATACGTTGACTTGATAGTTGTTTAGGTTACAAAACACTACCAAACAATGCAAAAGTCTACACTTGTATTTGTGGATTTATTCAATATTGGAGTGTTTCCTTTGGCATTCTGATGTCTTTCTGTTTGCTTTCATGTCATTTTGTCACTTTTATCAGCTTATTTTGATTAAAAGTTGACAATTATGAAAGATAATACATACACGGTAAGATAAATATTTGATATACAAACACTAATGAAAAAATATTTCTGAGGCTTGTACCTGTCACTTGGCACTGCAGTCCAAGCCAGACTGTGGGAGGTCCCGGCAGAAATCTGGTGTATGGGCACCTTGGTCAGTCCCACCACACGCTTCGGGCGAGTCACCGGGCTCTGGGAGTGACCCTGCCCACACTGGCCCATGGCGTTGTTGCCCCAGGCGAACACACTGTTGTCTGAAATGTACGGGGAGGGGGGGGGGGGTCAGGAAATCTCTATGTTTTTAGTTTAAACCTACTTATTAACTCAAAACATAAATCAACAAAACGATGAAACAAATATTATCAATACACATTCTGAGAATTCGAACACACTTTTGCACCAAAATTCCAATATTGTTATGCTACAGCTACAAATCTGTAAAGGACTTACTGGCCAAAACCAAAACACCACATATGAAATCAAGGTCTTTTGGACAACATGAAAAACAATCTTACCATATGTAAGTGCGAGGCAGTGGTTATCCCCACTAGCGATGTCAATCACCCGGACCGTCTGTAGGTCCTCCACAAGGCGGGGCTTGGCGTCGATGGCGTCCGGGGAGCCACACCCTATCACCGAGCCACTCCCCCAGACATACACCTGGGACAAGGTCAAGAATAGCAATGGCTGAATCAGTTAGCAGAGAACTGATTCATAAAAAGTTTGCAACTGATCTCTTTACTATGAGCTATAAGCTAAGTCATCAAAATTAGCAGTTAGGCAAAGCAAGCCTGAATTCTTATTATTACCCGCGAGCCTGAAAATGTTAAAAGCCTGCCTAAATAAGTGAGAATTTGAGCAAGCCAGTTCAAAATTTACCAGTAAAGTGCTTATGAGCTTGTGCTAATATGAACACTCTAGGCTATGTTAGCCTACCAGTAGCCAAAATAGCCAATTGCTTCCTAAATTTTTGAAATTATTTAAAAACAACAGATTGTCACATTTTTGGTATAAAAAAAATGTCAAACAAAAAAATCTGCATAGTAATTTTTATTTCTTAGTGTCAACATAAACATTAGTGTTAGACACAATGTATTATAGTACACAGATGTAGGTTTGTAAAAAAGAAAAATGTCCTTAAAATTCATATTAACCACTGTCTTTGAATTGTTATTGTTTGTTTTTCTTTCTAAAGTGCTTATCAGCATTACGTAGGCCTACCTGTCCTGTGTTGGTGAGGGCCTGTGTGAAGTGACAGCCGCACGTGACCTTCTGAATGACCAGACCCGTCAGAGTGTCCACCACCTTGGGCTTGTACTGGCGGCACGTGTCACCGTGACCTAGCTTGCCTGAAATATGGTGCAATGTCACCATGACCTAGCTTGCCTGAAATATGGTGCAATGTCACCGTGACCTAGCTTGCCTGAAATATGGTGGAATGTCATCACCGTGACCTAGCTTGCCTGAAATATGGTGGAATGTCACCATGACCTAGATTTTCTGAAATCTGGTGGAATGTCACCATGACCTAGATTGCCTGAAATATGGTGCAATGTCACCATGACCTAGATTGCCTGAAATATGATGGAATGTCACCGTGACCTAGCTTGCCTGAAATATGGTGGAATGTCACCATGACCTAGATTTCCTGCAATATGGTGGAATGTCATCACCGTGACCTAGCTTGCCTGAAATATGGTGGAATGTCACCATGACCTAGACTGTCTGAAATATGGTGCAATGTCACCATGACCTAGATTGCCTGCAATATGGTGGATTGTCACCATGACTTAGACTGCCTGCAAAATGGTGGAATGTCACAGTGACCTAGCTTGACTGAAATATGGCGGAATGTCACCATGACCTAGACTGTCTGAAATATGGTGGAATATCATCACCGTGACCTATCTTGCCTAAATGTTGGAATGTCACCATGACCTAGACTGCCTGCAAAATGGTGGAATGTCACCGTGACCTAGCTTGACTGAAATATGGTGGAATGTCACCATGACCTAGACTGCCTGAAATATGGTGGAATATCATCACCGTGACCTATCTTGACTGAAATATGTTGGAATGTCACCATGACCTAGACTGCCTGCAAAATGGTGGAATGTCACCGTGACCTAGCTTGACTGAAATATGGTGGAATGTCACCATGACCTAGACTGCCTGAAATATGGTGGAATGTCATCACCGTGACCTATCTTGCATGAAATTTGGTGGAATGTCACCGTGACCTAGCTTGCATGAAAACGGGTGGAATGTCACTGTGACCTATTTTGCCTGAAATATGGTGGAATGTCACCGTGACCTAGCTTGCATGAAGTATTGTGAAATGTCACCGTGACCTAGCTTGCTTGAAATATTGTGGAATGTCTGGAACAACCAATAAAAACAACATATTGCTTAATGTGCAGGTCTTTTGATAGCAAAAAATTGATGGTTAATAGCATTTAATAGCTGGAAAAATGTCTTGCCACACTGAATGTTGAACCAAGAAGCATTCTGTCCAGGCATGTGATTTACATTGAATCATATTTCTTAATATCTACTGATGCTTGTGTATCAAAACTCTGTTCATAATCAATAAACCATTAAACATTTTATGATTAACTGAAAGCTCACAGTGGAAGTGATGCAGGATGAAAGGCATTGAGAACTTAACAGGCAAATGATACTGACACGATAACTACTGTTTTACCTGCCTACATGAATATAAAATATGAGAAACACAACAGCTGCATCAGCAGGCGGGGAACCCTTATGAACATCAAAAGATCCTTTATTTAGGGCAGTGAAGAAGTGCCAACAATACACCACAATACAAACAACAAGAAACAAGCACAAAACACAAATAAGATAAAAACTGGGGTCACCGGCTTGGGTGTTTAAACCCGTTTAAAGGCAAGTCTGTTACCTGCATCCCCACTGCCGAAGGACCAAACCGTCTTGCCATCCTTGGAGACCGCCACGGTATGGGAGCTACCACAGGCCACATGGTCCAGGGGAGGTAAGCCCTTCACATTCGTGGGCAGGTTCTTACTGGCACTGTCACCATGACCTGCACATAGCAGAGGGGGAGATAACACCACACAGTAGGCTTTCAAAATAATGTTTACACAAATAATGTTAAACACTGTGCACTGTGGAATCACTAATTTTCGGGGTGGTCTAATTTCCATGCTTTTCGCGCTACAACCGTTGCGCGCATTTATGACCACCGCGAATATTTACCGATTTCGTAGTGTAGCAACACATTAGGAGCTTATACGTTCGTTCAAATGTACGTCGATAATCGTTCGTAAATATATGCAGATAGGCCTATATGTTACGATGCGAATGTTTTTAATGAATGTTTTTGAATGTTTTCTTCATCGGCTTCATTCTGATCAATGAATGCATATTTTTTTCTTTTATATTAAATGCGGTCATACACTGCAGATCCGCTATGGCGATTCTTGGGGTCCATTATACTGTCCATATATATATAAATATACATTTCATATTTATAGCCCATTTTCATGACCTAAAAACATAAACAATATTAAATTGCCTTTTTTTATTGTTGTTTACATCCTAAATGTGTTATATCCATATGTAAAATATAGAGATCTAACATTATTCGTTGTAATTAATTTCAAATCGGGTAAACATATCGAGATCCGCAACGCCTTTACGAATATTACTGTTGATGTGATGTAAATACAAATTCTATTTTACCATTAGACTGCACGTGTATTTTATGTTAATCCTTTGTTCTGCTAAAAAAAGCACGCAAACATTATGCCGACATAAACAATGTCGTGTCATCCACGAAGTACATTGAGATCTTCACTTGGTATAAAAATTTCATAAAGCATAACTGCAAAATTACATTTCTATAACACAGTTATGCAAAGGCATGATTTTGAACACTCATAATACAATGAGTAAAAGGATAATGAAGATGTTACTTTTCACAAGTTGATCTTTTGAGTAAAGAATTAGCGCCCGCGAAGTGGAGCCGAAAAGAGTATTTCAATCAGAACTTAATTAACAACAAGGTGTCAGTTTGACATAACCTGATATATTGTATCTATTGTCTCGCCTAAATCTGTGACCACTGTTGTCAATTAAGAGACTTATCCTGTTCACAGATTGACGAATTGACAATTTTTAAACTTTTTGTCACCGATTACAAAAATAAAACCAGTGTATACAAGGGAGCAAAATAACACTACAGACCTAGAAATATACAGTAAAAACTGTTTTGTTTATGAGTAATCATAAGTTGAAATTGATAAAATTATAAAGCTTTTGTAACGCTAAACGATGGAATAATTTGGAGTGTTTCTGTTGTTTTCATTTAAACTGTTGACATCACGTGGAACACTTACATAAAGTAAATAATGCAGGATGGAATATATAAGTCGGAATAGCCGAGTGGTTAAGGCGATAGCCTTTAATTAGGAGGTCCCGGGTTCGAACCCCGGTGGGACCAATTTTTCTCTTTTTTACTAAATACTTTTCTTGTTATTATACTTGAGCATTTTAGTTCCGATGCTGAAATCTGTCAAGTTATAGAGAATATTAGGTTAGTGTCATTGTGTACTTGAATTTATCCGACGAGTTAAAGAAAGGTTTACACGGCGAGGCTTGCCGAGCCGTGTAATTCTTTCGGAGACGAGTCGGATAAATTCAAGTACACAAAGACACTAATCTAATATTCTATTTATCCTACCATATTTTTATTTATTTATTTTATGTTTAACAAACACACTATTGACGTTTAATTATTTTAAACAATACTCAAAAACGCATTAAATTTACTGAATCTAACCTTACGTAGTAATATGGAATATATTCATGATGTTTCCGCCACTCGAAATAGTCCGAAACAATTCAATGCAAAACGCAGTGTAACAAGATAAAATATCGCCATATGCTTCGTTTCAAATATGTTCACCATGCCAAATGCTACCCACTACAGTAGATAAAAGAAGGTTTTATTCAAATGCAAGTCCGTGTTTCGACCAAACTGCTCAACAACAAAAGACCAATATGGCTGGCAATTTTAACTTAACAAAAGTGTATATGCAGGATTTATCTTCGTCGAGATGTTTATTATATACCATTTCTATTATCTTTCAAAATATACACACAACTAGTGTGACTCAATTATTCCAGAATGACACAACATAAAATTTAAAATGAAATACACCCTACTCACCCGATTATTTCATTGATAAAAACGTCGTGTAGTCCAGTTTTACAGAGGTTCTAGCTTCCATAGTGAGTTGTTAATCCGCACATGGCATAATCGATAAAGGTGCAAACATAATCCTTCTATTCCTTTTAAAACAGTTGGTGTAAGCGGGTAATTCTTTGTGGATAGACTTTCTTTGATCAACCAACAAAGAAACGGTTTATTCATCAAATAAATAACCCTTTATGTAAATTTCCTTTCAAAAGTAAACTAATCGAAGACTGCATCCAAATTACTAGATCTAACACCTTATGATGGCAACTCTGTTCTCCACCCACAACAATCCAGCTCGGAATACACTCGACTTATAGAAAATTGAAATGGAATTAATCTCACCGGTTCCATTCGAGCCATATATTCCATGGATACACTTTTTGATATAAATCTTATTATCATAATCCATCCAAAAAACACAGAAACACTAAAGATTGTAATCTGATTGCTCTTTTTAAATTTCAACACTGTGTAAACTTAAAACTCAACTGAATGACGTAAAACATTTGATTTCGTCATTACGCGCGCACGCGAATTTTGGCGAGTTATTTTAAACCGAAACTACCTGTATTGTGTCGATAGCTAACTGTTATTGATTCTTTTTCCTGTACAAATTTGTTACTATTTAATTTATTGTAATGTAGTATTTATCCTAAGGTATATAATAAAATGTAATTATTGAATGTTTAGTGTCTTATTTCCACCAATAGATGAGCTGTTAAATATCGCCCGATTTCGTAACCTTTAAAATTACTTGTTTATGACGTCACTCACATTCCTGGAAAAAGTAGTCCGTCAAAAGTATATACATGAGGGTGTCAGATAAACCTTGCCTGTCGGATAAAGCAAAAGTTTATCTGACAGGTAGAGTTTCCTTCTATAAAATCATTTAGTGGTAGGATAAAAGACATTTAATGGCATACTTCAAAAATGCGAACATTTGTGAACAAGACCCTTTAATGCATGTCACGTACCCAATCTGCCATAGTCTCCCTCTCCCCACGTGTACAGGTCGCCATCCTCAGTGACTGCTGCACTGTGTCGAAATCCTGCAGACACCTGCTTGACGATCTGTTAACAACATAGGACTGTAAATATCTACAAGCACTGTGGTCACTGATACAACTAACGAACTGCAGAACAGGAGTTTACATTTATTCAGAAGTAAACACTATTTTCAAGTCATTTTGTTATTTAAGTCTATATAAATCATGTGACCCCCGGGGTGTGGCCAGTTTTGACCATTTGAACAATATTTGTAGAGGACCACTATAGGATGTAACATACCAAAGATGAAACCTCTGGGCCTTGCGGTTTCAGAGAAGATTTTTAAAGACATTTTGCTATTTAAGTTTATATAAACCATGTGACCCCCCCGGGCGTGGCCAGTTTTGACCCCTGGGGCATCATTTTAACAAACTTCGTACAGGACCACTATAGGATGTTACATATCAAATATGAAACCTCTGGGCCTTGTGGTTTCAGAGGAGAAGATTTTAAAGTTTACACTTTTTAAATATATTTTTAGCTCCGGTGACCTACATATGCAGCGGACCGTAACAATTTGAACAACTTTGAATGAGGGTCACCTAATGATCATTCCTGTGAAGTTTGGTGAAAATCTGCCAAGTGGTTTAGGAGGAGATGTTGTTTGAATAAAAGTTGACGACGCACGCACGCACGCACGACGGACAACGGGCGATCACAAAAGCTCACCATGAGCACTTAAATTGTGCTCAGGTGAACTAAAAATGTAATATTTGTCAAGGTTGTTTTTTTCAATCAAGAATCAAATAAACATTGAGCTATTTTCCAGTTTACCTGCATACAAATATGAAACAGTTTTGTCTACTCACAATGCCAGACAGACCGGCAATCAGTTTTGGCAATTTCTGTGTTGAATTGTTACCATGCCCCAATTTTCCATAATCACCTGCAAAAGAAAAAGAATTGGGAAGTACAGATATCACTTTAAAAAATAAAATAAACTTACAACAATCTGACTGAAATTTCAGTTTAAACAATCAATGCCCATGTCAATGTCATCCACTGTAATCCCACAGGCAATCACTATGTCCTCCATACAGAGTGACAAACAATTTAAATGCACAGTATTTTTCTGCAGTTAATTATAACTCAAACTTCATTCAACAGGTGTAGGCTATGCTTATCATATACCACAGTACCAGTCCTCATGCTAACCAACATATCAGACAACTGATCACAAATCACAAATAATACTGTCTTTCAGGCAAATACACATTTTTGGGCAAATACAACAATTCAGAAAGTTAATGCAGCTCATGTTTTCGGCAAGCGACACAAATATTTAAATTGTAAAAGCTACTCGAACAGGATATCTAATTTAATGATACCAGTATTTCAACAACAAGCCCATAACAAAAGGAAACATGCATTTCACAATTACATTAAGACTAGGCAATTATATGGAAAATATCATTGATGCATGTCGTGGGAAAACCGAGCTTAATGCATGTGCGTTAAGTGTCATCCCGGATTAGCCTGTGCAGTCCGCACAGGCTAATCCAGGACGACATGTTCTGCTTTTATGGTATTTCCTGTTTAAAAGAAGTCTCTTCTCAACATAAATCCACTGTAGGCGGAAAGTGTCATCCTGGATAAGCCTGTGCGGCGACACTTTAGGCACTTGCATTAAGCCGGGGTTTCCCAAAACACGCCTCAATTTAAAGCAATAATTCCTACCGTCTCCCCAGCTGAAGACTTCCCCATTTCTGGACAAAGCCAGGGTGTGTCCATCAGATCCTTTGGAGGAGGAAATGGTCTTGATGGCCCGGTCCTTCGGGAAGGTCAGTTTCTTGGGCAAGGGTTGGTTGGTGGAGTCCCCCAGCCCCAGGCGCCCGTAGCTGCCCTTGCCACATGCAGTCACATAACCTTCCTTGGACACGAGGAATGTGCAGAACTGACCCGCCTCCACCTGAAAAAAGATAAACAGTTTAATGTTAATATCTATTTTAATTGTGAATTCTATTATATTATTATTATATTATTATTATATTATTTATTAGTATTATATTTCAGACCATCTACTAATAAATAAAATAAAAATTCAAGAACATGAACCTAGAGTGGTTATAAATTAGACCAGACCCTGCTACATACACAAATTTGAGAATGCAAATGGATGAAATCAGCTTAAAGGAAGATAGCCAATCCAATGTGACCTGAGACTACCCACCACAGGAGAGTCCCTGAAGTTATAACCAATCCAATGTGACCTGAGACTACCCACCACAGGAGAGTCCCTGAAGTTGGAGGACAGTTTTGGGGTGAGTATCCTCTCTGTGGTGCCCTCGGCCAGCTGGTGTGTGCTGTTACTGCCCCAGATGTACACGTCGCATGTATCCATAGCAACTGTGGACTGGGTAGAGGAGATACCAGAGGACCTGCTGTTGCTGGGGTTCACAGAGGGGTAGGCAGAGCTGGGTACCATCTGGAGGTGGGTCAGGCAGTAGTCCTCGGCCAGCCCATGGAGCTGTCATACAGTGGAAAAAACAGTGCTCTAGATACGTTTTGGTGTAGAGCGTACAATTTAATGTACACTCAAACCAGAATTTATGAGGTAAATGTACACTCAGTCCAAAATGTATAAGGGTAAATGTAATTTCTGTCGGAAAATACATTGGTTAGCTTATGGGTGCAAAAGAATGCATTTGAGTAACCTTAAATAATGTAGTAGACGTTTCAAGAAGAGAATAAGAATGTTTTATATCAGGAATTTCTACAATTCACGTCTTTATAACAGTTGGATTTTTTTCCATTTCTACTTAACAATTGAAAATGTGTGTGTTAAATTTAATGTACACATGCTTTGATTTTCAGTGCGTATCTTGTTATTTTCCTTTGTAAACAATAGCCACATTAGACAAAGGCGAATACAATTTCTGAAATCATTTTTGAAGATAGGGCATACGTCCATTTTTATAGTAAAAGATTTTCTTGGAAAATCATTTAAAAATGAGTTTTTTTGCCAAATCAAGAAATTTGACTACTGTTTTTTATTTCTGAGCACACACATTGACAGCTTAAGTATTTGCTAGTCAAAGTGATGAGACGCAGACGTTCAAATGAATTCACAACCTTTAGCATGCTTTTGAAAACAAAACAAGAACATGTTAATGCTAGTCTACGTCTCTCTATTTCATTTTAAGAAAGGACATCAAGGCTTTCAACAATTAAGGATGGATTACTGAAAACGGGTTATAAGTTTATATAAATGAAAAAATAAAAACAAGCTACATAGTCATATATTTAAATACACCTATATATCGAGAAAAGTATCTTTTCATTTAAGTATGTATATGAAAGCAGCATTATGGTTCCCAAACCTGCTTTAAAAGGTACACAGCTGCAAGGAAGCTGGGCACCAGTCCATTCTCATCACACTGGGGTTCATTTCCACAATCTGTTTTCAATGCAGCAAATCCCTTAAAATACATTCATTCCTCAGAAAATCGATCACATGTAGTTCAAACATCAATGCATATAGGACAACTCTCATTATTTATGGGGCTGAATACAGGAGTATTGGTTGTTGAAAGTTTCATCAATATTGAAAAGCACTACATATATTGTTGGTTGTAAAATCAAAAGCCGACCATTAATCTTATTATTTATGATGATGACACTGAATAGCATGGCAAACTTCTTCTGTATGTATGTTACTTTTCAGTGAAGGCTACACTTTAATTCCCAAAAATTAATGTGTTTGGGGTCATTATGCAAAACATTTCACGCATCAGAGGCCACATCTCCAGTCCACAAATATACAGAGAGGGCCCTGAATACTAAATTCAATTAAAAACACAGACTTACTGCAGTTTTCATCATCTTACTGATGACATCATGGAAGAGTGACCACCTGATCTTGTCTGCCCCTTCCAGTCGACTCAGTGACAGCACTGCCAGCTCCACCCACTCAAGAAGGTATTTCAAAGACCCTCGCTGTGCAGCCAGTGTGATCATCAACTCAGATGCCAAAGGCCTTGCAGAATTGTGTGATTCTAAGTTAGAACTGCATACTGACTTCAAGAAGTTGAATGTTCTATTCAGTGCTTTCACGCCTAGATACGTTAATTTGGATTCATTTGCTAGCGAAAGTGGTTTCAAAGAAACCAGCACATTTATTGCAGTCGAAAGGATATTATCACATAGGCTGGGAACTCCGATCTGCACAGACTGCTGCCAGTTTTGTTCCAATAGTGAAAAGACCAGGCTTAGACCTGTCTCAACACCCAGTTCTACCAAGACAGCATTTCCTGATTTTGGCTCATTTTCTTCCTGCAGTGACCAAGACACACTGTCGGTGCTGGTGAAACTTTCAGTAATATCAACTGTTGGTATGTGGCACTGTTTTGAGGTGGCCTGGTAAATCCTCTGCAGTACTACCAGCCTCTTCTTGAGATTCTGAGCAAATGGAGAACTGGAGACCACAATTTCTGCCAGGGAAGTCTGGCTGGATATGAGGGCATTCACCAGGTGTTCATGCTCTTCCGTTGCCAAAGAGTCATTCTCGAAATCAGGTATGATTGGTCCTTTCAGGTGTATTGTGTGTGGTACATTTATCACAAGTTCCTTGTTCGAAATAAGCCTGGAGTACAGTGCATCTAGTTCGGTGGACGTGCTGACTGCCTTGCAGTTTTCCAATATCCATTTGGAATTGTAGTGATCAGAAAACTTCAGTTGAGAATTACTGTCCAGACTCATGTTTTAGCATCTGAAAGATTAAGAATTTAGAATTCAAGCAATCAATTTTAACAAAATTTTAATACACAGAGCGGTTATTGAGATTTGTTTAAAAATGCAATTGTGTGTAGAATTAAATTGCTTATGTATCCAAAAGGGTGAGGTCACCATAAAATAATAAAATATATATTGTACAAAAGGTTGAGGAATAAATAATCTTTACCATAGGTCAAATTATCACAAAAGTTTAATGCTGTGATATTTCAAGGTATAAAAGTAGCAACAAAATTTGATAGCTGCAATTGCGTTATACAGTCAAATCCTGATCATGCAGTCTTTGAAATTACCTTTCAAAAATTACTTGCCATTTGGGCCAGTAACTTTAGAAGGTTAACTTGCCCGAAACATTTGTTACTATCCCAAACTTTTGTAAATTAAAGCTTTACAACTAACAACAGTTAATCATTTTATTATATAGAAATAACAAGACTTAGTGTTATAGAAGTGTGTTATACGTGTGTTTCTCTACTTAATTAGCATTTTGCCTGATCCAGTTTCCATATGTTGACATAGTCTCTATAATACAATAATACATGTATGGGCGTTGGACGTTATTCGTCTGCCTTATCTTCAAACCTCCAAAAGAAAAGTATTCGGATATCTGTCATGTTTATTAACAGACTTTAATTTATTTATATATTGTATTCATGTTATTTTTAAAGTTTGTGAAAGCTGTGAAATCAATTATTGCCTTCTCTCAACACTGTTCAACACTTGATACTTGTTTTGTTATAAAGCGCATATAATCTATTAACAACTCGATTCGACCGAAGGGAGTTCGAGCAAACCAAACAATTAAATGTGTGAAAACTGTAACTGGGACCGTGACAACTATTTCGAGCCATCCGAAACATCAGGCCGTCCGAAAATTCGGCCCTTGCGAATTTGAGCCAAACGAGAGAAATTTATATGAATATATAGCAATAAAATATCGGTCCCTGAAAGAAACTTCAAGATAACGGGAAATTAGAGTCAAGCAAGTTTGAGGCATCATGAGGAAACAGTATAAGAAATTTCTAACACATAAATCGTCTTTCACCTCTAAGGATCAGTAGACAAATATTTTCCATATAAAAAAGTAGCTCAATATTTGTTACCAAAGCCTTGCAAGTAAGGCTACACAAAGAACATTATATATACACAAAGAACATTATATATACACGAAGAACATTATATATACACAAAGAACATTATATATACACAAAGAACATTATATATACACAAAGAACATTATATATACACAAAGAACACAACGAATGATTTTAGGAAATGACATACATCATGTGAGTCAAATATAAACTTTAAAGGTAGTCATAAACTGTTTAGACGTAGTATGGAACTATGGGTACTACCCAATACAACTAGCTCAGAGTCAGATTTAGAATCCCCTGATTACGTCTATGCTCTGTTCTTTAGATAATGTTCCTCTTAATGACATTAAGAACTTGTACCAGGGCTTTTCTTAGACTTTGAATTTCACGAGTCAATGACTCTTGGGGTCAAATTTTCAAGAGTCAAAATCAAATTCCCCAAGATTCAGATATAAACCTTCAAGAGTCAGTGTTTTGTGGGTAGTTTATAAATTCGTTTTCATTCTTGTTATTATTAATTGTTTTAATTTAGTATTTTTATTTTATAATTTAACAAGAGATGTTTGTAAAACATGTATGCCCCCCGACTTGCAGCCAAGTTGTGAATATGTGCAATTGTTGAGAAACTTTTTTAATATGCAATCCCAAGTGAGGCCTCGATATATGGTACCTATATATGAAGTTTCAATAAAATATCTCAATGCGTTCTCAAGTTATTGAGTGAAAACCTTTTTTCTATTTTTAGTAATGGTGACCTTTACCCCACCCACCCCATATGCAATCCCAAGCGAGGTCTCAATATAAGGTATCTATGTATGAAGTTTCAGTAAAATATCTAGATGCGTTCTCAAGTTATTGTGTGGAGGCTGTTTTTCTATTTTTAGTAACGATGACCTTGACCCCACCCACCCCAGCAAGGTCTCAATGTATGATGTTTCATTAAAATATCTTGATGAGTTCTCATGTTATTGAGCGGAAACCGTTTTTCTATTTTCAGCAACAGTGACCTTGACCTTTGACCTGTTGACCTCTAAATGAATAGGCGTCTTCCTTTCCTCCCAAGTAACCAGCATACCAACTTAAATTATCGTAGGTCAAAGCGTTCTCTAGATATCGTGCTGAAATGGTCTACGGACAGACCGAACATCCGACCGACCGACTGACGGACAGTGCAAAGCATCATACACCCACTTCTTCGCAGGGGGCATAATAATATTATTATTTTAATTTATTAATTATTCTTTTTTTATTAATTCATTATTATTTTCTTTTTTTAATTAATATTATTTTATTTTCTTCTTATTTGAGTTATATTATAATTATTATTATTATTAGATATATTATTATTATTATTAGATTTATTATTATTATTATTATTTATTATTATTAATTAATATTATTATTATAATTATTAAGACCATTTTATTATATTTTTTTCACACTAAAAATACCACTAAATATTTTTTCACAAAATTGCATATCATGAACAACAATAAAACGTAGGCTTTCCTTCCCTAAAAAAAATTGACGTTGCTACGTCCGCAAATATTGTTTTACTGTTACAAAGTATATTAACAAGCTGCACTAATATAATTATTCGAATGATAAAGATCGCAAAGTTTTTATTTAGGCACTAAACTTAATGTGGATATTATCAACAGCGGAAGCTGTAAGTAAATTGTGTTTTAAACGTTTAATGCTTGGGAATAAACATACTCTAGCGAACACGTGTACATTAACTAAAATGTGGATACATGTATATTACGCCGACTGGTCGATTGTACACGTCATTGGAAGTGGATATAACTATGCGTTTTAATTTGTCAATATAGATTTTTCTGAGCAACAAAACTCCGCCTAATGGGCGGAGCTATACGGTAACTTGACCGCTGATGGGCAGCATCTATTTAAAGAGCGAATCCGCCCCCAACCCATCATCGCTGAATGTTTTATCAACTTTGACATCACTGTTCGACTGATTGGGATAATCAGCCAGAGTTACACTCTATGTCGCAAGTCCGGAATGTGCCCCGGGTCAAAGGTGACGCCAAAGATGTAATTACCTTGCGAGTCAAACAAGCGTATTTTTTAATTCCCACGCGTCAAAACCTGGGAGCTCGGGTCAGAGGAAAGCCCTGTTGTACTGAAAATAAGTTTGACCATACTGGTTTTTAAAGCATATTGAATATGAAAAAATATCTATCTTTAATTTGAAAATACAAAATCTGTAAAATCTCGCTTTATAAACAAATGACAGCACTCAGAACAGGTCAACCATAACGATATCCTATCAACAAACAAAAAAACAAAAAAAACAAGTGTCTTTTGATACTGTTTCTTGTCGTTGTTTGGGTTATGATAATAGGACGTCATCTAAGGCTGGTGCATGCGCTAGTGTTCTTTCCAAACTTACAGAGCAATCTATTTAAATCTCAATTTTAGTGAAATAGTTTTCAGTTTAAGTTCGAAAAATCGTGTTATAATATCGATGGAAAAGGGGTACTAGCCATACATGCCAAACATTTTTCAGGCCAAAACGGGACATTGAAAAAAAATCGCCGGGGCATTTGACAATTGAGCGGGACACCTATGTATACACTAGCCTATTTTCACGACATAAAAAAGTTAACGTAATTAATGACGTTTTTCATTGTTGTCCATAATGTGTAACATAAATATTTTCAACTATATAGTAATTATAACATCACATATGAAAATGCGTATAATAAAATATAATATATATATAAATTTAATAAAATAGTAATCCAAAACGCCTATCTGAATTTTACTGTTCACACGGCGTAAACACAAGTTCTATTCATAGTTAAGATGCACATGCATTGTATCTAAACTCTGTATTCTGCTAGAAAAGCGCGGGAAAATTATGCCGATATGTACAATGCCACGTCATCCACATGGAAAGCGTGGGTGTACTGACCGTTATATAAAAATTGTGTAGCGCAAAGAATTGTGAAATCTTTACTTTTGTATACAACTTTCGTAGCGCGAAACAACTAAATTGGGTATCGGTATCTCTAATGATGGGCAGTACATATTGTTACTCGGTCTTTTGTCACCATAAACATTTCCTATACAATAACAAGCAGTTACGCAGCATCGATAATTTTATTGTCATTCAGATAGGTTAGTATTGATTTATGACATACAGTTACTGTAAACGACCTCCACGTGTTGCACGTTTTTCACAACCCATTGCTGTAATTTGGCTGCTAATCAGAGCGACAGCCGAGAAAATACTTTGCCATGGATGGCATTCGCGAAATTAGCTAATGACGTCAAACTGTTTCACTATGTTGTGCGGGTTGGGTAATTGTTTTTCGCAAAATACAGGTGTCAATGACTAGCATTGTAGGCGCGAAAATCCGGACCAAACATGACAATAATTACTGCTGACGGGCATTATTATCATAAGGACCAATTAAGAGATTAACGATGTGAAGTAATTGTTGACCCTAAAAAGCACACTTACATCGATTTTTGCGGTTGACCGGGACAAAATGCATCTGAGCGGGACGCCGGGACAAACCTCGCGAAAGCGGGACAATCCCGGCGAGACCGGGACGTATGGCATGTATGGGTACTAGCACTGCTGTTAAGTACAAGAGCAGAATATGAAAGTAGCGCATTAAAAGAGTGATAATTTTGCTGATTTATCATGATTTTGTGGCTTGTGTTAAATGAAAGACGATGTCTGCATAAAAGCATATATTTCTGGATTGTAAGGATACTGAACACGCTGTTATTCTAGAGTATTTTGCAAAGAAACTTTATCTAAGATTAAACGGTATCTGAAGAATAAGGGATAATTATTTGGACTAGTGCTCCACAACTTATTCCATTAAGGTTAGTCATATGTGTGTCTTGTAGTCAGCAATTATGTTTCACAAGTTCAAGAAAATATCTTGCAGGTTTAGTGATTTATTTTCTATTTTGTTTTTTAAAGCCTTAACAAGAATATAACGTCCGAAATAGTGAGTACGAAATCGCATCGTCATAAATATAAATTGCGTAATACCCTATGCCAAAATGACAAAGTATTATATTTCAATGCTTATAGTAAAACAATAGTTTCTTTCTAATTAAACACAGAGAAACATTTCTTACCATTTATAAATACCCCAAAATGCATAATAATGATCGCTTTCCAAAATATGCAGAAGAAATTCTGAAAAACTACACCGCACTGTTTCTGTAGGCTCTTTTCGACATCCTGTTCTGCGTTTTATTGCCAGATACAACTTCGAGAATAAGGGTATGTTCGGTAATTTGAGTTTTTATGTATGTGTGATTTTGCTATTGACCCATGATGTAAACAGTGTTTTCCGCACATTTACGTGGGTATGCACAACAATTTGGTTTTCCCAAGCATTGATGGGGTCACTCTAACTGAGGTTTATTTAAAACTTGTTTTATCTAAAATAGGAATAATGAAACTCCAGAGAAATCATCAGAAGAGAAACCCTTATAACCATCCACTGGTACTTTATTTGAGGCAAGTTACCAATTGCCTATATAATACAGGACAATACAAATAACACAACACAAAACATAAAAATGATTAAAACTTGGTCATCGCATTGAAACGTTCAATGCAAAGCATTGGGAGTTTAAACCGGTTTAAAGGCATGCCGAACCTCACACTTAGCCCAGAATTAATCACAAAACGCGCACCTGTATATAAACTTTAACCTCATAGCATTGCTATTCAAATTAAATAGTAATAAAAGAGAATATTATTTCAAATGAATTACATTTAATTACTCAGTGTTTAATGTTCACCAGAGCAACAGAATTGCTGCTTTCCGGGGCACGATGAAATAAAGTATATACAATTATCAGCAAAATCCCTTCTTGTTGACAAGATTTCAAGACCTATAATCATATAGTAACAATCACAGATCATCCGTCGTGCATCTCAGGAAGAAGCCGTAATACGTGGTGTAAAAGGCCGGATTACATAACTTGGTTGTGTATGTTTAATATTTATAATTAACATTCTTGAACGATCATTACTACATGTACGTACAAGATAATTCGTGTTTGCGTTATATATGTACATTAATTTTTATTTCGGTGTATTGTGAACTCCCGTCTGAAAACAGTACACTGATGGCAGTAGAACCAACGCGCGGTGCCGTCAGGAAAACTACAGCATCTAATCTCAACAACACGTGCATCGTACACGAAAGTGCTGAAACAACATATGCACAGCAAAACAAAACATGTGTCCGAGTACATGTGCCGATCCACTAAATGTAGTAGAAAACCCAGATCTGGTGGATTTGGAGTTATGCGAATAGACAGTTTCACGTACAATTTCACGCGCATAAATCCCAAACTTAGTCCGTGTGTTACTTTTGCTTTTGCATGTGTGTTTATATTGTGTGTATATATTTCAGGTTTGTGTTTTTATGTATGTGCTTTATTTTCGTTTATTTATTACATTGTATTTATATACTTGACTTGAAATCAGCTAGACAAACATTCAAATAACGTAGGAAACAACACACTTTTGGGTAAATAAATAATGTTTTGTCCCACTTGCATCTTCTATTCTTCTATGGCATTTGTGTTTTCCAGTTTGAGATTACCGGTAAAAACCTCCCTTAATGTGCTTTTTTTTATATAAGAGTTTCTTCATAAACATTATTCCAGTTTTAAAACCAGAGGGACTTTTTTCTTCATAAACATTCCAGTTTAAAACCAGATGTATTAAAGGGACTATATATGTCAAAGAAAAAGTGATCTTCTTTTGAAATGTAATTGTTATTAAATTACAGAAATAAAAAATAAAAGGCATATAATAATGTACTTAATCTAAAACAAATAAACAAACAAATGCTTGAAAAACGAAAACCAATAATGGGTATTGAACTCACGACGTCGGAGTCGCAAGAACAAATTACATTTGACCGTGCTCTAACGACATGCGTGTCAAGGCTCTTTTTTATTAGCTGTAAATTTATGTATCATATCGATTCGCCGCCATAACGATTCTAAATTTCAGATTGTTCACTGTTGTTGCCCCCATGGGACCCTTTTCGTAGACATTGTCATTTTTTATGTAGTAGGGTGACGTATAAGGGACATTTATACTGCCTTGCTATATGAGATAGCTTTTATGGCGACGCGGTAGAGTATTAGTCTTGGAACCAAGTTCTGGGTTCGATCACCATTGAGGCTTGGGGATTTTTTCAGCTCTGTTACATTGGCGCCCAACGTAAATAACCCGCGGTGGATGGTTAAATGTCGGTACGACATCCCACAGATGTCATGGCAGTATGAAAGTCATAGAAGAATTTTAAGCCAGCTTGGAAACATAACTTTTTTTTCGCAACACTATTTTTGTTGCACAGTTGAAAATAACGCGTGCTGCTTTTAATGACAAACGTATAACGCGTGCTGCTTTTAATGACAAACGTATTACTTTTTGTGTGGATTGTAACCTAAACGCTAGATAGAACCAGTCGAATCCACGTGCATGACGAAACAAAGTTGAAAACAAAATATTAATATGGAAAACGTAAGACCAGGGGGACCCAATATTTTAATAACAGGTAAGTGATAACCAGCGGTATAAACATATTATTATCATTATTCGAAACAAAAAAATATTTTATAAGTTTCGCGTCAATATCAACCATACACATATGTAATATGTTTCCGCGACGATGTTTATCTCGCAAATTTAATTCATGTAGTTCGGAAATATTCATATTCATACTGTTGGACTTTTAATATGCCCACAACATTTATGTTAATTGGTTAAAATTGACAGTTGTCTGATATGAATATTAATATTTCCATATACGATAACATGTAAAACACAAAAAACAGAAGTCAAGTCTCACACATTCAGCATGGGAATCATGCGAACTGGAGCTCGATACATAATTTTCACTTAAATTGTCTTCATGTTCTGAATCAGAGTATGAACTGTCATTGCTGTCAGAATCTGATTCACTTAGCAAGCCTAGTGATGAGATTTCTTTTCTAACTAGCTTTTTTTTAATGATTTATTGTTTCGTAAATTGTTAATAGTTAAGTGTCCTTCATCTTTAGCTAACTCAGTAACTGAGTTGTCTGTCTGCTTTTTGTGTCACTAGCACTACTGTTTGGAATTGATTGTTTAGTTTTTGTTTTAGAAAATTTTAATTTAACATTTAGTGATTGAACTTCTGCCCTCTGTTTCTCGAGTTCCTTTTTGGTTGCCATATATTCTTCTTTTCTTCAAAGTGTAATCTGCTGTTGTTCAGGGCTTTCCTTAGACTTTGAATTTCAAGAGTCAATGACTCTTGGGGTCAAATTTTAGAGTCGATGATTTGTAGGTAGTTTACATTCGTTTTCTTCTTTTTATTATTATTTGTATTAATGTATTAATTATAATATAATTTAATAATATTATTTAAATTTATTAATTATTATTTTCTTTTTAATTTATTTAATTTTAGTTTCTTCTTCTTAATATTATTATTATTATTAGGTGCAGTATTATTATTACTAGATCTATTATTGTTATTATTTATTATTATTATTAAGATGATTTGAGCATATTCTGTACATACTAAAAATACCAATGAATTTTTTTATAGAAATCGCATATCATGTACAACAATACATAGGCTTTACTTCCCCCAAAATATGCGAAGTTACGCTCCGCACATATTGTTTCACCGTTAAAAATTTATACACTACAATAAAATAGTTGTTCAAATTCTAAATTCTAAAGATTTCAAAGTTCTTGCACTACGAATTTTTTATTCCTCGATGACGTGTATTTATTTGGTAAAGCACATGGTCGATACATGCACGCTTTCCATGCGTGGAACATGACGTCGTTGTGTCAGCATAACTTTCGCGCACTTTTCTAGAAAACAAAGGATTTACATGAAATTCACAGACTATTAAAAAATGTGTTTATGACACTCGAACACTAAAATTGGATGGTTGATATTTCGGATGTACGAAATTTTACAAAATTAAGTCAGAATTTTTGTTGAAATCGGATTCCAAATTTTGGAAATATAATAATAATTTTACCCGAAATATAAAGGAAAGTAATTTAAAACAATGCCTTTATATTTAGGATTGTGGATATTATCAACAATGGAAGCGGTGAGTAAATTGTGTTTTAAACGTTAAATGGTCGGGAATAAACATACTCTAGCGGACTCATGTACATAAACTTAAGTGTGGATACATGTATATTACGCCGATATGTCGATTGTTCACGTCATTGGAAGCGTATATAACTGCGTTTTAATTGGTCAATATAGATTTTTCTGAGCTACCAAACTCCGCCTAATGGGCGGAGCTACACGATAACTTGACCGCTGATTGACTCCGCCTCCAACCAATAATCGTCGAGTGTTTTATCGGCTTTGATATCGCTGTTCGACTGATTGGGATAATCAGCCAGCCGAGTTATACTGTATGACGCAAGTCCGGAAATTGCCCCGGGGTCAAAAGTGACGCATGAAGTAATTACCTCGCAAGTCAAACAAGCGTATTTTTTAATTTCCACGCGTCAAAACCCGGGAGCTCGGGTCAAAGGAAAGCCCTATGTTGTTTCAAACTTTCAATTTCTTCTTTCATTGACTCTAATGTCATTTCGTCATATTCCTATTCGGACTTTGATCCTCTACGTTTCGTTTAATGGGGGTCGCTATCTTGGTTGATAATCTGTAAGAAAATATCCGAAGTTTCCTCCACGTTCTCGTGTTCCTCTTTAATCTGCTCGGCACTCATTCCAGTTTCGTGGAACTGTTTGTAATTTTTTCTTTGAACTTCCCGTTTGCTTCGGTTACTAATGACAATTCTGCTTTTTTCCCTAAAACCACAGGAGTCCATCTAAATCGTTGATACAAATTTTGTATGAATTTATATGAACTTGTATAAGGTTCAAATGTTTACTTAAATAGTTTATACAATTTCTACATGTTTATATAACAATATATTGAATAAATCACTAGAACTTATTTAATGTTTGATGGAAGAAATCTACTTTACAAAATATTTTTTTTTCAAATCCATTTAATAACACAATTATTCCATTTTTTAAACACAATTTTTATGAAAAAACTGCTGTGTACTATACAGATACAAAAACAAGTAGGAAAATCTTTGTACTTGTTCAACAAGTTTAATCTCACAGCCAATCATAAAGTAGTTCAACATCTGAACTGATCATTATTCAGTTTGACGAGATTTACTCAGCTTTCGCTCAGAAAATTGAACATTTTAATCTGGATTAAAATTAGCCAATATTTAGCATGATTTTAACTTGCTCATAAACAGTTTGAGTTTGACGGTTGTCATGTTAGATTGCCCATTGGAAATACTTATAAATAATAATAAAATATAAATAATAATAAAATATTTGTTCTGATCTTTGAATTAATAAATCTTAATAATGATAATAATAAGCAATAATGGAAAATTAAAATGTGTTCATCAAAATCATCAAACAGATTAAAGCAATCAATCAAATACTTCACAAAATAACAATCTAATTAAAATCTAAGGTGCCCTTTTAACAGTATCAGAGCGCACAAAATGCCACTTTTTCCAAGTCAAGCGCCATGCCCCTCTGCCCTTCTAGATTAAACAATGCTAATTATATATTAGGCCTGGTATGTTCTGGTTTTAAAATGTTTGTTATGAAATGTCAATGTTTTACAACCAGTGCCATTGGCGGTTGGCCATCGTTTGATGCTGTTTATTGGTGCTGCAGGGACTCCTGGGACTGGCAAGTCCACCCTGGGGCAGGAGCTGGCTCAGAGGTCAGGTCTGCGCTACGTCAACGTGGGAGACCTTGCCAAGCAAGAGCAGTTCTATGACGGCTATGATGAACAGTACCACTGCCCTGTGCTGAATGAGGATCAAGTGAGAGTTTCATTCAGTCTTTTAACTTTGAAATGTCCATTGAATCCAGATTCTTTGTAAGATAATGCAGTACACGCTTGTCAGATAATGTGGATCAGATTTTCTTATGAATTCAGGTTAATTTGGTCTCATGATTTTCAGATAGTTAGAAGTAACCATTGAGGCTGGTTAATGCTTTTAAACCAAATGTCAACAAACTGTTTCAGTTTATAAGCAAAGCTCTATGGAAATTGCTTAACTTTTTGAAGTTTCTTTGCTGATGTTTTGTAATGTCTTTGTTATGTCTTTATAAATGTTTTATTGACTTATTAAAAAGTTGAAACTAACCAACTATGACTAGCAGGTGAATGGTTGCTTAATAAAACAGTTAATACGACAGTAGAGAACATATTCAGTAAAAAGTCTCCCCAAAAAGTAAGGAATCTTTATAGTATTATCTTGAACAAAAATTTCAGTTTATCATGCGCTTCATCAGATATCACATTTGTAATAAAAATATGTACGCATATGTTCATGTCGGTGTATGCAGGTAGTGGATGAGTTGGAGGAGCAGATGTCAAGCGGAGGGAACATCGTGGACTACCACGGGTGTGACTTCTTCCCGGAGCGCTGGTTTGACATCGTGTTCGTCATTAGGACAGATAACACAGTCCTCTACAACAGGCTGGAACACAGGTAGGGGGGCTGTCTTGTACTGTCTATATATCTCTGCCATGGGCTTCTTTTCATTGTACAGATATTCACAAATATTTTCGCAATTTAAATTCAAGATCCACAGCTTGGATATTTGTTGTCATTAAAACGTGTTACCTTTTTCCTGATCATTACATATTGTATTATAAGTATTATGTGGCGTAGCACAGACAATAGGAGTGTCGGACTCGCAGTCATTGAACTGAGAAGTTTGGCCAAGTAAGTCTGAATTCTATTACTATTACTTGAGCTCAGAATTTACCAGTGCTGGTCTTGCAGGCTTTGTGCTAATTTCAACCACTGGTCTCTGGCACATCTGTGTGGGGCTGTTTCAGAGGCTACAGCGGTAAGAAACTGGAGGACAACGTGCAGTGTGAGATCTTCCAGACCATCCTGGAGGAGGCCCGCACCGCATACAAGACAGAAATTGTCCACGAGTTGCCTAGCAACACGCCAGAGGACATGGAGGACAACCTGGACAAGATCGCTCTCTGGATTGAACAGTGGAAGGCCTCGCACTAGCATAGGGGCCGGGTGTGTGGTTTAACAGTGTGTGTAATCTAGCCAAGGCCCCAGTTCTAGGCCTGGTGCTCTCATTATCATTGAAGGTTCAACCGCCATCAGCACTGACTGGCCAGGGCGTGGTCTACTTGCCATGAATGCTGAGACTGGTTACAGTGATTCAGAGAGCCGTGGGTGGACATACAGTCTCCGTGAAGTATGGTTCTCATGTGCAGAGTGGATATACTGTGCACAGTGATTTCATTTCCAGCGTTACATACCTCCTACCATTTGTATTTATTTCAAGCATTTGCTACATTCATATTAAATTTCACGATTAGTCAGGATGTACGGGCATATTTATGTTTTATGTATTTGTTATAAAGCTCTTGCAGTACATAGTTTCCTTAAAAATCCTTTAATCCTAGAATTTTGCTTCTTACAGGCCCTGTGGTCCACATCAATTAACTAAGAAATTTTACTTTCGCAATATTCATCTTTGTTCAATAATTTATTGTTTTTTGCATGTTGAAATAATCCCCATATTTCCTGCAATGTTCCTTATCATTGTGTATATATGCCTTCAAATCATATTGTGTGTATCAAAGTGAACTCCTTGCAAGTAACGCTTATCAAACTCCAAAAGAATGTTTCAAGTGATTAAATGGTCAGTATAGCCAATGCAAACTAAGCTGTATATCTGGGAGGAGGGCATGCATTTCAAACACATGAGGCGTTTCCTGGGAAAACCAGGCTTAAAGTGCCGTCCCGGATCAGCCTGTGCAGTCTGCTTTTATGGTATTTTCTGTTTCAAGGTATTCTCTTCGAAACATAAATCCACTGTAGGTGGAAAGTGCCGTCCTGGATAAGCCTGTGTGGACTTCAGAGGCTGATCCGGGACGACACTTAACAGGGGTCTCAATCTCCGTTTTTTGATGCCGAAATTCAAAATCATTACCCAAGCAAAAAAGTACATATTTTTCCCCCTTTTCAGGCCAAATTTCCCCCTAAAAGAATTGCCATCAAATTTGTTTTTGTTTACGGAAGTAATTTTCCGGGATCAAATTTACTTGAGCACCGTTACAAACGGTTAACGATAAGTTCCGAACAACGCCATGTGGTCATGTTAGATGACCATTTTGACTTGTCTGGTTCCCGATTATTTTTACTTTCATAATAAAACTTCATTTATATATAGTTAACTGCTGCTAGCTTATTGGGGGGAACCGTAATTTCTGTTGTGGAAAAATGGCTTCTGCTAAAAAGTAATCAAAACAGGTACATCAAAAAGGCACAAATATTGTGTCTCACGGTCAATAACATAGATTATTATTGTATAAGAATTAGTATTTGTAGTTTAACAAAACTAATTTAGGTTGAAAATTGGAAGTGAAAAAACTATTTGTAAAAAAAATAGAAGTGAAAAATTAATTGCTTGAAAAGTTTTTGTTTGCTCTTCTCCCGTCTTGCCATTAATGGTCAAGTGGTAGATGTTTAACAAATTGACTAGTTACTATAATAGTGAATTTATTGATAATTAATCATGAATAAAGTTGTTAGGGAAAGAGACTAAATAAAGGGATTTGAAAGGTATATTGAATACTTATTTTTGACTCGTTTGCAAAGTCGAAATTCCCCCCTCTGTGTAAAACGACACTAAAAGTCCCCCACCTGAGGGTACAGGTACTCTTCCCCCAAACCAGAGACCCCTGCTTTTCGCGCATGTATTAAGCTCAGTTTTCCCACGACACGCCTCATATTATTATCATTAGCATGACTATTTGAAGGTTGTAAGTGCTGTTTTAGTTATACCCCCACAAACGAAGTTTAGGGGGGTATATAGGAGTGAGGTTGTCGGTCTGTTGGTTTTTGGTTTACTGGAGATAACTCAAGAAAGGCTCGATATATTAAAATAATTTTTGGTACACGTGTAACAACATATAATACATGTCAAGTTCGATGTTGGTTACAAACCACAAAAATTTTGACATAGTTCTGGCCCCTTTCATACTTTAAATTCCTTAAAACATGGTTTCAGATGATAACTCAAGAAATGCTCAACATATTCAAATAATTTTTGGTACACATGTGTAACATCATAGAATACATGTCAAGTTCGATGTTGGTTACAAACCTTTAAATTTTGACAGAGTTATGGCCCTTTTCCGACTTAAAATTCCCTAAAAAATCATTTCCGGATGATAACTCAAGAAAGGCTTGACATATTCAAATAATTTTTGGTACACATGTGTAACATCATTGAATACAGGTCAAGTTCGATGTTGGTTACAAACCACTAAATTTTGACATATATATGGCCCCTTTTCAACTTAAAATTCCCATAAAACATCATTTCCGGACTATAACTCTAGAATGGCTTGAATTATATAAATATTGACTTCCTTTAGGGTGACAGTGCGTCTTTTCAACCCAAGGCAACACTGTTTGTCAGGGATTGACGAGATGCACTGTGACCCTCAAGGAAGTCTATATTTATTTTATTATACCGAACAAAATCAAAGTAAAGAAATACAGAAATGAAAACAATCAAACATCTAAATTAGACAGACTTTAAGCTAAATCCTGTATCATTTGCGTACCGGGCGACATTGCGGGGCAACATATCAAATTGTTGCCCGCTGCAGTTTATATGCATTATATAGAGAAATAATCAAGTGAGGTATAATAAATTGAAATAATTTTTGGTATACATGTGTAGCATCATAAAATACGGGTCAGGTTCGACTTTGGTTACAAACCACTAAATTTTGACTGAGTTATGGCCCTTTATTTGATTTAAATTCCCTAGAAACATAGTTTCCTGACGATAACTCAACAATGACTTGACATATTTAAATAATTATTGGTACACGTGTAGCATCATAAAATACAGGTCAAGTTCGACTTTGGTTACAAACTACTAAATGTTGACACAGTTATGGCCCCGTTTTTTACTTAAATTCCCAAAAAACATGGAAATAACTCATGAAAGGCTTCACATATTTAAATTAATTTTGGTACATAGGTGTACATCATAAAATACAGATCAAGTTCAACTTTGGTTACAAACCACTAAATGTTGACAGAGTTATGGCTCCTATTGAAATTACATTTTTCCAAATACACTGCTGACCATTCACAAATTAAAGCATTCTATCTCTGTCCATTTCTTTCAAATGGATGCCATAGTTTTGTGACAAGGCCATATTGTGGGGGTATATCTGCCACGCATGTGACAATTTTAGTTATTGTTTTATGTTATTTGTTAATTGATTGTAACTACATGTACAGGGTCAACAATCTAGTGATTCTTGCTTCCCAGACAAGATTCCCTTTTGAGGTTGAACCATACATAAACCCAGCCATACATTGTGTTTTAAATAGTTACGGTATATTTTGAGAAATATTCTCTTGCATTCTTCTGTATATTAATTAAAACTGTCCTAGTGCAGTGTTTTATGTTTATCGGGTTGTGGTACATGTATATGTTTGTGCAAAACATGCAGCACAAAATAATTCAATTGCCACCTTATTGGATGTTAATGCATTTGTTGTAAATAATGAAATTTGTGAATACCCGGTACCGGTATATGAAAATACAGACGTTTGAATACATGTATATAAGGGACTCGTAGTAGTATGACTATACTGTAACAAAACGTTGTTCTGAGAAAGAATAACTCAGGTTTTTCCCCTTTTAGAGCAACTTTTGAATGAAGTGTTACAATCAGGCAAATTATTTAAACATCTCCCACAGCAAACATAGACTGAAAGTGTGTATAAGACTTCAGAATTATTTGTTTTTATTTCAAAGACTACACATGTGTAATTCAAATGAAAATCTGAATCTATATACAGAGTTGTACGAAATAACACAATGTTATATTGTAAACAAAAATCATAGAACAGAAGAGTTTATTATTTGCCTGTATAATGTGTTAGTAGAACAAGCATGTATTTTTTATGCATTTACAAACCACCGTTAAGTGTTTCGCAGCTTGTCTGGACTTTCAGTTTCTTAGCAATGAGTTGTTTTGAATTAAATACATAAATGATAATCATCAAGTGTCATACCTAACATAGACACAATTTGAAGCGCATCATGGGAAAACCGGACTTAATGCATGTGCATAGTGTCGTCCCGGATTAGCCTGTGCAGTCCGCTCAGGCTAATCGAGGACGGCACTTTCTGCCTACAGTGGCTTTATGTTTAGAAGAGACTTTCTTGAAACAGAAAATACCATAAAAGCAGACTGCACAGGCTGATCCGGGACGACACTTTACGCACATGCATTAAGTCCGGTTTTCCCACGACGCGCCTCATTTTAACTTGTATCATTAGGTGATTCGTGACACTATTTAGCAATGGGAATAATGCCTTTTTGCATTATTTTACAACTAATGAAATGGTGTATTCTAGATTGTTTATTTATGAAATGAATTTAGTTTTTATATTGTTGCCAGATTGAAATAAATAATAACAAGGACTAATGTTGTTGTTTCTAAAACATCTACTGGTATATACATGTTCAACTTGACAGTTATTTACCAGGTACTATTATCATATTTTCAGATATGATGCTGAAGTTGTAGCTTTAACAGTAAAATGAGCTGTCATTGAGTTTGAGAAAGGAAATCTGTATTAAATATGCAGCATTTTATTGTTTTCTGAAGATGTTTTGATTTGTAATTGAAACAATGTATATTGATAACACAATAGCTACACATCTCTTCAATAATCAGGTTTGATGCCAGTAAATAGTGGGGAATCCCCCGTTGGTCCACTCAGCAAGTTGAATGAAAGACATTTGATGTAAAACATTGAACAACTAACAGCATTTGTCCAGGGGCCATATCCACAAAGTTCTTAAGGAAAATCTTTACTTAAATCATACTTAAAAGTTGATACTTTATGCACCTATCAATATTTTTCCCCAGGGGGGAGCGGTAGGCATATACGGGACTTTAGATTGAAAGCAATTCCAGACAGGCGGGAATTTGACACGCCAAATGATTCCGGGTCCCGGGGAATAGACTTCGGATTTTAGATCCCAATAATATTGGACCCCGGGTCATTTGATACACCAATTAAGCATACCTCATTGTGGGGATTTAGACAAAATGCTTGGCTCTAGGGTGGGGATTTAGATCCCCAAAAATACAATTAGTTAAATTCCCCTGGGATTACCCATTGCTCCCCCCCAGGGGGAAAATATTGCTAGGTGCACTACCAGATTAAAACCATTTAAGACAAAATTATCATAAAATGAACTAGCCACAAACTTAACGAATTTGATGATTTTAGGAAATTTACGTAACTTTTCACAAAGAGCTTTGTGGATATTGGCCCAGGTACATCCAAAACAAAAAAATGGAAGTCTTCTGTATATCATATTATTATTATATGATAATTACAGGTAACATTGGTAGGATACTGTATAAGTGGGTATTTCCGCGTGTCAAAAAATATGCGACTTTAAAATTCAGACATTTAGCATGCGGAAATGTTAGCAAATTTCCAATATCATGTGTGAATAATTCACGCTTACAATTCTACCTGCGTGTCACAGTGCCACAAACAATAACTCGACCTGCTTATGGTCAAAATGTAACAGTTGGGCGTCATCAGCTTATATAGCGCGTTCCAACCTAGACGTCCTTTTGTTGCAGTCCCTTTCATTAATTAATTAATACGTGGATAAAAAACATTCTACACTTATTATAAATGATTAGAACAAATGCACCTCGTGACTTGAATTTGTGAATATTAGCGATAAATACAATTTTAAAAATAATGTGTATCTTCATATTCCTAAATTTTTAACTTTTTCTACACGATGCAATGCATATGCACTTGTAGAATTTCGCAAATTCTACTAATTCGCAATTATTGCCACGTCGCTAATTTAATCACTTATACTTATAAGGCCACAACAAATTGATCAGTTGTTCTACGGATTTTGTCCAAAAAAAATTGGAGCGAGTGAGCGAATTTTTTTTTTTTTTCCATTTGCGATAAAATCGGAGGCGAGCGAAAAGTGCACAATAAAAAAAATCCTATCTTGCCCATAGTGATTAAAAATTACTGCCAAATGCCATCATAACTTGATATCTTGTCAATTATTTCCTCTTCATCTGCTCTAGTCCATAATTGTTGTCAAAATCAATATATATGTAATAAACTAAGCAACTAATTTCTCCATTTCTTCTTCGACCATGTCCTACAAAGGGTTCTGTGCAGCAAGTCTTCACTAGTGATTCTGCTATTAAATTAACACCCGGCAGTAAATGCTAAATAGCCATATCTTAACTATAAGAAAGACGACCTTATACGAGGTAATTGTCATCAAAATATATATTTGATACACCAAGTCATTCACTACCAACAGTTTAATAACATGAATATGAAATGTCATACAATAAACAATTTCGGAATGACTAGTATAAGTTCTGTATCTTTAAATGACATGACGAAACAACTGGACACCACCATTTTTAAAAAAACGTGAACCAGGGCTCACACTGGCTCTTATTTTTCTTGAGCCAATTTTTTAATAGACTCACAACATCGTTACGTGTTTCAATGTCAGGGAATGGTATTATCTTTTTGTTTTAATTGTTACAAACTTATTCTTCACTGGGCTGTATATTAATTGCATTATGGCATTAACAAAAGCATTAGTATATTTTAGATTTTTATATTAACATTTTGGTACTGTAACGACTCGCCCCCTTAACGGTTCGCCCCTTAACGACTCGCCCCTTATTTATAACGACTCGCCCCTAATTTCATAACGATTCGCCCCCTCAATTTTATTAGTGTTCAAATATGTAATTAATGTAAAAACATATACATACAGATAACGCTACAGATTTATACAGTCTATTGTTCTTTTTATTTACATTTTTACGTGGGTCCGTAAAATATGTACAACAGATTACTAATAAAATGTTCGCTGGGGTGAGTCGTTATTAAACAAGGGGCGAGTCGTTATTAAACAAGGGGCTGGGTTCAAATCCCAGTCGTTATGAAAAAATGGGCGAGAATTGATATGTATATATTTGTAAAATATGTATATAATTTTATGTGTCAATTTTGTGTAAATTAAATTTAAAAAAATATATTGTTAAAAATATAAATTTGGTGTCCTTTGAAATTATTTACATACTTTGACTCTAATAAAAGTGAGGGGGGCGAATCGTTATGAAATTAGGGGCGAGTCGTTATAAATAAGGGGCGAGTCGTTAAGGGGCGAACCGTTAAGGGGGCGAGTCGTTATGCATTCAACATTTTTGCCAATTGTTCATTGCAGTAAACTTGGATAATTATTTTTATTTAAACATACACTATTAAAATATCTACAAGATGTTCACAAAATATATCCAAAAATAAATTGAAATTAATAACTAACATAATGAATTGGCTTGCCCCGTTAAATGTACCTTAATATATAAAAGCTGAACAAAATGTACACCAAACAGATATGTTCAATTTATAAAATGGACATGTCAATAACAACTTTTCCGAAATGTAAACATACCCGATTATCAGTCCATTTGACATATTCCGGACATCCAATTTCCCACATCCTTTATCCACAAGATAATCCTTTAATTAACTTTTGTGTCTGATGATATTACGAGAGCTTGCTAGCAATCATCTTCAATTAGGCAGTGAATGCTGACTGACAGCTCGTTGTGTTTGCACAACTTTGATAAAACATGATAAGAAATAGCCGAGCTGAAATACATCTGTCAGCTGTGCCATATTAGAGAGAAATACATCTGTCAGCTGTGCCATATTAGAGAGTAAACATTTGGGTCACAAATTATGTGCGCTGTACAAAAACCAGTCGCCGCAAAGTGCCTTATTCACGTCTATATCAGTACCAATTGCTTGTTATGATTTGGGGACACCACGAAGTCGGCGGTTAACGTAAAATGAGACTCGTTGATGAAAACTTCATTAAAAAAAATCGGGTGCGGGGCAAAATTGTATGTGCGGGCACAAAAAAAAAAGAATGTTTTTTTTTTCGATTTACGATTTTAAGGTGCGGCAAATCCGACGAACATCTGATCAATTTGTTGTGGCCTAATGACTGAAGTTATAGACACAAGTTGTGGTACATGCTTAATAATGTCTCCAATCCACCTCTAGTTAACGTTTTTCTCATACATGCTTAGACTTTTCACTATCTTGACTCTTTAAATGTGGATTCATGGAAAAGCTTGTCAATTTATAAATAACATGCAGATGTTTACGGATGCGGTATTTTTAAGGCCTGGTGTGTTTATGTAGAATATAAGCTGAATCAGATTTGGGGCGTCACATTGTTTAATGGAAAAGCATTGATCCTCAAAGTAAGTGTTTGTTACATAATCTTTACTTTGTCATACTGATCAGAGCCGACTATTTGCTGCAAAAATTTAGCAAGCTGAGCAATGTATATAAAAATTGAGGAATTTTGTTTGGTTTTGTCTGGTTGAAAATGCAATAATTTTCTTAAATTACCATTTCTCTGACAGAAATATTAAGTTTTCATTCCAAATGCAATATTTATGTAGCTTTGAAAGCTAAATTAAACTTAAAATGTCTTAACTGATCCTGAAACACCTTGTGTATGCCTTTAATATTGCTGAAACATAATCATTAATGACCCATCTTCTAAAAATGATTGTGAAACTTGCAGAAAACAAAATTAACAATTGTCCATACCGGACAATGCGAAATCTCGCATACAGACATTATGTGAGAGAAAATGTTGGTGTCTTGACAGTATTTTCAAACGTCTCAAATACATTTGAGGCTTGTCGTGGGAAAACAGAGACAATAACATTCCAAAATTGTATTAACTGTTTTTTATTTGAACCTCATATTGTCAAAGCTGTGAAGTGTGTTATATGTTGTGCATCTCTGTCTGACAGCCCCTTCTAAGGTTTCGCATAGTCTGGTCCATACAACATACCGGGTAATAGTGATGGGACCATGATCTGTAAACATATTTTGACGTTGATTATCGATGTCACAGTTACAACATCAATCATCAGTTCGACATTCATATTGAATTGCTTTACAGTTCCATAATAAATTTACTCGTTCTATACTTGTTTTATATGTTCAAAATGTTCAATCATATATCGGTTTAGTAACTAAAAGTTATGTTATTGAAATTATTCTTTATTTGTTTACATTTATTATTGATGCACTAGAGAAACACACATACATCCATACTTAAGCATTTTGTCTAAGATAAAAGAAAAGAAATGAGGCGCGTTGTGGAAAAACTGCACTTAATGCATGTGCGTAAAGTGACTTCCCTGATCAGCCTGTGCGGACCGGGGCGGCACTTTCCGTTTTTATGGTATTTTCTGTTTCAAGAAAGTCTCTTATAAACATAAATCCACTGTAGGACTGCATAGGCTAATCCTGGACAACACTTTATGCACATGCATTAAGACCAGTCTTCCCATGACGCGCCTCAAATATGTATAATTAAGAAATAATTGACGGATAACTGTTGGTTATAACCGTTTGGAGTTCCGATGCGTCGGAATTAAACCACGAGGGCGGTGGTTTGATAACAAGCATTGGAACTACAAATTGTTGGTTATTAACGCAATAACAAACTGTTACCCGTAAATTATTTCGATTCTAACACGATCTTACATAAAATTCGTATTTTTAAAGGTTATTAATGAGAACTATATTTATCTATACTCCGTCCATTTTCCGAGAAGTGCATTCACACATGCGTTTCTGTGACGTCAATAAATCATAACAATTCAAAATGACGTCAGCTTTATTGTTAAACATTGAGCTAATGACGTCATACTTATCGATACAATACAGTGAAAATATCATGCCAAAAAGCGCAAATTAAAAACATATTAACAAAACGTAAACATTTTTGTGAACTTAAGTATAAAATATGTAGTACAAATGTGGTTTAATTGCGCTACATGATGCAAAAATGATTGGTTTGTCACAATTTGCCATCGCGCGTTTAAGCATGTGCATTTAACAGAACAATTTCTTCGAATTTCCGGAACTATTTTCAAAACATTATGCTCCGCCCATAATTTGTTGCAGAATAACCCACAGTTAATTTCCTTCGTTATCTATGGACCACTAGCCGCGTGCCGTGGTAGAATACAAAATAACATTGGAAGAGGCAACCGATTCCGACCTGATGATTGATTGCAATTTCAAACTGATGTCCCAACATTAGTTAATAGTATTCATGAAAATAAAGAAACAACATGTGTAACTTTTTTCATTTATTTATAAACCTTTGGTCAACATAGCATAACGTTATTGAGGCCAAAAAGGTGAAACAAACGAAAAAAACAAATTCCAACTCATGGGAAAACAAATAAATATCCCAGTATGATAACTATGTACACCCCTAGTACTCACAGGCAGCGGTCCTGCAGAGCTCTCCCATTGTTTATAACAACAACTGCTAAATGCATCCGACTTCCAAGGTATGGACTTAGACTGTTTCTATAGCACATATATTGTTTTACAAAATCATAAAATATTATTTGTCAACTAAAATACTTGCACTGAACTTTTAACTAAAATAAAATTCTCACAATAAATAAAATTCATTGGTTTAAAATAATATGTATACATCTCAGAAATGTAAATTATTTCTATTTCATACGTTAATTAATAATATTTTTGTCTTCAAGTAATTAATGATAAAGATCATCAAGTTATTGACTTGTTCCACTAAAAGGACACATCTAAACATAATACTATATAAAATAATTTATATTTGCGCATGTCAGCATTAAAAAAAAAGCTCCGGTAACTTCTGTTTTTAGAGTAATAAAAGATGCCTGTACATATAACTGTTTAAACAATTTATCAAATCAACTGACTGGTTTTAGAAAAACTCACATACGGACACTTTCAAATGCAAACGAGACTAACTTTGACGCACCACACGAACTGGACACCATAACTAATGAGCAATAAGTGAGAAATACTTCGAGAGATGGGATCTAAGTAACTAAAAAAAATACAGTAATTGAAACAAATTACACCAAAATGCTGACTATGGAACATGTTTATAATACAGTGATGAAATGTATACGACAAACTATGACAATCAAACAATTATCACACACATATGACCAACCAGTCTCATAACCAATGTACAATTGTAAATGCAAAAATCAACGTTACCGTTTTTTTAAACAATAATCATATTTTACATACACATACTATATAAACATTCAAATACATAAATGTATATAAATAAAAAATGACACTGAACAAAACAAGGCAATAAATATAATACCCGAAATCATAAAATAATGCAAAGATTTAACAAGTTTTGCAACAAATATGCTAAGAACTTTGATAATGCATAAGATCATAGATACATAGACTGACAGGAACAATGGTTACTTAAACACATATTTATCAATAAAACAGCAAAGACATTTGTAAGGCTCATACATGATAAGTTAGGATCGCGTATATCACAGATTCTGTAATACTTTTTGGCAAGGGTAAAACGATGGAATAAAATTATGAATACAATAAAATGCAAATGCATATCCAACCATTGACGTTAACACACATTAGATATTAATAAAAACAACATACTAGCACATGACTGTCATATGACTGATTCCGACTTATTAACAGTCCAGCCTGGTTCATCCGAGCTGCCGGACTAGCACAGATTATGCCAGATCAGCTTGTGTTCATTTAAAAGGACCTATTCACAGATTGGCAAATAACGCTCCTGACAAAGGTACATATTGCAAATATAGTGTCATTCATTGATAATCATCAAATGAAATGCATTCGTAACGTCTTTTGTCAGTATTTTGGAAAACACGTGTATAACTAGCGTTAAAAATGCATATATATATTTTTAAGACTGAATGGCCAAATTAATAGCGATACATATTTTTGATTTTGAAGATGGTATATTCAAGCCACAGCTTTGATGCAAATCTTTCAAGTTAAGTTTTTTTCTTCATGTAATATTTGTTTTTGATTAGTCAAGATGCTTTAGTTTTTGCAGTTAAGACATTGATTGACCTTTAAAAAAGAAAAGAAAATCTGTGAATAAGACCCTTTAATGGAATTTGATAACGTAAGTGTGGTTAACATTTCTGAGAAAATGTTTTGGTTTTATACATATATACAGAGTAGTTATGGTTATCATATGTTGTACACTGTTTCTGCCATAAATAAATCATGGTGCTTGGCTAATTTCATGTGTCATCCACATTGAAGGTTTTGGAAACTTGGACAATTTAAATCATTACTGCATGCACAAAAATGTGTTATTCATAAATGACCCTCTACCAAATAAATATTCACACTAAAATATTGCCATGATCTCAAATTACTGAATTCAAAGTAAACGCTAATTGGTTCCTTATTTCGCAAAACCAGATCCAGATAAAGGTGTATTGAACAGCGTTTACCTATATGTGATATATTTTTGTTTAATAAAAAAATCTGCCAATTACATATTGACACAAGTAAACACTGGTCAGGCAAAACAATTTAGCAATTGAGACAATATTTCACAAGATAATGTTGCCACAAATCAACAAATCACAAACGGATGTTTTGACCAATGACAAGTCAAATTCACTTCAAATGCAGGAGGTCCGCACCTCCATTGCTAAGATGGATAAATGCAGTGGTAATGTGAGACCCAAGTTACTCAGGTTATAGTCATATATCTTTCTCATTCACATGAAAACAGTAAATAAAAACAATATTGTAATACAGGACACTTGTTACAATTTAAAACAGTTGTTTAAAACAGTTTTGGTGCTGTTTTTAGCAAACTCTAGGTAATATATATCCAAACGTGATGCCTAAATGCTTCCTCCAAGGTCATCGTAGCACCAGTAGCCCCACCAGTAGCATCACAAGGTTAACGTTGTTACATGAACACTGTCCAACCGAGATTTACTGATTTGAGAAGCCGCACATGCTGGGGACGCTGTGCACTGGGACCCCAGCTATGACCCTACTGAACCTCGTTTGGACCTGACCCATCCACCAACCCACACAATGACATTTGACCTACTTGAGTAAGCTACTACCCCTGTCACAACTCAATGTCTTGGTCTCTTTCTGGACCATATAATGTTGTAACTTTAGGCATCTCCATCGCACTTTTGACCTTCTTTTGTATATTCCCACCAGTGTGTGTTCCAGAAACTGACGGGCTTGAACTTTTAACACTTAGGTGACTGATAGCACTACTAGGGCGAGGGGAACTAAAGAAAGCACTTAAAGCAGTAGAAAGCCTGTGCCCAAGGCTGCGAATTGAGCTATTTTTACCTCGAGATTCTATTGAAAGCCCACTTTTACTTTGATTATTTTGCTGCATTGCCAGGGTGGCGATGCTTTTCATTTGCTTCTGAGCTTTCCAGCTCCTCCAAGCCCTCTGCAGTGTCTTTGCAGCTACGTCCTCTTTCTTCCGCATCATCGTGGTTGTCTTCTTTGATGTGTTTACCCGAGTTGGGAACGCAGCCTGGAATTTTTGCTCCATCTGCTCATGCAGTTTCCTGAATTCCTCCGTCTCCTCCACGTTGCCTAGGACGTACTTTACGAGTGCCATTAACACATCCAGGCAATGAAGCTTGTCTCCTTCCACTATTGGTAAATCAAATGATACCAGAGCGATTTCATTTGGCTTTTGTATTCCAAGAGGTGGCTCTAAGTCGGCCACAAAATTGGAGAGCTGTTCGTATTTAATAAACTGAGTGGCAAGTGGATCATACCTCTCCCATATAGAGTAAAACATGTCAAAATCATCTTCAGTGATTCCAACCTCTTCTTGTTCGTGAGCTTGATTGAAATTCTCCAGAATCACCGCAATAAACATGTTTATCACCACTAAGAACAAGATGAGAATATACGAAGTCAATACAACTATTGCCAAGGCAGAATTCCCACAGTTGCCTCCTGAGCTCTCTGTCCACTGTCCGGGCTCCTGCTCAAAATGAGTCTTATTACATTTGGGCTCCGAAATCATCATGGCGCCCAAAACGTCGTTCCACCCGGCCGCAGTCGACAGTCTAAACATCAACAGGAAACAGTTTCCGAATGTTTTGAAGTTCACGACATCGGCATCCAAGGGGTAGTTGGTTTTCAGGTTCTGGAACTGGGACAGACAGATGATGGCGTAGATGTACATGATAAGGAAGAGCAGCATTCCGATGTTGAGCAGGGCGGGCAGCGAGATGATCAGTGCGAAGAGAAGCTTCCGGATGCCCTTGGCGGCGCGAATCAGTCGTAATACACGCCCGATCCTGAACACCCGGACCACTCGGAGCAGGGTGGGACTGATCACCACGTTGGACATGAGGTCGCTGAGTATGATACCTGAAACACAGAGCAGCATGAACAGTGCGCCCGTATCATGATGGATGGGTCCATCGTAAGTACATTTACGGTACATGCAATACACACTCTGACAGTTAAAGTCAGTAAAAGGGTTACCATTTAAGAACATTGTTGTAAAAATGAGTTAGTTAGTAATGTTGTTAGTAATAATGACAATTACATAAATGATGATGAATGCACAGTTAAATAGCCTGTCAATGGATATGATTAAATGTTACATCATGATAACAGATATTATCCGACAGAATCACGAGCAGACATACCTAGACATTCTACTCTGAATTAAATCAATTTTACCTGACAGGCCAATCAACTTAACAACATCCTTACCAAACATATCAAACAGAAATCACTAAAGCTATAAATATTCACACACAATATATCTACAAAACAATTATGTAGCTGCATAAACAAATTATAGTCTCACATTTCAAGAATATCTCAGCTGACATGCCAATCACCTAAGCAACATCCTTTTCAAACAGAAAATCTGCAAAAGTTTATCTGAGGCATGTCGCGGGGAAACCCGGGCTTAATAATGCACAGGCTTATCCAGGACGACGCTTTCCACTTTTGTGGTATTTTCTGTTTAAAGGAAGTCTCCTCTAAACATAAATCCACTGTAGCCCGGAAGTGTCATTCTGGATTAGCATATGCGGACGAAACTTTACGCACATGCATTAAGCCTGATTTTGTCCAAAAGGCCGCATTTGTTTTTTCTTTTGTGATTGACATGTTAGATATAATCGTTATCTCAGAAAATACTGAATACACTGACAAAGTGGAGAGACAGGAAGATGAGGTATGGCAGTTACAGTCTCTGCAAAAGTCTGTCAAACCTTAGACAACACCAGTAAAACTGTACGAGGTCCAGTAACTTTAAGTAGAACATTGGCTCTTATGGTGGGTGAGACATTCTGGTCAGACTTCTACTTACAGCCAAATAATTATGTTCAGTGGCCAGTAATTAGGAGTTCTGACCAGTAATCATTTAGCAGATTACCAGACCTCATGGCCAGTAATGGATTTGCGACTAGCGCGGAGACTGCAGATAGCAATAGCTGTGTCTATTCTATGAAGCCAAGTTCTTGCTGCGGCATGTTAATATTCCAGTGAACCCACAAACATCATAACCAAAATTGTGTGATAGCAGACAGAGTATAATCCTGCTACCATATTTATATTTAATATAACCGTTATTACAGATGGTTGGGTTTCAAGTCTCCATCATATGCATTATAAAATGCAGAAAAACTGCAGAATGCAAAAGAAAGACTACAGTTGTCGTGAGTTCACAATGGTGATGTCGATTGTGAGTTAGTTAACATGTCACAACAGAAACCTGGGTGAGCGGCACACACATGGCCTACCGATAACTGAAAAGAAAAACAGAACAGATAATGAATAATAATTTTAATAACATGTGAACCAGGTAAGAAAACACTAGAATCACTTTCCCAGACAAAAACACGTTCTGACATGGCTATAATGTGGATTATTAAAGATGAAAATATACACTGTACATTGTTGTAAAATAAAAGTAAGTACCGATATTTTACATGAAGTGAAATGTGCCATTGAAATTTGGAGGATTGATATATACAAAATTCTTATTACTATGAAGAATACCCCCAGCTACAGTCCTCATCTAGCGCCGATGAAAATGAAGTGGCACATATCTGGCTTGTTTCATTATTATACCTTAGAAAGCAAGAACATAAGCTCCGCAGTCACCCATAATTAATGAAATAATTAGCAGCTGAATAAAACTGTATTCAAATGCTCCTGTTTGAAAAAATTTAAACTTTTTTTATAATGACATATCATCACTACAAAGCAAACTTGATGACTAGTCCTTTCACAGGTAATGCTTTTTTCACTGATCCTTGCATTTATTAATGCACAAGTTTAGTTATTTATCCCTTCTTCGCTGGATCCCATATTTTCCCTATCAGAAAAGACATATTTCTCCTGATTGGATTGTAAAAAAAGCCACATTTTGTAAAATCAAATTCCCAGATATATTACGAAAGGAAATGTGATTTTTTTTTTATGTAAATCATTACATGAGCTGCATGTTTAACTAATCTAAATAAATAACGAATTAATGTCTCATCATAACGTTTTCGCAATAAGCAAGATTTCGTTTGTTACATTCCAATCTTATACTGGGCAGAGGTACCATAAACAGGGTTGTGGAAATTCTATGCCTGACATGTTTGTCAGACAAGTCAACTTTTCCTGTCCATGGGCAAGTACAATTTTGGGATAAGAAAATTATGCAGAAGTAATTGAATTATAATATTTTTATATCAAATATATTTTAATAGCACTAACAAATTGTGTGTTTTTTTTATAATTATTTAATGACAAATTATATAACTAACACCAGGAATAAATCTGCATTTTTATTTGGCCAAGTGACATACTTTTTGTGGACAAGTAGATTTACGTAATGAACTTGTCCACAGACAAGTAAATAATTTTGATATTTCCACACCCCTGATAGTCTTTCAAAACTATGAAAAAAAAATCACCGGTGTTGTCAGGGAAAGCAGAGAAATAGAGTGTACATAAGCCGTAAGCAGGGAACACAGTGTGGACAGTTACCATGAGTATAGCTGGCTATCATGGCAATGATATCTGTGATAAAACAGAAACATTGTGCGAGTGTAGCTGTCTATCATGGCAATCATATCTGTGATGCAACAGAAACACTGTGTTCACAGAACCCTTCTAGAACGTGACAAACGCATGTATATACATGTACATGGGTAACATTGCCAACAACTTTGAGTGTCCAGTGTTAGTTGCACTGACAAAATCTTCTCAACATTTTTGTGTTACAAGTCCAAACTTGTAAAATATTGTAATAAACGTACTTGTTCAATGAACTCATTATTAAATATGTAATGTTTTGTGTCTTTCAAACGAGGTGTCAGGCAAATAAAAATCAGCATCTACTGTATTGCTATGTTTGTAAAAGGGAATTAATGCACACAAAAATGAGAAGAATAAACAAAAATCATTCTTAGCAGAACTGCTTGATCTCCATTAGTTTTTGATAGTTGACAAATCATCAACCAAAATAAACTTTTAGACAAACTGTCTAAATGTTGCATTTCAAAATCAAATGTGATTTTAAAGCATACAATTACGGGTCAATTTACAATTCTGTCATGAACACTAGATAAGGGCCAAGCAAATCTCAGTGATAACGCAGTGAGATCAAAGTTGGGACACATTTCTGCATCCAGTGGCCAAACCACATGGTCTGTAAACAAAGCGGAGAGAATTAATGTACTACTGAAACAAGAAAGTAACAATTTGAACGGCACAATCTACTGCCTAGACACAGCGCCGTCTCTAAGCAACGCAAGTTCAGTCAATTGTGAACGCTAAAATGGCATTATGGGAATTCTATTTGCCTTGGGTTTTACCTTCATCAGTGTTGGCATGTCTCGCACTTACATCTACATACAAGCGGAACAAGTTAGTGATGGAAACATGAAAGATTCTCTGGGCATCATCATGTGACCAGTGCATATTATTATTACTTCATTAAATTCTAGCCTTGCAATTACCCATATACACATTACGTGTCAGTATTTAAAAGCAAATTTCATACCAAATATTAATGTTTTCTTATAAGCACAATACAGATGAGACAAATGTTTTACAGATGTTCAAAATATATTCCTGTACAGGCTACAAATGTATTCTTTATCTTAATTCCTGAATATATGGCTAACATAAATACATGAGTGTGGTGTTCTGGTGTTCCGGCTCATGGAATACAGTATTACGCATTCAACTCGAGCGATACAACCCACCGGAACACCACAGTCATCTAATATTCCCTATATAATTTGCACTGCATGTATCGAGCAACTGATATAAATAACTATATTGGCAAACATGCAATTGATCCCGAAAAACATGCACGATATTGTTCATAACTGGCAGAGTCTTAATCACCGTGCCATCATGCATCAATGCAGGATACCTTGTAGCGGTATTGCCATTGCAGGACAAATATAGAGAACATGTGTGAAGATGAGAGAATTTCTGTGTAATACAGGGAGATTCCAGTCCCCAACAATAATAAGCTTACTAGAAAAAGTGCCGCCACCGGCTAGCTAACGTTTGTTAGGGCCGAAAATAATATATTGTTTGTTTCCCCTCCCGCGACCCATGCTAATAAAAGGGTGGGTTGGTAGGTCGGAAAAATATTTTATTTTTATATACAATAAGTCATTTTCATTCATGTTTTCCTTATGTTCAAAATGTTACGGTATATTATAAATTCTTAATATTTTCGTTGTAGTAGATTAATAACGTTCTGCTTATAATCAATACTATGTTCTAATTACCTTACAATAATTTATCAAAATTGAACAAAACGTTAAAAACACGAGCGTCAATAATAAAAACCTGTTAAAACTAACGAGTAATAGCTTGACGTTGCAATTTGCCGGGCATCCAAAACAGAACCTGTTAGCAACAGCCATAGCAACGGTGACTGTCAAACTGCGGCTAGCAGTTTGTAGCTGAAAAGCGTGTTAAACGCTTAGCACGTGGATATAGTTTAAAAGCATCAATCTGTAATACTGTATCTGAACAAGGCAAATGCTAGTGCATAAATGAATTAGCATTCTATGGAAAAAAAACAAATAGGACTTTGTTCATTAATAAAAACATAGCAACAGAACATTTTTTTTAAATTAATAAAAGAAAAAAGAAAAGGCGCTGAAGTTTATTTACTTTCATTTTTGACAAGGACTTTAGTTCCGGTAACTTTCATTACAATGTTGCCTCAGCCAACGCTTTTGCGTAATTCTAACCCGTGTGCAGTAATGAGTTTGAATAACACTTTCGTTAATTATTACTAGATCTAGTAATTGTATTTTTGTAACAAAATAAGATGTTTGATGCGATCAGTTGGTCGAGTTACATGACGTCGTAATTAATATTCTTAGCAAACGGTTCCTCTCACCAAAATTCACAAAAATTATTTATAATTATTTATTTATTTACTATTTTAATTTCTAGTAATTTATTACAAACGTGACTGTTAAAAACATGCATATCTATAACAAAACACATACCTAACGCAAATGTGTTACAAAAGTCTTGCACCTTTACCAATTAAAATTAGAATGAGGGCGTGATAAACTTTCTAACGACGATGCTCATTTGCATGTTGGAAATTTTATGCATTCTCATTGGCTGACTGTTTGGCTCTTGTTAAGCTGACTCCTCCTGCATCAAGATTTAATCGATAATGGATACTTGGTGCATAAAGGCGAGTTTGTTTATTGCCGGTGGGCGTTCTTTGTCTGTAAAAAAACATGCATATGCGAGCGGAAAAGGTTGCGCCATAGAATCTGACACTGAATGTTCTTTTCGTAAAAGCATATGTCAAAATATGCCAAATTACGCGTTACCGAGAACTGTCCACTTAAAGTCATTTTATACGCGTCTTTTGAAAGTAAGATTTGTACACAGAATTGGATTCATTTTAAGAATTCGTACCCCGCATTTTCAAACACAAATAAAATAAAATATTGTTTTCTTTGGTCTATAAATTGTTTGGGTCGCGGCGATTTTGCTGGGTCGGTCGCGGGAGGGGAAACAAACAATATTTTATTTTAGGCCTAGACTAAACATTTTGTGGGTTAGCATTATCAGAACACCCTGAAACAGTCTTATGTACTGAGTTAATACACAAATGTGACACGACAAGCACAGGCATGTTTTAGGATACTGGACCAACATGCGACCAAGAGGCTGCGTGATGTAAGATCAGTTTCTGATACAAAACAATTGCTTATATGAAAACTGCTGCAAGAGACATACCGTAATCTTATGAATATAATACACACTTTTTTACCTAATTTTTGTTTTTCAGAAGTAGGGGTGCGTATTTTACTTGAATGTAACGTTTACCTGAACATTTCCATCCAAATATTTGCTTAAAATATGCATTTTACGATTTAAGACTAAACATGGCCGCCATTTTTTAAAATGGAGATTTGTAATAAAGGGATAAAATGGTTGTAGTTTTGAATTAATTCCCCTTACAAATTAATACTGGAATTTTCTAATGTTTATGTGACAATATAATTTAATTATTCTTTTATCATTATTCATCTTTTACAACAAAAATTTAATTGATGCAATACTTTTTTAATAAGAAAAATGACACTCGTAAGAAATGTGTGACAAATCCGTATACATGTGTCAAAATCCAGTACAAACAATGACCCAAGTGTCACTCTCAGATTTGCATTGTTTATTGATTCACTGCCCTAGGCAAAGCTCACTTGAATGCAGGGTGTTGAGACTTGGAGTAGGTGTGAAAAACCCTATCTAAGTGATAACAAAAAACAAACAGATTGAAGATTTTCACAACAAAGGGCTTTTACAACACCAAAACAAAGGAAAAAGATAGGTCTGAATTATGAACAGACACCTCATTTTTCAATGCATATTATATTCAGATTTTTATTTTTCACCAACAATATTGTTGAAACTTGGGGGTGCGTATTATACATGAATGCGTATTATATTCGTAAGATTACGGTATATATGTGGCATGTCATGGGAAAACCGAGCTTAATGCATGTGGGTAAAGTGTCATCCCAGATTAGCCTGGCTTATCCGCACAGCCAGTCCACACAGGCTTATCCAGAGGACACTTTCCACTTTTGTTGTATTTTCTGTTTCAAGGGAGTCTGTTCTAAACATAAATCCACTGTAGGCGGAAAGTGTCATCCTGATTAGCCTGAGCGGACTGCACAGGCTAATCCAGGATGACACTTAAACCATATGCATTAAGCCCTATTTTCCCAAGTCATGCCACATATTTAAACTGCTAACATTTTCCTGGTTCCCAGAGATACAGACACAAAGCAACTGTTCCTACCTAGCAGTGACACCAGCACGACTGCAAAATCGAAGATGTTCCAGGGCTGCGTGAAGTAGTGCCAGCGCAGACCGACAATCTTCACTATGGCCTCCAGGGTGAAGATGACCACAAAGAGGATGTTGAGCATGGAGAGAATGTCAGTGACTGCCTGCGTCTGCCCGTAGTGGTCCACCGCCATCTGGATCATGTTCAGGAAGATCACGATCACGATACAAAACTCAAACTTGCTGCTCACCGCGATGTCGTAGACCACGCCCTGCACTTTGTTCTGCAACAGCGACAACATGGTCTGAGTACTTATATATATTAAGATGAATGGCACACATGCCTTTTTCGTTTTCTTTCCAGAACAAGCAATTTTTTCACAACATGAATTGAAAACAAGCCCTTTTTAATTTATTTAGTTTTCAACGTTGTAAAAGTATAGCTACAGTACTGAAGCTATCATTTATTATTTTCTGAAACAATACACATGTTTATATTTCAGGCTTATCTGACAAACATTTTAACTAAAGAAGATCCCAATAATTATTGTTTTTCAAAAAGAGCTGACATATAGGGATGTGACCATCAATAAACTACCGGTAAACAGCAAATTTCATTTCATATTATCTGTGTTTCCGCAATAAAGTACCGTAAACTACAAACCTGTCACCACCAGAGGTACCTTTACCAAACGCCTTATTTTACAAACAAGACTTTGTAAGTATACTGTCTAATGTTTTAAACTAAACACAAAATCATGTACTGTCTAATGTTTTAAACTGAACACAAAGTCATATATTGTGTAGAGTTTCCAACCTACCGACAAACAAGGTCTAACCCCATGTTCACATCACACCGAGTCTCATTTTCCAGTTATTTGCCAGCTTGATACCATTACAATCGTGAAAATTGATTTTATTTCCTTAAAAGTTTCATTGAAATGTTACTGTAAAATGATTTTATTTTGCAGTGGCATGAATTTCATGTATTTAGCAGTACAAGCTTGGCGCAAATTTGAGACCCTGTGTAAATTTCTCAAGTATGGATAGATTTAATACACAGAGCTATAAAACTATTTTTGTATAACTGTTGTCTCTAGATACCAGTACCGGAAATGTATACACCGTGAAATAAAATGATTTTACAGTACTTGCCTTCTAAATTATAATATAAAGTAATAACAACGAAACAGTTTTAAATGTTATAATAAACTTATTAAAAATGGTAATCATCATTGAACTAGCTGGCATAGAAGATTAGGATTAGCTAAGGCAAATTGTGATATGAAATGCCAGTGACCAGGCAAAGTGCAAATTGTTCATTAGTCTATTCAAGCTTAGTTTTCAATAAATCAGTACGGGTAGTTTGTAATTTGTAAATTAAAATAGTTTCAATTTTATAAATGTTTATCGTCTGTATTTTGTAATTTGTAAATTAAAAATGTTTCAATTTTATAAATGTTTATCGTCTGTATTTTGAAATGTCTTGGAGGAAATCAGACAATGTCCTGAAAATTAATATAAGCAATACCTTATTATAATTCCCACCACATGTATCACTCATAATACTTTAAATTAATTACTTCCAATAGTATTATAAAAAGTTGTTATTTTAAATTACAGGAATGCCTAACTGCCCTTCATCTAGCAAGTCCATTCCTCCCAGTAAGTCTACGGAAACAAGTGCGACAAAGAAGAGGCACAAATCAGCAGAAGGTTTGTTCTTGTTTTTATTTGTTTTTATGCCCCCACTTTCAGAGGGGGGGGGGGGGCATATAGATTTGCCCATGTCTGCCTGCCCATCAAATTTTTGTGTCGCACATAACTCAAAAAGTATAACTGCAGGAGTGATGAAACTTTATACACATATATTCATCAGGATGTGAACTTGTGCACCTAGGTATAGTAATAATTTTCAAAGTTTTTTGACAACCTGCGGAATAATGGGGCATCCATGTCCTATAGAAATATGTCTAGTTATAGATTCTGTTGCTTTAACATTTATTTAGGATTGATCACATATCACCATTGTGTCTGTTGCGTTGGTTAAACTCAAGAATTCTATGTCATATTAAGACCTGTTTTAAAGTAATGAAAAAAAAAAGTTTATTAATTGAACTAGTGATATCTTCAGTGAGGTGTGTTTTCTTCAATCATGCAATAAAAACATAAGACTTATTAATTTTACTTTTGCCTATCATTCTTAAAACAAAGATATTTTTTTCAATTTCAACAGATGCTGCTGTAGCTGCAAAGAGACAGAGGAAAAGGCGGGCCACGTCTAGCGGCCAGAAAGTGGGTGTAGAGAAACCGATCACATTGGAGGCTTTTCTAGACTATGCGAAATCTGTTAATCATCTGTCAGACACCATGATTTTTTAAATGTAAATCAGATGTTCAAAACATTATATACACTGTTAAAATACTTGATTATTATTCTGTTATTTGGTAAACCATGATGCATACCACTTGTGGCAGTAATATTTCCTAAAATAAAATATGCACAAACTTCAGGTATATTTAAAAGAAAATAAAACACTGAACTGTTTTTGGAAGTAAGCATATTCTTACATCTTTAAGAAATTTTGCACTACATCTTTGATATGTTGGTACCGATAAATATATATTTAAGATGTTCATAAGTATATGTGTTCCAGAAGTAAAAACTGGCTTGCCCATTGTTGCGAGGCGTGACATTATAATAAACAAACACTTCTGACTTACATACTTCCATATTTCAGTAAAAACTTGAACACTTTAAAATAATTTCAGATGAGTAGGCAAGGCAAATTTTGGAAAAAAGGAAATTAGCCACTCAGTCCGTCCAGATCCGGACACCGCCAGTCCAGACACCGCCAGCCCAGATTGAGACACCACCAGTCATGAGTGAGAAACTGCCAGTCCAGATAGAGACACAGCCAGTCCAGATACAGACACAGCCAGTCCAGATCCAGTCACCGCCAGTCCAGACCCAGACACCGCCAGTCCAGATCCAGACACCGCCAGTCCAGATCCAGACACCGCCAGTCCAGATCCAGACACCGCCAGTCCAGATCCAGACACCACCAGTCCAGACCCAGACACCGCCAGTCCAGATCCAGACACCACCAGTCCTGATCCAGACACCGCCAGTCCTGATCCAGACACCACCAGTCCTGATCCAGACACCGCCAGTCCTGATTCAGACACCGCCAGTCCAGATACAGACACAGCCAATCCAGATCCAGTCACCGCTAGTCCAGACCCAGACACCACCAGTCCAGACACCGCCAGTCCAGATCCAGACACCGCCAGTCCTGATCCAGACAACGTCAGTCCAGATCCAGACAACTCCAGTCCAGATCCAGACACGGCAAATGCACATCCAGGCACCGCCAGTCCAGATGTTGACACCGCCTGTCCAGATTCAGACAACACCAGTCCAGACCCAGACACCGCCTTTCCAGATCCAGAATTTCCAAACGTTGGACTATACAGGGCCGCAACCTCAACAAACCGTCCCAGTCAGCTACCTTGACATGCTAAGCATGGAAAATAACACAATTCAGGTAAATACATTAATGATTTGATACAATTTTCTTTTTTTCCATTTCAACATTATGAAATTTGACACTGTATAGAAATAAAAATATGTTGCAATGTTATATGAAGAACGTATTATGTTGGCTTAAAAATTTGATCACTTCTTTCCAAATCCGTTTTCAATTTTAGACTGATTGGTCAACAGACTTTGGTAGTGTACACACCTGCCACTCGTGTTGCAATACAGTCCAACGGTTGGAGGCAACGATTGCGGATCTGCAACTTAAGGTAATCACTGTGATAGCAGCCATATTTCACTATTTTGGGAATGGGTCTGGCACCCATCAAATTCGGGAATTTTCCAATTTAAAATCTTGCGATTGGGAACATTTTAGAAAGGAATTTAATAAATGAATAACTGAAACAAGTGTTATAATGGTATAGTTTGGTTAATGGTGTTTATGTAAACAAACAATACAAGTTATTTCATGATTTACAACCTGAATTCTTGTTCCCAATGTATAAAGATGTTGTCACTTCTGATTTGGGTATTTTTTCATTTCATTTGGGAAACAATGAACCGTATTTGGCATGGGGATAGAGTCCTTTGAACGTACCCTATGATATAAGGAAAAAATAAATGTGATAGAATAAACACATATTTTGTTTGAACAAGTCTTTTTTTTTCCAGAAACATGGCTTCTAAGATTTTGCATCAACTGATTTTGGTCTGAAATATGTTTTGTAATATTTTAATTCTTTGGCTTTAATACTTTATTTCCTTTTAATTATATAACTTAGTTAATTTATTTATGCTATTTGATTGCAGGTAATTTATTTATGCTATTTGATTGCAGGTAGAGAACCTTGAAAGAAAGATGGCAGGAACGCAATATTTCCAACCACTAGCCAGGATTTGCCCAGCAGTACGAGTTGAAGACCCAGGCAGTTCCTCCTCTGTCAGACCTCCACTACTACCAGTAACAACAAATCAGTCCACCATTGTAAGTTTCTTTAAAAAAGACACATGAAATAATTAAAAAAAATAAATATATTTTTTTCCAAAAAACCACAAGTAGAATAAAATGACTAACTTAATTTCAATTAATATAAATGTTTTATATAGCATTTTACATCATTAATTCTGTAATTTGCAGCACTGAAAAAGTACATTAATCATGAATTTCAGGACACGATCAAGGCAGTAATCTGCAATGAAGACAGGGAGGCAAAGGCATTGCAGAGGGCTATGCGGGCTGTCTTCACGCCACAGCAGCTTGTCGGGTGCTCCATGAAAGGAGCTGCAACTTCCAGACATGGGGCTGCACGACCTGGGCTCCCAAAGACTGAAAGTCAGGCCATAGTTGGTATGTTAATGGTTATTAAAATGAATAAATATACTACAAGTATGCTGATTCTTTAATCACAAAATAAAACATTTGAAACAGCAAAACAGGTGTATAATGGCAGTGTAATGCAACAAACGCGTTTAAAACTGATGTTTGCAAAATAAAAAGCGCGTTTTATTATGTTTCATTTGAAACTTAAAATGTTTCAAAGTTGGTGTCGAAGAAGTTCGACACACCCGTGGCGGAGACGGAGAGGAAGATGCGGGCTGTCCTCCGTAGACTGTGGGACATGATGAGGGGTGTGGAGGTGTAGGAGCAGCATTTGTGTTTTTGTGGGACTGTATTTTAATCATACTGACTTTTGGCAGTCCTTTTTTATTTTATCGTTTTCATGTCATAGACAAGTTGTTTTTTCTTCACCTTTTCTTCACCTTTTTGATTAAACTATCTGCCCTTTTTTAACTTTTAGATTAATATTATCTTATGTATATGGTGAGTGTATGTGTTATTTATATTATGAGTGCATGTGTGTTAAGGTGTGTAAGTCAAATGTTATTAGTACCATGATATTTTGTGTTTCAGTTTTACTATTTATTTCATTTTACTTTACATTTAACTAGTCCTGACAATAATCCATGTATAAGTTTCAGTGTGCTGGCAAATATTAAACTAGTGTTTTTGTAAATAAGTTTACAATCTGGGCATTATTTTATATATACAATTATATTATCAGTATTCAATACATATCCATCTTCTTTTTTTTTCATTTTACTTTGCTGTCAAAAGCGCACTTTTGACTCACTTAAAAGCGCACTTTTGTTACAGTGAAAAGCGCGCGTTTAACACACATAAAAGCACACATTTTACGCACATAAAAATCGCACTTTTGTTACAGAGAAAAGCGCGCGTTGAACACACATACAAGCACACATTTAACGCACATAAAAGCGCACTTTTAACGCACATAAAAGCGTACTTCTGATACACTGAAAGGCGCACTTTTTACTCACGTAAAAGCACACATTTATTGCTCATAAAAGCGCACTTTTGACACAGTCAAAAGCGCACTTCTGAAACAGCGAAAAGCACACTTTTTATGCACATAAAAGCGTGCTTTAACAGACATTAAAGCACACTTTTGACACACAGAAAAAACATACTTATGACGCAGTTAAAACACACTTAAAACACAGTTGAAAGCGCAGACTTGACTTACTTTGTTGAATGAGTTTCTTAAAATGCACATTTAAGCACATATTTAACAAACAAAATCTCACATAAAAGAAGAAGAGTGGGTGTAAAAAATCAGCTGGTAAGAAAAAAACGCACTTTAACGCAGTGCCAATACCGCCACGTTTAACATGCACAAAACGTAAGCAAAACATAGGCTTAACAAACTTTTTTGAGAAGGGGGCAGGGCCCATATAGTGATATGAAATGCCAGTGACCGGGGGCAGGGCCCATATTGTGATATGAAATGCCAGTGACCGGGGGCAGGGTCCATATTGTGATATGAAATGCCAGTGACCGGGCGCAGGGCCCATATTGTGATATGAAAGGCCAGTGACCGGGGGCAGGGCCCATATTGTGATATGAAATGCCAGTGACCGGGGGCAGGGCCCATATTGTGATATGAAATGACAGTGACCGGGGGCAGGGCCCATATTGTGATATATATGAAATGCCAGTGACTGGGGGCAGGGCCCATATTGTGATATGAAAGGCCAGTGACCGGGGGCAGGGCCCATATTGTGATATGAAATGCCAGTGACCGGGGGCAGGGCCCATATTGTGATATGAAATGCCAGTGACCGGGGGCAGGGCCCATATTGTGATATATATGAAATGCCAGTGACTGGGGGCAGGGCCCATATTGTGATATGAAAGGCCAGTGACCGGGGGCAGGGCCCATATTGTGATATGAAAGGCCAGTGACTGGGGGCAGGGCCCATATTGTGATATGAAAGGCCAGTGACCGGGGGCAGGGCCCATATTGTGATATGAAATGCCAGTGACCGGGGGCAGGGCCCATATTCACAAAGCCCCTTAGGTAAGACTTAAGTAAATTTCTTAAATTCATTAAATTTCAGAAGTCTCTGGCTGTTTCATGTATAGGTAGTTTTACATTAAAATGTTTCAAACTAGTAAATATTGCTAAATTGTTTCATATTCTACCCAGTTGTAAACAGAAATAATGAGAATTAACATAGAAATATTGATCTGAAATTTTCACTTGAGCATCCTTAGGAACTTTGTGAATACCAGCACAGTAATCTATGAGGCCAGGGGTCTGTGACAGTGCTGTAACATCTAGAACAGTTCTGGAAAGGACCTCAAAAGATAGGGCTTCATACAAACATGTAAGGCAGTGTGTTTGCTACTTATTCAGATATGCTGTATTTTATTATAAACCATATACAAAATGCAAGACAAATTGTTGAATTAAATGGGCTGGAGTTGTTATTTTTTTCTCACAAACATGTAGTTAAAACAAGTACAATGCAGAATAAATTTGTCAAACAAAATCAAAAGTTTGCAGAAACTCTTCCCAAGCTGCAAATCTTGATATTTTGGACACTAAAATATAAAACTTTTAAAATAAACAATAATTTGGAGAATTTGCGCAAGCAAAGTTAAAAAAGTTGTGCAATAAATATGTTTTTGCAAAAAACTAATTCAATAATACAATTCTATAAATATATCTACATTTAGTCTACATTTGTTAACTCTTGTTTTATTCTAATCTGAAATCAACTGCAAATATGCATGTAGAAAGGAATAACAGCTAAAAGCATTGTGCTTTGTCTATAGCTGTGCTTTATATGAGGCATGTCATGGGGAAACAGGGCTTAATGCATGTGTGTAAAGTGTCGTCCCGGATTAGCCTGTGCAGTCCGCAAAGACTAATCCAGGACAACACTTTCCGCCTACAGTGGATTTATGTTTAGAAGAGACTACCTCGAAACCAAAAATACCATAAAATCGGAAAGTGTCGTCCTGGATTAGCCAGTGCGGACTGCACAGGCTAATATGGGATGACACTTAAAGCACAAGCATTAAGTCCGGTTTTCCCACGAAATGCCTTATATTAATTGTGTCACTATCACAGCGTATCTTGTGATCAAGTACACTGGGCGGGGGGAAAGGGTTTACACGTTCGAGGGTGGATAAGAGTAAACGAAGCAGTCTTACCAGCCAGGCAATACGCAACTTGAAGAGAAACAGTGGAAATGCAGCAATCACGAAGAATCATGCATTACAAGAAGTGGTAACAAGTAACGGTCACAGTAGTGGCACATACACAAGCAGACGGAAAGTTTAACATTGACAGAAAAGTTATTTTAAGGCAGCTTTAAACCTGTTCAGTTTTTAGTTCATTCCATACAATGAATGCGATTTCATATATATGTAATAGCGAAAAATGACTCCAAATTTTCTTAGTTTACGCAGATTACCAGTATATGGCAGTCATCCATAACCCAACTATTAAATCAGAACTCTATAACCAGTTTTGAATGTTACAAATACCCCATGCATTACATGAAGTCTGCATGACATATTTTTCTTTCTACTGATTCTTACTTTGGGTCTTTTGATGGTTTTCTGTGGCTTCTTGTTGCCGAGTTTCTTGATCGTGTTGTAGTACTGCCGCTGTCCGGCCGTGAGGAACAGGTCCAGGTAACTGCCGTCATACTAAATACAAGAAACACACGTGAAAACTGATTTATGAACAACCATATAATAAATATATTTATCCCATCATCATTATGCCGACATTGATGAAATAACATCACGTGCGATAAACTTAGCTTTTTCACACCATGGGATTAGCATAACAGGGGCAGTCTAATGATGTCATTTTGTTCATTTCGCAAGGTAATTTTATGTTCTTCATGTCATTTAGAATGTTTCCTTAATTTATTTTTAAAATATTTGCACCAAAGACTCATGGACCAGGTTTTATAAGCCCCTACTAAATAAATGTATCTTTATTTAACTCTAACCCTGTATTCTCCATATAGATATCCCATCATCCAGTGCGCATTGACAAGATAAACCCCCATTTAATAAACTTTGTTTAATGTCAACACTGCGGAATATAACGTGTGGAGTCTATTGACATCATTTTGTTGATATTAGGATATCACTATATGATTTTTGAGTTATTTTGTACGTTTTCTTCCATTTATTTTCATAACATTGGCCGAAAATGATCGGATAAATAGAATACTCGGTAAGTAATGAATAAAGATATATTAATCTGCTCTGCATAAACATGCGAACCATTCGACGAGGGTTATTACATAATAATCAGTGAGTTTTCTTATTTAGTGAACACTTTTTTTGTAAATCCAGCTTGTTTACAGAGCATAAAAGCTCAAAACAAAATGCCATCTGACGGTCTACAAGTCTGTTTGTACGTACCTTCTTCTTGAGTTTGTTGAAGTTGTCGATGATCACACCAATAATCAGGTTGAGTGTGAAAAACGCCCCGAAGATGATGAAGGCCACAAAGAACAGGTAGGCGTAGAGGGAGTTCTCAAAGCTCGGCTGCTTGTCGATGCCCGCACTGTCCACCGCGTCCTCCATCAATTCCATCCAGCCCTCAAATGTCGCCTGTAAGATGAGACATGACACACAGTAAGTAACAGGACAAACTTGCAACCAACTGCTAGTAAAAGTAGGCTGCTTTCTGGGAACACTGTGCTAAAAAGAATTAACATTGAAAGTAACTGTGCGTCATATATACAAGATAAAGACTATGTAACAATAAAAATATATAACAATGTATCGTGTGAGCTACCTAAATAACAAAACTTTTATTTAGATGTTCGAAAGACGCCCTTAGAAATTATTTGATGCAATCAAGAAACAAAAGGACAAACCAACACAAATTCAGACATACCACTTGGAACAATGCCAGAAAGGCGTTGCCCACATGATCAAAGTTGATTTTACTGTTCTGCCAGTTGTATACAGTCAAATTGCATTCGTCCTTGGTCTTCACTAGATCGGTAGACACTTTGTTACCCTGGGCATCCAAACACTTCCAGAACTTTCCGCTAAAGAACTGCACACCCATGATGGCGAAGATGAGCCAGAAGACGAGACAGACCAGCAGCACGTTCATGATGGCCGGGAACGCCATAATCAGCGCGTTCACAACAATCTGCAAATGGAACCCAGGAATGGCGTGCATCCACATCAATACCCTAAAGACATGGCTCATTCGGACATTCGCATGAGCAAATTAATAATTAGCAAATGGCTAAACATGTCAACATTTAGATAATAATTTTTTTATTTTGCTACGCTTGTTTCTTCATATGATTTTATAAAATAGCCACAATAATTAGGATTTCAACAATGTATGGTGAATTGGGCTAAAATAAATCTTTAGCTAAGCATAATAGACCTGCATGCAACATTTCTGACTTGATGGAAGAACCATAGCAATTTCTGACTTGGCTTTTTGTGTCACCAATTATAAAGCTGAGATCTGAAATAGCTTAGCCATGTTAACACTTGTATACTCATCATCTCTTACAAGGGTGTATTCTGGCTACGAAAGATCTCAACCTCAAACAAAGTCATAACTTAAAATATTAACCAATGAAATTCGTTAAATTTCATTGGTTAATATTCCAAGTTAAGACTAAATTTGAGATTAAGCACTTTTCTAGTTATGGGACCTGTACTAGCCACCAACAGTGTAGTTGAGTGGATGCTACCGGTCTATGACTCACCCGCATTCCCTGCCAGCGCGACACGGCACGCAGTGGCCTCAGAGCTCTCAACGTCCTCAGAGAGCGGAATGCAGACAGGTTGGCAGTCCCATAGGCATCGGCTATGATGCTGGCCAAAGAAATCTGCAAGAAGACAGACATGTATTTTTATACCTTTGTACAATATTTTAGACATTTAAATTTTAAGGCCATGTATATTTTGTGTATTTTTTTTTTTTTATCACAAGTTTAAGGATGCTTATGCTTACAGGCTAATTTAAACTGCAACATACATTGTAAACGACTACTTGCTACTTGTCACAACATAACATTCATTTAAACACATATTTGTGTTGCAACAACAAAAACAAGGGCAAAAATCACAGCCACCCACCACAACAATGCCAAAGTCAAGCAGACACCAGAAGCTGGAGAAGTATTTCCGGAAGCCGTATGCGATCCACTTCATGAACATCTCAAGGCTGAAGATTATGGCGAAGATAATGTTGAGCCAGAACAGGGCGACCTGAGTCGTCTGGTTCTTGTACAGGTTCACGTCCTCAAAAGCCTGAAACACGTAGGGTAACTGAGAACTGCAGGGTTATCATTATTAACTGGTTGCCGATCAAATTCATCGCTTAAAATTGTGAGAAAATCTGTTGCTTTTATCAGGAACTTTAAGATTGGTAATATCACAAAGTGGCCCCCTAGACCCCTGGCCAAATCGCTTACATTTAGATAAAAATCGCTTGTTTCATTTGATAATGACAGCCCTGGATCTGCATGGGGCAGTATTTGGCCAACCGGTTTCGTCGGATATGTTGTTTAAAGGAAAAGTTTAGGCACACACTGCAGACGAACCGCCAAGGCATAAGCTAGCAGGCCTTTGGCCAGTGGAGCTAACTAGACATGTGTCCAAAGGACATGATTGCCCCCATATTCCGCTGGTTGTCAAAAAACGCTGTGCAATTACTATACCCAGGTGCACAAGTTCACATCTGACGAATATAGGTTTATAAGGTTTCATCACTATAGCAGTTATACTTTTGGAGTTAAGGTGACACAAAAATCCGATGGACGGACAAGGGCAAATCTATATGACCCTCCCTCACCCCCAACCCTGAAAGTGGGGGCATAAAAAAACTGGACTATCATCTCTCTCTGCAATCTGGCCTGCTAGCACAGAGACAGGCTATACACGGAGCATACTGACCAGGGTGATACTGCTTATGGCGATGGACAGGAGGATGAGGCCTTCAAACACCTTGTGACCCACGATGATGTTCATGAGCACGCGTAAACGGAACCACTTCCTGTAGACCTCTCCGTCTGTGTGTATCCAACAACAGGCGCACCTGAAACACAGGGCATTCCAGGGTGAAAACGGGCTAGAATTTGTGGCGTATAGGTACAACCTTTTCTCAAAATATATTTGCCTGTGACTTACACAGAATCTTAAGATATTTTCGTACACCATACACAAGAGAAATAATGACACAACTAATTCTTCTCTAAAAAATAATTTTCTATCTGAAGCACAAATATTTTGTGAATAAACTGAAGAAATATTTAGCACTTTTGAATACATTTTATGAAATAACTTACCGTATATACCAGATGTTGATAAAAAAAATATAATGGCTGACTAATAATTTTATTATTCAGATACATAGAAAGGTATCTTATAATTTTAAGTTAAGGATTTCAAATTCTAAGAAAATAATTCCAACAAATTAAGTGATAAATAAAACTTAACTTACAAGTAGGAACATTTTAAAGCTTGACATGAAATTCTACATAACACAATTATAACAAGATACGAATCTTTATAAATATCTGCCCAGCACAACATGCCGTCAGTGTCGATCATTGGAATATTATTTATTTATCAAGGAAGGTTTTTTAAGAAAAAACTTTACTTTTATTTTCTTATGTAAGCTGTTGAGATCAATTAAACATGTTGTTTCATGTTAAACATTCAGATAATATTTTATGCCGAATGAGGACTTTGGAATGCATATTAGAGTTGGTTTTTATTTCAAGTCTTTCTTGGTTATAGTTCCAACCACGGGTATCTCCATGAACTAAATTTAACCACTATGTTTTATGGATGATACCAACATACTAAAATCAAGCTGCTTTAAATGTGCATTTTTATCCCTGAAGCTTCTTAGCTTTGGAAATCTCTTAGTCTCAAAGGCTACAACAATAAAACACCTGCACATAATTATAAATAGGTCAAAATTACCACCTGCATGTTACAAATCTTTAAGTAGGCTTTTCTAGTATTTCTACTGCTACCAATTCAAATAATACCTACAGATATACTGATATATAACCTTTCATATTCAATCAATAAAATCAATACTTTATCTGCTCTTACATAACAAAGAATCAAACCAACAGAATACAGCCAACAAAAATAACAAGTTCAGGGACAGGAGTTTTCCAACTAAAACTATTTATTTAATGCTAAGTAGTGAAATATAGAAAAATGTCAGTGAGATATATCCCTATATCACTCACAGTGAGGAACTACTTTTTTGGGTCCCGATTTAATACGGTAAATGAAACGGACCGTCATCGATGCCGGGCTCAAAACTGTGAAAAGATGTCATTATTTTGACGTCGTGACGTTATCATTCCCGTGATATTTTCCAATAAAATGTAAAACAAAGGTCAAAAAAGCATTAAATAAAAAGAAAATGTGTTTGTTTTTGGTTTGATAACGCTTTATATCATCACCGAAAAGGGAGACAATTTACATATTTTCACTCGCGCAAGCGCTCGTGAAAATATTAATTGTCTCCCTTTCCGGTGATGACATCACGCGTTATCACACCGAAAACAAACAAATATCCTCCATCTATCAAAGGCATTGAATATGTCAAGTTATCTGAACAAATGTTAATTGTCAATTGTAAAAGTCCTTAAGTTAAAGTCTTTATGAATATAGATGTTACTATGAAGCAGTTGTACCACAAATCTCCTGTAACTCAGGAATTCTTAAGAAAGGCCAAGTGCATAATGCACCTATCAGTATTTTCCCCCGTGGTGGGGGGGGGGGGGGAGCGGCAGGCATATACAGGACTTTAGAATGAAAGAATTAGACACGCCGAATGATTTCGGGTCCCGGGAAATAGACTGTTCGGATTTTAGATCCCGGTAATATTGGCCCACCCCGATTGCCATTTGATACACCAATTAAGTATCCCCCGTTGAGTGGATTTAGACAAAAATGCTTGGTTCAACAGTGGGGAATTAGATCCACAAAATAACAAATTGTCAAATTCCCCTGGGATTGCCCGCCGCTCCCCCCCTGGGGGAAAATATTGATAGGTGCATAAAGGTCTGCCTAACTGGATTCAACAAGGCCAAATTAAAATAAGGCGCGTCATGAGAAAACCAGTCTTAATGCATGTGCGTAAAGTGTCATCCCGGATTAGCCTGTGCAGTCCGCACAGGCTAATCCAGGACGGCACTTTCCGCTTTTATGGTATTTTCTGTTTCAAGGAGGTCTCTTCTAAACATAAATCCACTGTAGGCGGAAAGTGCCGTCCTGGATTAGCCTGTGCGGACTGCACAGGCTAATCTGGGAAGACACTTTACGCACATGCATTAAGTCCGGTTTTCCCATGACACGCCACAAATTAACTTTGTTTGCCATTGCCTACCTACCTGACAAAGTCCCTACTCAAAAGTGTTTTTCTTTTCTTTGTTAAATCAAACCAGTTTGTTTGTTTTTTAATTCCAAATATAATATTTTTTCTTTAGGTTAAATAAAAGCTCGCTATTCTTTCATTTCGGTTGTTTTCCATTGGGTTAATAAATTAACTGTATCAGCTAAACCCTTGCTTAAACAAGGCCACATCAAAATGCAATTCTAATCATGTTTTATCAAATGTATGAAAACAACAGGCAGTTTGTTAGCATTCATTGTCTAATTAAAGATGATTGCTAGCAAGCTCTTGTTATATCAACAGACACTTGATTATATTATTAACAGCAATGTCTGTGTTATATGCTTTATTTTGATGCTAAATCATTTATAAATGTACTTTTTTTTTCCCCCCAAAAAAAGGCCTACCTACCTACGGTTACCAGCATCCTTGCGTAGGCAATGGCAAACAAACAATTGTTTTAGGTTGGCCCCCCCAAAAATACAGCCATAGGGGAAAACATGTAAAAAAATTTGTTGACATACACAGTGACATGACATAGTCATATAAAATAAGCATTTGAAAATCTTTAAATGCTGGATGACATAAAAGATTGTTGAGTGAGCTATAGTAGAAAAACAACAAGTGGAAATCCAAACCAAGGGGATTTTTGACTGTAAAATGTATTAACCATCACAAAAAAGGGAATATGGCGAAAGTAAATGTTAACTGAAATGTCACTAAAAGTGTTTTGAAATTAGTTTTACAGTTGGTTGCAAACTGCAATAGCTAATCTTTTGTACTGTAAGTGGCTGGACCTGATATTAATGCTTTTCAAAGACACACCCAGAGATCAGACAAGAGACAACACATTAAAATACATACCAAAACATTAGAAGTCGAAAAGTGGGTGAATTATGGGATAATTTTGACTGCTTGTAATGCATACATCAAACATTTATAGGAACTACTGACTACAACATGAACTTAAAGGGGCCATGTCAACGAAAAATATTGGTTTCCTATTGCACTATAAATGATATTAGATATTAAATATTGGTTTCCTATTGCACTAACAATGATATTAGATATTAAATATTGGTTTCCTATAGCACTATAAATGATATTAGATATTAAATATTGGTTTCCTATAGCACTATAAATGATATTAGATATTAAATATTGGTTTCCTATTGCACTATAAATGATATTAGATATTAAATATTGGTTTCCTATAGCACTATAAATGATATTAGATATTAAATATTGGTTTCCTATTGCACTATAAATGATATTAGATATTAAATATTGGTTTCCTATTGCACTATAAATGATATTAGATATTAAATATTGGTTTCCTATTGCACTATAAATGATATTAGATATTAAATATTGGTTTCCAATTGCACTATAAATGATATTAGATATTAAATATTGGTTTCCTATAGCACTATAAATGATATTAGATATTAAATATTGGTTTCCTATAGCACTATAAATGATATTAGATATTAAATATTGGTTTCCTATTGCACTATAAATGATATTAGATATTAAATATTGGTTTCCTATAGCACTATAAATGATATTAGATAATAGAAATACGCTATACTAAGATATGCACATTCAATTAAGAAAAAATAATATAATACAAAATGAGATATTTGAAAAAAAACAAATCTGCAAAATGTATGAACAAATTAAAACCCCAAGCAGGTATCGAACTCTCGACTTAGGAGCCTTACGAAGAAATAACAGTAGACAGCGCTTTTACCAACTGCGCTCTTCTGCTTTGTAAGGAAACGTGTGTAAACTATGGTTTTGGAAAATACTCACAATTCTGACCTCAAAATGTAAACATGAAAAGGACCAAACAAACACAACCCATATTATAAATTGATTTTTATCTCAGAATGCGAAAACTCTTTTCAAATTATATTATTTTAACTGTTATTATATGGCATTATTAATATATTAATATATATTAATTTCAGATTTTTTAAAGAAATTACCCCCTTGAGACCCTTTTCGTTGACACAGTCCCTTAAATATTGGAACAAATAGGTTTTTTTTTTTTTCTTTTTTAAAATATGTTTTAAGATACGTCTGCACTTTGCCATCGATGTAACCATGTTAACGGTCTCTACTGCACCATGTTACAGTTTCATGCTTGGTCAGATAAGCATCTACGACTAACTGCTTCCGCAGCACATTGATCATTTTGCTTGCAAAAAATCAAAATCCAGCAATTTATTGACAAAATTGTTTTAAAAATATGATTTTAAAATATGTACACAAGATTTTTTCAGCAAAATGTCCGATTTGTCTTGAAGCTTCTATAAATATCTTACCAATGTTTGGCCTCAAACCTTGCATAATAAGAAACAATCAACATAAGACAGAATGTACGCTATGTTAGTGAAAACAAGCACTTCACAAGTAAAGGTACCCAATAGTTCAAACAAGTAATTGCCCTAGTCTATCCTAGTTACCAAGATAACAGCTTATTTATAAATGACACTAACAATGAAAACTGTCATCCTATCAAATTATAACAGATTACAGATCTTAAAACATCCCCTTTGACTTCAATTGAATTCATTACTTATAAATTTTCTTAAAATATCTGGTTAACTTCCAGCATACTCTGATTACTTTCATCAAAAACTGTCTTTCAAATTACATTTTACGTACACATTTCTGCAATTTTAATAATATCTATAGCACAGAGTAGAAAGCAACATCACATACTAGGCAACAAATAACAGAGATATCCATACTCAGCTGGGCCCAGAACACTCCTTAGAACAAACTTAAGTAAATTTCTTAAAGACTACAAAGATTTTTCTGTTTGGGGTGTGACTGTTGCATAAACATCTCATTTTTATTAAAACGTTTTATTCCAGTAAAAACCAAAAACTGAATGTAACACAATGCAACACAGAACATTTTATCTTAAATTTTCAACTTAGTATAATTTAGGATACACTTTTCCTAGGAAGCTTTATGGAAACAGCCCCAGTTTGGGGTAAGATTCCTTACAACGGGGTGGCCACTGAAATTCAGGAGTAAAATTCCCTGATTTTTCCCTGACAGGAATGTGAATTTCCATGACATTTATTAATATTGCCGGCATAATTAGTGCATACAGGTGACAAGTTTTCACGAATATAATGCCTCAATTCCACCATTCTAGCCATCTTTATTACCAGAAAATAATAATTACCAGATATTATTCTACATAAATATGGATATTTTTATAGTTTTAAAGTTTCAAGTTTTATATTATTAGTAAAATTCCAATTTTTACAGTTTCTCTAAGATTGTTTTCTTTCAATTTTGTTCAAATTCCCTGATTTTTCACTGACAGATTTTTTCAAAATGTTAAATTCCCTTATTTATCCCTGCAGGGAATTTTTCAATCACTTTACCCATTTTCCAGAGTCTGTGGCCACCCTCAAAAAGCTTTATGAATACAGCCCCAGACTGCTGGTGCATACTCACATCCTAGCCAGTGGTAGCGGCCAGCAGGTTTTGATCTCTATGACCTTCACCTTCTCCTCTTCTTTTTGCTCATCCTTAGGAATCGTGGAGGCCTCTGCCCCAAGTTCCAAATCATCCGAATCCTTATTGTTGGCTGTATTCAGTGTCGTGTCTACCTTGTTCTTGTCTTTGGAGCCCTTCTTCTCTTTTTTCGGATTCTTGGGCACCTTGTACAGGACGATTCCCTTCTTAGCCAGGGCTTCCTCATCCGGTTCTTCCTCTTTTTCGTTCACAACCATGGCCGCATTCTTCGGTTTGTTGTCCTTGTCCCCTTTAGGAGCTTCCTTCTTGTCCCCTTTAGGAGCTTCCTTTTTCTCTTCTTTCGACTTGTCCATAGCTTTGTTGAAGTCGTTAAACTGATCCCGCTTGGTCTTGGTAGTAAATGCGTTATCCACTGCCTTGATGTCCTTACCCACTATGCCATTAGGCTGCTTCTTGTCCACACCATTCTTCACAAGGGTCTTCTTGTCATCTGAAATATAGATAACAGGTGTCATAGGAAACCCGCACAGGCTAATCCGGGACGACACTTTCTGCCTACAGTGGATTTACGTTTAGAAGAGACTTTCTTGAAACAGAAAATTCCATAAAAGCAGAAAGTGTCGTTCTGGATTAGCCTGTGAGGACTGCACAGACTGATCCAGGACGACACTTTACACGGATGCATAAAGCCCGGGTTTCTCACGATATGTCTCTAATATATAAGCCTTAATACATTTTACTGTACGGAAAATGGCATCTTATTGTTCTCAGAATGTTCAATAGTTCTTGAAAATGTAGTTTACAAAATTGCTTCATACTCTTCGATACGTAGACCGTCAAATAAAGAGTCCAATTTCAATGAGCTAACCAATAACTATGATACACCAATTTTTATGCGACGTATCAAAACAAAACCAAATTATTCGAGTGATACTGTTATTTTCACTGAAATGTTCCAATTCAACTCTATCATCTGACAGCACTATCCGTGTACCTCCCGTCTGCGTCTCCTTCTTGTCCGCCTCCTCTGGGTCCTCCACGTCAGGTGACACAGAGTTCACACCCTTGGACTTCTTCTTAAAGCAGCAGCAGCACAGGTGGATGATGCGCTGGATGGCCACCTTGAGTTTGTTGTTCTCGTCATCGTTCTCCTTCGCCTCTTTTAGAGTGTCCGTAGCGAACGCGTTTAGCAGCAACGCCAAGAAGAGGTTCAGCACCTACAAACCAGGGGCGAGTTGCTCAAAACTTTAACGACGAGCTCAGCTAAGCTAACAGTCGTTAAATTTTGGATTTATTTATTTATGTCAATGAAACGTTACCAGCGTTTTTCCTCTATATAAAGTCCGTACCACGGTACCATTCCCAATCTGATTTTCTGACCAAATTCCCAAATGTAATAAAAAAAGATCGACGATTTTTCTGTATTTTACTTTTGTTTTACCCAAGCGTTAACCTCAGCGTACAGCTCAAATCAGTTACTGTGTACGGCTAGGGGAAGTAACCGCTACAAGGTTTGGTGGTGCTGTATCGATTGGTTACTGTTATCAGTTATACATTGCGTGCGAGATAGGGAACCAGCTGAACTGTAACGAGAGTGTCATTGATGAGACATGGAAATTCATAACACTAAATGCTACCCCAAAAAAAACATTCAGGGATGCAATCCTGTATCTAGCTATGGCTTTTATGGCAAAGCAGAAAGTATAGATCCACAACCGTCATTAACGGCCGAAGATACTAGTAATTTTGTTTATGTTCTGACAACCATTAACACAGACATCGTCAGTGTCGAGTCCATGAGCAAACTTGTGTCTCTGGGGCAAGTTGTGCAGGTTGATACCCACCAGCACGACATATAAAAACCATACTCTGACTTGAATGCAAGTTAAAGAATAAATGGAAAAAATTTTTATAGGGTTTATTTATTGTAACTTACTGGTTTTCCATCCTTTTCGACAGTTTTAATGAAAGTGGTAAACTTCCCAATCTGGCTGAAAACGCCGCTAATTTTCCCGATTTGACCTGAACTGGTACCATTCCCAAAGTGGTGAGAAAAAACGCTGGTTACATTTTCAAAACTGTGAGTTTATTCTATATACAATGTTATGCTAAATAATGTACAAAATGTTTGATGACCGAGTTGTTTGTAGTATTTGCTTTTTTAAAATCTTAAGTCAACAGGCTGTTAGCTTAATTGGCCATTAAAGTTTCGAGTAACTGGGCCCACGCCAATCAGCAAATTACTGCATTTGTATAAATGTTTACAAGAATGTGAAAATATGTAAATTAATGGAATGTTTTAGGCCACCAAGAAAAGATTCAGCATCTATAACAGAGGCCAAGCAGTGAATTCCACTGCATTTGTACAGACGTTCACAGTCTGGAATGTGAAAAATATGTAAATTTGGCATCAAGAACTGGTTCAGCAAATATAACACAAGCCAATCAAAGAATTCCACCATATTTGTATAGACGTTTCCACAAATGTGAATCATATGTGGCGCGTCGTGGGAAAACCAAGCTTAATGCATGTGCACAGGCCGATCTGGGAGGACACATTCCGCCTACCGTGGATTCATGTTTAGAAGCGACTTCCTTGAAACAGAAAAAAACATACAAGCGGAAAGTGCCGTCCAGGATCAGCCTGTGCTCACTGCACAGGCTAATCCGGGACAACACTTTACGCAAATGCATTAAGCCTGGTTTTCCCACGACACGCCTCATATGTAAATTACTTAAGTGTTTTATCCAATCAATGCACTCAGATGTCACATGTTTAACTGTTAACCAACTTTAAATAAGCAAAATATGTTTGTTTCACGTAACCCGACCTACCCTAAAAAAATGCCCCAACCCTAGAACATTTTATTGGGTTTGTCAGATTGATCTTTGGTTTATTTACCTTTTTCAATAATTAAATGTGTTTTTGGATAAATGTTTTGTTTTGATAGTATCCACTTATAAACAATGTTTAAGGATATTACTGATACGTTTTGAATATTTATTCAGTTTTAGAATCTTCAAGTTGACCATTTACCAAAAAAAAAAAAAAAAAAAAAAAATACATCCCGACCTACCTACCCTAATTTTGTTGGGCATGTTACCTGAAACAAACTCTTTTTTTTATGCCTAAAAGCTTTGGAGAAGTTTAATGGCAAAAAAACATGAAAGGTCTATAGCTTAAGAATTCCAAAATAGAAGGCCTTTAGTTTGGTCTTGAAGATGATATTTAAAGCAAGCCTTTGTGTAGATGGCTTAATCAATCTTATTTTCATTATTGCTTTATCTATTTACAAAATAAATCACATATATTTTAATGTTTTCTACATTTCTTCCAATCATTTAATCACATGTTTAATTAAGAAATAAATTAAACCACGAGGGCGTTAGCCCATTAATAGGCACGCATCAGAACAACAAAGAGTTGTTTATTGGCCGATAAACAACGACAATGCGAAAATTATTTTGATTCTAACATCATTTGACAAATATTTTTGCAATTGCATTGAGAACTACATTTTACTATGCTCCGCTCAAAATTGGGACTACTTTTTGCGTCGCTTATTGGGTAGTTTAACAACGATAATTTTGTTCTTTGTCTACAAAAAATTTTTTTTACTGAGTATTAAGACCAAAAAACAAATCAATAAGTTATACATGTACTGCATATCAGTGATAGTTTTCACAGCTTTGAGAATGGGTCTGGTACCCATCAAATTAAGCGTAATGAAATCTTGCTTATTGAGAAACATTTAAGAAAGTAATTTAATTAATGATTTACCTAAACTAGCATTATATTGGTTGAACTTGGTATTATAATGGAGTTTATCCGTAACTATACAAATAATTTCATGAATTAAAACTTAGATTCATATTTCCTATGTATTAAGGATTCATGGTTTTCAACTTAGATTCACATTTCCTTTGTATTAAGGATTCATGGTTTTCAACTTAGATTGACATTTCCTATGTATTAAGGATTCATGGTTTTCAACTTAGATTGACATTTCCTATGTATTAAGGATTCATGGTTTTCAACTTAGATTCACATTTCCTATGTATTAAGGATTCATGGTTTTCAACTTAGATTCATATTTCCTATGTATTAAGGATTCATGGTTTTCAACTTAGATTCATATTTCCTATATATTAAGGATTCATGGTTTTCAACTTAGATTGACATTTCCTATGTATTAAGGATTCATGGTTTTCAACTTAGATTCACATTTCCTATATATTAAGGATTCATGGTTTTCAACTTAGATTCACATTTCCTATATATTAAGGATTCATGGTTTTCAACTTAGATTCACATTTCCTATATATTAAGGATTCATGGTTTTCAACTTAGATTCACATTTCCTATATATTAAGGATTCATGGTTTTCAACTTAGATTCACATTTCCTATATATTAAGGATTCATGGTTTTCAACTTAGATTCACATTTCCTATATATTAAGGATTCATGGTTTTCAACTTAGATTCACATTTCCTATGTATTAAGGATTCATGGTTTTCAACTTAGATTCACATTTCCTATGTATTAAGGATTCATGGTTTTCAACGTAGATTCATATTTCCTATATATTAAGGATTCATGGTTTTCAACTTAGATTCACATTTCCTTTGTATTAAGAATGTTGTCACTTCAGATTTGGGATTTTTTATTCCAATTGTAAAATAAACCATATTTGTTTCTGGGAATGTGTTATTTTTTTTAAGGAAAAAATCATTGCTAACTTTCTACAATCATTATGGTTCACTTACAATGAAGTACCCCAGTACGAGGGTAGGAAGGAAGACAGCCATGCAGAGTTCGTCAGCGGCCCGCATGCAGTCCCAGAGTGGCTCTATCCATTCACCACAGAGCACCCGGAAAATCATCATGAACGCGTGGAATATGTCCTTGAAGTGCCACCTGGAATACACACAGATCCGGGTAAGTATGGACAGTGTAAGTAAGTAAGCAAATTTTTTATTATCGTGACATGTGTATAACATTTACATTTATAAGTACATACAGATACAAAATAGATCACACCCGGCCCACCGGGCCTATAAGTCACCTTAGCAAGTTCCATTATTAACAACGTTGTATATAAATTGATAAAGCGTATCAAAAATAAAGATTGTCATCACATGACAGCAGCGACAGACATACGTATCGAATTTGAAATCGTGTTTACGAATACAGAATACTTCTTCTGCGACAGTGTTAACGAAGACTCTTCTTGTCAATAAGTTGCGCCCTGAAATGTAGTATATCCCATATGATGATAACAAAATTGGGAAATCCCTGTCTTCCTCATTGAATTAATACAGCTTTCTTTACTCAAAATAATTCGAATATGTCTGAAACGAGGCCACCCAAAATCTGTAAGTTCGGACAGAGTAGGAAAACTAAGGACAGTTCTGTTTTTGCTATCGCAAATTACATTGGGAACCTATGGAAACTGTTCTATAGTTACCTTTATATCTATCCAAATGAACAAGGATGTTGAAAGCATGGCAACCAGTTCAAATAATATCCACGTTAGTTGGAAATGTTCATTGCAATAACGTTCTTGTAAATGCTTTGCACAAAACATTATTAGTTAATCAATATATTTTTGCAACTTGATTGCATTGTCTCTAAAAGAACTCATATTGGTCTTTATTCATTGGGTTAATTTTGATGAAGTATCAAAGTATAATAATTATACATTTCACATCTATTGTAGCTATTTTCGTATAAACTCAAACCAATTCAAATTTGCTAATTCTATTACATCAATTTATTAATTTTACGACAGTGATGAGGGGTAATGTCACTTTAACTGCAGTGGTTTTCTCGCAGTGTTATCTTATAACCTCCCTTTCATCACACTTGCCAGGCATGCTGTCCATAGCCAGGTTTTTTTCCTTATATAATAGACGCCGAATAACGGCGTTGTCTCCTAGCAAATTAGGCATACTTTTTCCCCTTTTCTGGTACCAAAATTCCCTTCTATATAAATTTTCCTCACTGACTGATTAAACTTTGTTATTAATTCAATCGTTAAATGTAATGAATGGAGCTCGTCAAAGTAAACAAGCTGTTCTGCGGTATTTATTTTACGACATCCGATATTTATTTTGCGACATTTTATTTATTCAAGCGGGATATCTCTCGGCAAGTACGGAATATGACGATAAAAGTTAATAATCAAAGATTAGTTTATGTATATCTTCGCAACAGCGATCGATTGGATCAAATATTTTGATGTGTTTGCACGTGGTTTTAAAGACATAGTGGGGGGCGGTTTACGGCTTAAGAAATAAAAATCAAAACATGTCTCACAATTGGAGGTCCTATCGAAAAAAAATCAAGGAAAATGTCATAGCAGGTGAATTGCACTAATTAATTATTAAATCTGCGAAAAAAATTAATTACACATAGAAAACTGCATATTAAACATTGGTGTAATAAAACAGCTTATTCTAAGTTGGAAGTCTTATTCCAACTTTCCGACTTCTTTAAGGGAAAGGCCCTGCTTTCATGATGGTGTTTTGTCAGTTTTGTTCGGTGAAATCGACCATTGTTTGTTTTTTATCAAAAATTATTTATAATGTACAGCCTTGTTCAGTTTTGCGTCAATATATTAAGGTTTAAATGTGAAATAATCATTTATTATGTTAAGTTTATTCCCCCCCCCCTCAAATGAATTTAACACGCCATTTTTTCCCCCAAAACCTGAAAATCACACGTTTTTCCCCCTTTGAACAGGCTAGGGCCCCTTCCCTACTATCTGAAAAAAAAACCTGATAGCAGAGCAAAAATGCCATGACAATAGCATTTAAACCGACAACTTTAACAAACTTGTTTGCAGTGTTATCTGATCACCTCTCCTTCATCAAACGTGTCGCGTGTGTACCTACTTTTCATCAGATGTAGTCAATAGCAGAAAAAAAATGCCATGATAGCTTTCAAACTGACATAAGAATATACGATATAAAATATCTGATGATATTCGCTAGAAGAATACAAATTAAGCGTGTTGTGGGAAACCTGGGCTTAATGCATCTGCGTAAAGTGTTGTCCCGGACTAGCCTGTGCAATAGGCACAGGCTTATCCAGAACAACACTTTCCGCCTACAGAGACTTCCTAGAAACCATAGAATACCATACAAGTGGAAAGTTTCATCCCGGATCAGCCTGTGTGGACTGCACAGGCTGATCCGGGACAAAACTTTACGCATATGCATTAAGCCCGGGTTTCCCACGACACCCTCAACTTAACCTTTCTTGCAGTGTTACCTTATCACCTCTCCTTCACTGAATTTGTCGGGCGTGTACTTGTCGTTGAAGAGCTGCAGACCGACGACGGCAAAGATGTAGATGACGATGATGAGGATGAGGGTGAGGTTGCCGAGGGCACCCAGCGTGTTCATGATGATCGACAGCAGCAGACGCATCGTAGGCCAGGACTGGGCCAGCTTGAACACGCGCAACTGGAAGGGAAATCATTGAAATCATTGTGGGGTGGGATTGCTAATAAATACCAGGAAGTGTCCCATGAAACCTGGAGCAGTATTCCAGAAACTTCTTAAGTAATATCTTATTCTTAAGCTTAAAATCGACATTTTATTTAACTCATTATTTTGTTTGTACAGCGCATTGTGCTTACTGTTAATTAATTATCACCTGTAGTGTTAATGTTTGTTCATATAAACATAAAAAGAATCACAAAATTATTCACAGGTTTTAAAATATAACAGTTTGAAAATATCAAGTCAAGATATTTAATGATGCACTTAAGATGCTTCTGAAATACGACCCCAGGACCCATGAATATGAAAGTTGTTAATCTAAAAATAAGTCTCAACTTTAAATATTGACCAATAAAAATGATTGTTATGTCTGAGATTTGATTTCCATTGGCTAATATTTAAGGTTACGATTTTGGGTGAAATTATTTCAAAAAAGGGGAACGAAAATTTACGAAGTTATGTCAACTTCTGGGGAAAAGTAACTTATTTTAAATAAATTTTGCTGGGAGATAAGAACTATATACAGCCTCTACTCTACAAGGTAAAAAGCCCTGTTTTAAACATAAATTCTATATTTACCAATTGATACAGTATTGAACTTGATATTAAATTAATCAAAATTCCTTTTTAAACTCAAAATAATACAAAATGTTAAATGAAACTTAATGAAAGCTCAATCTTATATGAAACTGTCTTACATTCTTTGCTTACGAGTATTATGAAAGCATGCTTATTTACATAATTCTTGCTATATGAAACTAAAAAAGACATCTTTCACAATGTGTAGCTGTGTATTGACAACACCAGGCTAACAACCAAGTTACCATTAATATATAGGAACAATATAGGAATGTATTCACCAAAAATATAGGACTTTTTGTCTTTTTTTTGTTCGAGAAAATATAGGAATTTAAAAGTAAAACTACTTCATTAAAAGGATCATATTCTAGCCCGATAGTCATATAGTTTGTTTTAATAAACAAAACATTTGCTTTAAAATATTCATGGTAATCAATTTGCAACTGAGACATGCATGGTATGGACCAAAAATAATTTGAGTATTTAAGTTTCATGCGAGTGAAGCGAGCGAGAAAAAAATCAACTTGTAGTTCGCGATATACTGTTCACAGACCAATTTCAGAGGCATGAATGACCACATTTATGAAAAATGATTTTCTTTTATAATATAGGAAAATATAGGAGGTTTTTCAAAATATAGGATTTCTTTTCAAAATATGGAAAAATATAGGAATATAGGAATTGGTTGACAGCCTGTGATACCCTAAAGAATTTATAACCATACCTACTTAGATCAAACTTCCACAAACCCTGCTGACAGTATGAGGCGTGTCGTGAGAAAACCGGGCTTAATGCATGTGCGTAAAGTGTCGTTGGAAAGTGTAGGCGGAAAGTGCCGTTCCGGATTAGCCTGTGCGACTGCACAGGTTAATCCGGGATGACAGTTTACGCACATGCATTAAGCCCTGTTTTCCTACGACACGCCTCGTATATGAATGACAGTTCTGTCAAACAATGAAGTCCTAGTTCTCTAAATGGCTAAACACAATGTCAATCAAATCTCGTCATATGGTAAACTGTCCCAGTTCATACCAGTCTGCAGATCCTGATGACGGAGAGGCCGTCCACAGAGGTCAGGGTCATGTCCAGAATGCTGATCACCACGATGACCAGGTCAAAGATGTTCCAACTGTTTTTGAAGTAGTGCTTTGTGAGCGCGCTCAGCTTCAACACCGCCTCCGTGATAAAAACCCCGGAGAAGACCTGCGGGATGACAGAGGTATAGGTCATAACATAAGACAAGCCAGGCTTCGTTTGTTTGTATGTTTGTTTTGATTTTTCACTGTATTCAACAGTTTTTCAGTCAAACAACGTTGGTAAGTTAACCTACTCACACTTTTCCTTGGCAAGCCAATCTAAATGGTTAACCAGTACCAAGTGCACAGTAACTGACAACTGCCCCAGTACCAAGTGCACAGTAACTGACAACTTCCCCAGTACCAAGTGCACAGTAACTGACCACTGCCCTACTTGAATCAGAGGTAGGGGGAGAATGGCCGTAGGAATTATTTCATGGCCAATCCCCACACAAGTTATGTGGCCGGGCTGGGGCTCGAACTAATGAACTCCGAATTGAGAGTCCAGTGCTCTACCAACTGAGCCAGGCCTACCTGACAAGCCAGGCAAGTAGGTCATTTCACTAGTTAATCATTACGCCAGGCAAGTAGGTCATTTCACTAGTTAATCATTACGCCAGGCAAGTAGGTCATTTCACTAGTTAATCATTATGCCAGGCAAGTAGGTCATTTCACTAGTTAATCATTACGCCAGGCAAGTAGGTCATTTCACTAGTTAATCATTACGCCAGGCAAGTAGGTCATTTCACTAGTTAATCATTACGCCAGGCAAGTAGGTCATTTCACTAGTTAATCATTACATTGAAACTGATGATTGTTTTTCTTAGAAATGGCAACTAATACCAAAATTGGTATTGGAATATATGATCATAAAATGTTTCGATTATTTGAATATTCGATAGTTGGAAGCTATTTGTAAAATGGTATAAATATATATTAAATACTGTAATATGTTGTACATACCAAATACAAATATACAAAGACTAAACTGCAGCAGATACATGGACATACACATACATAAATAAATATACCAACAGTTAGAACTCAGCTGCAATTATGCAAATTCAGGTGAGAGCGGTGGAAATGCTTTATCATAGCAAATGCAACAGTTTAATTTATCAGACTCCACAATATTTTGGTTAACAAGAATAAACCAGCAAAGCTGTGATCAGAAAACAGCATGATCTTCATTTGGTTTAAAAAATGTGAACTTTCTCAAATACTGTTCTGTGTTCACAAGCACAGTTACATCAACAAACTGAGCTAAAACAAAAACAACAACAAACAAGAATCTGTGTTTGATAAATACACATGCCCCCGGTTGGTGCTCGATAGCCCATTTCTTAGTGCAAATTAGGTCAAGGTCAAGGTCAGAGTGAGGTTGGGTGATATGGGTGGATTGATGATAGTCATAAGCAACAACTGTGTAAGTATCCAAGTGTTGTAGCAAGTGGTGCTGGTGCTAGACAAAACGGTAAGATCTAGTTAACCTAGAAACAGCCCATTTGAATTATTCTAAGTGCAAGTTAGGTCAAGGTCACAGTGAGGTTGGGGGATATGGGTGGATAGTGAATGGTCATAAGCAACAACTGTGTAAGTATGAAAGTGTTGTAATAAGCGGTGTTGGTGCTAGATGAAATGGTAAAATCTACTTAACCTTGTCATGGACGGAGGGAAAGACAGAAGGACGGACGGAAGGACGGACAGGACAATCACTATATGCCTCCTGCATCAAGATGCCGGGGGCCTAAAAAAGCATCACTTTTGGTGTGTGACAGCATGAATGTTAAATAAGTACGACCTCACAAACAAATCAGATGAATTGACTTACATAGTTGGCCACGCTGAGTGTGAGAGAGAACGTGTCGGTCATTGGATGGTGTTCCATGGTCATAAAGAGGGTGTTGAGCGCGATACACAGGATGATGAACAGGTCAAACATGGGCTCCGATATGATGCTGAAGCAGAACTGCTGGTACCACATCCAGGCCACGAACAGCCGCCCTCCACAGCAGTCGTAGCAGCAGGGGGGGTTGCGGTTGATCAGCGTACCGGGCTCACGCTCTATCTCCAGGTTACCATCGCCAACTGCAACCAAATTGACCCCACATGACCAATAATTGAATATCTCCTATATTCTGTATATTTATTCGGGCAATGAATCTGAAGTTTTCAGTTATTCTGATAGAAAAGTTACGTTTCCACAGCGGTAACAATCTTTTGGCATTATCTAACCACACATGACACATGATAACAATTCTTCAATATTTTGTTCAGACAATAAATCTAAACTAGCAAATGGTTGTTATATTATGGAAGAGTACTGGAACAAAATGATAATTTGATTGTCTCACACAATTTTTAACTTTTAAATAATTTTTCATTTAAAAAATGATAATAATGAATCAATTATTGATTTTAAATGACTTCAAATTGTCTATTAATAATTCTTTGAATGAATAATTTGTGGGTCACAAGAAAAGTATCTAAAGGAAATAATGGAACATGAATCAGTACATATTTGGCTCTTGTTGCTAATCCCCTGACCCTGTGTAAATACGACCAAGACTTGGCTTCCGCGGATTGATTTATATGGATTAGCAAGGGAACACAATTCAATGGCAGAGGTCAGCTTCCAGCCCACTCAAAAATTCAAATATGTCGCAAGTTTAAACAGTTCAATGTCACAGTTTTAACCTGTATATACATTGATTGACATTTCGAAATTACCTTACTGAAAAACCCAGATGCCTTCCAACAGAAACAGTGCCTTCCAATAACCAGCCCAATCAAGACAAATGCAATAATTACAAGAGCTGTCAGAGGACAGCGCGCTCGACTATTCGAAGTATTTCAGTTGGTACATATTTTGGATAGTGGAAGGGGCATACATTTGTTAAAATACAATTTTTTTAAGTGAAGCCTTGTATAGTTTATACATTTTGGGAACAAAAGCTTTAACAACAAAGTCTATGTAAAAAGTGGGCTAACTCTGTCAAAATACAAAACAGTTATGGGCAATGTTGACCCTGATACTAGAGTTGATGACAAAGGTTAGTTCCAAGTTTCAAGTGAATAACTTATATAGTTTTGAAGTAACCAAACTTTTGAATATAAACTTAAAACAGAAAATCTATGTGAAAAGGGGGCATAACTCTGTCAAAATACAAAATAGAGTCATGTGTAATGTTGCCCCCGATACTAGAGTTCATGACAAAGGTTAGTTCCAAGTTTCAAGTGAATAACTTATGTAGTATTGAAGTTACAAAACTTTTGAATATAAACTTTAACCAGAAAATCTAAGTGAAAAAGGGGCATAACTATGTCAAAATACAAAACAGAGTTATGGGGAAGTTGCCCCTGACACTGGAGTTGATGACAAAGGTATATTCCAAGTTTCAAGTGAATAAGTTATGTAGTTTTGAAGTTACACGACTTTTGAATAAAAACTTTAACCAAATTCAGACGTGGACGCGGACGCCGACGCCGGGGGTAGTAGGATAGCTCACCTATTTTTTGAATAGTCGATCTAAAAATGAGGCTTGTCATGAAAAACCCAGGCTTATGCATCTGCGTGAAGTGTCGTCACAGATCAGCACAGGCTAATCCAGGATGCCATTTTATGCTTTTATGGTATTTTCTGTTTCAAGGAAGTCTCTTTAAAACATAAATCCACTGTTGGCAGAAAGTGCCGCCCCTGATCAGCCTGTGAGAACTGCACAGGCTGGTGCAGGACGAGCTTTATGCAGATGCAATAAGCCCGGGTTTCCCACGACAAGCCTCAAATGTAATTCATTCCCGCAAAACAATAGCATTCCAAATCAAGTGAAATAATCTGCTCAGAAACATAAAGCTCAAAACAATGTAAGTGCTTGGTCAAATTAAAATAAACCTTATAACCTTGATGATTCTGAAAAAAAAATCAATTAGAAGATTTTGTAGTCAATGGATATTCTGGCTGGTATTACTGGTAGTGCTAACACAGGCGTATCTAGAACAAGGTAACAGTACCGAACTTTTGTTTGTTTGTTTTGTTGTTTTTTTCACCGTTTTTAACAGTATTTCAGTCATATCACAGCGGTCAGTTAACCTCCTCACACTTTTCCTGGGCAAGCTTAGCCGATCTGGCCGTATAAATAATTTCATGACTAATGCCCACACAAGTTATGTGGCTGGGCTGGGGCTCGAACTTACGATCCCCGGATTGACAGTCTAGCGATCAACCAACTAGGCTGTCAATCCGGGGATTGTGAGTTAAAGAACTTAATGTTTATCTAGATCACTATGACAGTACCGTCGATGATGGTGATGTGGGGGTAGTGTTCCTGGACGTATCTGCGCCCCGGACTGTCCTTCTCCTCCTCCTTCCCGTTCTCATCCTCCGGGCTCTCTGAGAAACTTGGGTCCTCAAACATTCCCTGGTCAATATCATTCTCACCCAGCGAACCTCTCCTGTTGGTGAGGTTCACGCCCGACGAAGACACCTGTAAATGTATACATTTCCGTGATGGCAGGGGTGTGGAAATCCTATGCCCGACTGGTCAAATACTGGTTATTGTACAGACCGATGATATAGTAACCATTTCCAGTCAAGATGTCCAGACATGTACAATATCGGTGTGTGAAAATGACATTAAAGTTGAGAGTTAATTATCATATAATACTTATACATTTTAACAAGAATATAAAGTTGTGTTTAATGTGTAATTAAATGACAAATTACATTAGGAACCCTCGATATAAAAACTAGCACAGGCTAATCTGGGACGGCACTTTCCGCTTTTATGGTATTTTCTGTTTCAAGGAAGTCTCTTCTAAACATAAATCCGCTGTAGGCGGAAAGTGCCATCCTGGATTAGCCTGTGCAGACTGCACAGGCTAATCCGGGACGACACTTTACGCGCATGCATTAAGTCCGGTCTTCCCACGACGTGGCTCATTTTTACTTTGACAAGTGACTTTGCTTGTGGACAAGTTGATTTTTGCAATGAACTTGTCTATGGACACTCAGGCCCTGTCTTCACAAAGGATTAACTGTACGATGAAGATTAATATTAGGTGATCCTGATATTAAACACTCCATTTTGAACTTTCTGTGGATAAACGTGAACTCCTGTTATCTCAATATCAGAAAGAAAATGCAAACAGAGCAGAGTTTGTCATTATGTAAATTATATATTCGACAAACAGTTTAAATTGATTGTATATGTGAATGCCATTTTTGAGCCTAAATCTGTACTATCAAGTTCGTCTCGAACCTATTAGCAGACTCAACTTTGCACTATTGGGCTCGAGTCCATCTTGAACCTAATATCAGATTCAACTTGTTTGGTGAACATTGGGCCTGAAGAGCAGTGCAACATGTGTAATAAAATATTAGAGGCGCGTCGTGGGAAAACAGGACTTAATGCATGTGCTTAAAGTGTCGCCCCGGATTAGCCTGTGCAGTCTGCACAGGCTAATCCAGGACCGCACTTTCCGCCTACAGTGGATTTATGTTTAGAAGGGACTTCCTTGAAACAGAAAATACCATAAAAGCGGAAAGTGTCATCGCAGTCCGCACAGGCTAATCCGGGACGACACTTTATGGACATGCATTAAGTCCAGTTTTCCAACAACGCGGCTCATTAAGATTATACAATAATAGTATAATACTGAACTAGTTTAGAAACACAGTTGAATATCTGTGTACAACAATCAAAATAAGGCAAAAAATGTATTAATCTGTATCTGCCACATGTCAACAATATAAGTGGGAATGTTCAATATTTTTATAACTGGCTGACAATATCTGAAGCACATATCAAAATATGTGAAAGTCAGGTGCCAACAATGGAAAAACACAAAAATAAAATAAAACAATATTTCTATATTAGAATACTTGGAGTACATATTACTGTTTAGCATTAGCTGTTATGCATACAAAGTCTGTATACATGTACAAAGTCTGTATACATGTACTAAGTCTGTATAAGTATACAGTATTGGTACTCAAAGGTCAGAACTATGTACTAGAAATGGAAAAGTTTGATACTTTATTAATTGGAAAGTAAATAAGTTTAAATGGAACTATGTTATGAATTTGAAAGTGGTATGTAATTTTTAATAGAACTATTTTATGAATTTGAAAGTGGTTTAAGTAAGTTTAAATAGAACTATTGTAGGAATTTGAAAGTGGTAAGTAATTTTAAATTGAAAAATAACAAGATGTTGCAGACATCACTTGCATTTGGTAAAATGTAATTTTCTAAGATAATTTACCGACATAGTTATAAGAATACATATTTTGAATAGCTATTTCATGAAGTTAAGTAGTATGCATAATAATTCAAATACAAAATTACATACAAAAAAAATTTGGTTAGAAATTAAATTAATCATTTGCATCTCATTAAACATCAGAAATCCATGATTTTAATCCATGATTTGAATTACAGCGAAATTCGGCCCCATTCGCCAGCTTAAAAAGTATATATTTTCCCCCTATATTTACCTTAAAATTCCCCTCTTAAGCTTAACGTTATTTTTAAAAATGAACAAAATCAGAAAAAAATTGGCCAAGACAGAGGAGTTTTCGTAAACATCCCAGCAATTTTTCAACAAACCAAGGTAATTCAAGTTATTATTTGTAGCAAAACAATTCATAAATGTTTTATATCAAAGTAGAATATAAACATGTACTGGCGCAGTGCCTAAATCCGCCACATTTGGGGGGTATTTTTACGATATTTTCAAAAGTTGTTAACCGATTGATATACAAATTCAAATAAATCAAGTTAGGTTTCATGTGCATTTGCTTGCGGGTTTTGGTTATATTTCAAATACTTGGCAAATGAATTTTTTTATTGCGATTGAAGGCCTAAACAGTGTAAAAAACGAGCGTGGGAGTTCCTAAATCCGCCACCCCTCTTTAAACTGTTCAAATTGTTCGAAAATAATATTCTTTGATGAATTATGTTTTCAAAGCAACTTATATTGACTTCTATTGACAAAACTCCCACTTTTGTTTATTTAAGGTTCATTTTCTAGTGACTGTTTAAAATAAAACACCGTTATCCGAAGTTGCTTGGTGAAAATCGAAGATTAGGACCCGTGACATGCTTATTCCACATTTGACTAGAGCGCTATTGTTCTTATTTAATTTTCTATATTAAGCAGCTCGTTGTCTGTTGTTAATACAATGTTTCAATTTCTTCAAATACTTATTTTTTTCTAAAAGTGGCTCTGAAACTGAGGCCCTGCGTGCACGTGGGACAAATAATGAGGGTTTTTAGTAGCGAGACATTTGCGCTCTTGATAAGCAGTTTTTTTCCGCATTTTATTGTATGTAATGCCAATGAATAATGGTTATTTTTATGCTGCAAATGCTCACATGGACATAATATTAAAACACGATAATTTAATTTTATCATGGACACCATAAGGGGCCTCAAAATTGCGCATGCGCAGTATGAAATAGATTCCTCGCATTCAGTTTGCTTGCATTTTGGGGTTATGTACAAAATAATTGAATTACATATTAATTTATGCACAAACCAAGATGAAAATTTGTCAGCGTTGTTAAGGGAAAGTACCTGATTGATCGAGATCAACAAAATAGAAATCGCCGGTAAAAAACGCTTATTCAGATGGTGTGGCAGATTTAGGCAAGTGGCGGATTTAGGCACTGCGCCAGTAAAACTGCTTTAAAAAAACCTTTTGCCATTAAATTCCCCATCTGAAGGGCACCGCCACCTATCCCCAAAAGGTAAACAAACCACTGGTGCCCTAACCGAACCATGTGCAAGCAGAATAATAGTTTTTCAACTTTGAATATTCTATGTATCTTAAACCCTCAATAAATGGAACAAAAGACATGTTTTGCATAAAATTGATCGGAATAAAAAGCATGAATCACCTGCCTTCCAATCAGTCTGCCAGTAAGCCAGAGTTTGCCACCCCTGCAGCCAAGTCTAATTACATGTGGGTTTGGAGAGGTTGTACTTTATATGAACGAAGCCCCCCCCCCCCCCCCCCTCATTGAAGTACCGTAATGAGACAAGCAGGTTTGGACAAGTTTCACTGTACCTACCATAATTTCTCGCGTATAAGCCGCACTTTTTTTCAGCCAAAAATCATTTTTCCAGTGCGTCTTATACGCGGATATAAGCAAAACCTCTTAGTTTTTCTATCATAAATATCAACTGTGGTGTTTTGGGCACCATTTTGAATAGACACTCGATCGACGTCACTTAGACGCTTATATAAGCAAGTATTCGTACCCGATACGTTTCGCACTGTTTTATATTCTTTTAAAAATATAGTATTAAATAATATATATTCTTATTTTGTGTGTTTTATATTCTTAATTTTATTTTTCCAAAATATATATGCAATAAAACATAATACATAAAAAATAAGAACCAGGGTTAAATGAACCGTAGTGTAAACACCACCTGACAAACTACTTCACACCTTTGATAATGCTCTGCAAACACAAGGATGGGGTCACTGATGATACTTGCAAAACTGACCATGTTTGTCAAGCAGACAATTAGCGCTTATGGTGTAATTAAAGGTGTTGACACTTGAGACTTCTCAACACCTCTCATTACAGCAAAAACACATCTAGTGTAATGTATCCGCATTGCGATTTACACAACAAAAATATTTTCAGTGTCAATAAACAATGGACGTGAAATTTACGATTTTGATGTTAAGAAGCTTTCAAATAGCAGATTTTTTTTCCACAAATTAGGATCTCAATTTTTAGGTGCGTCTTATATGCGGGCGTCCTATACGCGAGAATTTATGGTAAATGTACCCATCACCAGCCCCCCACTGAAGTACCCTATGAGATGAGCAGGTTTAGACAGGTTTCACTGTACTTTAATGTATCCCCCCCCAACTGAAGTACCATAGTAAGACCGGCAGCAGGGTTGGTCAGGTTTCACTGTACCTAAAGGTACCCATCACCCCTACCACACACACACACACCACTGAAGTACCATAGTAAGACCGGCAGCAGGGTTGGTCAGGTTTCACTGTACCTAAAGGTACCCATCACCCCTACCACACACACACACACCACTGAAGTACCATAGTAAGACCGGCAGCAGGGTTGGTCAGGTTTCACTGTACCTAAAGGTACCCATCACCCCTACCACACACACACACACCACTGAAGTACCATAGTAAGACTGGCAGCAGGGTTGGTCAGGTTTCACTGTACCTAAAGGTACCCATCACCCCTACCACACACACACACACCACTGAAGTACCATAGTAAGACCGGCAGCAGGGTTGGTCAGGTTTCACTGTACCTAAAGGTACCCATCACCCCTACCACACACACACACACCACTGAAGTACCATAGTAAGACCGGCAGCAGGGTTGGTCAGGTTTCACTGTACCTAAAGGTACCCATCACCCCTACCACACACACACACACCACTGAAGTACCATAGTAAGACCGGCAGCAGGGTTGGTCAGGTTTCACTGTACCTAAAGGTACCCATCACCCCTACCACACACACACACACCACTGAAGTACCATAGTAAGACCGGCAGCAGGGTTGGTCAGGTTTCACTGTACCTAAAGGTACCCATCACCCCTACCACACACACACACACCACTGAAGTACCATAGTAAGACCGGCAGCAGGGTTGGTCAGGTTTCACTGTACCTAAAGGTACCCATCACCCCTACCACACACACACACACACCACTGAAGTACCATAGTAAGACCGGCAGCAGGGTTGGTCAGGTTTCACTGTACCTAAAGGTACCCATCACCCCTACCACACACACACACACCACTGAAGTACCATAGTAAGACCGGCAGCAGGGTTGGTCAGGTTTCACTGTACTTTAATGTATCCCCCCCCAACTGAAGTACCATAGTAAGACCGGCAGCAGGGTTGGTCAGGTTTCACTGTACCTAAAGGTACCCATCACCCCTACCACACACACACACACCACTGAAGTACCATAGTAAGACCGGCAGCAGGGTTGGTCAGGTTTCACTGTACTTTAATGTATCCCCCCCCAACTGAAGTACCATAGTAAGACCGGCAGCAGGGTTGGTCAGGTTTCACTGTACCTAAAGGTACCCATCACCCCTACCACACACACACACACCACTGAAGTACCATACTGAGAGTACACGGGACTGGCTGTCAAATTGGCCTTCACATTGTAACAGTCCTTGTTACAGTATGCTCTCAATTTACCACCAACAGTCTGCATTCACAAGGACCAGTTTGCATTGTAAAAACAAACAATAAAGTGATGAAGTAGATAATATATAAGCAAATATCAGTAGACAAAACTTTATATTAAGTTCATTTTTGGGTGCTGTCTGAGTATATAGACTGAAGAGAAAATGTGATATCTAATTCTAACCTTAGGTACAATACTTTGGTAATTGAACAATAAGCTAAACAATATTGCAAAAGTTTAGGTTGGTGGGTTTGTTGGTCAAGAAATATGATCATTTCTGACATCGCCCCAAATTTAGACTTTGTAATGAAATAAAGCCCTTGATGGCCTGTTTTTAATGAGGCATTTCTTTTTTTTCTTCAGTAAGATGCAATGAAAAAACACAATTGCTATGATATGTATGCTTGCACACACACTCATAAAAATACCCCACAACCATGAAATTTATTAAAATCACAATATGCATCAATTGATACTACATATTTTGTCAGAATCACGAAAACTGTGGAAAGACTGAAATGGTCCTATCCATGAAATTTATTAAAATCACAGTATGCATTAACTGATAGTACATATTTTTTCAGAATCACAAAAGACTGAAATGGTCCTATATTTTGTTTTGTAGCAACTCTAAATCAGGATTTGATTTGCAAATGTTTAAAGCTCTACTTACAGGAATACAAAATCGCCACAAATATAAACAAAGAACAGTATAAAATAGAAAAATGTTTCCAACAAGAACTGAAACACTTAATTCCTGAGACACTGCAGGCTACATTTGCAGCTCTTTGTGCGTGGCGTGTTGGTGCCCAACGGGTGCGGCCTACTCACCTTGGAGACAGGGATGGGGGGCAGGGGGTCCCGCATGAACAGCTGTAACACCATCACACTTATACTAGGGGTACTATTTATACGGATTGGTTAACAATTATTGTATCACAACATCTAATATACTACCCGGTACCAAAAGAACTATTACCAATCTAAAGACACGACTCTTCCTTTTTTTGCAATGTAAAGAATCCACATTTTTATTAAAATACAAATTTAATAACAGAATTAACTAGGATATTAGTGAACTGATGGATGCGCTCTGCCAAGTAATGGAAATGCAATTAGAAGAGTCCAGACAAATGTGCTCTATATATTATTTTCAGCAATCATCAAAGTCCCATAACTGTAAGAAAAATCATTGAAGTGGAGCATCTTGGTAGAGTTAACACCTCCTCTTGGTAATGAAGCTTTCCATAAAGTTTCATTGAATATTGGCAAGTAGTTGCTGAGCGGACATGCTGTACTGTGCACAGCCTTATTTTGATAATGTAGCCTCACATACAGCTTCTCTGTATTCTGGCCAGTAGCCCCCTGGTTCAGTGCATACCTCCATTTGGTAATAAAGCTTCCAATAACGTTTAATTGAAATCTGGCCAGTAGTTGTGTAGAAAAAGATTGGACAAAAATTGTGCACTAAATACTTATTTCAGAAATCTCACAACTCTTAGAAACATCATTTAAGCAGAACATCCTGTTTCAGTGCACACTTCCTTTAGATAATGAAGCTTCCCATACAGTTTCATTTAATTCAGGCCAGTAGTTGCATTCCAATAGACCGGACAAGAATTGTGCACTAAATGCTTATTTCAGAAATCATCAAGTCCCATAATTCTGAGCGAAATCATTGACGCAGAACGCCCTGGTTGAGTGCACACTTCCTCTTGGTAATGAAGCTTCTGATAAAGTTTCATTAAATTTAGACCAGTAGTTGCGTACAAACAGACCAGACAAGAATTGTGCACTAAATGCTTATTTCAGAAATCTTCAAAGTCCCATAACTCTGAGAGAAATCAATGAAGCAGAACGTCCTGGTTCAACTTCACATCTCCTCTTGGTAATGATGCTTCCGATGAAGTTTCACTCAATTCTGGTCAGTAGTTGCTGAGAAATACTCCGGACAAGAAAACGGGTCGAATGGACAGAAGGACTGCTAAATGTTTAAAGTTCTATTTACTGGAAATGTGCACCACAAAAATATAAACAAAGAACAGCATAAAATATATAAATGTTTCAAACAAGAACTGTAACACTTAGTTACAGAGACTACTGTTGAATCACTAATTTTTGCTGTGGTATAATTTTCGCGTTTTTCGCGCCCCAGCCCTTGCACGAATTTATGACTACCACGAATATTTACCGATTTCGTAGTGTAGCAACACCGTGGGAGCATGCACTTTCGTTCAAATGTACGTCAGTAATTGTTCGTAAATATACGCAGATAGGCGTGATGTTTAAATGTTTTCTTCCTCAGCTTCATTATGATTAATGAATGCTTTTTTTTAAATTTTAAATTAAATTGTTGACGTTTTCGTACATTTAAATGCGGACATACACTGCAGATCCGCTATATTGCGGTCCATATAGAGCAATCCGATCTATTATCGACAGGTCACAATTATCGACATGTACTTACATTTTCTATTACAAACATATGATATGACGTCATTATGTGTAAACTATGATGTCATACATTCTCAAATTCATATCCTGGACGCTTTTTTGAATTTCATCGGCGGTTATTTTGCAGTTTCAACTATTTCCCAAGTAAGTTATTTAAACCATTTCACTTCCTGTTTACGTTTGAAAATGGTATTATGACGTCACGTAAGCAATGGTATTCGGTTAAAATAGCATAAGTTGCTTAAAATAGTATTCATGTTATTTCTATAAAAGGGAGATAACTACAATAAGATTCGTCTACGGTCAGAAAGTATTAAAGGGGAGCTTCTATTATTAATAATGCCTTTACAGCGGTGTCGATAATAGTTACCGATATGATGACCAGATCTATTATCGACATGTTAAAAATTTAAAAGTAAAATTTTTTATAATGTCAATTATAATTGAATTTGGATTATTATGATGACTGGAACATTGCAATGTTATATTAAATTAATATTTAGTAATTATAGTAAACTAGCCAAAATGATTCAATTTATGGGTAAAAATAGATCTATAAATGATTAACATGATGTAGATTGGATCTACATGTTACAAACGTGTCATTATTTATTCTTCTAAATAGGAAAATGTCCCAGCAAATTCAAGCAAAGAAAAGGGTTCGTTATATCCCAAGGAAAATGGCATCGGCATTAGTTATGGTGAGGTCGGGTGTTGCGAAAGCGAAAGCTGCGAGATTATGTGGCGTCCCTAGGACTACACTACTAGATAAGCTTAAAGGCAGAGTCCCAGAGGAACCTACTAAACCAGGACCTACGGCCACCCTTACGCGCAATGAAGAGCAAGTCTTGTGCGATTTTATTCGCTTAATGGCGAAAATAGGTAGATATACATGTACCCTTAATTTTATTGTAAATTAATCGTACATTTTGTATTAACTAATCAGAATGACATGTATATACTACACATAAATTTTTCTTATTTCGTACAATGCCCAGGCTATATGTTTACAGGTTATCCACTGACAAGGGACGAATTTCTTACCGACAAGGTACTCGACAAGGATGGACGGGTCACTCCTTTTAAAAATAATCGACCAGGAGAGGGATGGTACAAATCCTTCTTGAAGCGAAATATGACCATTTCTGAGCGCCGTTCTTCAGCTCTTGGTCGTCAACGGGCGTCAGTTACCATGGATATGATTAAAGGTGTTACAGATCGATATTGTCATTTTTTAACACATAACGCACACGGACGTAATATGATATTTCACACCGAAACAAAAAGACAAAATATATTTATTTACTTTTTATTAACTTTTTATAAACTTACGTAAACAAACACTAATAACACTAATAACAAAACAAACAAGTTTTTAATGGTTCGTAATGTGCAAAGGATAGTTTTATGACATGTCATATTGAAAATTTCCACTTATCGATAATGTAGATATAAGTTGATCTAAATAATTAATTGTCGTATCCGTAACTTTTCAGCGCTTTTAAATATGATCATATCGTTCATAAACCAAACCATTCAAGTAAGTGTCGATAACTATGCCCAGCTGTCGATAATTGTGACCTACTTCGCCAATTGCGAAATACATACATCTGACCTATACAGCTATTGGATATCACAGAAAAAAGGGAAGCAACTCTGTTAGCTTTGTTAATTTCGAAAATGTAACCCTTCGAGGTAACATAACACTAGTTTTATTTGTATAAATATTTGAAGCTTAAACTGTCGATAAATGTGACCGTTGCTCTATATAAATATAAATGTATACACTATAGCCCATTTTCGTGACCTCAGAACAATAATGTAATTATCTTGCCTTTTTCATTGTCGATAACATCCTTAATGTGTTATATCAATTAGTAAAATATTCCATTTGTAAATAAAAATATTGAGATCTAATATTATTCTTTGTAATTAATTTAAAATCGCTTATAATATATTTGAAATCCGAAGCGCCGATCCGAGTATTACTGTTTAAGTGATGTAAACACAAATTCTATTTTACAATTAAACTGCAAGTGGATTTCATGTTAAACCTTTGCTCTGCTAAAAACACAAAAATTATGCTGACATGTACAATGTCACGTCATCTGCATGGAAAGCGTGGGTGTATTCATTGCCATAAAAACATTTTGCAGTGCAGAGTACATTGAGATCTTTACTTTTGTATAAAAATTTTGTGACGCATGAACACAAAATTGTATTTCTATAACACAGTTACACATGATACACCGGCATGATTTTGAACTCTCGTAATACAATGAGAAAAAGGAACATGAAGATTTTACTTTTTACAAGTTGATCTTTTCAGTAGAAAACTAGTGCCCGCGATGTGTAGCCAAAAATAGTATTCGGAACTTAATTAACAACAAGGTGTCAGCTTGACATAACGCGATATATGGTATCTATTGTCTTGCCTAAAACTGCGACCACTGTTGCCAATTAAGAGCCTTATCTGGTACTAATATACGTGTTTATTTTTCAAAATCGTAGTTGCGCGAATATAAGACTGCACGAATATGTCTGCGATCGCAAGTGCGCGAAATTTGTACCCCGTGAATCCAAGTGATTCCACAGTATATTTGCAGCTGTGCGTGTGTGGCGTGTTGGCGCCCAACGCTGTGCGACCTACTCACCTTGGAGACAGGGATGGGGGCAGTGGGTCCAACATGTGCAGCTGTAATACCAACCACACCCATACTAGGGGTACTACTTATACGCATAAATTAATAATTATTGTATCACAACATTTGTTACTTTACCCAGTACCAAAAGAAACTATTACCAATCTAAAGAAGACATCCTTTTTTGCAATGTAAAGAAATCAAATTCTTCTCAAAATATATATTTAATTACATAATTTATTATGTTCTTTTCGAATAGTTGTTGAACCTAATAACTTGATATCAAGTATCAGACTTGTATTTGTTCAGTATGGATATGTTACACTTTAGTCCCTAAAGAAACTTTTGGTGTCTTTCATTCGACAATTTGAGACCAACTCTTAACCATGTGGAAGCAATTATAAGAGGACCTGAGGCCACATTACACTAATAAACACATTTTAATAGGCTACAGTTTTGTTTGTTTTGTTTTGTTTGGATTTTTCGCCATATTCAACAGTATTTCGGTCATATAACGGCGGTCAGTTAACCTACTCACACTTTTCCTGGGTAAGCTGGTTTACCAGTACTAAGTGCACATATTTATGCCAGTAACTGACAACTGCTCTACTTGAATCAGAGGTAGGGGGAGAATGGCCGTAGAAATAATTTCATGACCAATCCCCACACAAGTTATGTGGCCAGGTTGGGAATTGAACCCGCGATCCTCGGATTTGTAGTCCAGCGCTCTACCAACTGAGCTAGCCGGCCCGGCTCAATAGGCTACAGTCCCAGCCTTTCACTGCACAGCACATTTACCTTTGAGGTAATTAATATTAAAGTTTCTACTCTTTTGTCTTGCCTGAAAAGGCGACATATAGAGGTTACTTTGAAGGCATCAGCGTTAACATCCTCTTTTGTTTATGTACACCATAAATGAATAGTTTTTGTGCAATTATTATGAAACTTTACGGAAGTGTTAGTAGGCATAGAAGGAAGGTTAAGTTCAGTTTTCGGCATAATTGCTCTTATCGTACTTGAGTTATGCCCCGTCAGGCGACACATCTGACTCACGGAGCTCAAGTTTAATATAGAGATTATTCGTTGGAATGGTAATATTATGATGTTAACTGTATCTCTTCTTCTTAATGTTCAGTTTATTTGTTGCAATGATAATAGTGAAGTTAACTGTAAATCAAACACAATATGACATTATGTGACAAATATGTGCACAATGAGGTACAAACTGAATGGTTAAATACAACACTAGTGCATTTTAGCACTAATGGTCGTCTACATTACAGTAATTTTCCAGTAGGCATCTAAGGGTATATACAAACAGCACCATGAAAGCTTTACAACAATGAACTACTTTGTACTTACGTCACCCTCATTAAATTTTGCAATCTAAAATTCAGACATGACTGGATTATACTTCTGTAGTTATGCGCAGGAAATAAAGTTAAAGATGTTGACAGCCCAAACACTTTAGACACAAAAAGCTGGCACCAAGTAAAAAACAACAGTATTAGGTGACAAACATATAAATTTATCCATTAAGTGCCCCAGAAGGTTAAAATAACAAATGCTACAAACAAATAAGTTGTTAACCAAAACATGACTAAACATGGAAAGTCCCTCTCTCCACAAATTAAAGTATGTCAGATCTCGGAGAAAACCAGTAAAACTTTACGAGGTCCAGATAAAAATATGAGGCGCATTGTGGGAAAACCGGGCTTAATGGATGTGCGTAAAGTGTTGTCCAGGATTAGCCTGTGTAGTACGCACAGGCTAATCCGGGATGGCACTTTCTGAAACCGAAAATACTATAAAAGCGGAAAGTGTCATCCAGGATCTGCCTGTGAAGAGGCTGATCCGGGACGACACTTTACGCACATGCATTAAGCCTGGTTTTCCCACGACATGCCTCAAATGAAGCACTGCCCCATATGGCTGATGAAAAATTCTGGTCAGGTTTCTACCAGCATGCTAAATGTTGGTGAGTGGCCAGTACTACAGACTTGGCGGTAATAATTATAAGATTAGCATTGCCAAGTTGCTCTAATCTGTATTGGTCAATTAGGTCAATGGCCATTACAATTATGACAAAGTTCTTAGAGACAGCAAACTTTCAAGGATTTTCAAATATGTTATTATAAATATGAATGTAATTACATATTTATAAAGCAATTTTGAAAAGTTGAAAAAAAATTGAAAAGTTTCTCATGAAACTAGTTTCATTTATTACAGCTATTTATTATCAACTGGTCATTAAATTTTTGAGCAATTGGAAACATGGCCATAAATAAATTGGGTTCTTCTGCACAGACTGGTCTTAGTGATTTCCACAAGGATTTCTATGTAAAGTTCATAAGCCTTACCTTTCCCATACTGGCCTGCTTCACAAACGGCTTCCTGGCACGGTTCTCTCCCTTGAGTATATCAATCGTGCTTCCGTTGTTACTGCCACCCTCTGTACCAAGGTCCCCTTCCTTGCTGTTACTGGAACGAGAGCTCTCCACCGAGTTCCCCGTACCGCTGTCCTTGCTGGCCATCTTCACCATTGGGTTGCGTCTGCCGTGCTTTGGCTCAGTGAGGTTGACATGGTTGGGGTTGCCAAGGGGACGCGTGGTGGAGCTGGTGTTGATCTTCTTTGCATGTGACGAGGGATAGGCCATCTCCACTGCCGTCTTCACTGCATTGGTTGTTACTAAGAGAAAACATGGCGACATGTAAGAATTTTACATCTTAATAGACAAAGAAATATTTGTTATTACAAACAACATAAACAACAATTTGCTATGACCATATAATGTCAATGGAATAATGATATATCTACTCTTTCATAACTGAAGTGGCATTCATTTCTTCCTATTTGCTAAGTTGAACTTGTCCTTAAAGAGAATGTATAACGAATTATGTTCTAAAATAAATATGAAATACTGTTATGATAGCTACTGAGAGTAAGTTAATTATACATGTATAATATTATATAAATAACACAAGGCTGAGAGGGTGATATAAAATAATATCAACCTGAGAAATGTTACATCAACTGAGGCGGTAGCCAAGGTTTATATGACTTTTCAAGGGTTGATATTATTAATATCACCCTCTCAGCCATGTGTTATTTATTTTATTACACCGAGCAATCCTTATAACAACTTGAAATGATAAGCTTTGTGATTTTGTTTCTCCATTACTTTACTGTAATGTAGACACTACTGTAGTAATAAAGCTACATAACCCGAGGCTCGACATTACCATTTCACAATACCATAGTTATCTAGTTAAACATTGCAGAATCAGCCTTCCGTACTTTCCAATACTTCGCAGACATGACCTTAACCTTTTACCCGCATGACCATTGAGTGTGTACTGCTGTATTTAGACGTGTCAATTCTAAAGATGACGTGATCGATATGAAGTTTCTCCAGCGCGTTAGATTAAATTGGTTATAAACAAGGAGAAATACGGGCGAACGTTGTAGTGTGATTCAAAAAGGAAAAATATACAGTTGATTGAAAATTAAATGGATATTTAGATCACATAACGGATGTGTGACACATTCTGTAAACAAATTGTGCAGTGACAACACAAACCAGTTTTCAATGGACTGATGTTATTACATAGGGTTGTGTTGTGTCATGTTTAAACACAGAACTAAAGAAAACATGCATCGGTGATGTATAAAATTATTTTGGACGCCGCCAATATTGAAAATTGAAAATCGGATACAGGTTTGGAAACAAAATACGAATTTAAAGATAAGTTCTGACCAGGCATGGCGATTTCGAAAACACATCGCATTTCTGGTAAGCACGGTTCACACGAAACATGGAAATAAAAAATGTTATTAAAAGCTTTGTGGATACAAAAAGGAATTGCAAATGCTTGTAGCTGGATATTAATTGTAAAATGCTGTGGATAGACGTCAACACTTTGAAGGTAATACATGTAGTTGCATAGTCGTTCAATTTTGTTTTGTTTTGAAAAAATAAATTGCTGCTCTATTTTTAGCTCTGCGCGAGGGTGATATGACACAATATTACCCTGGGATATAACTTTTGGTCTATGGACAAAATACACAGAGTGGTCACATGAGGTGTAATAATAGAACTTAACAAGAGCTGTCGGAGGGCAGCGCGCTCGACTTTTGTGCTTGTCAGAGTTACTGGCATTTTTTTTCTCTAAAACAAGAAACATGAAAATTCCACGAAAACCAAATTTATTGAACGAAATGCATTAAAGTAAGCACATCAATAAATTTTTTAGTAATAGTAACCTTGACCTTGACCCCACCCACCCCATATGCGATTCCAAGCGAGGTCTCGATGTAAGGTATCGATGTATTAAGTTTCATTAAAATATCTCAATTCATTCTCAAATTATTGAGCCGAAACCGTTTGTCTATTTTTAGTAACAGTGACCTTGACCTTGACCCCACCCACGCCATATGCAATCTCAAGCCAGGTCTCAATATAAGGTATGTATGTATAAAGTTTCATTAAAATATCTCAATGCGTTCTTAAGTTATTGAGCGAAAACCATTTTTTTATTTTTAGTAACAGTGACCTTGACCTCACCCACCCCATATGCAATCCCAAGCGAGGTCTCAATGTATGGTTAAGTTTCATTAAAATATCTCAATGCGTTCTCAAATTATTGAGCGGAAACCATTTTTCTATGTTTAGTAACAGTGACCTTGACCCCACCCAACTCATATGCAATCCCAAGTGAGGTCTTGATATAAGGTATCTATGCATTAAGAGTTATTAAAATATCTCAATACATTCTCAACTTATTGAGCGGAAATTGTTTTTCTATTTTTAGTAACAGTGACCTTGACCATACCCACCCCATATGCAATCCCAAGCGAGGTCTCGCTATAAGGTACCTGTGTTTTAAGTTTCCTTACAATAGTTTAATCCGTCCTTGAGTAAGCGAACGGAAACAACAAGTTGAGAAACTAGCTTACCGAAAAATGTTAACCTGTCTATATAGCTCATATGTGAAATTTCTAAGTGTAAGAAGTCCCATAATTTTGACAAATTTTAAACTAGAGTTATCAAAATTGGCCTATGAGTTCATTTTAATATAGGGAACATGTGTCCTAAGTTTGAATGAAATCCCTCAAGCCATTCCTGAGAAACCAGTTTGCCGAAAAACTTTAACCTGTCCATACAGTTTTATATAAAATTTCTAAGTGTAAAAACGCCCATAACTTTGACAAATTTCAAACCAGAGTTACCAAACTTGGCCAAAAGGTTCATTTAAATATGGAGAACAAATCTTTTAGGTTTGAATGAAATCCCTCAAGCGATTCCTGAGAAACTAGCTTACCAAAAAAACGGCGAGTAGAATAGCTTGCCTTTTCTTCGAAAAGTTGAGCTAAAAACCGTCTTCATGCACATATAAGAAGAAAAAAAAAAAAATCCTTGCTTTCCTCCTATCGCCCTCTGGGCGCAACAGAGGGGGTGGGGCGACCTGAGATAGGCCCTGGGTGTGAGGCATGCATACCTTTAGGCAGGGGAATCCTGGGGTCCTCATTGTTATTGGAGTGGGGCTGATGCGCGACTTGATGGGCGGGATCTAAAAGAAAATACACTTTACACTAGCACGCATGCAGTGAATAGTGGTGTGTTGCCTGAGGAGAAAGATCCCAGGCTATTTATTTGGCACTGTTTCACTTAGGTCAGGCAGGTATCACAAACTTTATTCTACCATCACCTTATAGGTGATAGCAGAGGTTTTGTTTTTGTTGCTTCTGTGATTTTTTTCCTCATTGAACAGAGTCTGGTCAAAGGACCCATTCCCAATGCCAAATATGGTTTATTTTTCCCAGTTGGAATAAAAACTTCCCAAACCATAAGTGACGAAATTGTAAATAAATCGGAAATGTGAATCTAAGTAGTGAAAAAAATCATTGTGCTTGTTAATAATTATATTTTTCACTACACATGGGCACTATTGCAGCCCTCAATTAAAAAAACAATAGTTTAGTTCAACACAAGGTCATGTGTATACCCACCACGTCCCTTGAAAGGCAGAACGTGTCATCGACATCGATGTCATTGTGCAAAGACGTGAGATAGCACCTTCTGGCTTTTCAAGGGACAAACTGTTTAAGCAAAACAGTACAAAAGTACAACTATTAGTAGTTTTACAGCCAGATAATGGTATACTAAAAAGATAAGTAAAACATCAACAGAAATACAATCTAAGACTGAATGGTATTTCAATCTTAAACTAAAAAAAAAGGTTTCTTTCATGTGAAGGAACTACTTAAATAAAATAATAATGATAATTATATTCATAAGGTGAAATAATGCACACACAAAAAGGGAAAAAAAAGAAGATATTAATGATAAAGATAAACAAGTCCACATTTTAACTCAAGACAACATAAGCCTCGCAGCAGATGATCGAATGTATTTAAAAAGATTAAAATTTGCTCTGCCACTCATTTGATCGCAATAAAATGTAAATTTTGAATGTGAAGCAAAACAATAACTTTAACCAGCTGAGTCCTGAGTCAAATGGTCTAATACCAGTCTGACAGTGATTCTTTTCGCTAATTTGAGTGCCGTATAATGGCAGTTTCCCCTTACAAAATATCCTCCATTTTTCCCCAAAAGTGTCAATTTTATTCCCCCAAGTAATAAGTATTTTACAGGTGGGCGCGTAAATAGAAAAAAACAATTATTGATGATAACCATTGTCAAAAATATGTTCAGTAGATGAAGCATTTGAATACATTCATCATTAAAAAAGCAACATAACCAAACATTTCATGAAAAATAAACTTTTAAAAACTTTCCCTATTTTGAAATTTGTTGTGCTCAAGTTCCCCATTTCATGGGCACAGGCAGTTAGGAAATTTTGAAAAAAAATCACTGGCCAGACTAAGAGACATTCATCATGAATTGGTCAGTTTGACATTCATGCAAAAAGAAGACAAACCATTGGCAAGACTCTTCAAAGCATCTCTAACTTTCCGTTCTTTCTCTTTCTTCTTTTTTCTCTTTCTTTGCCTTTCTTTGTTTCTCAGTTCCTTTTCTTTTTCCTGAAAGTACATGTTGACCATGTTTAATAATCTTAAACTTCCATGACAGAGGAATTACACACTCATGTTGCTGGCTAGGTCAGGGATTCCTCTTGAAACACTAGCCAATGAATTTTTAATGAGATGATTGGCAATGTATGAAATTGTACGCAGTATGCATGAATGAGCATTCTATAATTTGAACAGCATGAATGTTTTGTTGAATGTCTAATACAGGTAAGTTTTGAACAAATATGCCATGAAATGCAAATAGCATTAGTACTGGTTAATAGGTATTTGAGTATTTCATATAACAAGAGCACCGCCTACGGGTGCTGGACGCTTAACTTTCTCGTATTTGATAATTGTCGGGCATTTTGTTAATCGAATGTGTTCATCACTGTGATGAAGTGTCTTAAATTTCAAGTAAATACCTCTCATAGATATTGAGAAATTTGGCCTAAAGATAAAGTTCTAGGTTGGAAAAAGGGCAAAATCCTTGATATAGTTATCTCATCTTGTCTACAGAATGGATTCATAACTTTGATCAAGTATTTTGAGTTTCAAGTCAATACCTCTTATAGTTATTGTGAAAGTTGACCTAAAGTGAAAATTATAATTTCAACAAAGGGCAATTACTCAACAAAGTCCATGACATTACCTCCTCTTGTCTACAGAATAAATTCATCGCTGTGATCAAGAATGTTAGTTTTAAGTCAATACCTCATACAGGTATTGAGAAATTTGACCTTAACCAAAAATTGTGTTGAAAAAAAAAGGGTACTAACCCCAACAAAACCTTTGAAATAGTTACCTCCTCATGTCTGCAGAATGCGGTCAGAACCATAAACAAGTATCTTGAGTTTCAATTGAATTTCTTAGAAAGTTATTGAGAAATGTTATATTTAACAAACAAGAGGGCCAAGATGGCCCTAGGTCGCTCACATGAGTGTAAAGCATCATAATGGCTTTTAACAAAAAGATTGTTTAAGATTTCAATATAGCCATATAAGGAAATCTGTCCTGACCCCAGGCGGCCTTTATTTTTATAGAATCAAAAAGATTTACAGGAATTTGGTAGACGGTCACCCAAGGAACATGTATGTGTAATTATTTTGAAATTTTGACAGTGGTAACAGACAAGAAGATTTTTAAAGTTTTCAGTATAGTCCTTTAAAGAAAACTGCCAAACCCCCTGGCGGCCATGTTTTATAAGAAATCAAAATGATTTCAAGAAATTTGATAGAGGGTCACCCAAGGAACATTTATAAGAAATTATTTTGAATCCAGCCAGTGGTTTCAGACAAGAAGATTTTTAAAGTTTTCAATTTAGCCATATAAGGAAAACTTCCCCGCCCCCTGGCGGCCATGTTTTTTAACAAATCAAAATGATTTCAAGGAGTTTGTTAGAGGGTCACCCAAGGAACATTTCTGTGAAATTATTTTGAAATCCAGCCAGTGATTTCAGACTAGAAGATTTTTTAAAGTTTTCAATATAGCCATATAAGGAAAACTGCCCTGCCCGCTGGCAGCCATGTTTTTAAACAAATCAAAATGATTTCATGGAATTTGGTAGAGGGTCACCCAAGGACCAATTCTGTGAACTTATTTTGAAATCCAGCCAGTGGTTTCAGACTAGAAGATTTTTAAAGTTTTAAAGGTAGTTCTATAAGGAAAACTGGCCCGCCCCCTGGTGGCCATGCTTTTTAACGAATCAAAATAATTTCAAGGCATTTGATAGAGGGTCACCCAAGGAACATTTCTGTGAAATTATTTTAAAATCCAGCCAGTGGTTTCAGACAAGAAGATTTTTAAAGTTTTCAATATAGCCATATAAGGAAATATGCCCCGCCCCCTGGGGGCCATGTTTTTTTTACAAATTAAATGTCTTGAAGGAATTTGGTAGAGAGTAACCCAATGAGCATTTCTGTGAAAGCTATTTCCAAATCCAGCCAGTGGTTTCTGATAAGAAGATTTTTTAAGTTTTCCGGTTTTTAAGCTTTCGGTTGCTATGACAACCACAGTTTTCAATATATTTTAATAAGTTGAAGGAATTTGGTAAAGGACCATCCCAGGAACATTCCTGCCAAGTTTTGTTAAAATCCGCCCAGTGGTTTCAGAGAAGTTGTTTGAAGTAATATGTTGACGACGGACGCAGAACGCCGGACACAGACTGACCACAATAGCTCACCCTTGAGCACTTCGTGCTCAGGTGAGCTAAAAAATGTCAAAATATTCTGTGTTGTAAGTCCAAACAAGGGCAGATAATTCTTGAAATAAAAATCACAGGGTTATCTGACTAGTTGTAATGAATTACTCTTTTGATAGTGAACAAGTATTTAAATGGATACCGTTGATAGTTTTTGAGAAAAGGACACAGACACTGACACAGACTACAATAACTTCTAAAAAAGTCGAGCTAAAAATGTTCGAAAGGTACAGTTCCTAAACATTTTCACACTGTAGTACCAGCTCCTTATCAGCGAATGCACCACTTTCCAGCGAAGATGAAAAAGGAGAGACGGTGGGTTTGTATATATTGGTTTTTATACGTTTTTGCTTTGATTTTCTAAAAAAAAAATATTATATAAAGATGTCAGAAGCAATAAAAAGTCATCACAGAAAATATAAAGTTACAGAACCATATATTTTCCAAGAAAAGGCCACTTAAAATCGAACATTAAAAAACACATAATGTTCGATTTTAACTCGCCTTTTCTTGGAAAATATAAGGTTCTGTAACTTTATATTGTCTGTGATGACTCTTTATTGCTTCTGACATCTTTATATATTATTTTTTTGAAAATCAAAGCAAAAACGTTTAAAAACCAATATATACTAACCCACCGTCTCTCCGTTTTCGTCTTCACTGGAAAGTGGTGCATTCGCTGATAAGGAGCCGGTACTACGGTGTGATTTTTGGGGGCATAAAATTAAAGCAATTATTTAAAAAAAAAATAAAACATTTAAACTATTGTTCTTAGTAGTGTTGAAGTAATAATGTACTAAGTGTGTCAAATAATGTTAAAGGTAATTACAACAATTACCCAAATATAGAAATACATTAAAACATTCTACTTATTAGTATAATAAAATAAACAGAAGCATTATGGACTATTATATTTACTTCTAGGTAAGTGTAAAACAAAATTCTAGGTATAATGTATTAAGAAAGAACTAATTGTATATTCCTAATGAACCTACAGTAATATTTAATTACTTTTATCCAAGACTGACTAGAGTACTTGATATTAACACACCATTATATAAAGTTAGAATACGACATCAAACATAGAATAAACTGTTTTATTATACCAAAGTTTTATATACAGTTACCCATCTGTAATTTAAAAGTTTTGCAAAATAATTAGTACAATAGACACCTGCATTCACAATTTCATCAGTAAAATGTATTTGACCACAATATGCACAAAATGACAAAATTTTCACAATAAAATAGAACTGTTCATTCTTGCATGGACAAAGTTTACGAAATCCATTTTAAAAAAACCTATCGAAAAATCAGTTTTAAACGAAAGAGCGATGGAAAAATGCAAATTATACCATCAGAATTGACTGAATTTAAAAAAACATACTTAAACAACATGAAATGCCTAGTTATATGGGAAAAATTAACCATTTCAGGTCCATTCCATTTTTGATGTCTAATTCTAACTTCACATAATAGAGAGTAAACAATTAACTTTTGGATATTAATTATTAATTCTGTGTCATTGATGTGTTCAAGGCCCTATTTAAAGAAATATATTAAACAGTAACAGTTTAATATAGTCAATTAATGCTATATTAATGTGTTTCTAAAATCTTTCAATGTTAAGCACTATACAAAGTTATAATTATATGATATAAATAAATAATGAAATATATGCCTGAAGCAGAAATGGTGAAATGTGAGGACTACAATAATGCAAGAAGTGAAATGGTGACCACTTAATACCACTGATAAACAGCTACATGTATTTACGAAAGACCATTGGTGGTTTCATTATTCTAATTTCATAATTATTAATTGTGATATGTAAAGTACAAAAATTCATATATTCACTCTTAAGAATTGAAGATTTTACAAAACAAGAGGGCCATGATGGCCCAATGCGCTCACCTGAGAACTGGTACAGATGAAGACCATACTGTTGTGACAGGTTTGAAAATTAAGGTATCTGAACAATACACAAAGGGGGATAGGATCAATTTTGATTTAAAACATCGGTTAGTGCAATGGGCTAACTAAAGTATGAGTTGGGTTGTGGATGCGCATTTTTTTTTGCTAATGGTTCTCAAATCATTTTTCTCGATATTCTTACCTGACCCTTTTTCATCAAGTCAGTGACAATTCTGGAAAATGCAGAAACAGTAGATTTTGATGTCTTTTTCACAGACAGTTTTGGAGAACTAGTTGCAATGCAATTAATTCGATGGCTGTGCTATAAGGTCAAGTTTTGCTTTTTCTTTGATAAATTTCTGTCATATGATGATAAATTTAATCAATAAATTTTTATGGTCATACACAAACTGTGTAAGTTTGGTCAACATTGAATAAAAAATCGTGTGTGCCAGCCAATCATTGATAACTTGTTAATGCTTTTTTCAAACACAAGTGGCAATAACTCTGGTGTTTCTGGCCAGATCATGCTTATATTCTACTTGGCCTGTAGTCTTACGTTCATAGACAAACTGTGCACGATTGGTGAAGATTGGATGAAAAATGAAGTCTCAATCCTGAATAAGGCCATACAATTTTGATTCTAAGTTTGGCGTCCCCATGATTTTTCAAAACCTACCAACCAGGCAGGAAAAAACAAACAACACGTCGATACAAAAATATTGTTCTTTCACAACTTTTTCATCGCAGTGGTACAAGCAAAAACATAATGTTAGCTTGCAAAACTGTTATATATCATCTTCGTATTGGGAACCTACTGTAACAGTATTTTAACTGTATAAATTGACTAGTTGCACGCTATGTTTTACAAATACTAGTAAAACACCTAGAAGTACATTTTTGTGCTTTTTTTCCCAATTTGTTTTTTACGCTTTCCAACTCGATTTTTCACATTGTCAAAAATGTTTTGTTTTTTCGTTCAGGCATCCGAAAACCTACCAGCCCGAGGACGCCAAACATAGAATCCAATTGGTATGGCCTAATGGCCATTTTTGGATATTTTTTTCGCAAACAAAGGGCAATATATCTGGTGTTTCTGGTCTGATTTTGCTTATAATCGACTTCACCTGTAATCTAATGGTCAAAGACAAACTGTGCAAGATTGGATGAAAAATGAAGTCTTTATCCCAATAATGTCCATTTTGCATATTTTTTTCTCCAAGGGCAATAACTCCGGAGTTTCTGGTCTGATCTTGCTTATATTCGACTTCAACTATAATCTCACGGTAATAGACAAACTGTGCAAGATTGGTGAAGATTGGATGAAAATGAAGTCTCTATCCTGAATAATGTCCATTTTTGTATATTTTTTTAATAAACAAAGGGCAATAACTCTGGTGTTTGAAACACGATCTGGCCCATGTTTGGCGTCTGCTGAGATCTATGGTCATACACAAACTGTGAAAGTTTGGTTAAGATTGGACTGAAAATAAAGTCTATAAGTTGGAAAAAGGCATTTCTGCACTTTTTTGCATGAAAAAGGGGCAATAACTCTAGTGTTAATGGTGTGATCTGACCCAATAACAATCCCATCCGTGATTGTATGGTCATACACAAACTATGTAAGTTAGGTCAAGATTGAATAAAAAATGCAGTCTTTATCGCTACAACGGTCCAAATTGTTGACAGCATACAGACAACGGACCATGGACGACGCCGGAGAGCTCCCCTATACCCATAGCTCACCGAGCACTATGTGCTCAGGTGAGCTAAAAAAATGTGAAATTGTCAAGTCTGAAAACGTGATTTTGGGGTACTTCACAGTTCACACTTCACGAAAAAAATAAAAATATCATGAAATCATGAAGCATGAATAAATGAAAGTTTGTACTTAACAGTTAACTCTTCATGATTATAAAAAAATTCATGAAATTGTGAAATGTGAATAAATGAATTTTTGTACTTTGCAGTTCATAATTAGAAAATATTAACAAGGAAGTCACCACCAGTCTTTCATACGTATTTGACACAGTTGGTGTTTCTCTTAATTTGATAAAATCTCGTGAATCTCAAGGCTTGAGGTTGCAGTGCTTGTGTTTTCATGAATACTACGACTTGGACCTTCATGTCTCAAAATCTAGTGAAGTATATCTGTTACAGAGTTTGTTTTCATTCCTAAAAAGATTAAGACCCATTCACAGAACATTTCTATGACTATGTTGACTAAAGTTAAATTCGTAAGTTTCACTTTTGAGAAATGAAGATACTGTATACCACTGACCTTCCTCTTCTTTTTTCGCTATCCAATCAAAAAGAGAGAAAGTTCAAAGAGTACTAAACATTCAGACAAAGCATAAGCTAACATTATATAATGAAACATCCGAAAAACAACCTACATAAATAACAAACACAACAACATAACATATGTAATATTAAAAGGCTTAGCTTAAAACAATGAGTAACATGTGAAGTCTATAATATTATTGTTCCTGTAAATTACAGAAACCCCATGTATATATTTTTTTTAGTATCAAACTTTTGCACTAAACAAAAATACTTAGAGGTAAGGTAGTAATCATAACAAAAATTAACCGTTTATTTAGATATTAACCATTTCACAATGAAGGAGCATAGATCAATGGTAAGTGTAAGTTACATTTTTAACATTTACTATAGGTAAAAATTGAGAGCGTTTGTCATAACAGACAATGACAAGATTAACAAAGGTCACTAGATCATCAACAATCAATCACACACCAAAAGTAAAGAAATAAAAAAAGAAACAAACATTTTTTTAAAATACAGTAATTTGTTCATAGTTCAATTATGTTGTACAGCTTGAAGTTATTATAGTGTGTTTATGATTTATAAGAATTAATACACATTTGCAAACAACTGATAAACTCTGAATCACGCACAGTTCAAAAAAAAAATTAAAAAAAATAAGGTACTGAATTTCAGGTTTGAAATTTTATTGAAAAAAAATACAACCTAGAAAACTGAGAACATTCAATTTATGTTCATACTCATATATTGGTAAGATAAAGCTAACAGTAATATACAGCACAAAACAATTTACAAATGTTTGTAAAAGATAAACACGTTGTTGTAACACTAAACAAAACATGCAACCTGAAAGAACTGAGTGTTTATTCAACGCTACCATACTCATACCAGTTTAGCTTATCGAAATAAAACAAAACAATGATAGAAATAGATAGACAAAAATCTACACTAGATTACTAAAGTGCTGTGAGAAGCTAAAATGAGCTTTAACTTTTGTACACATCTAATTTTAATGATGACTGATGAAATATAAGCTTTTTATTATATGCTTTTCAGTGAAATATTGAATTTTATTGGTGAAATAACTTTTATATTTTCACTGTTGAAGCAGTGAAAATATAAGATTTTATATTTTCACTGCAGTGAAAATATAACATAAAACGAACTATTTTTCCATAAATAGCATCGATCTACAAGTAGTGGTTTACAACCCTTGGCAAATTTATAAACATGTACAGTATGTACATGCTTGTGTTTACATAAAACACATTATAAAATTCAACAAAATTAAAATTTAGCGACAACGACTCACAAAATATCGCACTTCTTTCCCACCATACCAACCAGTGACAGTTTTGGAATCATTTATGACGTCATTTTTACGTCAGAACGCACTTACTTGTGACGTTTAAGCTTATCTGGCGCAATTTTATTTATTTATTGTCCAAAAGCATAAAATAAATAGAAAATTTGTTGATTTCGGTGTAAGATCGTATTTTATCCACTCGTGATCATAGAAAAAATATTTTTTCACTCGTGGCTGTGCCACTCGTGAAAATATCATTTTTTATGAACACTTGTGAAATAAAATATGATCTTACACCGAAATCAACAAATATCCTCTATATGATTTATTATACACAAATTCTGGAATAAAAGAGCAGACTTTCAGTGCAAACCCTTCACCATGATTAAAATCTAATACAGAAATAAGCAAACAAAACATAACGACAGAATATAGAATAAGTCATAAACATATTATCAAAAGCATGAGTATACAAGCTACAGTTCTTAAGCTGACAGTCACTTAAATACTCAAGTGCATCAAGTGCTACAATACAGTTTTCTTAAATACTCTGTGCATCAAGTGCTACAATACAGTTTTCATAAATACTCTGTGCATCAAGTGCTACAGTACAGTTTTCCTTAATACTCTGTGCATCAAGTGCTACAGTACAGTTTTCTTAAATACTCTGTGCATCAAGTTCTACAATACAATTATCTTTAATACTCTGTGCATCAAGTGCTACAATACAGTTTTCCTTAATACTCTGTGCATCAAGTGCTACAATACAGTTTTCCTAAATACTCTGTGCATCAAGTGCTACAATACAGTTTTCCTAAATACTCTGTGCATCAAATGCTACAGTACAGTTTTCCTTAATACTCTGTGCATCAAGTGCTACAATACAGTTTTCTTAAATACTCTGTGCATCAAGTGCTACAATACAATTTTCTTTAATACTCTGTGCATCAAGTGCTACAATACAGTTTTCTTAAATACTCTGTGCATCAAGTGCTACAATACAGTTTTCTCAAAAACTCATTGCCCGAAGCCCGGGACAAGTAAACTGTCTTACGGACAAGTAAAAAAGTTTAATTAGTGTGGCATCTGCAAAACTTTAGCAGGTCAAAATATTTTCATACAGGAAAGAAAACAAAATGTGCTTTCATTCCATGCTTAGCATTATAATGTCAAAATTATGTCATACAATTACAAATGAGGCGCGTCATGGGAAAATCGGTCTTAATGCATGTGCGTAAAGTGTCGTCCCGGATTAGCATGTGCAGTCCGCACAGGCTAATCCAGGACGGCACTTTCCGCATACAGTGGATATATGTTTAGAAGAGACTTCCTTGAAACGAAAAATATCATAAAAGGAGAAAGTGCCATCCCAGATTAGCCCGTGTGGACACAGGCTAATCTGGGACAACACTTTACGCATATGCATTAAGACCGGTTTTCCCATGACGCCCCTCAAATGTAGATATGCAATGGTCGCATAAGCACAAGCCCATAAGCCCTTCACTGGTTAATTTTGAACTCGGCTTGCTCACATTCTCAGTTTTATACACGCGGGCTTGTAACATTTTCATGCTCTCAAGTAATACAAATTTGGGCTTGCTTGGTCGAACTGTTTATTTTGATGACTAATATGGGAAATTGGGGTTGGTAATATATATATTAATGATAATAATATCGAGACTGAAATCCTATTGGATGAAATCCCATTAGTAAGCAGGTGTGACAATAAATACAGGAAATCCAGAGGCAGCCATTAAAATCAGCGTTTTCAAAGGTGGGTTTACTTTACATAAACAACTGGGCATTATCTACGATTTTTCATCACCAAAACATTAATAAATGATACGTATGTGAAACTGCACAATGGTACGAATGATACTTATTACACAAAACATTGGCTAGTTTAAAGCAGACAATACAGATGGCTCGTCTATGTTAAACTATGCCTCTTTTTGTGTAAATTAACTGTAACGTACCAAGTGACATAAAATGAACATGATTTTTTTTTTAATGAAAAATCTATTCGTGATGGTTTTCAATCACTGTTACGATTGTGTTACAAAAATCCACAAAGCATGTTTTTTCCATTTTGGTACTGTTGTGTTTGCTCAGATCTCCCAAACAAATGAATGTTTTGTCATTCTCATTGAAATTCTTGTAATTCCCATAGACCTACTTGTAAATCACACTGAAATTGCTTCCATAACTCAGCAACTTTTAATTAAATAAATGCAATGAGACGGGCAAAGATATTAAAATAGGGCAAAGATATTAAAATGACTAAAATCAATAGAAATGCGTACTAAATACTATATTTCAGAAATTTTCAAAGTTCCAAAACTCTAAAATTATTGAAGTGGAACATCCTGCTAAAATGCACACCTCCAATTGGCAATGAAGCTTCTCATAAAATTTCATTGAAATCTGGCCAGTATTTGCTGAGAAATAGCCTGGACAAGAATTTATGCAGTGTATACTAATTTCAGAAATTTAAAAGTCCCAAAACTATGAGAAAATCATTGAAGTGGAACATCCTGGTAGTATGCACACCTCATCTTGGTAATGAAGCTTCCCATAAAGTTTTGTTGAAAAAACTCCAGCAAGCAGTTGCTGAGAAATAGCAAAGACAAGAAAGTCCAGAATAGTGCACTATATACTGATTTCATAAATCTTTAAAGTCCCATAACTCTGAGAAAAATCATTGAAGTGGAACGTCCTGGTAGTATGCATACCTCCTCTTGGTAATGGAGCTTCCTATAAAGTTTTGTTGAATTCCAGCATGTAGTTGCTGAGAAATAGCCCGGACAAGAAAGTGAAGAATGGTGTACTATATACTGATTTTAGAAATCTTCAAAGTCCCATAACTCTTAGAAAAATTATTGAAGAGGAACGTCCTGGTAGTATGCACACTTCATCTTGGTAATGAAGCTCCCCATGAAGTTTCTTTGAATTCTGGCCAGTAGTTGCTAATAAATACCCCCGAACAAGAAAGTCAAGACTACTACTACTATATACTAATTTCAGAAAAATTCAAAGTCCCATAACTCTAAGAAAAATCACTGAAGCGGAATGTCGTGGTAATATGCACACGTCCTATTGGTAATGAAGCTTCCCATTAAGTTTCGTTGAATTCTGGCCAGTTGTTGCTGAGAAATACTCTGGACAAGAAAGTCAAGACTACTACTACTATATACTAATTTCAGAAATATTTAAAGTCCCATAACTCTGAGAAAAATCATAGAAGTGGAACGCCCTGGTAATATGCACACCTCCTCTTGGTAATGAAGCTTCCCATGAAGTGTTGTTGAATTCTAGCCAGTTGTTGCTGAAAAATACTCCGGACAAGAAAGTGTGACGGAAGGACGGACGGAGGGACGGACAGACAAAGCGGCGACTATATGCTCCCCCAAAATTTTTCGGGGAGCATAAAAAAGAACACAGAACCATCCGAAGATCCAAGAATAAACAAAAATTATTATTATTAAATTCAAGCATGCACTTGTTAGTGAGCTAAACTGCAAGCGGCTGATTAATTTATAATTAGTACTTAGTAAACATTGTAAAGTTGTTAAAATTAAACAAGAAAAACTATTCTACAAAAGATTAAATACAATGTAATGCATTGAATCACTTTCGTGTTTATGTATGCTGTGTTGTATCATATCTGACAGAACCATCCGAAGATCCAAAAATAAACAAAAATTATTATTATTAAATTCAAGCATGCACTTGTTAGTGAGCTAAACTGCAAGCGGCTGATTAATTTATAATTAGTACTTAGTAAACATTGTAAAGTTGTTAAAATTAAACAAGAAAAACTATTATACAAAAGATTAAATACAATGTAATGCATTGAATCACTTTGGTGTTTATGTATGCTGTGTTGTATCATATCTGACAAATACTAAATACATGAAAGAATTATGAAAAAAATAAATTAAAACAGCAATTAAGCCAGTGTTTGTCAGAGAACTTTTAAAATGAAGACAACCATGAAGCCAGTTTCCACATTTTGTTCACCAATTTTTTACTGTTACATTTGTCTATGTTATGTCCCTAAAACACATCCAAACAAGTTACTAAAAACAATAACACCAACTGAAGCTACTAAATTCACCTGGTACAAATATTTTAGAAATGAAGGGCAAAATATTTACGAAGTGCATAGTTACACAATTTAGCAACACAATAATTAGAAATGCATTAAAAATAAAGACTCTATAGATCTTATGAATTATAGAAAAAATTTCATAAACACAAGAAACATAATTGTGTTGGTGAACAAAATATTGACAAGAAGCCGCAGCCAGGGGGCTCAAGCCTTCCGTAGTCAAATATGATGGTGAGAACAGGGCTGGTATTCACAAAGCATCTTAAGTTAAATATATCCTTATCCTTAAATCTGGAAATTTCCTCAACTGTGTAATTCCATAAAGAAACAGTTTTGCACTATGTATCACTTTAAAATGGCATCATCATTTAAAGTGTTATTTGAGGAATATAAACAAATATGCATCTTTTAGTAATTAAGAAATATAATACATTCAAATTTTGCACTTAAGTGAAAATATTTATGAAATTACTCAAGATGCTTTGTGAATACCAGCCCTGGCTATTGCTGAGGATGAGTAACACGCATAGAGTAATGTCAATGAATTACGAGGCGTTATGAATTCGAGAGTTCGGCACAAGTTGTTTGTCTGTGTATTTACCTTTTTTTTCTGAAAAGGCCACTGAAGGGAGAAATGAGAAACAAACTCCACTGAGATTGCTGCTTCAGCAAGAGACATTCATAACAGAAAATAAACCATGAAAAAATATGATACAGGAAAATCAATGGTTGTCAATATGTAGACTATTCCTACCCTATGTGGCAAAATCTGATATTGCCCTACTTGTCCAATGTTGATTAATACCATGTGACACTTGTCCATACAGTAAATATATAGGAACTTATGGCAAATTTTCACTTGTCCAAACAGTAATTATATAGGAACTTATGGCAAATTTTCACTTGTCCAAACAGTAATTATATAGGAACTTATGGCAAATCTTCACTTGTCCATACAGTAATTATATAGGAACTTATGGCAAATTTCCACTTGTCTGTACAGTAATTATATAGGAACTTATGGCAAATTTTCACTTGTCCATACAGTAATTATATAGGAACTTATGGCAACTTTTCACTTGTCCAAACAGTAATTATATAGGAACTTATGTCAAATTTTCACTTGTCCAAACAGTAATTATATAGGAACTTATAGCAAATTTTCACTTGTCCGTACAGTAATTATATAGGAACTTATGGCAAATTTTCACTTGTCCAAACAGTAATTATATATAAACTTCTGGCAAATTTTCACTTGTTTGTACAGTAATTATATAGGAACTTATGAGAAATGTTCACTTGTTCGTAAATGCGCTGGGACAAGCTGGGCAATATGGACAATTGATTTTGCCACACCTGCATATGTGCTGCCTTTTGCAAGCAGTAAAATAAAGATATACCATGCATAACTTATAACAATATGAGGCATGCTGTGGGAAAACCAGGCTAAATGCATCTACATAAAGTGTCATCCCATATTAGCCAGTGCAATCCGCATGGGCTGATCCGCGACGACACTTTCCACTTTTATGGTATTTTCTGTTTCAAGGAAGTCTCTTCTAAACATAACTTTACGCACAAGCATTAAGCCCTGTTTCCCAACATACCACTGCAAACACCTAACAAATTGCAAATACAAAGCAGACTACAAAGACAATAAAACTACAGAACACCTGAAAAAAAGTGTTCTAGACAATCTAATGGGAATTACAACGGGAATAAGGAACAATGACAACAAACATGAATGATTTCAGATGTCGCAATACAACAATTAATTGCACCATATTACAAACAATTATGGTAAAAAAATGTATGTATTACTGATATTTGAACAAACTTACTAATACATGTTTATGTTTCTCATAATGATTCAAAAATATAATGTTTTCCAATATGATTTCCCATAGTTAATTTGTTTTTTACACACAGTATGAGTTAATACATTCAAACATAAATATTCATGTTGCATGCGTTATTTTTCAAACGTGTGTTAGAAACAGCAGAATTCTTAATTAATCTACCATAACAGTGTTCTAAATCTAAAATGTGTCCATTTGCTAAACTGCAAAAAAGCACTAATAAAACTAATTTTATCACAGACTTTTGCAAATGTTCAATAGATAGAATTGTTGCCATCTTTAAGAAATACGAAACTGCAGTGAAAATAAATGCCTGAGTCCATGGCAGACACAAGATAAGAATTGTGTAAGATGGGGCATGATACAGCTAGAGGGTCCAATGTAACGCCGTTTTTATTACCGACTTCATTTGTGCTTCCCGAGCCTTTCTGCGGGCCTTTCTGTCAATCTTTGTTTCGCAGCATTAAAGAACAGCACATGTTAAGCCTGGGGGTGGGTTACATATGGTGCAGAATCAGTTGACAATAGTACAATGTGCATTTTAATATAAAATAGAACCTAAAAAAATATATAGGTATGCTATAATTTTCAAATACAGAGGTCGATCACCTGAGTTTAATGCATAATAATGGCTTATAACAAGAGGCCAAATGGCACTTAACCACTTACCTAAGTATAAAGATCTGGGCCTTGCAGTTTCCAAAAAGAATTTTATAGTCTTAATAAACCATGTGACCCACAGGGCATGGCCACTTTCTACCCCAGGGGCATAATTTGAACAATATTTGTAGCGAAAAATGTTTCAAGCCAAATATGAAACCTCTAGGCCTTGCGGTTTCAGATGAGAAGATTTGTAAAGCCTACTTTCCATTTCAGACTATAGAAACCATGTGACCCCGGGGTGTGTCATTTTGCTATTTAAGTCTATATAAACTATGTGACCCCTGGGGCGTGGCCCGTGTTGACCCCAGGGGCATAATTTGAACAAACTTTCTATAGGACCACTATACAATGTTACACCAAATATGAAAACTCTGGCCCTTACGGTTTCAGAGGAGAAGATTTTTAAAGTCATTTTGCTATTTAAGTCTATATAAGCCATGTGACCGCCAGGGTGTGGCCAGTTTTGAACCCAGGGGCATCATTTAAACAATCTTTGTAGAGGACCATTATACAATATTAAATACCAAATAAGAAACCTCTGGGCCTTGCGGTTTTAGACGAGAAGATGTTTAAAGTAATTTGCTATTGAAGTCTATATAAACCATGCGACCCCCCAGGCATGGCCAGTTTTGACCCCAGGGGCATCATTTGAACAATCTTTGTAGAGGACAACTAAACAATGTTACATACCAAATATGAAACCTCTGTGCCTTGCGGTTTCAGAGGAGAAGATTTTAAAGTCCTTTTGCAATATATTCCATGTAAACCATGTGACCCCAGGGGCATAATTTCAATGATCTTTGTAGAGGACCACTAGAAAATGTCACATATCAAATATGAAATCAGGCCTTGCGGTTTCAGAGGAGATGTTTAAGTCGTTTTGCTTTATATTCTATATAACCATGTGACCCTCCAAGACGTGGCCCGTTTCACATCAGGGGCATAATTTGAACAATGTTTGTAGATGACCACTATAGGATGATCCATACCAAATACGAAATCTCTGGGCCTTACGGTTTCAGAGAAGATTTTTAAAGTCATTTTGCTATATTTCAGGGCTCGAATTTAACTTTTTTGGCCACTAGCAAATTTTTGTGAGCGACTTTTATTTCAACCAGCAAAAATTATTTTCTTCTCGCAATTTCATGTAGTAATATCAAAATCAATTCTATGATGGATCAAGTCATATACGGCCCATATCACTGACAAACCAGACGACAACCCAAAATTGAAATTGATAGATTCAAATGAGATGTTGGTTTAGTTTGTGAGTTGTATAATTGTGTTCACGATATACTCGTGCCAGTCTTGAAATATGTGTTGATGACCCAAAATATTTAAGTGTTAACGTTTATAAATAAACAACTGTTACACTTTGTCCAGTTATTTAACTTAAAATGTTAACATAATAATACAAAAAAAATAAAATATTAAGATTTGACATTGTGCCTGGTTTAACCAAAATGTGTGTCCTGTGGACTTTTTGGGGACAGTTTGTCATCTGAACAGTTTTACTCGGGGCTGTTTTTGACTGCTCCATTCATAGTTATCCCCCTTTTCAACAGGTGCGAGAATTGCATAAAGTCGGGTTACAATGCACTATGAAGATTCTTACTGTTACTTTCATATATTTTTTTACTCGCATTTTTTGGTGAGCAGCAGAATAAAATACTTGCAAAACTTATTTTTTACTTGCATTTTACGAGTTTGCGAGTGCTTAACTTGATCCCTGTATATATTCAATGTAAACCATGTGCCCCCTGGGGCGTGGCCCTGTTTGACCCCAAGGGCATAAGTTGAACAATCTTTGTAGAGGACCACTAGAAGATGTCACATATCAAATATGAAAGCTTTGAGCCTTGGGGTTTCAAAAGAGAAGATTTTTTAAGTTTTCACTTTTTAAATGTATTTTTAGCTCTGGGGACTTACATACACAGATATGAACAACGTTGACAGATGTCCAACCAAGGATCATTCCTGTGAAGTTTGGTGAAAAACTGCCAAGTGGTTTAGGAGGAAATGTTGTTTGAATCAAAAGTTGACGACGAACGACGGACGACGGACAACGGGCGATCACAAAGGCTCACCATGAGCACTTTGTGCTCAGGTGAGCTAAAAGTACACAATATGAATGAACTTTAGGATTTAAAAAAACTTTTTTGCGTCCAATACCAAAAAAAATTGGTAATAACACTGAAAAAAAACTTCTATCCATTTCAATTATATGCCAGTAATGTTAATAAAACACCAAGCCAGTTTTGAATGGAAAGAGTAGTCTACCTTCCCAGCTGCCTGGGATTCCTGCTCGTACGACATCGCAACTACGGCCAACATCAGGTTCACCAGGTAGAACGAGCCGAAGAAGACGACAATGATGAAAAAGATCACGTTCAGGGGTCCGGACGTCTGTAGAACCTGCAGGGGGCGTAAGAACATCGGTGTAACTGAATGTTCAAAACTACGAACTTCACAGTAAAAACTTGGTTTTAAGTTTTATTGATTATAGCTTGATTGTGTTGAAAGCCATAGGCTTATTGAGACACTTTCGAGTCTGTTTCCTACCAAAAACCAGTACTTGGTGTCTTATGAGAAAAAATCCTTTGAACGCTTTTTAGCACAATTTAAATTTTCTGTTGGTGAGTGCAAATGGGATACAATGAGTCAAATTATTTTTGTTTTCATTCAAAAATGTTTCTCATTCTAATTTCCAACTGCATTTATATATAATGAACATGCATATGAGGACCTAGAATTATCCAGCCTTTAATATGTCAAATTATAAACAAATATAAATATAAATTTTTCATTGAAATTTGGTTTGAAATCTTTCCTGTACAATGCATAAAACAATGTGAATCCACCATTAATTAATTATCTTGTAGGAATTCCGAAACGAACAAAAATATGCATGTGTTTGTAACAATTAGGCTAAAACAATACATTGTATGTTTATGGCAACGTTCTCAACAAAGTTAGGTAGGGTCGGCATTGAGCTTTTTTTTAAACTTTTTTTTTAAAGACACATTTCTGTCAAACTCGAAAATTGTCTAAAATCTGACGAATATGAATTTCACAGAAAGCAATCGTCACTAAAAACTTTACGATGTTGTTTTTTTTTCGGTAGGAACGGTTTGCCCAAAACACAGAATTATTGTTTTTGGCCTTAGATTATAGCCCTTCTGTTTGACATTTGTTAGCAATGTGCTGAGTAAATAATGGGGAGAAATGTATCTGTTGTGGGCATGTCGTGGGCAAACTGGGCTTTGCGTAAAGTGTTGTCCCGGATTAGCACAGGCTTATTCGGGATGGCACTTTATGCACATGCATTAAGCATGGCTTTTCCACGACACACCTCAAATATAATTTGTTGTGTCTAGAGTGCTGCTACTGAACATTTGCAGTCTCTGAACAACAGACTGAAAACCACAAAGTCTTTCGTAAAACCTGATCAAACCCCAACATGAATCGACGGTGGAGTGTGAAACTGTTGTACCTGCTTAAAATTTCTATATCAGATACAATATTTTCAATCATCATCATGTAAATTACACTTTTAAAAGGTTTACAAGGGAAGTATTGAGACTGTTAAAACTAAACATGTCCAGCTGCGTATTGATTGTGTTGTCCAACAGACTGTGGAATGCTCGTCCATGAACAGAACGCCCCACCTTGTTATATGTGTCCTCCCAGAAGTCCAGAGTTATGAGCTGGAACGAGGTGAGCATGGCATAACCAAAGTGGTCGAAGCTGACGTAGCCCCAGCGCGGGTTGTCACCGATGTCCTTCAAGCAGGTGTATCCAGACGGGCATGACTGAGCCCCGGAGGTGTTCCCACACAGGTAATCCCCACCGTTGTACCAGTTCACTGAAATCATCATGGTCATCATAATCATAAACAGCATCATCATCAATACAATCAGCACAATCAGTATCAATATCCTCAACTTCATCATCATGTTTATCATCATCATTGTTAGCAGCATCATTACCACCATCACCATAATCATCATCTGTACTGTTAGCAGAAGATTATCACCATCATCATGCTGATGATGCTCATTACTACCACCACCACAATGATCATAATAATCGTCATAATCAATACAATCATCTCCATAATTATCATTATCCTCAACTTAATCATTATTATCATCAACTTCTTAGTCATCATCATCATCATTGTTAGGAGTATCATTATCACCATCACCATCATCAGAATCATCACCACCACTGCAACAATCATCATCATCATCATCATTATTATCTTTATCTTCATCATTATCAATATGTTTTTATCATGATCATCATGACCATCACCCCATAATCATCAACATCATCACCATGATTAAAAGGTGATTTATAAGTTCAAATGCACCGCGGTTACAGTGGCCACGATATAATATGCATTAAAATTAATGGTTTTATCAAGTAAAATAGCTAAATATACAATGCAAATAGATATTGATACTTCTATCATGTAAATATATTACTTACTAGGACTAACAGAACTGTACAAATTAAACCATCATTTGACATTTCACCTTTTATTATAATGATCGTTGTCATTTTAATACTCATCAAAAATAGTAAATCACAAACTACTTATACAACTTCAAAATTGCTACCTCATAAATGGATAACAATAGCTGAGATGGTTTTTGAACTAATTCAAATCAGCTGGAACATTATGTTTATGTGTTCTTATCAAATGAACTTTACAAAATAGCTTTGTATGTAAGCAATTGATATACTCTAGCATGTAAAGCCCCGGTCTCAAATGAACTTTACATTATAGCTTTGTATGTAAGCAATTGATATACTCTAGCATGTAAAGCCCCGGTCTCAAATGAACTTTACAAAATAGCTTTGTATGTAAGCAATTGATGTACTCTAGCATGTAAAGCCCCGGTCTCAAATGAACTTTACATAATATCTTTGTATGTAAGCAATTGATATACTCTAGCATGTAAAGCCCCGGTCTCAAATGAACTTTACATAATATCTTTGTATGTAAGCAATTGATGTACTCTAGCATGTAAAGCCCTGGTCACACTGTCACGTTTTTGGCTACGATAGCCCACGATTGATCGTGGACGTGTTAATCAGGATGAGTCCGGATGCACAGTGTCCCGATTGTGTCTTTCTACGTATACCTACGGTTGTTGTAGGACAAGACTACGAATATCAACGACACTTGTAGGTTTCCGCAGCCAATTCACCACGGTTTCACCAAGATATGATCAGATCTGTTACGGTTGTAATACGCTAGCGTCAAGTATATGCTACGGTAACAGACGATCACAGACGATTGTTAACGTTTCTCCTAAGATTGTAGTAAGATTCAAGAAGATTCATCACAATAAACCTACGAGTAGCCAATAATTACCACGCTTCACTACACTTTAAGGCGATTTGGACATCACGATGCCTCATGCATAATCGTGACACCAACGTAGGCAAAAGTAGTGAATGCTTAGTAACATCGCAATAAACCGTACAGGTAACGCGACCCAATCGTCGCCTTGTTGTAGTCCATCATGTATATTTATGGGTAGTCATCATAGTTGTCGCTCAAGATCCTACTGGAATTGTAACTGAACCGTAGGGCAAGCGTAGAAATCCGTAATATTTACGTAGCAAAATGTACCATAACATACTACAGTCTTGTAACACATATGCCATAAAACCAGTTACGATTTACCTCGATTAAACACGAAAGGCCACAAATGACTCTACGATGGCTGCAAGAATAAGCCAGATTGAGATACGATGGCGCTAGGATTGTCCTACGTTTTGGAAACATGTTCAAAACTGTTGTAGCACTTCACGATCAATAAGGATCCCCCAAGATTCTTCAAGATTCACAAAGATGCCAGTACATATGTGATCATGTTTTACCACGCTTCGCCAAGATTTTGGAAATCGTGGGCAATCACAGCCAAAATCGAGACAGTGTGACCGGGGCTTAAGTCAACATCAATGGATTCTCCATATTGTAACGTGACATTTTTTACCCTTAATTGTTAATCATACAAATGGCAGGCTATTATTCCCATAATTACTCTTGCAGCATGACAAAATCTGATTTCAAGTTCACCGTAGAATAAAGCCTTTATTAATAGTGGAGTTAAATAACTGTCCACATTTCGCAATAAACTTGTCAATTATTTTGTTCAAATCAATGCAGTGAAATATTTTTCTTTAAATCATATAGAAAAGATCAAACATACTATTTTAAAGCATAAGCATTTAACGAGTCAAATTTTTATCTCCATTAAATTTCATTTTCAAAAATATCAATAAAATATGTAGTGGAAAATTCATGTACATGTCACATAATGCTCAATTAATGGTGCTAAAAATGTATTTTCACAAATACAGTGACCTGAATTGAACAAATGTCACTTTGATATTTTAAGGTATACCTTCTACAATATGGCAATTTGTAATGTATAATTAAAACACTTATACTGTTGCATATAATAAGAAAACATTTACAACCAGTTACCACTGAACCATCAAAATATACATTTCAAAGGTTAATTTATAAATATGCACATTACTTTCTTAAATATGTAAATATGTATATTATGAAAGAACTGTGAACCATTTCTCTAAACTTCACAGAAATGATCAAATCTCCCACTGCACACAAATTGTTACTTTCTGGATAATTTCATCGCTTGTTGATCCCATTAAAGAATAAAAATCATGAAGAAAATCTCCACCAGGGTACCAATTAAGAAAGTAATTTGTACAGATTTCTCTATTCTTTTCAATAATGGAAAAAAGCATGGTATTCACAGTGAATGCCAGTAATATTATTTTCATTACGACCCAGGTACTCCCTGATAATCTAGGGACTTACCAGTGTCCTTGATATGGTCATTGAAGCTGATGGTACTGTTGGGTAGGTAGTCAACAACACACTTCTGTCTCAGGGTGCCCATGTAGATTTGGAGGGAGAAGAGCGCAAACACCATCAGGCAAAAGGTTATGAGCAGCATCACCTCCAGTAACATCCTGAAAGCCCGAAGTAACGCATTCACTATGGTCTTCAAACCTGAAATATAGCCCAGAGTAATGCATTCACTTTGGTCTTCAAGCCTGAAAAATAGCCCAGAGTCATGCATACACTATGGTCTTCAGGCCTGAAATATAGCCCAGAGTCATGCATACACTATGGTCTTCAAACCTGAAATATAGCCCAGAGTAACGCATTCACTTTGGTCTTTAAGCCTGAAAAATAGTCCAGAGTCGTGCATACACTATGGTCTTCAAGCCTGAACTATAGCACAGAGAAAGCCTTCAAACCCGAAATATAGCCCACAGTTATGCAATCACTATGGTCTTCAAACCTGAAATATAGCCCAGAGTCATGCATTCACTATGGTCTTCAAATTCTGAAACAAGGGCCAAAGTAATGCATACAATATGGTCTTTAAACCTGAATCAAGCCCCACAGTAATGCATACACTATCGTCTTTAAACCTGAATCAATCCCCACAGTAATGCATACACTATGGTCTTTAAGCCTGAATCAATCCCCACAGTCATGCATACACTATGGTCTTTAAACCTGAATCAATCCCCACAGTAATGCATACACTATAGTCTTTAAACCTGAATCAAGCCCCACAGTAATGCTTATACTATGGTCTTTAAACCTGAATCAAGCCCCACAGTAATGCATACACTATGGTCTTTAAACCTGAATCAAGCCCCACAGTAATGCATACACTATGGTCTTTAAACCTGAATCAAGCCCCACAGTAATGGTAATCTAGGGGTGCAACGATATATCGGTATATCGAGACACATGCAATTGCAATATCGTATCACGATACGGTTTTGCTGTACCGCAATATTTATAGAAACTTTATGTACAAAACACCATTTAACAAAATATGAAAATAATTAGTAAATTACGATACCTTATACATGGAACACATTAGTTGAACTTGAAAGTAAATATTCATGTTAATATTCAATAAGTTTTCCCTCATAATACAGTTACCATTTTAATTCCAATACATGTTTATTTAAAAACCTGATTTAAATCTCCAATTTATCCACAGCAGAAAAACAACATTCTGATTTTTTGACACCCCTTGTCATTTCCCCTAGAACACTTAATTCATTAATGCTCTATCACCAGTGCTTGTATTGTTCAGGTACAGTAGCAATGATTGATGCTTTTGGACACCACTCAGTGTGTTACACACTTATTACAAACTGCTAGACAATGGCGGAGTTCAGCAGTCACATCAGAGACTTTTGAAGTCAAACTGGACACACCACTGCTGCTAAGGAAGGCTTGCAGATTTGGAAGCCCAGCTAATTGATGACTTCACACTGTCAATATTCTTAGTTTTAACAGGTGTTACCTGTGTTTGTAATGGATTTTATTGTTTGTTCAAATTGGAAAAAAATAAATGCATGGTAATTAAATGGGCTTGTTTTATTGATTACAAAAAACTATGAATTAATTACAAACAAAATATTATGAGTATATAATTAAAAATGCTTATTTTTCTGAAAGAGTATCGTTTGAATACAATGTTACAGAGTTAACTGTTGACAGTACCCGATCATGCGCTTTAGTTCAATTGCTGCAGTTCCCTTCGTATAATGTGATTATAACATACTATTCACTTATTCAAGATATGTTAAGGCCCGGTCACACAGCGATTTACGGCTTAATCACGGCCACAACTCGTAAAAAATTGATCTCCCGTGAAGCAGACGATGTTGTTCGCGTTGATGTCGAGTTTAAGACGAGCTAAAGTCGATGTTCAGACGTGGCAGGACGCGGGGAAAATTCGGAACGGCGTTGGACGCGGAAAAAAGTTTTGAACTGCTCAAAACTTTATACCGCGGACAACCACGGGTGATACACGTGGTAAAGACGTGCAACACGCGTGAAACACACGTGATAATCAGTGTTCCGGCAGTGATTAAAACTTTGGAAGACGCAGTAAGACGCGAAAGTTTAGCGGGCTGTCACGGGCAGAGCACGGTCATCGGACGGGTGTTACGCGTTGGTATCAAGGGAAATGGCGTGTGTTTTGCGGCTTATCACTGACAAGTGGGGTTTTCCGCGCACATAGCACTACCTAAGACCGTTTAAACGACGTCTCGAACAAGTGCTAAATACGAATGTTCACTGCCTAATCACGTCTGTATCACTTCTGATTTGCGGCATATAAATACAGCAATTTTCTTAGACTTTGGCACTCTCAGTCTAGATGTCAAGGGGTGAACATGAACCTTCAACGCCGTGATGTTCTCATCTTTATGCTCCAGCACCAGCAGAACCAACTGATACAGGCCCAACATATCCTTGCTAAGAGAAGTAGAAGGAGGAGGAGGAGGAGGGTGGTACGGAATATCTGGGTGCGTGACTGGATTGCGAGGAGACCTCAGCTGGGGCTTTACGACTGTCTCATGGTTGAGCTGCGTAACGAAGATCCAAGAGCCTTTCAGAACTTTATGAGGATGCCTCCTGCGATGTACGATGAAATTGTGCAGAGACTGACACCAGCCCTTACCAAGGAGACCTCCAACTGGAGAGCACCCCTTGCACCAGGACTCAAGGTTGCTATCACCCTGAGGCACCTTGCCTCTGGCTCCAAGTACCGTGAGATGCAATATGCCTGGAGGGTCCCCCACAACACCATAAGTCTGGTGGTGCATGAAGTCTGTGAGGCCATCGTCCACGAGTATGCTCATGAGATGCTCTCGCCGCCAGACACTGAGGCCCAGTGGCGCCAGTTAGCTGATGATTGGTACCACAGATGGAATTTTCCGCATGTGAGTGGGGCTATAGATGGGAAGCATATTGCATGTACAGCTCCTGCCAACACTGGGTCCGACTACTTCAACTATAAAGGCTTCTTCAGTGTTATCCTCCTAGCAGTCGTGTCTTCTGACTACAAGTTCCTGTGGATAGACGTAAGCGGCAAGGGGTCCTCCTCTAATGCCCACATCTACAATGAAAGTGAGTTCAAGGAGGGTCTGCAGAACAATGACATCGCGGGCTTCCCAGAGCCGGATCCGCTGCCAGGTGACACACAGGATGTACCCTACTTCCTAGTAGGTGACGATGCGTTCGGACTACGGACCTACATGATGAAGCCCTACGCTAACAGGGACATGACCAGGGAGCAAAGGATATTTAACTATAGACTCCTTCACAACCTGATGAGAACACGTTACCCGGTGATGCAGAACAGGCTGTTGGACTGGGAGCGTCCAGATGGAGCCCTGGTGCTTGGTGCTTGGCGAGAAGGCAGGAACCTTGAAGACACGATGCCTGATAGAGTACCAGGACCCAACAGAGATGTCAGGCTAGCCAAGGCCCACAGGAACCTCATCATGCAGTGGTGTAACTCGCCCGCTGGAAGGGTGCCGTGGCAAGATGACATGCTCCTCCCCCATTAGCTATGTTTATTGATCATGTTAGTTAGGGAAGCTGGAGCACTGATATGCAAATGTTGATGTAATTATGATGTTTGCTATATGTACTATTGACATTACATGTTGTATTAAAGTAATAAATTGAAATGTAACCTGTGTTTGGCAGTTTTGACTTTAAATAGTAGATTGAAACTAAATTAAAACTCTAGATTATAGAAGTATTTAATTGTGAATTGGAATAAAAAAAAAAAAAATTAACTTTTCATATATTACATTTAAATACAAAAAAATAAAGATAGCAAACATAAAAATATAAAGTACATATGAAATGAGCAGTTTGTACATGTACACGTGCAATAAATCTAGAAACATTGTTTACTAGCATTTCACATTACTACTCAAATTTTGTTAAAGATGCCGGACCGGTAACTAAAGGTCAAGTTTGTTTACATGTATAATTTTAAACAATGAATTGACAACGCTTTGAATTTCCTTCAACATGTATAAAGCCAAAATGAAAACATTAAGGTTTTTCAAAAACAGAGAGAAAATAAACATTTTCGGAAAAAAAGCTGCTAGATTTTATCTCATGTTTGTTTACATTTTGTGTGTGTTTTAATCAGTGGTATGAATAGGTTAACTCATCAAATTATAGGTATAAGCCATCATAGCTCAGTGGTAGTGCTCGTCTCGTAACTCGGAGGTTATGGGTTCGAATCCCACCAAAGGCATGGAAATTAATTTTGTTCTTGTATAATGACACTCAAGAAATGTTTTCATAAACAACATAATCAACGTTTATATTTTGAAATAGGTCTCAATCAATCTTGTTGCATTGTTATTCTATATTAGGTTGCAACATATAGTGGTATATTCATCCTAAAATAGTGATCTCGACTTACCGGTCCAGCATGACTGTTCAAATTACCATGGGTATTATGTTGTTTTTGTTGAGCATGATGTAGGCGCTATAACAATAATTATACTACATGCTTAAGTTCTGTAAAGACGCCAATCATCAGTGGTATTCTGTAGAAATATTATGACGCATAGAACATAATAATCGATTTTAACAAAGTAATCCTTAACAAATTCTGAGTAAAAATATTCTGATAAAGGAAGATTATTATTATTTTATTAGTTTATTATTTCTATGCTGTACTTCAGCTAATAACATCAAAAGCAAACATTAAAATTAGAGTCAAAGCAATTGAGATTTAGCACAAAGTATCATTCACAAACATGTCATCATATGAATTAGAATTATTGAGCCAGATTGACCTGATCCTCGAAGAATATATTCACTTATATATATTATTCACGATATAAAGCTACGGCTGCAGTGGGTTCTCCTGTTCATCGCCTTGCTGCCGACCGTGCGGTTGGTCTAGAGAGGGCACATCAAGTAATGAACTTATCCCAGGGGTGGAGTTGATCAGCGAGATATTTGCAAGAGGTGTGGATTGGCTGAACTCTGGAGTATTGAGAAGAGACGTGTAGGTTTGCTGTTGTGCCTGGAAAATGTTTTGCGGCTGCTCCTGCTGTTGCGGCTGCTGCGGGGGGTAGGTGGGCTGCTGATTACAGAACTGCTTTGTTGTAGGAGAGGTTGTAGTAGCAGTCTGCAGCACGGTGGGGAACGAGGTCTGCTGCACGAAGCTGCCGTACTGCTGGTGCTGGGGGTTGTGCTGCTGGAAGTACTGCTGGCAGCTGGACGGCTGGCCGAAGGACTGAGTGAACTGCTGCCTGAAGGGCTGGGGGAGAGGCTGGGAAGATGCGCAGGCTATGGGTGCTGACACGGCCTGAGCTGTTCTGGCCCATAAGGTGGATGGCTGTTCACTGTCACCAGGCTGATGGCGCCTGCCCTGGCGCACTATGTCAAAGATCAACTCCTTCATCTCGTTGTACTGCTGCTGGGGAGCTGTCCTCAGGGTGTCAGCAACAAACCGTACGAAGGGCTCACGGTCAGTCTGGGGCCTCTCCTCCACAAGCTTCTCCAGGAGGGCTTGGTTGGCCTGCATAATGGCGCTGAGGTCTCGCATCCAGGTGCCTTCCTCCTCCTGGCACTCTTCCCCCCTCCTCCTCTTGTCACGCTTGCGGCTGGACTTGGACGTGGTCTGAGAAGTATAGGCCTGGTCAACAGCTGCGGACTCTATGTCCTCGAGGACGTGAGCCTGACTGTCATCGTCAGAGTCCACTGAGGGGGGTGGACGCGAGACCGTGGACGTGGCAGCGGCAGAGGCAGTAGGGACCCGGGCCAGAGTGACGAGGGGATCCCCGGTGTCATTTGGGATGGAACCTGAAAGGTTTAAGACGTTTATTTAAGAAATGACCGCCCCGTGTTGCACTTGTATCGAGGTATGAACAACATTGAGGCTGTTTAATTTAAGTGAGACCCGAGGAGGGGTTTCACTAAAAATTAAACTGTTCATACCTCGATACAAGTGCAACATGCGGCCGTTTTTTCTTATATTTATATTCACTAAATAGATCTAAACAACATTATTCTTACTCTTGTCAGTGTATTTAAAAAAAAAAAAAGCAGACAGCGATCTGAAGAAATTCAAAACACAGTTGAAATCAATGTAATTAAATGTACTGACCTTTGTAGAAGCCACACTGTTGCAGGACCCAGGTCTCCCTCTCTGTGAGCATCTTGGTCGCCTGGCCACTGGTCTTCTTCGAGAGCCTCACATACCAGTCCTTTATTCCTTTCCACCACTGCTCTAGGTGCTCCACATTGATCCCCAGCTCTTGGGCCTTCATCTCCCAGGCAGCCCTCTTCTGCTTGTAGCCTTTCTTGCTTCGCATCCAGAGGTAGCAGTTGGCCTTCAGCCACTCTAGAACGTCCTCCTCTATAGCAGCGTCAAGGCTCCAGTCCTTCTTGGGGGCCTTGAAGGCAGCCTTCGCCTTACCCTTGCCATGTCCACGTCCACGGCCCTTGCCTACGAGTACTGGTTCTTCCTCCTCGACTTGGGGAGGAGGAGTAGAAGGCATCACTTCTTCCACAATGAGTGTTTCTCCCTCCTCAAGGGCTTGGGGGGCGACTTCTCCAAGCTCCATGGGTGCCTCAGGGGCAGCAGCAAGGGTGTCAACAGAGGTAGGGGTAATGGTGGCAGCAGTGGTGGTGGCAGGAGGGATGGAAGCAGGGGTGGCGACAGGGGTAGCACCTGAACATGAAAAATAAATTCATTAAGTGACAATTTATTTAGTGACTTGCTTCTAATTTTCATTTCTAAATAGAAATTCGAAATGTAAATTTGAAAGTAACAAAATTTGCAAATGAAAAGACAGTGAATTGATTAAAATAATATGTACTGACCATCAACAGCAGCCTCCGCTTCTCCAGGAGCAACAGGGTCAGTATCAGCCTGAGGGCCAGGGTCTGGACTGGCAGCATCAGCAGGAGGAGCATGGACCTCGGCCTGGACATGAACCGTTACCTGGGCCTGTGAGGCTTGAAGAGCCTCATCCTCAGCTGGGGCCTTGGCCTTGATCTTCGTATACTTAGTTGGCCTCTTCTTTGCAGGGGAACCCTTCTTTCTGGGCATTATTAAATTGAGAACAGCGAACGAACTTGGACTGTAGAAGATCGGCAACTGTGAGGACCAGCCGTGCGCGGCCGCTTTTATACGTGGCAAGCTGCGCTTCCGACGAGGCCGAGCCGTGATTGGGCAGTGCTATGGCAGTGGAGTTCCCATTTTACGATCGTGCTCAACACGTGATCAGCAGTGCTCCAGACGCGATAAGGCCGCGGCTAGCCGTGGTAACTTGCCTCTTTTTTCCCCGCGTTTAAACACGCGCGAACCTATTTCTAACCTTACACGTGGCTGGAAGTGGTTAGCCGTGCTTAGGCAGTGTTTCAGCAGTGGAACAGCCGCCGACGGCCAGACCACGTACAAAGCACGTACAAAGCACAGCCAAGCCAACATTGACCAGAAATTACCACGTACGACCACGTCCACCAGATTTTCAAAACTTTTTTTACGTGATTAAGCCGTAATGCGCTGTGTGACCGGGCCTTTAATACAGTTTGAAGTTTGGCAACTGGACATTTAAATAATAATTTTTGACTGCTTGGTGTTGATGTAGTTACCTGTTTTACCATATTTAAGATACCAAACAGTAAAATTGAGTAAATACATGTACTAGATGTAAATTATAGGTGTTCTTGTATTGTCTATTAATTTCGTCATTATGTATTCAATATGTATTCAATACGTATTGCAATACAGGTTTAATGTATCGCAATATATTGCAATACAGGTTTTGCCGTATTGTTGCACCCCTATGTATAACTATGGTCTTTAAACCTGAATCAAGCCCCACAGTAATTCATACACTATGGTCTTTAAACCTGAATCAAGCCCCACAGTAATTCATACACTATGGTCTTTAAACCTGAATCAAGCCCCACAGTAATTCATACACTATGGTCTTTAAACCTGAATCAAGCCCCACAGTAATTCATACACTATGGTCTTTAAACATGAATCAAGCCCCTCAGTAATGCATACACTATGGTCTTTAAACCTGAATCAAGCCCCACAGTAATGTAAAACTATGGTCTTTAAACCTGAATCAAGCCCCACAGTGATGCATACACTATGGTCTTTAAACCTGAATCAAGCCCCACAGTAATGTAAAATTATGGTCTTTAAACCTGAATGAAGCCCCACAATAATGCATACACTATGGTCTTTAAACCTGAATCAAGCCCCACAGTAATGCAAACACTGTGGTCTTTAAACCTGAAACAAAGCCCAAAGTAATGCACATTTACTAAATAGACTTGAAAACAAATACAACTATAGACTGTGTTCAGAAATGAAGCAGTCTTAGAAATCATACCACTGTAATGCCACCCAATCATGCCTTATAAGGTTGTTATCAATTATGGAACTTGTCACCTGATTCCCCAGTTGGGGCGTTTAAAATGTTCAAACATTTATTAACTATTTCTCTACCGACAAAGGATCATGCTGTTTGTTTAACAAAATTAATTGAAAATACAACACAGTCATAAGTAACAACTGCGTAAATATCCAAGTGTTGTAGTAAACAGTGTTGGTGCTAGACAAAACGGTAAAATCTATTTAACCAATGAATGGCACTTTTGAATTAACCTAAGTGCAAATTAGGTCACGGTCAAGATCAAAGTGATGTTGGGTGATATGGGTGGATAGGGAATGGTCATGAGCAACAACTGTGCAAGTATCCAAATGTTGTAGCCAGTGGTGTTGGTGCTAGATGAACCGGTAAAATCTACTTAATCTTGTCAATCTTGAAGGATGGATGGAGGGACAGACAGATGGACAGGACAATCACTATATGCCTCCCGCATCAAGATAATAAAACAAGAGGGCCCTGAGGGCCCTAGGACGTTCATCTGAGACCTTGTAACCCAATTGGAATTTGAATCCCCAAGGTGTGGCTTATTTTTATCCCAGGGGCATAATTTAAACAATCTGGAACAAACCTCTGGGCCTTGCGGCTTCAGGTAAAAATTTTACAAGTCATTTTGCTATTTAAGTCTATATAAACCATGTGACCCCCGGAGCATGACCAGTTTTGACCCAGGGGCATAATTTGCACAATCTTTGTAGATAACCACTATACTATGTTACATACCAAATATGAAACCTCTAGGCTTTGCAGTTTCAGAGGAGAAGAATTTTAAAGTCATTTCGCTATAAGTTTATATCAACCATGTGACCCCTGGGGTGTGGTCAGTTTTGACCCATGGGGCATAATTTGAACAATCTTTGTAGAGGACCACTAGAGGATGTTACATACCAAATACGAAACCTCTGGGCCTTGCTGTTTCAGAGGAGAAGATTTTTTAAGACATTTTGCTATTTAGGTTTATATAAACCATGTGACCCCTCCGGGGCGTGGCCAGTTTTGACCCCAAGGGCATCATTTAAACAATCTTTGTAGAGGACCACTATATGATGTTACATACCAAATAAGAAACCTCTGGGCCTTGCAGTTTCTGAGGAGATTTTTAAAGTCATTTTGCTATTTAAGACTATACAAATCATGTGACCCCTGGGGCGTGGCCAGTTTTTACCCTAGGGGCATAAATTGAACAATATTTGTAGAGGACCACTATACGATGTTACATACCAAATATGAAACCTCTGGGCCTTGCAGTTTTAGAGAAGAAGAGTTTTAAAAACATTTTGCTATTTAAGTCTATATAAACCATGTGACCCCCGGGGCGTGGCCAGTTTTGATCCCAGGGGCATCATTTGAACAATCTTTGTAGAGGACCACTATAGGATGTTACATACCAAATATGAAACCTTTGGGCCTTGTGGTTTCAGAGGAGAAGATTTTAAAAGTCATTTTGCTATATATTCTATATAAACCATGTGACCCCCAGGGTGTGGCCAGTTTTGACCCCAGGGGCATAATTTGAACAATATTTGTAAAGGACCACTAAAGGATGTTACATACCAAATATGAAACCTTTGGGCCTTGTGGTATCAGAGGAGAAGATTTTTAAAGTCATTTTGCTTTATATTCTATATAAACCATGTGACCCCGGGAGCATGACCAGTTTTGACCCCAGGGGCACAAATTGAACATTCTTTATAGAGGACCACTATAGGATGCTACATACCAAATATGAAACCTCTGGGCCCTGCAGTTTCAGAGAAGATTTTTAAAGTTTACACTTTTTAAATCTATTTTTAGCTCTGGTGACCTACATATGCAGGGGACCGTAACAATTTGAACAACTTTGAAAGAGGGTCACCCAATGATCGTTCTTGTGAAGTTTGTGAAAATCTGCAATGTGGTTTAAGAGGAGATGTTGTTTGAAAGAAAAGTTGACGACGGACCGACAGATGCACGCATGCACAGACGGACGGACGCACGGACAACGGGCGATTACAAAAGCTCACCATGAGCACTTTGTGCTTAGGCGAGTTAAAAACTAAAAAATACAAAACAATCAGTGTTAACAGATTATTACATTATAACAGGTATTTGCTAACAAGCAAATGTGTGTACAGAAATTTGAAGAACATGCATCTGTCATTCATTTGAGGAAAATAGATATATTGTTATGAAAGAACATTTAACACTGTCTCTTAATATTACACTTGACAGTTATTGTGAACAAATACAAAAAGATTAACCATTTTGGAAGTTTTTTTCCAAAATATTCTGCTAATAAGTTCTGGTCCAAACTCTGTATGACTCACTCAAAGTCAAAATCAAATTGCAAGTAGATATCTGGCCATAATGTTCCACCTTTCATGAGTGCCAGATGCTTTGATTTGTTTGTCAGCGGTCTGACAAGAGTTTTGCGGAGACTGATACGAACACTACAGGCCTTTTTCTACTACTCTCACGGGTCCGATAGTCGGACCCGTTCCCAATGCCAAATATGCATAATTTTTCCCAATTCTGACCCAAAAATTCCCAATTGTTAAAAATCTGTTGGATATCCTCTAATTTTATCGTTGACATTGTTTACAAGGGGAGAACACTCTAATAGCTGTGTAATAAAATGGGTAACACAAAGAAAAACGATTTGTTTGTCGTCTACCATGATGAAATTTAACATGAATTATGGGCAAATATCTTGTTATTTACACAAGTGGATGTGTCAGTTAAAGGAAGGATTTAAATATAATGAGGTAAAGATTTATTTTCAAGTTATCACATATTTTCGAGACCTACGTAGTGTAGGCACTACACGATATTTATTAACACATTCATTAAAACTAAATCATGTAGACAGTAAATCCCACAATTTTATTTTGGTGAAGTTGGTCAGATTTGGTGATTCTTTTTTAGAAATATACACATACTTATAGGAAATGAGACATGCATATCATTACAAACTCTTGGTTGCATAGCTTGCTTAGGTATTTCATACAATTTAGAGTTAAATTAAAATTATTAGTGCTGTTAAATTCTTATTTATTGATTTAAAACTGTAAATTTCTTCATTTTACTTACAATTTAGCGATACAAATTCTTCCCAATTTTGACAATTTTACGTCGTTACTTTCCCAATTTAACCAAGGTACTTTTCCCCAAAAGGTCAGAAAAAGGCGTGCACTACGCACCTGGCACTATGGAGATGGTTCGAAGAACCCGGAAAGGTCAGAAAAAGGCGTGCACTACGCACCTGGCACTATGGAGATGGTTCGAAGAACCCGGAAAGGTCAGAAAAAGGCGTGCACTACGCACCTGGCACTATGGAGATGGTTCGAAGAACCCGGAAGACTCTGAAAGTTCTGATGCCCTGGAGGTTGGCCACATTGGACTGGTTGCCAGAGTTCTCGATAATTGTCGTGATGTACCTGCAAGGCGCAGCACAGTTACAAATACTGGTATGTAAGTACAACAACATACGTCTTTACATGTACAATGTGTAACTCCAGTGTTTTTTTAGGGCCAATTTGGGGCCGAAATTTGGCCCAATTCCCCTGCTTAAACAGTATATATTTTTCCCCAATATTTAACTTAAATTTCCCCTGAGAATGTAAGCTTTATTTTGAAAAAAACTTGACTAAGATAGAGGAATTTTCTTAAATAATCCCAGTAATTTTTTTTTCAAACCACGTTTGTGCATGATCTAAGTTATCATTTGTAGCAAAACGATTGATTAATGTTTAAATACAATTTTATAATGCTTTTATACAAAAACAATTCCCCTTTTGCCGTAAAATTCCCCGTAAGAAAGGCCCCACCACCTTCCCCCCAAAGGTGAAAAACCCCCACTGAACTCCTTAAATGAAAGCAAAGAGATATGCCGATAGGTGGATTTAGAAAGGGTGAAAGCCGCATAAGCCCCCTCTCAATTGTCCAACATTCAATTTTTAAAGCTCACATCTTTTAACAAATGCTTTACGTTCCATTGAGATGTCTTTTTAATCAATTTATTGTAATAATCAATTCCATTTGTTTTATTTCTACGGCCATTCTCCCCCTACCTCTGATTCAAGAAGGGCAGTTGTCAGTTACGGGCATAAGTATGTGCAATTAGTACTGGTAAACCAGCTTACCCAGAAAAAGTGTGAGCAGGTTAACTGACAGCCGTTATATGACTGAAATACTGTTGAATACGGTGAAAAAATCCAAACAAACACACACAAAACACAACTCCATTTGTTGGTATTTTCGTTAAATTGCCCCTTTTTGTAGCTGTCACACTTTTCCAATAATTATCGCAACATGTATAACAGACCAAAATCGTAGTGTTTGTTAGTTACTAAATATTTCTGAACCCTCTAAATCAAAATCCTGTATCTGAGCCTGATGCCTGTTTCTTGATCATTCTATAACATTTCAATAAGAGAACAATCCTCAGTCATTAACATGGCAGCACCAGAACAAAATTTGAGCCTGGGGCCATCTATGACCAAAGCTTTAGGACCATAACGATAGAAACATGACCAAAGCATTACGACCATAACGACAGAAACATGACCAAAACTGTAGGACCATAACGACAGAAACAGGACCAAAGCTTTAGGACCATAACGACAGAAACATGACCAAAGCTTTAGGACCATAACGACAGAAACATGACCAAAGCTTTAGGACTATAACGACAGAAACATGACCAAAGCTTTAGGACCATAACGACAGAAACATGACCAAAGCTTTAGGACCATAACGATAGAAACATGACCAAAGCTTTAGGACCATAACGACAGAAACATGACCAAAGCTTTACGACCATAACGACAGAAACATGACCAAAGCTTTAGGACCATAACGACAGAAACATGACCAAAGCTTTAGGACCATAACGGCGTAAAACACCAGTTGGTTATAATCATTGAAGGCTACTATGCTCTACTGCTGAAATAAATATGTTACAGGAAAATGTTGGTCAATATCTATTCAATATATCTGTTCAATACTGAGATGGAATCCAGACCAAGTTTCAGCAGCAGCAAAGTAAATAGGTGACATTTCTTAAATGGGTACACAAGCTGAAAACTAATATGTTGACAGAAACAGACGGAAATAATTATTGATTACCCGAACTATAAACTTACATAAAACATGTAACTGTTATTATCGCTTTCCCATGAAGGTAATATTTTTGAGTTATTTTAAGACACTTGGATTTGGATTAATAATTGAAAATAATATAATTATCTGATTACGTATAAACATTGGAAAACTCTTGAAAACTTATCACATAAATCAACAGGGCCCTCATTTCATAATTTCTGGGACTAGTCAAAGGCCCCATTCCCCCTTCTGGGGAGTATACTTTTCCCCCTGTTTCATTGCAAAAGTTCCCTGAAGTTTAAAGTAAAAGTAGATAAAAGTTTCATTAATATTAGATAGCTCTTTTTTGGCTTGAAAATTCAAAAGCTGTCATCTAGTCTTACTATTTATGATCATACAACTGAATAGTGTTAAAATCATATTTATTGGAGTCAAAATTTCAGTGAAAATGCTATTCTTTAATACCTCACGCATATGCTTTTCTTTAATACCCCACGCATATAGAAACAACGTTAATATTTCCCCCATAGCAGGGCCCCAGCCCCAGTCCCCAATCCCAAGAGAGGGCCCTGAATAATAATACACTTTGCAAAGACTAATGATGGCAACTTAACGAGTCATTTCAGCACTGATTTATTGCAGAACAAAACTAAATACGGCACACAATGAATAAAACTACATCTGGCATTCCACTGACAAAATCATGCCAAAATGTATCATCCAATAACATAAACACTATTGTATGACCTGAAATGCTTTGAAAAAATAAGTTTTGACAGTATGTACTTCTATAATGCACCTATCAATATTTTCCCCCAGGGGGGCGAGCAGCGGGCATATACGGGACTTTAGACTGAAAGCAATTCCCGACAGGCGGGAAAATTGACACGCCAAATGATTCCAGGTCCCGGGAAATAGACTTTGTTCGGATTTTAGATCCCAGTAATATTGGCCCCCGGGCCATTTGATACACCAATTAAGCATCCCCCATTGAGGGGATTTAAACAAAAATGCATGACCATAGGGTGGGGAATTAGATCCCCCAAAATACAATAAGTCAAATTCCCCTGGGTTTGCCCGCCGCTCCCCCCCCCAGGGGAAAATATTGATAGGTGCAAAATTACTGTATGGCCTCAGTGGCAAAATGCATTTGTCGAAAGTGGACAAGGCAATATCAGATTTTGCCACCCCCGGGCTATGTATATATTGTTTGAAAGCCGATGAACTAACGCTGATAAGATCACTATAAAATCCAGCCAGTTCCATGCATCTCGTAGGTATGTATACGAGTTGATGATGAACCCACGCGCCGACAGTTTCAGGATCATCTCCAGGGTGTAGATGCCGAGAAATACATACCTGAAACATGCACAGTAAATGTGTCCACATAAAGTCAGAAATCAATATAGAAACAACTCATTCTGTTACGTAGAAACACAATAAACATAAGTAGATATGCATTAAGTGGCATCATGTTAACAATCTTGGTGAAGGACCATAAGGCAATACTACATAACAAATATCAAAGGGCTTATGGTTCCAGACAAGATTTTAAAAGGTTTTTCCTGTTATACTCCATCAAAAGTTAAAGCCCCAGGGCAGGGCCATTTTTTTAACCCTTTTTTTAACATCATTTTAACAATTTTGGTAAAAAACTATAAGTTGATGCTACATACCTAGCGACTAGGCCTGGTAGTTTCAGACAAGAAATTTTAAAGTTTTTTGTTAACAAAAACCAAAATTTTTTTTTAGCTCCTGTAAACTAATTATGCAATGGACCAGAACCATAATATGGGTTGAGCGTGAAACTATTGTATCTGATATAGAATTGTTAAGCTGATACAATAGTTTTATGCTTAACCCTCGATATGAACAATTTCAAATCTCTATGACTTAAGGATGATTTTTGTTGAATTGTGTCCAGTAACTTATGAGGAGGTGTTTAAAGTGTTTACGGACGCACGCTCGCACTGACCCACGCACACACTTTGGTCAGTAGAGCTAATTGTCAACTAGTGATTAATCACTGACCATCAAAAAGTGAACTCAAAGTATATACATAAAAAGCCAAATGTTGAAACACCGAATCAATGACAATCTTCTAGAATGTCATGGCGAATGTGGGCTTATTATAAACCAGAAAAAACAATCATGCAAACAGTTTGTTTATCTTACAAAATGTACTAACGATCATTAAAAGCAATTGTCCTAGATGTAACTACTAACAATGTCCGATATTTCTATTCATATATTCTGTTCAATAGCAAAACAATACAAAGGACAACAATACTGCGGCTGTTTACATCAAACACCGAGGTTGCAGTCTATTTTTGTCATAAACATCTATAAAATCTTCTAAAACTCTGTGTGTAAACTCTGCAGTACAATAGCTAGAGTTCAAAGGTCCATATTTGACGCAACTTACTTGAAATCCAATTCTTGTTTTTGAATAAATGTTACTACAGAATCAGTACGCCTGGTATTTAAACATAACCGTTTAAATAACTTAAACCCTGTGGCTTATTAATCAATGTTTTAACTACATAAAGGATCAATAGATTAAACGATCATGTTGCTTGAGACATGTGCATAATTTATTTTGAAGCCCTTTGACTCTGCCAAAAATCTATTTTCTGAACTTGTCATTAAAATCTCCTTGTATATTAATATACTACAAAATTAATACAATTATTATTTTCAAAACTGACAAAATCAGTGTTTTCTTCTGAAGTTATAACGAGTCTCCAGCATTTGTTCTCTTATCAATATTGGTGATTTAGTTTTACAACACATTTAAGAAGTCTTAATTTTCAACAAATGTTTAAAATTTTCTTTAAGTTTGATTAAATACAGCTTTAACCATCTCTTATTCTTTGAACATTAAAAGTATTAACGTCTATTGATCATACAATGGTCAATAGTCATAATATGACTAATTTCAGTAAATCATGATTATTCTTTCAAAACTACTGACACCTACAGAAAAATAATTCTGCAGATTTAATATTACATTTTCCTACAAAAAAACAATCAGGATTCAGATGGAAAAAATCTTAGCAAATTGAAAATATAAGAAAGCCTCGTTATTTTTGTCCCACAAAACTTGAGAAAATTATGACAGTAAAACATCATAATACAGTGTGATATCAGAATAGCAAATCCCTCAACATTAACACCAAGCACTTCATAAATAAGGAGACAATCTATCTGGGACTTAATGTAGCGCAACCCTACATCAAACAAACAGACAGTTCTCTATGCCCCTTGAGAACCGTAACCACACTGCGCCATCACACCCACACTGCGCCATCACACCGCGGTACTATCCCATGGTTAACCACCACATCAGTTGGGAGTCTGCAGACAATACGCGGTATGAATTACTGGAAATGTGAATGCAATTCGCTAGTCTTAGAAACAAATGCTAGAGATGTAAAAACAGACAACTTTTCTCTCATTCGTACAAACATGAAACATTGAATGCATGCCTGTAAGTAATGCTAAATGGCCTTGTGCTCGATTTTGAATGCTACACTGGCTTCGAGTTTAAAGACTATTGGTGCTAGTATGTTATATAAATATGCATCGAATTTCCAGATCATGCTCCATCAAACAACACAATAATGCAACACAAATGAGGTGTGTCATGGGAAAACAATCTTAATGCATGTGCATAAAGTGTCGTCCCGGATTAGCCTGTGCAGGCTGCACAGGCTAATCCAGGACGGAAGTTTCTGCCTACAGTGGATATATGTTTAGAAGAGACATCCTTGAAACAGAAAATTCCATAAAACCGGAAAGTGCCGTCTTGGATTAGTCTGTGCCGACTGCACAGGCTAATCCGGGACAACACTTTACGCACGTGCATTAAGACAGGTTTTATCACGACGCAACACAAATGTACTTTAGATTATCATTGGCTCTGTGCCAAGCAAATTTTATGCAAAAAAAATACCCATATAACAAAGAGTTGATAAGTTCTATACAGGTGATCAAATGAAATTTTTTAACAACAATAGCAAGAAACGTTATAATTTGGCCTTACATAAATGCATTATTATTTACCAGCGTTATACTCTGATGACCAAAATTTTACAAAATGGTCACTTTGATATTTTGAAATATTGACTAAACGTGAAAAAAGGTGACAATTTGTGATGTTTTCTAATGTTTAACAATATTATCAAGAAAATTGACAAATTCCGTTATTATTATTATTTAAAATAATAATAATAATTATTATTATTATTATTATTATTATTATTAACATCATCATTATCATCATAATCATCATCATCACAATAACCATTTAATATCATTCAATATGGTTTACATGAAACACAATATAGTCGGAAAATAACGTCCATACATCCCTTAACTGGATGACAAATACGTGTTGATACCATGAATAGGGTCGCAAAATGCTGTAAATTTTAAAAGCAAATAAATAGAAGAAAAGCAATATGTCTCAACAGGAAAAAAACAGACTCTTTTTTCGTAAAATTCATTAAAGGTATGATGTTAAACATGAGATTGAAGAGAAATTACATTTTTTTATTTTACGCCCACCTCTTCTTGCCCGACAATTCATTTCACCTTGCAATTTGTGTGATTTTCAATCATGTAATTTGAGATCAACTATCTAAATACCGATATCTGATTTAATCGCACTACTACGGTAGAGAAAGTACAAATTGTTCTTGTCATTTATACAATTTTTGACAATGATTGAACGATATGTTATAATGTTATAAACAACAATACAAAGTTACTGTCAAAAAGGTCCCTATTGCTGTAAGAGTATCACAAGTTTTAATTTGTATCCAGTATAGTGAGTAACAACTTAAACTGCATTTTTGTATGTTTATTGAACACAATGTTTAGGCTTTTGACACGAGATACAGTACTCCATAAAATACTAAATATAAATACCTTTATGAGTATCAAGGCATATCAAGGCATGCACTGGTAGAAGATAAAAGAACATGTAGGTGCGGATTGAAGTTGTCATCCCCTGTCTACATTTATTTTTAAAATCACACAGTTTTCTAATTTTAATTCTAATAAGATAGGTTCAAATACTTTATCTCTTAATAAAGTCACATGAAAATTACCAGTACATTTGATGAGTAACAAGCTGTTTCACTGGATGCACAAAAGGCACATGTTTTGGTACGGCAGGTTTTTTGAAGATGATTTCTTATAGGATGTCTTCAGATCCTCAAAGATTTTGCACGGGCATTAGGATATGATTTCAATGAGAGTGTAACTTACTCTGCCAGATCTGCTGCTTCAGCTGTTGGCATGGCCAGGAATACGCAGTTGCAAAGAATGGTGAGAATGATGAAGTAGTCGAAAAACTGGTTGCAGGCGATGTACACGCACAGCTGCCGGTAACGGTTCCATGGGTGCAGCACGTAGAAAGACCGCGTGGCAGAGAAGCGGTAGATGTACTCGCGCTTGAACCTCGGGGCTATCACGCAGAATGTCTGAAATGAAGGAACAATGGGATTTAAAGAAACTAGTTTATACATGTCTTTGTTTATTCTTATGCCACTGGCTAACACAACCTTGCATTCGGCTCTTTATACAATTGAAGACATATCATTGACACCGTTTATATACAATCACAACAAAAAATGTTCAGAAAAGATTTCCAGCAGTACATTCAAATAATGTATTAGTAAAATTAAATAAACACGTTTGATGTATTCCATATTTTTGTATAATTATAATATTCAACTTGAAGAACCAAAATTTAATATGGATAAAAAAAATAAAAACATAACTATGTATAATGTGTTTCAAAGATTGGAATATGATTTTGAAAAGACGGTTTTGCGGACAGAAAGATACCCAATGCCCCAACCAGAGCAATTAATCCCACTTGGCTTCAGCACCCCGTGATCTAACGAGTCTGCAATTATCAAGCATTGATCTATCTGAACTAATGAAAAGATGTACATGATTATAGTGACATAAAGATGAAGTCCAGTCCCAGGTTGTAGGTGTCCTGGGTTCATTATGGGGCTATGGGTATTGTTACCATGTCATTAAAATCAAATCATAACATTGTTAGGACCTGAAGACATCGCATAACAGGTCACGTTCGAATGATCAAACAATAACAATCTTAGCCCTGCTGCGCCAAATAAAATTGCTTCTTGCACACCAAATATTGGCAAAGAATTTGAAAAAGTGACGTATTTCCAGCTGATCCTCGAGAATCATTAAAAGTTAATTTTCTCGTGGATAACAATGGATATAGTGGTACCTTAGGCGAATCAACATCCAAAGTTCATGTTTATTTTGTGCATAGTTTTTATGGTTTATATATCAAGTTATACCACAACATGTTGAAGGCAATAATTTTATTGGCTCTGAAAAAGGTCATCTGAACGTGACCCCTAATGCGAAGTCATCAGATCCAGTCAGCGGATAATATAGTAGCATCAGACTTGAGAGGATTTTAATAAGATTGGGTATTGGTACAGACCAAAAGCTTGAAAATGGAAATTGTATTTTGATAATGTAACAAATGAAATAAAAGTGCAAAAAATCTAACTTGTTAAGTGTACATGTCCTGTAAACTAGAACATGCTACAACCACAAATCTAAAGTACAGAAAATTTCACTTTTCTCTCTAGTGTAAATTCACTCCAACTCATGTGAAAGTATTGAAAGAGTTGGATGAAAAGCCAAGGGATAACATAGTGACTCTCTATTGTATAAGTCAATAATATTTATCCTTGTTACATGTTCTGAAATTATTTGGATACTAACTTCCAGCATGCGGGACAAAATCACTGCATCATTAAACCCAGAGTCGTCCACAAGCAACGAAAGTCCCATGAGCTGTTATTTATGTCTATAATAAAATATATTTTCGTGTCTTTGTAGTCTAGTCAGACAAAGTAGAAACATTAATTCCAATTCAGACAGTCTTTTCCATGTCTTGAACCAAGTTCTAAGATGTCAATAGAATCTAGGAAATGAATTCATTGTTTCCTAAAGCAAATGGACAGTAATAAAAATGTATGATCTCTGTTTGAATACAAAAGTAACCAAAATTTACGAAACAACATGACCGTAATAACTTCTACTGTTTTTGACAACAAGAAAATGATTTTCAAGTTATGTCACCTAATCAAACAAACTTACAAGTACAAAGCCAGTTGTGTTGACAACAGTGAATTGTGCCAACATATTAGTACCCCAATAATCAATAACTTATGAAATGTTTTGAAGGCAACCAATCTGTCCTAGGAAGCTATTTAATGAAAGGAATCAATTTTCATTTAAAATTCTTAACTCTCCCTCAGTTCAGTGTCAATATGGTCTAATTTAAATAAGAATACTTGACAGTTTGTATTATCAATATGTTCCAAATATGATTTGTCATTATCACAAGAAATATTTATTTTTATATAATGATATAAACTGGTCATTAAAACAACTGCTAATACTAAATTATATCCTTTAAAAACTTTGCAGTCTACAAAATATAGATAAATACATACAGTTTAAAGTTTTTACTTTATCTTGATTCAGGACTAAATAATGTTTTATTTAAATAATATATATGATTTAGTGTATAAACCAATTATGAATAGTATGTGCAGATAATTTAAACTAAGGTCCACAAATGACTGCAACCTAACCCACATTGATGTGATTTATGCAAATAAACATCAATTAAGGTATCCACTGAGTAGTATTTGTTTGTACAAGTGTGTAGAAATAATTGTAGTGCATTAACAGGGTTGTCATTAAGATTTCTTCAAGGAGGCTCAAGGACCAATTGAGGAGGCCAAAGCTTCAAAAGCCGTAGTGAACTCGGGGTGGGGGGGGGGGGGAGGTCTGGGTGCATGCTCCCCCAGAAATATTTTTGAAATTTATATGCAAAATCAGAGCCAGGGCTTACTCGTAGGCTACCATTCGTCAAATAAGCCAATGGCTAAAATTTTCACTAAAATTCCATTTGGCTACAACTTTTGAGTAGGATTTCAATGTTGTATGGTAAATTTGGCTAAACTAATTTTTAACCAGAGGCAGCCGTGCTAGCATTTGAGCAACACATGATTCATGATAGTTTGACCTATGAAATTTACCCTTTCATACTTAATTTTGATAGTTCAGATTTTTATAATCAATTATAGAAATAACACACACAAAAAGCTGTCTACTTTTGTGTTATTTTTTTTTATGACTTGACTTCTTAAATTCATTACACATTTTTAAAATGATTTTATAGATTGAACAACAAGTAGATTTAATAGATTAATAGTATAACACTTTTATTTTTTATATACACATCCACAATGCATCGTAACACATTATAAAATGCATTTTCGGCAATGTTGTCTTTTTTTTTGGAATTCAAAAATTTTAATTATATATTCATTATATTTTGTTCATTATTAATTCATATCAATAAAACAATGCATTCAAGTTACCTTGCATTGTTTTTCCGATTAGAACTGAACAAACAACAAAATCCATTAAACACATGAGTCATTAATGATAACACCTGTTAAAACTAAGAAGCATAACAGCATCATGTCATCAGTTAGATGGGCTTCCAAATCTGCAAGCTAAAGCAACTGTGTCTGTTTGACTTCAAATGTCTGTGATGTTAATGCCCAACTCTGGCTATTGTCTAGCAGTTTATACATTTAGCAGTAACCCTGTGTAACAGGCTTAGCACATGGTCAGTGTGAAAAGCATCAATCAGTACTACAGTAACTGAACAACACAAGCACTGTTGATAGAGCATTAGTGAATGGGCATTCTTGGGAAAAGTCAGGGCATGAATTTTTTTTTAATTTTTAGTTGTAGTTTTATTGCATTGCATTAATTGGAGATTGAAATGGTGGTGACGAAATACACATCTCTTTGAATGAAAATGGAAACTGTGTTACAAGGGAACACTTATTAGAAATTAACATGATTATTACACAATAATTTATTTTTATTTCTTGGAAAATTTGAGCCGACCAATAACTCGTTTGAAACTGTCAATTTGGCCGGCGGCCGGCTCTTAATGACAACCCTGATTAATGAAAACACTGATTTATCAAATTAGGCTTAAACAAAAAAGTTGTTAGTTTCCCCTTACCAGTCCCCCCCCCCCCCTAATTTTTTCCACCCACCCTGAAGTTTTGTTTGCCTATTAATCATTTACTTTTGTCTGACTTTCGGAAAAAAACAACGCAGTTTTCGCTAATTTGAGGCTTTTCGGTAATTAGCAAAACCTTTCGAATTAGGGAGACAGGCACTCTTGGTTATGACATACCGTAAGGTACAGTTTAAACATTTCACATGCTGTCCAATATGCATAAACTGTGTGGTAAATATGTTATGAAGAAAAAACAAGTTAAAGAAAAAAAGGTATTCTTTATACCTCCCCTCCTCAATTTCTTTTGAGATGTAAGCGGAAACCAACAATTTTGAAAACACACACACACTATAGCATTAATAATATGCAAAATATGATTAAAATTGATATATACATGTATAAATAGACATATGTTTGTTAGTTAAATTCTTAACGAACAGAGCTCAGACAACGCAATAAATTATTATTCAGATTTTATCTGACTTTAAGAATGGCCACTGGATTATATTTGCACTATTGTCTGAACCGATCCCATGGGATAGCAAAATGATTTGTTTGTATTCATACTACAAATATGTTCGACTAAAATCAGTAAATAACGAATCTAAAACATACCGACACCACTTTGATCTGTGATAACCAACATATTTTGCTAATGGCGAAAGAGCAACTAAGGGCCGCAACTCTTTTGTAAGTTTTCTGGACCATCTGAAAATGATCACTGACAACGAAATAAAGCAACATACAATGCTGCATTGTGAACGATTCCTGGCCAGCACATAACACGACAAACACAGTGTATTAGCATAACAGTTAAGATGTTGATGTGATTATTCGTGGCTAATTAGTTCTTAATTATCTAGTCACGAAAAGGCCCGACACTGCGCGATCAACTGGTTTGCTGATGAACTATTTGCAATATTGAAATGTGTTTATCCCCATACATTCATTAATTAAAGTTTCCGCTTTACGACAATGTTCATTGAATACCACGGACGATCCGAAAACAGTTTCCAGCTATTAAAATTATGCATGTAAATGTCGCTGGAAATGCGCTGTGGAGGTAAAATAAATTTTGCTGGAAAAATTCCACGTTTCCTACATCTCATACCGAACCCACAGCTTTCGGTCAAAGCGAACACAGGACAGGATTTTGTTACTGGAAAAAACTTTCATATTTCCCAATTAAAATAGGAACAGTTCAACTGACCATTCAAAAGCGCCAAATCTCATACAGGCATCGGAATTTGACACAGGAACAGTTCAACTGACGAATCAAAAGCGATAAATCTCATAGAGGCATCGGAATTTCATACAGGCACTGGTTTTAGCCAATCACAATGCTAAGATCTCATACAGGAACAGTTGAAATTCATACAGGAATAGGTGATCGTTTATTGTACTCGTGCTAACTGATATAAGACGTGCATCTTCACTGATATTGTGCGTAATATTGTAAAGTTGATTTATATAACATCTCAGCGGAATATTATATGTTATGGCATGTGCGTTGTTTTGAAAATCTAAACAAATTTAAGGTTAAAACCCAATATCACTAATCTAGAGTTAAGCTAATGAATACAGAGACAAACCAATAGAGCGAGGTTGATAAATTCAATGTAAGAATACTTTACTGCACTAAATCGGTTTAGTTAACCGTAAAATATAAGTAGACTTAGATACACATGAGTAAAAAATCTTGAGATTATTTCAAATTATATATAACACTTATTAGACCAATAGCGCGTCTTTTTGTCTTTGTATGTAATCAATATATCTCGAATAATTAAATGCTGGAAACCGGACACCTTTGTACTTTGTTCACCGTCGAGAGACCATTGTTCTATCGCTACCGGTATTTTGAAAGCCGACATGTATTTGGCAAATAAAATGCAACCGTCGTTTGAAGGCACATGTATGAGCCTTTGTTTCCATTCGACGGTTAAGTTCGAAGCTCTAATGACGTCAACAACGCCGCTATGGCACAAGTGATCAATGTAAAATAATAATATGCGCTATCCAGGAACATGTTTCACAGTCCAATGTACGGCACCGCGATGACGCTTGACAACATAACAGTCAACAACTTTTAACAGTTGTCCGCAAAAATGCAAATTACGCTGCACAAGAGGAGACCCCTGTGTATCTCAACATTAAAAATAAAATTATATAGTTGCACCTTCATGTTTAAATAATAAATAATATAAAATGCGAGTAAAATATGTTGTTTCTGTTAATTGAAAAAGAAAACAGCAAAAATAAGCCTATAAGGAGAAATCCAGACATTCATTATCATGTCTAACTAGTGCCGATATAAATGGAACCACACAAACCGGTACCGGAAAGTAGGACAACAAATCTGTCAAGTGCAGCTGCAACCATGCAGAAGGTAATTTTGAATAATGTAAATTTTGCAATACCTTCGAGTAAGAAAATACAACTTTGAATGGTATGTTTGAAAAACACTGGTTCCTTGAATATTATTAATTGATATGTTTTCACTTGATGTTTTTTGTCAGTGAGTATAATGCGTGGGTATCACGTTTCTTGGCTTTATATATCGATTACCTGTGCTACGATTTAAATGAACAAACGTTTAGATCGATAGTATTCTTAAAACGTGTTACAGTTCTGAACAGTCCAATAAATTATCATATCATCGTTGTGCTTGACGACGCAATCAACTGCCTTAGTGAAGGTAATTAAACATTTATGTTTATGGCCATACAGTAATTCCTGTTCTTTATACCCATAATCGAGATTGGAACCCAGCATCTCTTGCTGGTATCAGGAGTCGTAACAAAGTGTGCATGCTGTGTTTTGGCTTCATAATGACATAATGCTGGTATAAGGAGTCGTAACAAAGTGTGCATGCTGTGTTTTGGCTTCATAATGACATAATGCTGGTATAAGCAGTCGTAACAAAGTGTGCATGCTGTGTTTTGGCTTCATAATGACATAATGCTGGTATAAGGAGTCGTAACAAAGTGTGCATGCTGTGTTTTGGCTTCATAATGACATAATGCTATACAGACATTGAACGGGAACGTTCCGTAATTTTAGCGCCATGAATTCATTAATCTACAATTTCATTACATACAATATATACAATGTACCTCAAAGCTTTGAAAGGCTGAAATCCCAACAGTTCGGTAACACAACGTAACATTATATAGATACGCATGCCGTTAGTGCTGGAGTGCATAATTAATAGAGATTATTTACGAAATATCACGGTGCCACAGAAAGAATAATAAATTATTAATTAATTATTAATTTAATTCTGCTGCAATATTTGATGTTCACCAAAATTGTCATATGTGGCAACGAGGCCACGTAAAATGTCTGAAATCTTATTTAATACGATTTCTGTATTGATGCAGTCAGTGAACATTTTTCCTTATTTAACAGGGTCTCAATGACAAATATGGTTTATTATACCCATTAGAATAAAAACCAAAAATCCTAAATCAGAAGTCACAAAATCCAAAATACATATAGGAAATGTGAATCTAAAGCGTACATCATGAAATTTCGTGTATGGTAATAGATAATGAGATTAACATACCAAAATTTATCTAATATAACACAATTTTAATTAATTAATTAATTAATTAACTGTCTTAAATGTTTCTAAATTATAGCAAGATTTCACGACACGAAGTTCCCAATTTAATGGGTACCGAAACCACTTTAAAAGCTGTGAAAAAGTCGCTTACAGTTGAAATAAACATGGTGTCTGGTTAACTCCAACAGTTTGGCGAATAAGGAACTGCATGTGCACGTTTATGTTAGGTTTCTGATCAATATTGTACCCTGTGCAGGTATCAATGTAAGGGTAGCATCATCAAAATTACCATTAGTTTAAAGACTAATTGTATGTTTATGGTTTACTGTGAAAGAAATTCGAAATAACTAAAATGCGACTAACTTTTTATTGCTGGCCGGGGTTGATTCTAACGTAGATCATTCTCTCACTAGTGGAAACCGCACCAGATTCGGCCCTTCTTTGCTCAGAGGAAAACCACTCTAAACGAAGTGTTCATTTTATTATTGTTACCTTTTGTTCGGACAGTAACATTCGTTCCAGCTCCACAAAATCTCGCGTTATTGCTCAGTCATTAATTCTGGTCGACATTCGCTACCAGAGGGGTCTTTATCAACGCCGGGCCGCTTCATGTACCATTAACAGTAATTACGGATCATTGAGATATTATTAATTGCTGACAGCCTCATCTGCCTCGGATGATCAGCATGCGTTGGCCCGCAACTCACATGTGTGTATTGACATGACTTTCGCAACTCTATGACAGGTTGCCAAAAAATCGCCAAAGCAGCCGTAGAAGAGGGCAACTTCAGCGCCATGCCTTGCGCGCTCCTTAAAATTCAACTTCATGGTCAGAGCGCGTTCTACAGCATCACGTGGTTGTTGATAATGAGTGTAGTATATGTGTGTTGAATCTGTTGATGAACACACATAATTTGTTTAATGCCACAGGGAGCACCCGCAACCCATGCACACCTGACAGTAAAGTATGCAAGTGGCAACAGAGCTTGTCATATTATGACGGAAATGATCTAAACATAGTGGTCCCAAATGCAATGTCAATTCTTTTTGTAGATGTACATAATTATAATTAACGCACACATTTCAAGCTATTTTCTTTATATGTCACAAAAAGCAGACTGGAATATATTATTATATGTAAGATCATAATAAACTCGCAGTACTCTACGTGAATTTACCCAAATTTTACCGCCTTACATCGGACTACGGAACATGGTAAATGTCTTTGCAATACAGTAGCAATACAACCATTTCTTTAACAGATTATAGTCCTGTAGGGTCATATTTTTCACAAATAATTTTTTTACACACCTGTGAAGAATAGAATCTCATTTGACACAAATGTTTAAGTGTAAAGAATGTGATTGGCCAAAAACGGGGTATTCGTGAGGATCACAAAGATATTGAGTTTGTTGCATATCATAAACTGGATGCGATCTCAAACTTCACAGTAAATGTAAAGAATAAGACTGTAATGTGTGAAGAAAAAGATCTTAGTTTGCACACCGGTAAAAAAAACCGATATTCGTGTTTTTTACAGATGTGAAAAATATGATTTGTTCAAAAAGACGGTCCTAAATAGCACGAATATCCAAATAATTATTTCAAATATGGACATTATATTGCTGTTGCTGTTGTTGTTTTTCATTGGGGGGGATACAAGTTAAGAAGATACCACTTGTCATAGTAAACATCAACAGAGGTATATAAAACATGATTAATTCAGAATAAAATCGTTCCAAGTAACGTTCCCATTTCACGTGCTTTATTAATCATATACATTAATTAAAAAGCTGCAATACGTGTAATTCACCAGTATAGGTACACCCCAAATTAAGTCAGAAGGAAGACAGGTTAAACTGTTTACCACGCCAATGATCATGGATGGGGATGAAATAGAAGAATTTATACCGTGAATACAACCGGCGCAGAAATTGAATGACGGTATTAACCCTCGCTATTTCACTCTACCGATCCTCATCGAAATTTTCAAAGATCATAGGGTGCAATCTGTGAAAAAGGCAATCCGACTTAAAGAAAGTAGGTATGGATTGGATACGATCTATAAAGTAACGCACTTTTACAGGACGTGGTTGTGTGTTTGAAGACACCAACGTATCTAAAGCGCAAACGTTACAGTACGAGAATGAATACAGGAATTAGTGGTCACCGTATAGACGTAATTTGAATAACATGTAATACACAGTACCGTATAGACGTAATTTGAATAACATGTAATACACAGTACCGTATAGACGTAATTTGAATAACATGTAATACACAGTACCGTATAGACGTAATTCGATTGACATGTAATACACAGTACCGTATAGACGTAATTCGATTGACATGTAATACACAGTACCGTATAGACGTAATTCGATTGACATGTAATACACAGTACCGTATAGACGTAATTCGATTGACATGTAATACACAGTACCGTATAGACGTAATTCGATTGACATGTAATACACAGTACCGTATAGACGTAATTCGATTGACATGTAATACACAGTACCGTATAGACGTAATTCGATTGACATGTAATACACAGTACCGTATAGACGTAATTCGATTGACATGTAATACACAGTACCGTATAGACGTAATTCGATTGACATGTAATACACAGTACCGTATAGACGTAATTCGATTGACATGTAATACACAGTACCGTATAGACGTAATTCGATTGACATGTAATACACAGTACCGTATAGACGTAATTCGATTGACATGTAATACACAGTACCGTATAGACGTAATTCGATTGACATGTAATACACAGTACCGTATAGACGTAATTCGATTGACATGTAATACACAGTACCGTATAGACGTAATTCGATTGACATGTAATACACAGTACCGTATAGACGTAATTCGATTGACGTGTAATACACAGTACCGTATAGACGTAATTCGATTGACATGTAATGAATATTTTGCCTCTAATAATTATACAACAAAATTAATTTAGCAAGTTATATTGCTACTGATTCACGTTGTACAGAATAGTGTCGGTTAACCTTATAAGTGTATTAATGTACGCTCTAAAAGCGTAAACTATCATGTATGCACAGAACAACTTGCATATATATGTTCATGCTTCACAAAAGGCAGATTAGTTTCATTAAGCATTCAACACGAAATAGTGCAATGTAGAACTTATTATTTTTTGTCATTATTGTAACTATAAATGCTTAGAAAATATACGTTCAGGTCACGTTTAAGGTAATAAAAGAAGTTATGGTTACTGATGAACAAGCAACGTGACAGTGTGACACTACAAAACTCTTTCCCAACATGCTTTTCACATTCAACCAATATGGCAATATCATCAATGAACGAACACTATCAGTTCTACACTATCTATTGTAAAAACATTTTATTCCGTGGTGACTAATTTCGCGTATTCTTGAAAAACAGCCTATTCGCGCGCATTTAACATTGTTTTGTATATATTTTAATATATCAGACGTGTCGTGGGAATTCCGGGCTTAATGCATATGCGTTAAGTGTCGTCCCGGATTAGCCTGTGCAGTCCGCACAGGCTTATACGGGACGACACTTTCCGCTTTTATTGTATTTTCTGTTTCAAGGAAGTGTCTTCTAAACATACATTATGCCCGGATTTTCCACGCCTCATATTTTTAATATTAAAACTCATGCAAAACGAATATTTAAGCGGGGTCTAAAATTTGCGCTCTGTTCGGACCGCGATATAAGCAAAAATTAGACGACCGCGAAATTAAATGGTTTTACAGTATTCGATCAGTTCAACACTGTATGGATGTTTCCAGACGACTGATCTGACTCTTTTGAACTGCTCTCATCCAAACAGCAGCTTGATTTATCCGAAACTGTGACGTCACTATATTATGTTGTCATTATATTATTATTATTTAAATCTATGGACTTTTCTGTTTACTGTTTATCGAGCTACATACTTCAGACTACATAGGCCTACTTCAAACTATTGGAGCGGTTAATTAGCACGAACAATATTACAATTCTTTTGTAGCGGCATTTTATTACCGGATAATACGCTTACTTCAATACATATGGTTTTAAATCACTTCGTGATTAGTGTAAGAAATCATGTAGGAACTTAACCGAGAGCGCAAATTATAACAAAAGTCATCAGTCTTCGTGGTCGAATACAGGTATTTAAAATAATATGCATTTATTTAGAATGCCAAAAGCCGTAAATCATCTATTATCTAAAACAGCAGGCGTGTATTGTCTAAACGACGAACCCATTAAATATCTTTTATTGTTCACTTTTGTGCCATTGTTTTGTACATGATTTGATATTTTTGAGTTATTGGCAGAATTATTTAAATCTTATACAATCCCTTAATCGATCACGGCTGAACTATTTTGATCTTTGGAGACGTACGCCATGGAATCAAACTAATCCAACATGTATAGTGCACCTATTAATATTTTCCCTCGGGGGCGGGGGGGGGGGAGCGGCGGGCAGACCTAGGGGAATTTGACAAATGTTATTTGTGGGGGTCTAATGCCCCACTCTAGAGCCAAGCATATTTGTCTAAATCCCCTCAGTGGCAGATGCTATATATCTATCAAATGGCCCGGGGCGTATATTACCGGGATCTAAATTCCGACCAAAGTCTATTTCCCCAGGACCAAGAATCATTCGGCTTGTCAAATTCCTGTCTGTCGGGAGTCGCTTGCAGTCTAAAGTCCCTTAGACTTTAGGGGGAAATATTGACAGGTGCATAGCTGTAGGAGCCCCAAAGTGCACGACAACGTTTTATTGGCTTTTTTTTATCAAATAACTGATCACGGATTGAATGGCGGCAGTTCAAGCTTTTCAATGCTTCCAATCATCTCGAGAAAGCAGTTTTGGTGTTGACCTGTTACTCAGATTTACCAAACATTACGGAAATGCTTTCATTCATCGCGAAAAAGCAGTTTTGGTGTTAATCACATGGGTTTTGACCCGTAACGTAGATTTACCGATGCAACATTATAATTTCTGACTTGAAGGTCCAACAACACCGTACGCAAGTGCTGCGGCAACCAGGCGCAATGAAGCCAAACAGTCAGTCAATTGACATTCTGACATTGCAGAAGGCATTTCGGTCAGAGTGGAATATTCAGTGGATGCTATTTTAGTCTTAAAATGTTGGAAACAGAAAAGAGAAGTCATATGTGTTGTCTTTTAATAACTTTCAAATTGTATTAAACACCGTATGTGTGCATGACTGAAATAAATGAGGCGTGTCGTGGGAAACCCGGGCTTAATGCATGCGCGTCAAATGTGTCGTCCCAGATTAGCCTGTGCAGTCCGCACAGGCTATTCCAGGACAACACGTTCCGATTTTATGGTATTCTCTGTTTCAAGGAAGTCTCTTGTAAACATAAATCCTCTGTAGGCGGAAACTGCACAGGGTGATCCAGTACAACGCTGTACGCACGTGCATTAAGCCCGGTTTTCCCACAACACGCCACAGTCTATTATATTTTCTGCGCGTACTATCTCATTTTTCTGTTTCAAAACGACCTATATATATATATATATATATATATATATATATATATATATATATATATATATATATATATATATATATATATATATATATATATATATATATATATATATATATATATATATATACATAACTCGTTTAAGAAGCCACATAACATAGTCCTACCGTGTGTCACAGACACACAACTTAAATGTAGGAACCCTCCGACTAATTGTGAATAATAAGACGATGGACATTGGTTCAAATTTTAAAGAGATAACTTGTTGAGACCTGCGAATGGCACGACACATGCCCTCTCCCTCCCAGGAACGTTATAAACGTCCGCACTGTTCAACGAAGTGTTATTAACCATGTGAAGGCTCCATGAATATTTCAGTAGTCCGCCAACCACTTCGTGCCACCTCACGTAAATGCGTTCCGGTGTTCCAGTTTATAGTTATGTAAGGCCTTAAACATAGTTATGTTTCTGGTGGCCCGACCGACCGTCCTTCTTTTTTACCCCCAAATTGGAAAAAATGAAAATTTTGACAAATACAGATTACAATCAACTTATTAACCACAGGTACATGTATAAAGTATTTATCTATGTACACTGTCTCTTAGTTTTAATGTTTCAATTTTAAAAAGGGTGTCTGTCTATGTAAAAATACTGAAACAGTCTGCCCATGCATTTACAAATACTGACCCATCTGCCCATGCATTTACAAATACTGAAACAGGCTGTCCATGCATGTACAAATACTGACACAGGCTGACCATGCATTTACAAATACTGAAACAGTCTGCCCGTGCATTTATAAATACTGACACAGGCTGCCCATGCATTTACAAATACTGAAACAGTCTGTTCATGCATTTACAAATACTGAAACAGTCTGTCCATGCATTTACAAATACTGACACAGTCTGTCCATGCATTTACAAATACTGACACAGTCTGCCCATGCATTAACAAATACTGACACAGTCTGGCCATGCATTCACAAATACTGACACAGTGTGCCCATGCATTTATTTCTGCCCATGCATTTACAAAAACTGACACAGTCTGTCCATGCATTTACAAATACTGACAGTCTGCCCATGCATTTTCAAATACTGAAACAGTCTGCCCATGCAATTAAAAATACAGAAACAGTTTGCCCATGCATTTACAAATACTGAAACGATGAAGACTCACAACACCCATTTAAAACAAGCCTACCGACCGATACTTCTATTTTTGTTGGCTTAACTATAATTTTTCATCAAGTCTATTTTTTAAACATATTTGAGTAAAAATAATAAATAATAAAGACTACAGTTGCAACTTGCAGTCGTAATAAAATGCAAAAAAACACCTCATATTAATATTGATGTTATTAAACTTTACTAACATAAATTTAACATATGGCAAAAACATTAATCATTTGAAATGGATTGCTGACACGACACTAAATATGTAATAGGGACAATTTACATACTAATTACTAGCAATCGATTTCGCGAAAGTATTGAATACCAAACTTTACTGGATGAAATCGGATACCCTTGTTAATAATATTGTCAGTTTTCATTAACATTCGCCGTCTAAAGACATTTTAGTTAGGTTTTATTTCAGATTTACATGGGCAAATACGTTCTTTCAGTATAGTAATTGTTGGAAGTTCCGTCGCAATCTGATCGAACATTGAGAACGACGACACGATGTTAGGTTCAATATCTGCCATCGGGACTTCGGTTTTAAACCACTGCCAGAGCAATAATGCGAACCAAAAGGCCACTCGTACATCTATATTGGGTAGCAGGTCAGGTGATCTTTGGGGTGTATACAGGTGTCGCTGTTATCAATTGCAGATTGTAAACGTAACACCTGGATGATTTTGATGCAATTATGCTCCTATCAATATTTTCCCCCAGGGGGGAGCGGCGAGCTGACCCAGGGGAATTAGACAAATTTTATTTTTGGGGGTCTAATTCCCCACCATAGAGTCAAGCATATTTGTCTAAATCCCCTCAGTGGGAGATGCTATATGTCTATCAAATGGCCCGGGGCCTGTATTACCAGGATCTAAAATCCGACCAAAGTCTAATACCCCGGAACCCGGAATCATTCGGAATGTCAAATTCCCGCCTGTCGGGAATCGCTTTCAGTCTAAAGTACCCTATATGCCCGCCGCTTCCCCTTGGGAGTAGGTGCATTGACTTGCATGCACCGAGTATATGATCGGTTATACCAGTGCTCTAGATAATCATTCAGTAAAAGGGTATACTGGTACTCACTTTATTCAAAAATAAAGGGTATTTACCCGTAAATAGGCATAACTACACATATACATGTAATTTTTTATGGGTAAAATGAGTATGAATATTAAATCAAGAATTGCTGTTGAATTAATGTGTAATAAATGGTGTGGTCTTGTGCTGTGGGGGAAACCGGAGGAAACACCATTTGTTCGTTCTGGTGACCACCAACCAAACTCACATGCATTAGGACCTGGAATTGAACCGCGATCGCTGCGCTACCCGGGCAGCCATGGCCAGGCAGTAAGAGAATGTACAGCGCAATGCAAATATAATAGTCGTGATAACGATGCGGGTTAAAGGCAGCAAGTTATCTCTAGATAATAATCTATAAGTAATAATGACTGCACGCCCCAGCGCTGGCGTGATGTGCCGTTGTACATGACTGGAACATATCAAAAACCACTTAATCACAGCACGCATTCTACGTCACCAGTTACATACAATCAGTCTATTAGTAACCGGCTGAAAGTACGGGGTGAGGAACATATGGTTGCGATTTATGAAATATGGCCTACTGTTGGCACACGAGTAGACATTACCAAATTGCTGGTATACAATAATTCATTGACTTTCTTCTCAGAGCTGCAACACCTACACGATGTAATCGACTGTAATATGTCTTACATATTCATTTGATAGCGTCTGACACTAGAGTTATGTATTATTAGTTATAACTATGTAATCGACTGTATTATGTCTTACATATTAATTTGATAGTGTCTGATGCTAGAGTTATGTATTATTACCTACGCTATATACATGATTCATATGTCTATACATATAACACACAGTGGCAGTCATCTAAATGAACAAAAACATGTAGATCTATAGTATACTTAGAAAAGAAAGTATTTTTGCTTGGTGTTTTTGAAGCTACATGACAAATTGATATCTTGAAATCAACCTATGCCTTATTATTCGCGTCATCACATAGAAGACTGAATAAGATGGATGCGTTTTTTATATCCAACCTGCCGCGGTATCATCGACAACAACAAGGTTTTATTTAACAATAAAACTCGCACAAAGACGCTATTGCAATAAACACCACATGACGCTGTGCAACGTGTTTAATCTAAACAGATTCCATTTCTATGAAAATGACACACTCAAATATAACGACTAAACGGTTCAACCAGTCTGTATGACAACGCTGAACGCATCCGGGTCACCGATGACACCGGTAATGAACTGACAAGTGACTGAGAGCACGACAGCCCGTGGGTGGGGATCGGGCCCCCGCCTGTGACCGCGGTCTTCCCAACCTCAAACACACCAACATGCCACTGCACGCTGGACCGGTCTGCTCAGCGTATGGTGCGAGTGGCCACATATTTGCAGCGCCGCCCGAGGGAGCCGGGCAACAAGGAACGCGGGATCGCATCTCATGATCACGACATATGGTCTAGTCATCGTTCCATCGTACGGCGAGGGGCGGTCTCGCTGTAAGCTATGCACGTATGGTGGTTGGTTCGACAAAAGTAGAATTTTTATGACTGTATGTTGAGTAATTGCTTTAGCGACGTTGCGATAACATGTACAGAGTGGCGTGTAACTGAACTCTTACGCGCATGTAGCAAAAATAATAATACAAGTAGATTCGCGTAGTCCCGTTTTCAGATACGTGTAATAAACATTTGCTACTAAGTTATTTTGAGGTACACATGTATATAATTTGATGACTTTCATTTTATCATTATGTTGATTGTTTAACGAAAAATAACAGCTATTAAATTAGGTACACATGTTATTCCATAAATGAATTCCCCAATGTTACGGTGTAACAAACTAGGTGAACATGTGTGATACACAACAGGGCACCATCAACGACCTCAACAAAAGCAGACCAGATGTTAGCTGTTGGTACAATTATATCAAAGGACAGATAAAAAGTAGGCATTGTACTTCTGCCAGTATATATTAATTATAGGCGAGAATATGCCAAATTCGACAAAGCACCTTTAATGAATGAAAACATGTTTTAGTTGCTTTTCGGCGACATAAAAAGCTAAAGTAGATTTACGATTACCCAAACGTCTTCAGTGAATGGAACTTAATATCATTATTACACCATGGTGCTCAGACAAGATTTGCGAGGGTAGGTGTAGATTAATGCCATAAAACCCCCGTTTTTATAAAGAGGGGACCATGTATGCTCGTATAATGTATTTTTAATTTTGTACAATGATGAAACGAAATCAGAAAATATGTATCCATACGCCCTGTAAATTTAAGAATTAATTTTCGATTTATCGGTGTGTCTTGACCAATAAACAACGATTTGGAGTTCTGATGCGTTGGAATTAAACCACGAGGATGTTTGTCCGAGTTGTTTAATAGCCACGCATCAGAACGACAAAGAGTTATTTATTTGCCGATAAACAACGATGATGCGAAAATTGTTTCGATTCTAACATGGTTTGACATATATTTCTGCAAATGTATCTGGAACTACTTTTTACTATGCTCTGCTCAAATCGGGACTACTTTTTGCTTTGATAATGGGTAGTTTAACAACGATAATTGTGTTCTTTGTCTATAGAAAAGTTAGCAAGTATCATGTTAGAATATTGTATAAAAGCTTTTGATGAGTGATTTTAATTATAAATATTCAATATAGTGAAGCATTAATTCAATTTAATTTTATTCATTTTATGAATAATTTTAGCCTTCTGATAAATACTGGAATTCTCAGACGGATGTATTAACATTACGATACTTATATATATTTGCACCAATGTTTTATAAATTGTGTATATGTATATATTACTAATGTATTATGATGCATGCGATTGTTGTATAAATTTACCAGATCATGTATATGACGATTAGCTGGATATACTTGAGTCTAGATAGGGAAAGCTCTAGGATCCAAAAAGGGGAAGGGTGCTGCTCAAAAGGGGCAGGGTGGAAAGGGGCCCGGTTCTTTGTAATTTTAAAATAAATTAGTAAATCCAAGTTTTTTCATCGAATAAAGGATATTAACTAAGGTTGTTAAGCATTGTCTATTCATTTACCAATTAATTTTTGCAAAAACATATTAAATTTCAAAAGATATTCAACATTTCTGTTTTGGACAGCCCATAGGGGAAGCAGGGGGGGGGGGGACCAAAAAGGACCAGGGTGCAGCACCCTGCTTTTTTACTCTAGATTTTTCGCTACTAGAAACAATAAACTTTCTGTTCTGTGTTCAAGGCTCAATGTGTGTTCTCATTAACTAATGGAACTATCAAGACATAAAGAAATCGTCCGAGACATATAAATGTTGAATTATGGTGTCTGTATAAAGTGATATACTGGAGGTAAACTGGAGTTATTACATGACTAGAATTCAGAGCGACCAAACCAAACTTTACACAATTCGTCGAGGAATAATAAACGTATTAACAAGCAATATTGCCGCATTCTCCATTCAAAGTCAACAAAACCATCAAGTCTACATTTTCATTTCAAATATTACCGGTGTTTGTTTTTCGGGTTAATTCTACGTTATGTACTTCTATCGCCACATAAACGTTAAAATGTTACATAATTGTTGCGCAAAAAAGATTATCTTTCGAAATACAATATTATGGACTGCTAAGGAAACATTAAATACTGAATGATTTAAGTGCGATTTTGTTCGATCAGAGCATCTTGGGAAGTCTTATTTGCATGTCTACTGAAAACCTAAAAATAGAATATAAGAGCAGCGAGAATAGTATTAAATTATTCATGACATATTATCAATAATTATTGTTTGATAATTAACACAGGTGGACACAATTTCTCACTTACAAAATGATACACAATATAATCTGGTAATCCTGGGATACGGTGATATCTGGGTGTAAAATTTGAGACTTGTTTTGTATCTTAAAACACGTCACCCTATACGGATAACAATAGGCGACTTAAACAATGAAATAATCTGATATCATTAAGACGTTTTGTCAATATAATGGAAATATGCTTTAATACCAACTACTAGCACGTTTTGGCATGATGTTGATATTCACTAGTTTACTGTCTGTAAAAGGAATGACCAGTTCAATAGGAAGAATTGAAATGCTATTTATTTCATGATGACTCAATGAAATATATCAAGTTTTATTTTTGCTGCAAAACTTCTTTTACTTACAGTATTTCACTTTATTTGCTCGGGTTTATTATTCGCATGTCACATGTTCCAATGTTCAGTCGAAGAAATCGCGTGAGCCATAACGATAATTACTATTTGTTTTATTTGTTTGAAATATTCTAATGAAACAAATCTTGTATCCTTTTTATATTATACGTTCCCATGTATATAAAGTTGCCATCAAAAAGCAAGTTTTAACATTTTTGCACGTACTAGTTATCATTACCCATGATTTGTCATGCAAAAATGTTCACTTTTAATAAAACTGAAAAAAATGCCGCAAACACGCGGGCTAGGGCGCAGTCTACCATGTGCCACGCCAAAAAAACACCACAACAATTTGAGCCCACTCTCAAACCAGGACCGTGTCCACCCCGCAGAACACTGGGACAAGGTGAGGCTCCATCTAGGCCTATTGCACGCACGTAGAGTTTTTTCGGCGTAGCTGTCTAAGATCACTTTTGACCTAGATTTATGCGATAATTGTGCAGCGGGAAAATTGAATGCCAATAAAATTGGCCACATTTTCTAAATTAGGGAATGCAAACGTCAAACAATGGTTTAAAGTATACCAATAACTGTTGCATACTTTTGGGGATTAAAAATGTATATATTTGTTAACATAAGCGGTTAAATTAAGGTTATAAACATATCTTCGACATAGAAATGAACATAATTATGAACAATTTTACTCATTATATGTCATGATCAGAATGTTATATTCATTCACATAATGAAATAACTATATTGTTTAGCATACATCATCGGCGCGCTCTATAAAATAGCAATGCTGCAATTCACGGGGACGACAGTCGGTCACAACGTACAATGTTGCCTGTTGAGCTCGCAAGTACAAATATAAAGTAGTAAATTCCTGGTATTTTTCTGATAAATAAGCAAAACAAATATTAGCAAATTTGAATGAGCTTATATTTCCTATTATTATATCATTGTGTAAAAGTATTATTGTACGCTGTAATCGACTGTCGTCCTCGTGAATTAATTATAGCAAGTACAACTCCAGCAGGAGAATCATTCTAAAAATAGCGCGCGGTACAGCTGTGTTAATACACACGCATCAATTAGCGTCTGGAGAATCCTAAACCCGAGAATTGCAATAAATGGGGAATTCATAAACGTACTGCTCATTCATTCCCGCTTTTATTTTCTGACAATGTTAATCTGTTAAATTTGCCTGACAAATTCATGTATCAATTATGTTGACGTAAATTACTAGTATTAGCTTATTCATGTATCACTGGTGAAACCATGGGGCGGTATATGATCGGTTTATTCACTGTACAGATATTAATAATTATTGAGTTTATCTCAAATTTTGGGGGGCCGATACGTTTTCTTATAGTGACCGAAAAATCTTGTGTCCGTGAAGTCGCTTTAGTAGGGACCCAAAAATCTGGGGTCCGAGAAGTCTCCCTAGTAGGGAACGAAAAATATGGGGTCCGTGAAGTCACAGCTTGGTCTTCTTGTAATATATTTAGGGCAAAAAAATGACATCTCAATATTAATTGCTACGCCGATTGTCTTTTTTAAAGACATTTCTTGTTCCTAATGTTTCTGAACTTTTTTTTATCGTGCGTATAGTCTTAGTTTCCCATAATTGCGTTAACATGTTCGTTTCAATACTGAAAAAAACAAACACACACACAAACGCGGGTCCATGCACTTTCAAGACAGGATCCAGATTACAACGATCGAGACCTGTGTGCGTTTTCACCAACCTATTCTTAGATTCTTAGGCCAAGAATAAAAAATATTACTGAAGCTATTATATTCTAAGAGTGCTGTAAATCTGAAAATTACTTGGTGTTCACCAACTTTAATAATACCATTGTTTACTTAGAACGATTTGTTAATGGCTTAAGCAACAATAGTACCCAGCATATTTGCGAACGCATTAAGTATTTTTCTTGAGTCTAAGTCTATTCTTTATTTTTAAGTCTAAGAATGGTTTGGTGAACACGGGCCCTAAAACAAATGCGAGCCCCATGTTTGAACCAGGACCCTGTCTACCCGACAGATCAACGTGACAAAGCAAAGCGAGGCTGGTTCTTACCTTGTCGTGATCCTTTATCAGCTTGTCTATCTCCTCGATGGGTTGCCCGTACAGCTCCTTGGGAAACTCCGGCTCGATGTCCTCCTTCAGCTGGTTACCCTCCACCAGGTTCGGGTTGCGCGTCTTCACCGGCCCGTGGTGCTCCTCGGAGACGAACTGAAGCTCGCCGTCCACGAGGTGCGCCTCACCCTGGTTCAGCTTGTTCTCCTCTTCCTTCTCCTTCACGCGGTGCTCATTGTCCAGCTGGTCCTGCCAGGACTGGGGCGTGTACGCTGTGAACACCAGCAGATCATCATCGTCGTCGTCGTCGTCGTCTTCCTCTTTCGGTTTGGGGCTCGTCTCCTGTGTCGCATCTTTCTCGGCCGTCGCCTCCGCGGTGGTCATGTCTCCACTTCCGATATAAGGTCGAGTTTTGCTTTACGGCTCTTGCTTATGAACTGAATACGTATTTCCAAGATTCTATTATTTAAGACACGAGTTTATCCTTTTGGTTCAATTAATACGTATCTCTCCCAAAGAATTTGTGACACATAAATATGATCACAAAAAGTCTTCCAGTTTATGCACGAAGAGAAAAGAAAAATCACATCTTCTGTTGTATGTACTCCACGTGTTATTTAATTTTATTTCCACCTGAAAATAAAACAAAACAATCTTAAAAAAACTAGATGTAACTCCACAAGGAAACCGATATATTCCAAGCCTACAAGAAATCAAATTTTACTACAGCACTCTCGTCCAACGAACGAAATTTCGAAAACAGAAGTCAACAAACATAAAGAAATAGCTTGTGTATCTAAAGTTGTACGCATGATTAGATTTTAATTTAGACCGTGTTTCCAAAATCAAGAACGCAAACACTTACCGAATACGGTAGAGTAGTTTTTTTTTCAGTAAAATGTAATACAGTAGATAATGTTCAAATCATATGTCTAATCCGAAATCGATAAACAGATTTCCTATATCCAGTCATGTATACCCTTTATTTATCGGCAACTAATAACAGTGTCAAGCATACTCTCAACTACGGTACACTCGACTGATTCGCTATCCCATATGGGTCCGAAATCGATTATCGCCCACATTTTTATAATAAGAAGCTAATACTTATTCTAAATTTCACAAAACATAATATACACTAGCTTCAAATTTCCCCCACCATTATCGAACTGCTTCAATGACATGTTTTAAACAAACATTTTCACCACCGTCCATGGCAATGCTACAATATAAAATTAATATACACTTCTAACTTCAGCATTTAAGTAAACAAAACTCGATCGCGATCCAAGTACCTGTAGAAATTGAAACTGGTGATGAATAATTTACAACTTTGTATAATCCAGTGAAATTAGCGAATAGCGGAACGGTGGTATCCGGCCTGTTCGAGCTGGCATTGATCTAAAGTCGTCAGAACACACACTCTCTCTCACTCTCGCAATACTTATGTGACTAATTAACGCAGTCCCGAGTTCTTACTGCTACTGCATGGTAGACAAACGGTTGTTAGTTGTTACTCTTCAAAGTGACTGCCTGTGCAGCTAGTAAATGACTGCCTTAAAGAGAGGGTGCCAATTATTTTGGTTGAATGCGATTACTTACAACAATCGCGAAATCTTATTATTAACGATATTGCATGACAATATGATTAATAGGATGACGACGACGATATTATTGTTGATTATGATGCTGCTGCTGATGATGATTATAATCATTATGATTATCATCTTCATTATCATAATAATCATCAATACGTCTTTATCGTCATCATCATAACAACTATCATCACCACCCCCATCATCATCATAAGCATAATCATCATCGTCGTCTTTTCGTCACCCCCATCATCATTGTAAAGTGACAAAATATCATCGGTATTCGATACATTAATAGCGAGTTCGTAACTTATTGCTCCAATAAAACCCTACCCTAAAGTTTATAAAATATTCGATAATTTGACCTGACTTACATTTCAAATCAGTTAACATTGTGCACTCTTCAAGGTTTTGAACATTGCTGTTAGTTTTGTAGTATTCTGGTGACAAAGGTTTCGAATCAGACACGGTATTTCCACTGTTATCTGGTGCATTTAAAACATCCAACTGGATAAAGCATTACTTTTATAATTTATGTTTTGCCCTTTCCCGTTCGTAATATAAGTACCGTAAAGACAAACATCACGTGCATGAGAAATAAATATCTTTATAATATATATATAATATTACCATAACGTCGAAGCTAGAAAAAGAACCTTCAATGCCTCGGTATTTATGAAGCCGCGGTGCGTGAGTGCACAGGTATTGCTCTGCTGCGGCAGATTACGGGATGCCGAGGAAATTAGCGCCACATTCCCCGCGCGGGAGTACACGGGCGACAAGGCTCAATCACTGGCGCATGTGTCGATGGGGATACGAATATATGCATGTAATTATCGTCAGGCTATTGTCTTTAATTATTACGTAATCATATAAATATCAATGACATCGCACTGATATAGATGAAAAGCTGGTAGCTGTTTGTATGAAATCCAGCTATAAGCAGGGTTCACTCTGCCATTCGCCAAATTAGCCAATGCCTACAAATATGAACATTTGGCTGAAGAAAAATAACGTTCGGACACGTTCCTTCTAAAAAAAAAAAATCACCCTACAAAATGCCCCAAAAAGTATCATGTTAACATAGTACAATAAATTTGGCGAATACATTTATACATAGCCTGATGGAGCCCTGCATAAGCACGAATCGACGCAGAGGTAAAAGACCAAACATTCTTAAGACCGAATGGCCAGTGAACCTCGTTCGTGTTCAGGCATCCCCGTGCATGTCTTGATCTAACTCTAACTACATAGCGACGCATTTAACGGGGACTGCACTCCAGATGGTCCACATCAACTACATACACATTCTTTTTTTTCAAAGAAACATACCGTTTATGAAAGTATTTGTTCGTGTTCTATACAAATAGTGATGGTTCTACGCATGTTTTTACCGTTTAGACATACGATATAACCACAAAAACCAGCACATTTTAATGCCCATCTGGAATGCAGTATCTTTAATTGGTAGCGCAAAGCAACAGTTAATGTCATAATGTTGACTCGAACCTATAGTATCCCGCTATTGATCGCGTTACGAAGCCAAATAACGGCCTCTTAAACAATATTAAAGTTCAAGGCCTATTTCGAACGCATTTGCGTATCGTTGACTGAAACGGTCCTTGTTGTATTTACAAAGTCTAAAAACACGCACGTTGCGGTTATTACGTCCTTCCAAAATATTTAGTTCTGTGCAGATCATGTCGCATATTTGAAACCGGTATAAGCTGCGTAGCATGTATGTTTGCCTAATGGGGAATTAAAAGAAACGCACGTCCCAACAAGCCAGTGTAGTCCAAAGACGTGAACAATTGTGGAGTTAAAAAGTGGAACCACCGCCACCACCACCACAGATTTTGTCAACTAAACACAGATATGTGACATCAGATAATTCCTCCAATGTCGGTTTGCCGCAAGCATTGCCAAATGTACAAGATCAGCTGGACTCATGTCAATACATTAATACAATCACTGAACATTTTTGGATAGTTGACAATGGAATTAAACATAAACGCTCGTGTACAAATGAAGTTAACTGAAAATATTCTTCCACTACAATTGCATGTGCGTGTGAAGCATGCGTTTATTTTAGTCCGCTTAAAAATGTTTTTGTCTTCCAACTTTGCAATTAATCTGTCTGAAACTCCAAACGGTGTTTACTGATTTTATCATTAACAATGTAACAGTGCATTAATAGGCAAGCGGTGATGTTTTATCAAGGCCCATACTCGAAAAGTCTTGACTAGATTCTCAAGGCACATGCTAGAACATTCTTGAAGGTTTTATCAAGGACTATACACGAAGATGACTATTAATCAAGGACCACACTCGAATATAATTAACCGTTATGTCGAGGACCATACTTGAACTTCACTGATTTATGAAAGACCACACTCTTACATGATTTACTGTTTTATTAAGGAATAGAAACGAATATTATTGACTTCTTAAACACGAACTTTACTCAAAAATATTTGAATATTTATTCCAGAAGCACAACCGAACATTTGCGAAGTACCATAATCGAACATTATAATTATCATTAAAAAAGCTGTCGGAGGACATCGCGCTTGACTATTCTTGTGCTTGTCAGAGTCACTGGCATTTTTTTTCTAAAACAACAAATATGGAAATTCCACGAAAACCTAATTTTTCTAACGAAATGCATTAAGGTATCTATCTATGAAGTTTCATTAAAATATCTCGATGCATTCTCAAGTTATTGATCGGAAACCGTTTTTATACTTTTAGTAACAAGTTATTGATCGGAAACCGTTTATCTAGTTTTTAGTAACAGTGACCTTGACCTTGACCCCATCCACCCCATATGCAATCCCATGCGATGTCTCGATATAAGGTATCTGTGTATGAAGTTTAATTAAAATATCTCAATGCGTTCTCAAGTTACTGAGCGGAAACCGTTTTTCTATTTTTAGTAACAGTGACCTTGACCCCACCCACCCCATATGCAATTCCAGGCGAGGTCTCGATATAAGGGATCTATGTTTTAAGTTTCATTAAAGTATCTCAATGCGTTCTCAAGTTATTGAGCGGAACCGTTTTTCTATTTATAGTAACAGTGGCCTTTACCCCACCCACCCCATATGCAAACCCAAGTGAGGTCTTGATATAAGGTATCTGTGTATTAATTTTAATTAAACTATCTCAATTTGTTCTCAAGTTATTGAGCGGAAACCGCTTTTCTATTTTTAGTAACAGTGACCTTGACCCCACCCACCCCATATGCAATCCCTATCGAGGTCTCGCTATAAGGTATCTAGGTTTGCATTTTCATTACAATAGCTTACAATAGCTTAATCCGCTCTCGAGTTAGGGAGTGCAAACGAAAAGTTGAGAAACTAGCTTAACGAAAAACTTGAACCTGTCCATATAGCATATATGTAAAATTTCAAAGTGTAAAAAGGCCAATAATTTTGACAAATGTCAAACTTGAGTTATTAAAATAGGCCCATGAGTTCACGTTAATATAGGGAATAAGTATTCTAAGTTTGAATGAAGTCCCTTAAGACATTCCTGAGAATCCAGCTTACCGAAAAACTTTAACCTGTTCTGTAAAATTTCTAAGCGTAAAAAGGCCCATAATTTTGTCAAAGATGATTTTTTTTTTTTAATTTCTTCACATCGTATTAAAATCGATTCATGTACATGTCTACATGCTTTAACAGATTCCTATATATCGATCCCTCCGCCCCAGACTTGTACGGAATATATAGCAGTTTCTGTATGAAAAACCGCTAGGCAAACATTCGTTCTATAGTGGCATTATTTGAAAATGAAATAATCACTATCGGGAAGGACTAAAACTGTTTGAATAGGATCAAAGTTTACAATAACAAGGGCTAGAGGTAAAGAAGCAGTGCTCGCTAAGGCGGTTTGTTAAATTGAGGGTGCTTCAGACAATATGGACATGAGAACGTTTGTTAGTTAGATATCAGCAAAGGCCAAAAAGGTAAAAGAAAGGCCATCTACAAGTAATAATGGCCTGTTACTAGAATTAGCCGTGCTGCTGAATCTCGTGCTGCTGATGAACGTTTAATGCATACGAAGTACTTTCCGTGGTTATCTTATCATAAAAAGTCTAGAACATCCGATAGACAGTGCACGCATTAGCGATCCCAGGGGTTATTGGTCATTTAATTTTTCTTAATAAAACCAACATACTTGCGGTGTGTATGCTCGCTTCTATCAACAAAATAAGCATTCTGGTTGTTTTATTAAATAGGTTAATATGATGGACGAATTCATTCTGCCATATGTTTGCTTTGGATTATAACGTGGCACCTACAGTAAAGCCCCGCTAATACGACCACCTGGGGGTCTTTTTAAAAGTGGTCTTTATAGCGGGGTGGTTGTATTATCGAGGTCCGGCAGATCACCGAGTAAGTACATGCATACTTCTGTGTAATTTAAAGTTTTTTATGAAAATAATGAATAAACAATAGATAGCGAAAATTCCAATTTGTTTTCAATAATATGGTTTATTGAATAGAGATTATGTAACTTACAGTTATGGATACATGTATGAACTTTACATTAAGTAGGAAAATAAATAAAACTTGATTAACTAAGCCCATTTAAGGTTCAGCATTCATCAGTGCTACTCGCTGTCAGCTAGTGTCAATTAACGTAAACTGATACACAGTCGATGTGCTAATCCCTTATCAAAACATTTGTTACATTGTTTTTCACACCGCAATGTGATACCGCAAAGCATTATGTTATCTCCACGGCATATGTTGTTAATGGATGATGTTAAGTGTCAACGACCAAATGACACTGGTCGCAAGAACGGGGTTATTTTCAGCATTATTTTGTACGTTCGGTCCGGGAGTAGTGGTCGTAATACGGACTAGCGGAATTCCCGTATAATCGGGGTTTGCGACCATTGAAATATATAGGGAAACAATTGGGTCTTTTAAAGTGTCCGCTTTAGCGGGGAGGCCGTAAAATCGAGGTGGTCGTAGAGCGGGGTTTTGGTGTATACGTTTATAAATAAAATTTTCTTCTGTCCATTGTCCAATCATCTTTAATCCTTCCTTTTTATCTTCGTATCTGATCATTGTATGTATTTTATTGCTTTAATTGTACGATGTTAACGGTATAAACTACGAGTCCATATTACAAAGAAATATTGAAATGCGTTAAAATTAATATTAAATTAGTAAGTACACACATCAGGCTATAAAGTAATATTAAAGGAATTCCACATATTAACGTATTTTATTTCTTTTTTGTCAGTCACGTCTGTTGTTGTTATCTATACCAAACCAATATTCCAATTCAAATCGCATCACAGGCGTGGAGACACGGTATATTATGTTTTATACGGATTTAACACGTTTAATCCCATATTACAACGACTAAGATTTTTGAATTCCCGCCGATTCGGACAATGCCAAGGTGACAAACCTATAGGATTTTATTATGATCATGGATTGTATCGTTACATTAAGATTTCATTGATTTTCAGACTTGATTTGTGCGAGTCACCCTCGTGATTTGCCGATGTTCATACCAACTTTTGTGACAAATGGCACTAAGGAACTGTGATACACGAAAACATGCATTTTTGTCGGAAGACAAAAACGCCAGAAATCTCAAAAAATAGAAAGAGACCTCGGCCAGTATTCACAAAAAATAGAAAGAGACCACGGCCAGTATTCACACAGCTTCGTAGGGAACAATAAAGTACAGTTCTTAAATTCATAAAATCCCTGAAGTCTGTGGCTTTTTCATGAATACGTATTTTTAAATTAAAATGTTAATATTGCTCGGATGTTAAATATTTTACCATTTTGTAAACAGAATTAATCAGATTTCACATAGACAATATAACTTTTTTTCAGATTTCCCCTAAGGAGTTTTGTAAACACCGACCCATCTCAAGTATCTGTTTGTTTGTTTGTTTATTTTGATTTTTTCGCCGTTTTTTAACAGTATTTCAGTCATACCACGGCGGTCAATTAACCTACTCACACTTTTCCTGGGCAAGCTTAGCCGATCTAAGCGGTTTACCAGTACTAAGTGAACATACTTTTGCCAGTAACTGACAACTGCCCTACTTGAATCAGAGGTAGGGGGAGAATTGCCGTATAAATGATTTCAAGACCAATCCCCGCACAAGTAAATGGCCGGGCTGGGATTCGAACTCACGATCCCCGGATTGACAGTCCAGCGCTCTACCAACTGAGCTAACCGGGCCTAACTGCTCTGGGGTCATTGACCTGTCAAATAGTTCTTACAAATGTATAAATTATATTAACATGTTTGGCAGACATGTTGTTGGCAACAACTTAGCGACAATTATTTTAAATAACATACTTGTATACATTTATTTAAGTCATAAATAAATAACACATTTGTCTGAAATGGTAAGGAATAATTAAATAATAAAACAGCCGACATTTACTGTTGGCATTGTATTAGAGGAAAACTAAAATACTCAAAAATTAGTACCAGTCTTCACATTGTTATAATCCACCAGCCCGAAATCATTATGTAACCATAGTAAACAGGGGAAGTTTCCACTAGCCCGACTTTATACATTACTCATTTTTTATAAGCCCGAATTACATTAAATAGCCCGGGCTGTCGGGCTAGTGGCTAGCGTGAAGACTGATTAGTACACCGATAGTAGTGTAAGATCATATATCTCGAAAATATCAAAAGAAAAAGATTTACCCATTTTTCAAAGTAAGCCAGGTTATTCCATGTCACAACCAAAAATAATGCTCCTTGTGACGAGCGCGTCGCATAAACTTACTTGTGTAAAACAAACTTTGGATTGTACGAAATCTACAATACTAAATCCGCTTTTGCCTAAATTCCAATGCCAATGGTTAACATTATCTTTAAAATTAAATAGGCAAATTGAGTATCCAGTTCAAAGCTTCGACGCGAAAATTAACTTCAATTACAAATCTACAATAGAGACATTAAAACTCTGTATTGCAATAGAATATTTATCAACGGCGTGGCTTCACAATAGGTGCGCACTGAAGCGTACAGAATGCTACCGAAGGTCGTATAAGTAACCGTAGCGAAGGATTTGTGCAATAAAATCGGCGATTTAACATTAATCTCTACCACTGTTTGGTTGTTTTATATGACGTGTTTGAATTCAGTAGGCAACTGTTCTACAGTGTTCTATTTTGCGTATTCGTGTTTAATCAGCTGATAATCTAATAGAAGACAATGCGTTAAGGTGGGATCAAATAAGTCATCTTTTTAAAATATAAAGGCCGGAGTACCTCATGGGTCTATTCTTGGCCCGCTTCTATTTCTGATATACATAAACAACATTCCCGTTTTTCTTCAAAATGCAACTATTGATCTTTATGCCGATGACTCCACTATACACATATCTGACTTTAACATTCAAAATATACAACGTTCATTGCAAAATGACTTGGACATAATATCTACTTGGTGTGCTAGTAAATCTGCAAATAATCTCACACTAAATATTTAAAGAATTGTTCTTGAACAAGTAAATGATTTCAATTTACTCGGAATACCTGTTGACAAGCATCTCACTTGGCAATCGCATATAAATAACCTCTGTCGTAAACTCAATTCTAAACTAGCCGTACTAAAAAGAATTAACGGCTTCCTTAATTATGAAACAAAGAAATTATTTTACAACTCATACATATTAGCATCTATGGACTATTGTTGTCCATTATGGTGTACAGCAACACGATCAAACTTAAAGAAATTAGTTTCTTTACTGAAACGGGCTGCAAAAATAATCATGAATACACCGTTTTCATCTCCGTTAATTCCTATATTTAATTAACTGGGTTGGTTGTCATTTGACAACAGGTGTACTTTCCTTTTTGGAACTATCGTATATAATTTTGTACACGGTTCAATGTCTTCTTATTTCAATGACGTAATTACCTTGTCAAATAGCAATGCATACACTCTAACATCCACCACCCACAACGATTTACCATGTGTTGCATTTTAAACCAAATATGGAAAACGAACTTTCGCTTATTGTGCAAGAAATGTATGAAACTTAATTCCTATCAATGTTAGACAAGCATCTACAAGTAATACTTTCAAACGGAACTAAAAACAATACTCCATAACAAATGAATAATGTTTTATATATTCATACTGCTTGTTTTACTATATTTTTTACAGTTTACATTTGAATTGTGATGTCTGTTGTTTTGAAAGAATGTAACAACTATGTAGTATATTATTATTATTATTACTATTATTATTATTAGTAGTAGTAGTATGGTTGTTGTTGTTGTTTACTGACTAATATGTTTTAAGTATGCATGATCTTGTTTATATAATGTATGTTTATTGAAGACCACATTGTAAAAAACAAATGTATTTTCTTCATACGATATCTTCATGAAAAAAGTTGTTATTATTATTATTATAATCCAATCCATATAGTTTAGCAGTCTTAGTTTATGGACAATCGTATTAACAACGGGATCTATGTATTTACACACGGGAAAGTTAGCGATTAAGGTTTTAATCCTAAACATTTTGTGTTGTACGCAGACATGTATTAAGAAAGCGACATCAATGTGCGTTTGTTACCGATTTGTGTATGAAGTTGATGTGAGCCCTAGGCCTTTTTCTGCAGTTATTCGACAACACACTTTAAAAAAATCAACATGATTCTATAACAATTCCTTTGCATGGCAAAACTTCACACAAAAAATACTCGTGAAAATCATATTTTATAGAGAAAAAAAAACAACAACAACAAACAAACAAGCAAACAAACACAAACACACAAGAGAAAAACAAACACTCAATATTCATTTACTTTAATATCAATGTCAAAAACACCTAGCCCGGTTGTGTGTACATTGTATTGTGAATGAAATAATGTATCATGATATTAATAGACGGCAATAAGACTAAAATGTCTATCAAACATAAGTAAGGATGCTGTACTAAATGATAGGAAGAAACAATGGCGTCACGTATGACGTCATCAGGTTGTTTTTGCCGCAACCATTGACCGGCTGACATGTTTGAGAGATAAAACATGTCAATGTTTTGACACTTTTAAAACCGCAATAAGCACGATGCCACATTAAAATTAAGAAAAAACGCATTTAAAATAATCACTATAGACAGTACATCGTAATTGAAAAAGACTGCATAGAATTGTATGTATACATGCACTTCATAACTTTAACAAGAGAAAAATGCGGAAACAGCATTAAAGCCGGATTTTTATTTTGCCGATGGGGGTACATGCACAGGTCAATATTGTTGAAGAAGAATGAAGTTTCATGTCGATTATCTTATTTCATCAAAATATGACAGGAATACAAAACTTCAAAGCAAATTCTATTTTTAGCTATAGTGGACATTTTTGCAGTGAGGCGGAACCATTTGAATAAGTTTGATAGAGGACCACTAAACGAATATTGGTGTGAAATTACGTGAAAATCTAGCCATATATCTAGAAGAAATTGGCGTTTAGACATATTTTTGTATATTTTTAGCGTTAGCGGCCATCTTGTGCAGTAAAGCAGAACCATTTTCATAGGTTTGGTAGAGGACCATCCAAGGAACATTTCTGTAAAGTTTCATGAAGATTGACCAAAAACGTTTGAATATATGACAGGAAAACAAAACTTTAACCCAAATTCTATTTTTAGCTCTAGTGGCCATTTTGTGCAGTGAGGCGGAACTATTTGAATAAGTTTGGTAGAGTGTACAGTTTCACCAAGACTGATCAAGAACTTTAGAAAATATGACAGGAATACAACACTTTAAAGCAAATTCTGTTTTTAGCTCTAGAATCGAGGCCTTTTTCTGCAGTGAGGCGGAAACATTTGAATAAGTTTGGTAGAGGAACACTAAACGAACATCTGTGTAAAATTTATTTTAAAATCTAGCCAGTGGTTTAGAAGAAAATGGCATTGAGACACAATTCAATTTTTAGCTCTGGTGGCCATCTTGTGCAGTGAAGCGGAACAATTTTCACATATTTGGTATGTCACAGGGACAATTTGTCTATATCTGTTTTGTATGTGTTGTGTAGCCCATTTCATTTATTTCACTGCATCGACAATCACCCATCACTGTACTAACCCGTTTTCCTCGTGCACGTTTTGCCACGTATTCGCCAGTACGAGAATATCTTCTGAACAGAATAGACGTAGCCGTCTTCTTGTTTTCTTTATATTGTCTACTGCGCCCTATATTTACCAGGTTAGTGACTCAGTACATATTCATATCATCTCATATTTCTTTTACATATAATATGTTTTGTTTTGTTTCGTTGCAATGCCATTTTTATCTTATTTACTTTAATGTTTACAATATTTCGTAGTGAACATTTTGTATTTGAATAAAGAGTACGAGAATATCTTCTGAACAGAATAGACGTAGCCGTCTTCTTGTTTTCTTTATATTTTCTACTGCGCCCTATATTTACCAGAGTAACCCGTGACATTTGGCGCCCAACGTGGGGCTCTGGAATTGCAAACTCATCCAATCGTTGTTACAGACGTTTGCTGTTTCCTTGGGGCGAATCAAACTCCTGCAGTACGGTGCAGCTTCGTATGCTTCACATGGTACGTCGTCCATGCCAGACAAATACGTCAGTGGCGGAACTGCGCAATCTGGTACGAAGTTGGGACGAATCTTGGGTACGAAGTGAGGTACGAGGGTAACCGGATGCTGGTGTAGTAAACATCGCTTACGGTAGAGGTCATATTGACATACATATATATATAACAACCCGTGAGCTTATATTGTGATTTATTTCCATTATAAAGTAACAGTGCGCTGTGTGCATTAATTGTGTCACTGAGCGGCTGAATTCACCTCTAACTGACATTGGGTACGTCAACCGGAATTACAGACAACGACAGTGACGGCTATTGGAACATTTATCTTGGACAATATAAAATTGAAAATAACTTACATTATTTGCATGTGTATTCATAAAATATATTTTCTTTGTTGATTTTATGTCAATAATTATCATCATTCATTTTAACTATGTCCCATTATTTTGAACATTTTCATTTAGTTAACATTACTAAATTTTAGGCTCAATAACGGAAGACTGGACATCATTAGCACTTTACGTTCCACTGTGCTTCAGCAGGGTGATGGTTTGCATGTTGACCCGGTGAACTGGTAAGACCTAACATTCTCCTTTCTAACACATGTCCATGTCCCGTGCTTGTTGTTTTCTGTATTACTGAAAATATTGTTGAATGTGTGTCTGGTAAATAGTTCGTGTGGCATACCGATTGCACATTGAAGTAGGTAGCATCGTTGGGGTTGTTTGCTTCGTTCTGACACTAATATCTTGCTTTTAGTTGTATATAGGGTCATTTAACGTTATGTACTACGAAAAGAGTTTTATGCATTGATTCATAACGTTACTTGCTTTCGTTCAATACTGATTTGTTTTTTTTATTTTTCTAGATCATTTCATTGTTAATTTTTCACAATTATGGCTGCTAAGTACCAGTCTGACACAACAGGTAGTATTGATTATAGTCAAGAAGACTTAAATTATTTTATTGAGCAATTAGAAAGAACCGGGCGTTATACGGTACATGTCCCTCCAAGCTCCCCAACATCGAATGTACAAAAAGGGTATACGACATTACCATACGGGGAATTTGAAACACCGACGCCAGTTAGAGTGGCTCGGGAAAGCAATCCTTCCTTGACAGAGAGGCCAGATGTGCCTAGGCGTTATAGTTCCGTGAAGTTTGATTTTCAGCGGGGTGCTTACTCTACACCGAAGACCGATGTCGCTTGCACATTTGTTTCAGCTCCCAGAATATCCGTTCCTGAAAGAGGGCCGGTTAGTGAACAGGAAATGAGAACATTGTTGCGTAATGAATGCTCTTTGTCGTCTGGTTTGCAGGGCTATTGGAACCTCCACCTGTCCCTCCTCTTCCACATGAGTATTCATTTACAGATGATCCTGTATTGCCAAGACCAGAACATTGGTCTTATTCGTCCAAAGTTCCAAGACTCTCGCAATTTTCAGGTGAAGGTCGTGCTGACGATGTGGACTTTGAAGTATGGAAATTTGATGTTTCTTGTTTGATACGAGAGGGTGAATATCGGCCAAATTTAATTCTAGAAGCCATTCGCAGATCACTTACTGGTCGTGCTAGGATTGCTTTAGTAAATATGGGAGCAGTTTCAAATGTCCCTGATGTGTTGAGGGAATTAGAAGCTATTTTTGGTAATGTGGCTACTACTGAGAGGGCTAAGGAACAATTTTATTGTGCACACCAGCTGGAAACTGAATCAGTTGCTGACTTTAGCATACGACTTGAACAGCTTTTATTAAGAACCAAAGTAACTCTCAATAAGGAATCACGTGATGAAGTTCTTTGCGGGAGACTGTGGTCCGGTCTTCGTGATACTAGCTTACGAAACAACTCAAGGTACAAATTTGAGACCATTAAGGATTTCAGTTTGTTCAGGCGGGAACTGCGTCAGATTGAGCATGAGCTAGCCGTTGGTAACTCTTTAGCTTCTCCGAGACAAGAGATGTTAATTAACCCCTCCCAACAAGTTTCAATTTCAGATAACACTTTGTTTAAGGAGTTGCAGCGGTTGACTGATCAGTTGAAGTCTTTGGAGATCAAAATGAGTGACATGGATAGCGACATAAAATCTTTCAAGCAGAATCGGTTGGAAACTTTTGATGAGAGGCGTGGGGGACGTAATAACCGAAGTGAGTCCAAGGGTAAGCAAACTACAGATACACATGTTAATGCTACTTCTTCAACAACCCAGTCCAAACCTTTAAAACTCCCAGGCTCCTCCCCCGAAGGGCCAGTAGGAGGTAAGCCTTTAGAAAACGGCCCGTTCAAGATTAACATCGTTGGTCAATCGAATCGATCAACAATTATGTTGAATGGCGAGGAGGTTGTCTGTCTAATTGATACAGGTGCTGATGTGACTTCTCTTGCTGAATCATACTTTCGTTCAATAAATCCAGCTCCACAGTTAAATAGTCTTTCAGATTTCGTAATAAGGGGAGCCAATGACAATCTTGTACCATATATAGGTTATGCAGTGTTGGAATTGTCTGACGTCAGTTTATCAGTTCCTAAAGTTCAAGTGCCAATTCTCATTACAAAAGAAACAAACTTTGCAAAAGAAGTGCCCCTTTTCGTTGGAACAAATGTCATTGCATATTTTAAAGATCATTTTGCAGGGTTAAGTACTGCTAGTTCTGCATGGGAATTAGCTTTCAGTGCCATCAGCAAGACACATTCTGTTTGAGTAAAGGCACTGGTTGATCATCCAGTGACTCTTCAGCCATTCGAGTCCCGTACCCTCACTGGTATAGTAAGATCACCTCACGGAATGACACATGGTGTAACAGAATGCACAGGTGTTTCTCAGCAGCTGACAGTTTGTCCAAGGCTCGTAGAAATTAATCCAAACCGTACCTTTTCAAAGATACCGGTGCGGATATGCAATATGTCAGCTCAACCGTTGCGTGTTAAACCTAAGTCTCAGCTTTGTCTTCTACATGAGGTTAATGTTGTCCGTAATGTTGATCCTTTCGAGGGTTCCGGTGATCCGGATAGACTTGTTAAAGGTAAGACTCTCGAAGAATTGGGTGTTCATGTCCCTGATAATTCCATTCTTGACGGGCATAGAGAGGAAGCGGTACGTTTTCTAGAGCGTTGGAAATGTTTGTTCTCTTCTGGGTTATCAGATTTAGGCTGCACCAACCTTGTTGAACATGAAATCAAGCTCACTGACCATACTCCATTTAAAGAACCTTATCGACGCATTCCTCCTGGCATGTTCAAAGAAGTTCGCGAACATCTTCGAGACATGTTGGAAGCTGGGGCCATCAGAGAATCCAAAAGCCCTTTCTCTAGTAACATCGTGTTAGTACGGAAGAAGGACAATTCTCTTCGATTCTGTATTGATTTCAGGAAATTGAATCGTCGTACGGTCCCTGATGCATATTCCCTTCCCCGCATTGAAGAGAGTATTGATTGCTTGTCTGGATCTCAAATTTTCAGCAAACTTGATCTCCGCTCTGGGTATTGGCAGGTCGCCATGAAGGAGGAAGATAAACCAAAGACTGCATTCTCTGTCGGTCCACTTGGCTTCTACGAGTGCAATAGGATGGCTTTTGGACTGACCAATGCACCTGCAACGTTCCAACGCTTAATGGAGCGATGTATGGGTGAGCTTCATTTGCAGCAATGTCTTATATATCTAGACGATGTGATCGTGTATTCCAAGACCATGGCCGAACATTTTGAACGATTGGAAGCTGTTTTTTCCCGTTTGTCTGAGGCTCGATTGAAGCTAAAAGGGTCAAAATGTGAATTCTTTCTCCCTAAGATCTCTTACCTCGGCCATGTTGTAAGTGCCAATGGTGTCGAAACAGATCCTGCAAAGATAGATGCTCTAAAAAATTGGCCAATTCCCAATTCCATTAAAGATCTTCGCAGTTTTCTAGGATTTGCTGGGTATTATAGGCGATTTGTACCAGGTTTTTCGCAGCTTGTAAAAGCTTTAAACGATTTGCTTGTAGGCCATCCAACAAACAAAAAGGGGAGGCGAAAGAGAGAAGCTGCGGTTTGGTGTTGGGAATCAATGCATCAGAATACCTTCGAAAATGTAGTTGCAAAGTTGACGTCACCACCTGTCCTTGCATATGCTGATTTTTCTCGACCTTTCATTCTTAACGTCGATGCAAGTGGTACCGGTTTGGGTGCAGTGCTCTATCAGTTACAGGATGATGGCAATGAACGCGTCATTGCATACGCGAGTCGAGGTCTGAGGCCTGCAGAACGAAACTATCCTGCTCACAAGCTGGAATTTCTAGCGTTGAAGTGGGCTGTCGTGGATAAGTTTAATGATTACCTTTATGGTAGTTCTTTTCAGGTAAGGACGGATAATAATCCACTTACTTATGTCCTGACGACGGCCAAGTTAGATGCAACTTCACATAGATGGTTAGCTGCTCTATCAGTCTACTCGTTCAGTATCCAGTACCGATCCGGTAAAACTAATGTTGATGCCGACTTTCTGAGTCGATCGCCGGCCAATCAAACTGTTGTCTTTACAGATGCAGTTAAGGCTGTTTTTCAGGCGTCCATGGTTTCAAGTCAAGAATGCCCTGCTATTGAGTGTGTCAGTATGTCGCAGCAAGTGGTCGATGTTGCAGCTCGGCTGCAGGGCGGTGACCAGTTGTGTAACGTGAATTGGTGTGTAGAGCAAGACAAAGATCCAGTAGTTTCTCGTGTGAAACAGTTGATTTTGTCAGGTCGCAAGCCAACTAGGAGGTTGTGTAGCCTAGAGCCAGAGTCAGTTCGTCGTTTTTTAAGAGAATGGCGACTTTTGTTTGTACGAAATAATGTCTTGTACAGGCACGGGTCAGTTGCGGGGCATCAGGTAGACCAACTTGTGTTACCTGCCACTTTTCATGACATTGTCTTCACTGGTTTACACGACCATGCTGGACACCAAGGGATTGACAGAACAGCATCTTTATTAAAATCAAGGTTCTTTTGGCCTGGAGTTGATGGGTTTGTTGATGTTCGTGTAAGGAAATGTCCTCGGTGCGTTCGAAGAAAAGCACCCGCAAATACAGCTGCGGAACTGACGCCTATTCAATCTTGTTACCCTCTTGAATTGGTATGTATGGATTTCCTTACACTTGAAATGTCCCAAGGTGGTTATGAAAATATATTAGTAATGACGGACCATTTTACCAGATTTGCTTCTGCTATCCCGACGAAAAATCAGACAGCAAGAACGACTGCTAAAGTCTTATTTGAGCATTTTGTTTGTCACTACGGTTTTCCTAGCCGATTACATAGCGACCAAGGAAAAAATTTCGATGGTCATGTAATACAAGAGTTGTGCAAACTCGCCAATATAGAAAAGAGTAGGACAACGCCATACCACCCTCAAGGCAATGGTATGCCAGAACGGTTTAATCAAACCCTTTTAAACATGCTTGGTACGTTAGAAGATGCTCAAAAGTCCAACTGGCGAGCTCATGTCCCAGCAGTCGTCCATGCATATAACTCGACCCGCCATGAAAGCACTGGCCTGACACCTCACTTTCTCATGTTCGGTCGTCATCCCCGCTTAGCAATTGATGCATTTTTAGGGATAGAGCCTGACGCCAATTCAAGAACACGAGATCGCAAGGAGTATGTGTACGGTCTACGGAAACGTTTGCAGTATGCTTATAAGGTGGCGAATAAGGAAGCAACTCGTCAGGCAAAGCGACATAAGCGGCGATATGACTTACGGGTTAGACATGTTCGCCTGGAAGAGGGTAATAAGGTACTGGTTCGTACTGTTGGCGTTAAAGGAAAGTGCAAGTTGGGAGACAGATGGGACAAGGAGATTCATGTCGTTGAAAGTCAACCTGACGAGAATACACCAGTTTTTCAGGTGAAACGCGAAGATGGAAAAGGACGGTCCCGATTACTCCATAGAAATCTCTTGTTGCCATTTTCAGGGCTTCCTGTGGACGAGCCCAAATGTTACCCGGTGTCAGAAGAAAAACCGAAAGTCCAAAGACCTGTTGAACAAGTGTCTGTACACTTTGATCGTCCTGCACAGAGCACTTTCCCTCCCGAATCACAAACATTTGTTCCACGTCGAACAATCAGATCCAGGAAACCGCCGTCCTGGTTGTCCAATGATTGGGTAACATAGGTTATCTATTAGATTTCTCTTTATTGAAAAATATCACCGCCCAGTGTACATAGATTTTCTTTTATTACTTGAGTTAACATTTATTTGCCAATAGACTCATTGCTTCAAAATATATGAGACTGTATCATCTGTTTTGTGAGATTTGGTAGTTATTATTCTAAAAGGCATAAACTACCAGTGTCATTTTTTTTGCAATTTATGCAGTTGTTCTTGCTTATTTTGCAAGATATCTAGAATTGTTGTTAATGAATTGTGCATAAAGCGCATTTTCGGTACAGTATTCTATCTTTCAAAGAGACGTCTTTGAAAGTTAGTAAGAAATAGTTATAACTGTAGTTAGAATTCAGTTTAACATTTTGTAGAGTTAGGTACTCACGTACTAGCTTAGTTATTTGGAAGGAAGGGTCTCTTAACAGCTTATGCCTGCGTGCAGGTTTGATTCTGGAAAGTAGGTAGAGCTATTGATTTTACCCGATTGTATTGTTTATATTCGTTTATCCCTCACATTGATAGTTAAGATCAGTAAATGTCGGGACGACATTTTTTTATGTTCAGAGTATGTCACAGAGACAATTTGTCTATATCTGTCTTGTATGTGTTGTGTAGCCCATTTCATTTATTTCACTGCATCGACAATCACCCATCACTGTACTAACCCGTTTTCCTCGTGCACGTTTTGCCACGTATTCGCCAGTACGAGAATATCTTCTGAACAGAATAGACGTAGCCGTCTTCTTGTTTTCTTTATATTGTCTACTGCGCCCTATATTTACCAGGTTAGTGACTCGGTACATATTCATATCATCTCATATTTCTTTTACATATAATATGTTTTGTTTTGTTTCGTTGCAATGCCATTTTTATCTTATTTACTTTAATGTTTACAATATTTCGTAGTGAACATTTTGTATTTGAATAAAGAGTACGAGAATATCTTCTGAACAGAATAGACGTAGCCGTCTTCTTGTTTTCTTTATATTTTCTACTGCGCCCTATATTTACCAGAGTAACCCGTGACAGGTAAAGAACCATTTAAGGAACATTTCTGTGAAGTTTTGAAAATATGACAGGAAAACGAAACTTGAACGCAATTTCTATTTTTAGCTCTAGTGGCCATTTTGTGCAGTGAGGCGAACCATTTGAATAAGTTTGGTAGAGGAACACTAAACAAACATTTGTGTAAAATTATTTGAAAATCTATCCATAGATTTAGAAACAAGAAATGTCTTTAAAAAAGACAATCGGCGTTGAAATAAATATTGAGATGTCATTTAAAAATTACCTAAACAGACGGCAAAAATGATCGGTTACGTGACTTTTCAGACCACACAGAGTTTTTGGTCCCCACCAATATTAGGAGACTTATTGGACCCCAGATTTTTCGGACACTATAAGAAAACTTCTCGGACCCAAAAGTTAATTTGCGATAAATTTATTAATTTAAAAATTTAATAAAATTTATCTACATAAAATGTAGCATCTTTTTACAGATTAAATAACATCTACTGGAGAAATTGATAGAAAGATGCAATTATAAATACGGTAGATCTAATCGTTAATAAATCGTAACCACAATTTTAATTCAAATTAACAGTAAGTTTATAAATATAAATTCCCCATTTATTGAAATTTTTAGGCTTATGATTCTCTGAACGCTATTATTGATGCATGTACGAGTATATTAACACGGCTATACAACGGTCGCTAGCTACGCGCGCTATTTTTAGAATGACACAATAGTTTCTGGAATGTGATGAACTCGCTAGAATCAATGGGCTTCATGGAACAGCAACTCGATCTGTGAATGAGATTTATAGAGCGTACCGCTTATATAAATGTACGCTACACAAAATAGTTATTTCGTTACGTGAATGAATATAGCATTATGTTTATGGCATTCAATGAGAAAATACGTTCATAATTAGCCTCAGTTCTAGAGTATGTGTCGAGGATAAGTTTATAACTTCATTTTAACCGCTTATGTAAACAATTATGTAAATTTTTAATCTCCAAAAGTATGCAACAGTTATTGGTATACGTTAAACCATTGTTTGAAATTTGCATTCCCTAAAATTAGAAAATTTGCCCAATTCTATTGGCATTCAATTTTCCCGCTGCATAATTATCGCAAGAAATCTAGGTCAAGTGATCTTAGACAGCAACGCCGAAAAAATGGCGTTTAGATATAATTCTATTTTTAGCTCTGGCGGCCATCTTGTGCAGTGAAGCGGAACCAATTTAACACGTTTGGTAGAGGACCATCCAGATTTACCAAGAACTTTTAAAAATATTACAGGAATACGAAACTTTAACCCAACATGTTAACGACATCGCAACGCCCGCCCACCGCCCGACCAGCCGACCCGGTTTTCGCTAATCTATAAGCCGAGATTTTTCGTTGAAAAATCCGGCTAAATACTCCATAATAGAACTTAATCTGTTTCAGAAATAGTGATAATTACTAACTGATAACAATCTACAAAGTAAGTAATAGTATCTGCATGTCCAAATCGGTAGCTAACCAATTTAAAAAGGGCAACAACTCTGACTGAAACAAAATTTCTAACGTTTCACGGATTGGTTTTCTTCACTTCGATACAATGTTTGTGCCGATTGTATAACGAAATATATAGCAAGTATCTACTGAAATAATTGTATATTCAATGCGATTGAAAAATATGTTTCTTGGTAGTTCATGGGATTATGCTATTAACGAAGAATGCACTACATATTTCAACAGAAGTAATACAAACTAAAATTACAATGGCGCAGTGTAGTAGTGGATACAGCGTTCGCCCTGCAATCGGGTGTTCGTGAGCTCCAATATCTTTCTCAAAAAGACATCAAGTACTGGTTCTACCAAGGAAACGGACTCAAGAGTGTCTCTTTAAGCCTTTGGCTTTCGAAACAATCAAGCTAAAATAAATATGTAAAACTAATAACGCAATGAATACAAACTACCAGTACCGTAAGTACAATGTCTGTACTCTGTAGGCAGTATATTTCATACACAATAGTACCCGTGTTCCACTGGATTCATTACAGCTGACCGTACAAGTATTTGTGTACATACATACGTAATCAGCGCCTGTAGTGATGCCAACTTGCCACCATGCACCGATCAGAGAACACTTGGTCTTCATTACTCAATGCTTGGCCGCATATCATCAATGTGCTGTCAATATTGACCACTGTCCAAAGCAATGTTTGTTCTGGTTTAAGCAGTGTTTACACGCAAGAATGTATAAATTGACCGACACCCATTCGTCCATGATCAGATGTTGTACTTGTAAACAATAGGTATGAGCCACATTTTAGCCAGACAACAGACAACAACTTTTCTTATCGTTATGTTTACGATTTAAAACCAATGTTAGGTGCATCATGTAATATTTGTTTGGCAAGAACTAACGTATATACAGTCGCGTGGACAAGAACAATATGTCCATTATCCAATTCATTTTCAATAAAATAATGTATTATTTCGATTTAATGATTTCATTGCAACCCTATTTTATCTAATGCACAGACTGTGCCACTTTGTGATGAAATCGGTTTTCTTTCTGCAAGAGTAGCACCAAACAGGGGTTGAATCCGAGATATTCACTGGTTTGCGTGCTAGCTGCTTACATATGTGTCTCTAAGATGGCGTGATGCAATTTGGAGTATGTATCAACTTTCATTTCATAGAAAATAGGAACAATAAAAGTTTTTTTTTAGATGTTTCGGTTATAATATCTAGTTTTGTACAGGTTGGCACATAGCTAGCACATTTAAGTTAATACATTTTACCTTTTCCCAACGAGGATTCATTTTACAAACGTTTCATTTCAATTTTATTTTTTGTATAGCTAAGTGTGCGCACGTGTGTGCGCACGTGTGTACGTACATAAGCCTAGGCACGCCCCTGCCAAACATACTATCTACCGGTCAATCAATATTGAACACTACATTGTCCCTTATACGTATAAATAATATGTTTACAGACAATACAACATCATTCTTTTAGATCTGATTTACAAGTGTATATGACTTCAGTATTTTTTTACGAATAATTGCAATATGGGAGTTGTCCATAAAAAGTTATGCTTGAACTGGGTCTAACCCATAAATGTAACAATAATATTTGTTTACTGTATAATATATGTAATATGAGAACAAATGACAGATTAATGTATAATGTCTAATATTTCAAACGTTTATCAATAGGCATTGAAATAAGGATTAGACGAAATAATATGCATGATGATTTAATCGAAATAACCTGACAAAATGTGTGAAAAGACCAGGAATGTATTTGACTATCACTTGTTTGTTAGAATTATGTCCCCCAACCTAGTAGGGCGCCTTACAATACTAATTAAGTCTTTAGTCTATAAGGACACGACTACCATTCCATTATTTCTACCCCATGTTCCCTTCCGAGAAATTAAAGTCTCTCAAGATTTAAGTAAACTCGATGTACATTTTATTTAATATTGTTGCGCTTGTTTTAAAATTCAGCAGCTGATCAATAAGATACACTGTCTTTATGAAGGTTCATACGACTCACAATTTATATTATGTTCAATTGCAAGCGAATTAGCAGTAAATGATACTACCTGAATTAGTACATATTTTCCCGTACTTGTAAAAACAGTGTGAAATGTCCAGCTGCCAAAGCCGTGGCTCAGTCCCCCACTCCGTATAGGAAAAAAGATTTAGTGGAATGTAACCCTGTCAAAAAGAATCATTTCCTATATTACAGTATTTATTAACAACTGAAAGATATCACCATATAATTGATTTAAGTATTTGCCTATCTGTTAATTCATAATGATCAATTTTATTGTTTAGTATATACATCGTGCATAAAACTGTCAAATTTTCAGAAATATTATCTTAAACTTGTTTCTTCTAACTTTATCTACTAAACATACCAATATTTATATTTATACATCTGTTTTACGTGAAAAGAAACGTTTAATAAATCCTGCTTAGTTTTAAATATAAATATACTTTTACATTATTTGCCTTGCAAAACTTACGCGTTTGGATAATGAATTTTGAATTTCCCCACCACTTCCAACTTCATACGATCAATACGCATGCGCCACAGACTAGCGGTGTCAACATCCGGATGGGTGAACTAGTCAAGGTAGATCTGTATTTTATTTTTTGCCAATGTTGTGTATTTGTACAGAAGTAAAGTGTATTTATTCAATATTGAAAGAATTGATTGTTAATATGCGGTATATAATTACCATAATAAAGTTTCATTTAGGAAGAAAAACGTGAAGTATTTTGATGTGGTATTTTTCGGATAATTTTTATTTCGGACGCACTGTTCTAGATTCCGCACCAATATTAATGTAGGCATGCTTAAACTGTAACTGCTCAATATATGTCTTTAAGAGAATCTTGGTTGGTAAATGGTTTATGATTCGTATTATGTTAAAATAAATCTGTATAGATTATAAAAGACAATAAATAATTATTATTGTCGTTTATCATTATCCTAGCGTTACCAGTTTCCGATAATTTAACAATAAAACTCAACTTTTAAAGTTCTGTGTTTATTCTTGCCTTTCTGAAATGCATCATCAATATATATGTCTGTAAGGTTATTGTCATTCTTTCTTTAGTGTGTAATTGTCATTCTTTAGTGCTATGAAACAAACCACCAATTTAAAAAGGGGAACTTATGTAGGTAGTTTTATGTGTTGACCTGTTTCTTTTCAAAAAAGGTAAGTGTAAGGTGGAAATAAAAATAAAACATGCTAAATTACCAGTATGAAGGGTTGTTAGACCTCCAGCCCATTTTTCTTCATACTTAGTAAATAATTTAATCCTGTTGTACTGGTTGAAATATAGTGTAACTGTTTACATTCTGTTCAGAATTATGCCCTGTTTTCAAAATATGGCTACATGTAGTATTTATTTATATTTGGTCATTTCAGATCACAGTTTTGTTTTTTGCAAAAAGTCGTGAACTTGTTGGGAATAAATCCTCAGAGTTGGAAATAAAATCACATTTACTAGCATCAGACCTCCTGAGAAGCATTATTGCCAAGCACAACAGGTACTAGCCTAGTTTATAAAACTATGTGAAAACTATTGGACTGCAGTTTAGCATACTGTTTATCCTGCCTATTTTAATATGAATATGTTATTAATATCAATATGAGGTAGATTTGCATGGTTGATACACCATATCATAACGAAAGCATACATGAATTGTATCTGCAATTTTAAACAGGGAATTGTATATTTCGGGGCTAGTGATTTTAAGCTCGACTTTTCACCAAATAGTCTAAGCTATTCTACTCACCCGTTCATCAGCAGCGCCGTCAGCATAATGCTCTGGTTAAGGTTTGCGTGCAACAAGTAAAAATCTCTGTAACTACTACAGATATAATTCAGTAGAAACTTCACACATGCCTTTGGGGTCATTATGTGAGGTCACCCGTCAAGGCACATATCTCTGACCTGCAAATTATGCCCCTTTTTGTACTTACAAATTCAGGTTAAAGTTTGCGTGCAACAACTTCATATCACTGTATCTACTACAGTTATTCAATAAAAACTTCACATATGTCTTTGGGGACAATATGTTAGGTCACTGCACAAGGCCCATAACTCTGACCAGAATTATGCCCCTTTTTTGTATTTACAAACTTCCGTTTAGAGTTTGCGTGCAACAAGTACATATCTCTGTAACTACTACAGATATTCCAGGGGGGTGGAAATCCTATGCCCGACTTGTCCGACGCGAGTAATTTTACTGTCGAACAAGTGATTTTTTCCTGTCTACTTGTCCATGGACAAGTACAATTTCAGGGTGTAAAGATGATGTTTAAGTTGGAATCTAATTATCGTATTATTATACCCTTATACATTTGAATGACAAATTGTGTTTTATTTATAATTTAATGAAACATATATCAGGAAGGCCTGAATAAAAACTCTGTTTTTGTTTGGACAAGTGACTGTTGCTTGCGGACAAGTAGATTTTCGCAATGAACTTTTCCATGGACAAGTTAACAGTTTTGATATTTCCACACCCCTGGAGATTCAATTCAAACTTCACACATGTCTTTGGGGTCATTATGTAAAGTGACTGACCAAGGACAAAAAAAAACAGTATGAATAGTCGAGTGTTTTGTCCTGAGACAGCTCTTGTTTAAATGTGTGTTCCTGGCCAGTAAATTCTACAAAAAGTAACAAGCTGTAATTTATTTAGTTTATTGAAGGCCTGTCTTATATGTGCCTCTTTTTTATTATAATAGTAAATTATGTAATTTACAGACGTCTTTTATTGCTCTTAACTTATTTAATCAAGTACAAAGTGGGGGATGCTTGATTTTGCATTTGCATTTTTTCTTTGCTGTGAATTTGGGGATACATTGTTGTCATTTAATTTTTTCTATACTTAGTCTTGAAATTCTATCGGGTAGTCTGCTGCTATCAGTGAACGAGGACTATCTAGACATCAACAGTGAGGAGATCTTGACACTGAGGCCTGGAGATACTGTTGCAGTCATACCTCCCATCAGTGGAGGATAGTGGAGGATAGAGGTATTGTTCAAATTCATGACATGCTACATGTCCTATGAGCAAAATCTTCTCAGTGATTAACACTTTACGCACTTGCATTAAGCGCGGGTTTCCCACGACACGCCTCATATGCCTTTTATATTCAGATGGACACAGTGGACATAACAACAGATCCAATCGCAGTGGACATGCTCACACGGAAGGTGTCTTCACCAAAATGTGGAGCCATATCCATGTTTCTTGGTAAAAAATAATACATTTCTTACCTGGTTTATTATCTTTTTATCTGTATAAAAATAATACACTTTTATGCCAAAAAAAATAAATTTAAAACATATTATTATTGGCTTCATTTGCTGAAATCAAGTCAATCATCTAATGATTTACATGTATATTTATTCATAATACATGTGTACTAAATTCATCCCTAATTACATTTTGATTTACAATGAAACTTCATAGGTGTATTTTGTAAATTGTACATTTGGTTACATTTGTTCTCAGGCTATCGATAAATAGTCAGTCCAGTGTTAGCCAAGTTTGATTTCAGGGGTGGTATAATTCACAAAACATCTTAAGTTAAATTTTATCCTTATCCTTAAAGGGACTATGTCAACGAAACATTTCTATTGCACTCTAATTAATATTAGATGATAAAAATGAGCTATAATAAGACATTTGCATTAAATAAATAATAAATAATATAATACACAATCAGATATTTGATAAAAACTAATTATCAAAAAAGTTTGAAAAAATTAAAACCCCAAGTGGGTATCGAACACACAACTTACGAGCCATATCAAGAAATAACAGTAGACAGCACATTAACCAACTGTGCTATTCTGCTTGGTAATGAATCGTGTCCCAAATACTCACCTTCACACGTCAAAATGTAAACATAAAAAGTGCCTAACAAACTGAGATTTATATCTCAGAATGCGTACACTCTTTTCCCATTATATATACTCTGTTTTAACTGTCATTGTGTACCAGTATTAATATCTTTATTTCAGATTTTTTAAAGAAAGTGCCCCTTTTGGGCCATTTTTGATGACATTGTCCCTTTAAATCTGGAAATTTCCTCGACTATATGTGGCAACCCATGAGATTTTTATCTCAATTGCGGCCTGCCTCGTTTCGAGAAAATTGACGTCAAAGTTGAGGCACATGATTTTTATGAGAAAGTCAGGAATATGATTAAGATATTTCAAATAATTCAAAGTTTGTTATTTGGGAAAGGCAGTCCAGTCAATATATATAGTATAAATTACTTGTCCTCACCATGCTAGGTTCTGTATTGTTTGCATGACAAACATTAAAATCAGTGTGAAATGTGAACATTTATCATTATGGTGGTGTTACTTAAACTGCTCATTCTTGCTCAAAACGCATGCTGAGAAAAAAAGATGCCATTTCCAGTTTCTACACATGATTGTATTCAAAACTGCCAATAACTCATTTCGCCCAGATACCGCATTTGGGAATCTTATGGGCTGGCACTTTATCATTCCATACAGAAACAGTTAGGCACACAGTAACAATAACATGAGTATTAGATTAGATTAGTTTCTGTTAATTCTTCCATAGTTGAAGAGATTAACATACATTATATACATGCAGAACTTATATAAGTTAAATATAAGTATCGAAAAGAAACGTAAATAATTATACGCATAATAGCAATTTGTATAGGCAAACAGAAGTATTATAAATGTCAACAAGAAAAAAATATAGGTAAATATATACATAATAGCAATTTGTAAAATCATATACTATCATATCATTTGATATGTTCTTCCCGGTCATGGCATAATAAGTTTAAGTAGGTACATGTATATCGTAATCAGATAACTGTGTCTTAAATAAAGCAATAAATTCTTATATTCTGTTACAATGCCAGTTAACTTCATACTTATCTCAGTTATCTGCCATGTAAAATGGCGGTTGTTGTTTACAGGAACAACAAGGGACAATTTCCAAGGCAAGAATGTGATACAACTGGAGTATGAGGCTTATGAACCGATGGCTCGCAAAGAAATGCAGAAAATATGTGCAGAAATTCGAGAACAGTGGAGTGTAGAAAACATTGCCATAGTCCACCGCATTGGGTATCTTTGTATATTTGTGAACAGTTAGATGCAGTTTGGTGAAATGTCTCATCGATAACCTGACTTAGAAGTCATTTTTTTCCATTTTATATCTGTTGGAATTATGTAATTTTTCTCATTTATTTTTTATGCTTCCCATCCCGCTTTCTTGACTGGAGTATTTCTCAGCAACTACTGACCAGAATTCAATGAACCTTCATGGGAAGCTTTATTACCAAGAGGAGGTGTGCACTTAACCAGGACGTTCGCTTCAATGATTTTTCTTAGAGTTATGGGACTTTGAAGATTTCTGAAATGAGAATTTTGTGCACAATTCTTATCCAGTCTATTTCTATGCAACTACTGGTCTGAATTCAATGAAACTTTACAGGAAGCTTTATTACCACGAGGAGGTGTGCACTGGACCAGGACGTTCTGCTTCAATGATATTTCTGAGATATGGAACTTTAAAGATTTCTGAAATAAGGATTTAGTGCAAAATTTATTTCTACACGACTACAGGCAGATTTCAATCAAACATTATGGGAAGCTTTATTACCAAAAGAAGGTGTGCACTGAACCAGGACGTTCCGCTTCAATGGTTTTTAGCTCTTCTTTTTGAAGGAAAGGCAAGCTTTTCTACTCGCATGGCGTCGGCGTCCGAACTAGGTTCAAGTTTTTCGGTAAGCTAATTTCTCAGGAATTGCTTAAGGGATATAATTATGCCCCCCTTTGAAGAAGTTGGGGTATCTTGCTTTGCACCTGTCCTTCGGTCGGTCGGATGGTCGGTTCGTTTCCGCACGATATCTAGAGAATGCTTTGACCTATGATCGCAAAAGTTGGTATGCTGGTTACTTGGGAGGAAAGGAAGATGCTTATAAATTTTGAGGTCAAAGGTCAAGGTCACCATTGCTAAAAATAGAAAAATGGTTTCCACACAATAACTTGAGAACGCATTGAGATATTTAAATGAAACTTATACATAGATACCTTATATCGAGACCGCGCTTGGGATTGCATATGCGATGGGTGGAATCAAGGTCAAGGTCACGGTTACTAAAAATAGAAAAACGGTTTCCGCTCAATAACTTGAGAATGCATCCAGATATTGTAATGAAACTTCATACATATATACCTTATATCAAGACCTCGCTTGGGATTGCATATGGGGTGGGTGGGGTCAAGGTGACCGTTGCTAAAAATAGAAAAACGGTTTCCGCTCAATAACTTGAGAACGCATCGAGATATTTTTATGAAACTTCATACATAGATACCTTATATTGAGACCTCTCTTGGGATTTCATATGGGGTGGGTGGGGTCAAGGTCACCATTACCAAAAATAGAAAAACAGTCTCCGCTCAATAACTTGAGTATGCATCGAGATACTTTAATGAAACTTCATACATAGATACAATATATCGAAACCTCGCTTGGGATTGCATATTAAAAAAATTTCTTAACAATTGCACATATTTACAACTTGGCTGCAAGTCGGGGGGCATACATGTTTTAAAAATATCTCGTGTTCAAACTTAAAACATTTATTCCCCACATTAAAATGAACCTATAGGCCAAGTTTGGTAACTCTAGTTAGAAATTTGTCAAAATTATGGGCCTTTTTACACTAATTTTTTTTTACATATAAGCTATATGGACTGGTTTAAATTTTTCAGTAAGCTGGTTTCTCAAGAATGGCATGAGGGATTTCATTCAAACCTAGAACACTTATTCCCTATATTGAAATGAACTCATATGCCACTTTTGATAACTCTAGTTTGAAATTTGTCAAAATTATGGGCCTTTTTACGCTTAGAAATTTTACATATTTGCTATATGGACAGGTTAAAGTTTTTCGGTAAGCTGGTTTCTCAGGAATGGCTTGTGGGATTTCATTCAAACTTAGAACATTTATTCCCTATATTAAAATGAACTCATAGGCCAATTTTGATAACTCTAGTTCGAAATTTGTCAAAATTATGGGCCTTTTTACACTAAAAAATTTTACTCTTTTTTGGGGGGGGGGGGTAAATGGTCAACTTGAAGATTCTAAAACTGAATGAATATTCAAAACGTGTCTCTAATATCATAAAACATTGTTTTGAAGTGGATGCTATCAAAACAAAACATTTATCAAAAATAATTTTATTATTGGAAAAAAGTAAAATAAACAAAAAATATCTGACCCACTCAATAAAATGTTCTAGGGTCAGGGCTTGTTTTTAGGGTAGGTCGTGTAACCTGAATCAAACATAATTTTTTTTTATGCCTAAGCTATATGAACAGGTTAAAGTTTTTTGGTAAGCTAGTTTCTCAGGAATGGCTTGATGGGTTTCATTCAAACTTAGAACAATTATTACCTATATTAAAATGAACTCATATGCCAATTTTAATAACTCTAGTTTGAAATTTGTCAAAATTCTGGGCCTTTTTAAACTTAAAAAAATTTAAGTTTGTGGAATGACGGCGTTAACTTTAGATTTCCACTCTCTAACTTGAGAATCAACCTTCATACATAAATACCCGAAAGCAACACTTTACATTTGTGGTGGGTTGGGTGGGATCAAGGTCAAGGTCACTGTTACTAAAAATATAGAAACATAATCTTCTGCTTTCTAACTCCAGAACAAATTGGAATATTTTAATAATATTCCATTTATAGATACTGTATAATGAGACATTGCATGAGATTGAATATGTGGTTAGTTGGGTGAAGGTCAAGGTCACTATTGAAATTTAGAAAAATGCTTCTACTCAGTACCTCGAGAAAGAAATTAATTTTGTTTAATAGGCCCCTACTATACAGTTTATTTTAGAAAAAATGCCAGAAACTCTGACAAGCACAAGAAAAGTCGAGCGCGCTGCCCTCCAACAGCTCTTGTTCTTAGAGTTGTGGGACTTCAAAGATTTCTGAAATTAGAATATAGTGCACAATTCTTGACCAGGCTATTTCTCCACAGCTACTGGCCAGAATACAATGAAACTATGTGTTGCTTATCGGAATGAGGTGTGCACGGTACATGATTTTCCCTTTCAGTGATTTTCCTTGGAGTTATGGAGTTAACTTCGCTGAAATTAGTGTATAATGCACAATTCTTGTCTGCACTGTTTCTCAGCAACTACTAGCCAATATTCAATGAAACTTTGTGGGAAGCTTCATTTCCAAGAGGAGGTGTTCACTGTTCAAAGATGCTCCACTTCAATGATTTTCCTTACAGTTATGGGACTTTGATGAAATTAATATATAGAGCACAATTGTCTGGACTGTTCTCTTCTGATTGCACTCCCATTACTTGGCAAAGCGCATTTGGAGCATCTATCAGTTTACTGATATCCTGGTTTAATCTATTACAAAAAGGAAATGTTTCTTATTAAGATAGCGTGCTTTTCTCTGGATAAGTCGTCATTGACATAATCTGTTCTTGATTAGTATTGTTGTTGACTATATGTTTACTGCAAAATAAGCAAATATTTTCATTGTGTTTTTAAGCCGAAATATCTGATCGCAACATTACGTCCCTCATGCATTTACAGGGTGGTTCCTGTCATGGAGTCCAGCGTAGCGATTCTCGTGTCGTCCCCACATCGCAGCGAGTCCCTAGCGGCAGTGGAGTACGGCATCAACAAACTCAAAGCAACAGTGCCGATATGGAAGAAGGTATTGAGAAAATTTGTGTCACTGTTATTCACAGAAATAGTTTAACTGAAATAGTTGTATGTGGAACAGTGTCTAGCTAAGGAATAAGAAATACAAAGTAGCCAAATGTATTGATTTGCAAAATACCTGTCAGTTTTACTTATCTGGCTATATTTAAAAATCTTCTTGTCTGAAACCACTTGCTGGATTTTGAAATAATTTCAAAGAAATGTTCCCTGGGATTTGCCATCTTTCTTTGTTGTCCGTTGTCAACATTTTACTTCCAATACAACTCTGAACAGGCAATTAAATGAGGCGTGTCGTGGGAAAACCAGACTTAATGCATGTGCGTAAAGTGTCGTCCCAGATTAGTCTGTACAGTCCGCACAGGCTGATCCACAGCACTTAATGCATGTGCGTAAAGTGTCATCCCGGATTAGCTGTGTAGTCCGCACAGGCTTATCCGGGATGGCACTTTCCGCCTGCAGTGGATTTATGTTAAGAGAGACTTCCTTGAAACAGAAAATACCATAAAAGCGTAAAGTGCTGTCCTGGATTAGCCTGTGCGGACTGCACAGGCTAATCCGGGATGACACTTTACGCACATGCATGAAGTCCGGTTTTCCCATGACGTGCCTTCAATGTTCTTGATGATAACTTGCAGGAGCTGTATGAGGACGGGACCTGCTCTTGGAAACAGAACTCGGAATGTTGTCACATGTCCAACCGAGAAGCCAACACCTCCTGAACCCTAAAGGGGCCTGGGCCCATATCTCCTAAAGCTACTAAGTGAAAACTTAAGTACATTTCAGGACATTTTTAAATTCCTCGAGTCTGCGGATAAGTGGTTTTAATCTGGCAAAGAATCAACATAATTATGTTGCTATGTTCCTAAGGAAAATTTTTACAATGTTTTATTTAAATATGACTTAAGTTAAGACTTTCCTTAATAGCTTTATGGATATGGCCCAAGGCCAAAGGCCAAAAGATAAGAATATTGTGACCATTGAAAATATTGGCTTTTCGACACCAAATGCCAGCCACGTTTAAATATTCTATCGGCACTGTATTGGGGTCATCATAGTATTAATACTAGTGATAGTGAATATTGACTAGGGAAGAAATGTGTTTGAAATCTGGCACAGAAAAGAGTTAGACTGCATTATAGTGAAGTTTATCCAGTGGAGTGTTGTAGCAGAGAATCACAGGAGTGTCAATTTTCAGGTTCAGTTGCCTTGTTCGAGGGGTAATAGCTACTCAGATTATATCACCACAGTCATGTTGAATGAGATACATGTAAAAAGCCATATATCAAAACCAAGCATTATTAACAGTTCTGATGCAATGTGTTCATTGCTTCGCTGGTGCATTACATGTTACATGTATATTATGATGATTTTTTTCATTTTTGTATATTATGATGATTTTTTTCATTTTGATGTTTGATTTCATGTGTTAATAATTATATAATCATGTTTGTATTTAACTATTTATCAAATCTTATGAATGTATCAACTGTACAGTTTTTGATTCTAAGATTAAAGTTTAAAATAAAAAATACATAAAATTGTATAATTAAATATTCAAACCATAAAACCCCACTTTGGTACTTGCTATACAGCTGTTTAGCTCTAAATTTCTGTACTATGTTTTATTTGCTCAATAAATTTGTAAGAGGTATAATTATAATTTAAACATGACTGAAATGCTTTAATATTATCATTTTGTTCCTTTAAATTGCTCTTCATTGTTATATTCAAGGGTACATTGTGCCATATTCTATGTTCACATTAACTGACCCATGTTTACATTTCCTGTCCACTGACCCATGTTCCATATTTCCTGTCTACTGACCCATGTTCTATTGTTACTTAATACAGATCCATGTTCAACAGTTTATTTCTTCTAACCCATATTCTAAAGATTGTGTCAGCCTTCCGATGTTCTAAGGTTATTTCTTCTGACTCGTGTTATACATTTTCTGTCCAGTGGCCAATGTTCTATATTACCTGTATGAAAACTCATGTTATAAGTTGATGCCCACTGATCCTGTTTGTTTGTTTGTTTTGTATATTTAGATTTTTCGTCGTTTTTAACTGATCCTACCATGTTCTTCATTTCTAGCCGACTGACTGTGTTCTACATGGACCAGCGGTCAGTTCTGTTTAAATTGTCCAGTTGCTCCTGTTCCACTGGCCAGTGTACTAGATTGGTGACCAGTGAATGAGAGTGAAATCCTATCCAATGTAAACAGTATGTGTGCGCTGAGGGATTAGAGATCTTCAGTGGTCCACTTTCAGGGATGTTTGCTCAGCTAGGTGGGAATAGGCTTGACACAATGCAGATAAATTCACAATAAACATTAATCAGGTGAATTGCGATATACAGTGTATGTATTTCAGCATTTCATTTAACATTCCATGTTTTGTGTCTTTATTTTGGTCCCACTTAAGACATTAAAGTACATGTAATAACCATTCACATGAGGGAGCATCGCATAATAGGCACATGCTATGTAAAGGCAGGTTTACATGGTAGATCTAGACTCCTAGGTCTGGATGGCTTGTGTTCACTGTTCAAATGGTAGATCTAGAATTCTAGGTCTGGACGTCTTGTGTTCACTGTTCACAAGCTAGATCTAGACTTACAGATCTGGACATCTTGTGTTCACTGTTCACACGCTAGATCTAGACTCGTAGGTCTGGACGGCTTGTGTTCACTGTTCACACGCTAGATCTTCGACTCGTAGGTCTGGACGGCTTGTGTTCACTGTTCACGTGCTAGATCTAGACTCCTAGGTCTGGACGTCTTGTGTTCACTGTTTACATGCTAGATCTCGACTCGTAGGTCTGGACATCTTGTGTTCAGTGTTCACACACTAGATCCAGACCTATGAGTCTTTCTCTCCCAGCGATTTCATTTTCAAATTAATGTATTTTAAGAAGACATATGAGAACCAATGTACGTTAAGTTCACAGTTTTATTAGCATGTCCATAGAAGTTAATTATTCCTTTCATCTTGTTGTTGGTCTGACATTTCTAAGGCCATTATTCTAGTAATTTGGGGGGGGGGGAGTTATATTAAATAAATAAAATGCATTATGTACATCCTCAGTTTATATAATATGTTTACATACAAAGAGTTCGTCTAGTTAATTCACCCACTGCAGTACAGTAAACTAGCAGGCAAACGTCAGATACTAAGTGAATCACAGAGACCTACCAGCTACAGCAGGCTTAAGCTGCAAGTCTTAACCTGTAGGTCTTCAAAAGTTATATAGATTTAAAGGGCTTACATGGTAGGTCAGGGGCCGTATTCCAGAAACAAGTTAGGTAATATCTTATTCTTAACCTGAAAATCAACAAAAAAAATTATCCATTATTTCTTTTGTATAGTGCATTGTGCTTATTGTTTATTAATAATCACATAGAGTATTAATGTTTGTTCATATAAGCATAAGAAGAATCACAAAAGTATACGCAGTTTTGAAAAATATAACAGTTCGAAATTTTCAACTTAAGTAAAAACATTTTAAGATGCTTCTGGAATACGGCCTCTGGTCTCCTATGACTTGACCTATAGCCTATAGGTCTAGACCTATCGCGTAAACCCCCTTAAAGTGTTTATGTACGATCTTTCATATCTGTTTTTCAAAATAAACAGATGAAAGGGAGAAAGGTAGAGAGATAAATATAAACCTTTCGAAGAAAACACCAAAATATCGAATGAATCATACTAGTGGCGACTTTTGCTTAGTTTATGAGTGTTGTGTAACCTCAACAACTGTCCAGTCAGCGTATATACATGTATTGGAGAGTCCGGCTGTACAGCCAAAAACTAGTTTGTGATTGAAAAGTAGCCAATTATGCCTTTTACAGCAATAGTTCTTATAAATTTTCTTGCAATTAACTATAAGAATTAGGTAATTAACTTTAACGGGTTGTTTTAATTTATGTCACTATGTCTGTTGTCAAATCGCACACACACTCTTTAAGTACTTAGTGGAGCAAACTTCCCAGTGTATCATTTGAGGAACTATTTACCGACAATAAGTACTAGATTAATCATTCAATCGATATAATACCCAGAACATGTTTATATATTGTTTGTTTTTAATGTAAGCTGTATTACATTCATTGTTACATATACTATCGGAGTTTTACTGTCGAGTTTTATATACCCAACTTGTTTTTAACACTGTTGGGTAGTGTTAAAGCATCTAAAAATAACTATGTATTTTCATTTGTATTCGTGTGTTTGCCTGTGATAACCATGGTTATTCATAAATGTACATCAGTCACTTAGCCAGATTTGTAATAAACCAGATTGTTTTGATAATGTTTTATTACGTATTCTTTAAGTTTAAAGCTGGTATTCACAAAACACCAGTAGTAGTAACAAACAATTGTTGAAGCCTAGTTTACATTTGTCGAGTTGTGGGACATCTGCACGGCTGTCGCACACTTGCTGCTCGCTGACCGGGTAGATTCGGCACTAAAGCCGCATGTACTCCGTTTGATTTCCGTGCGGAGGCTGTGGAGAACGCACAACAGCTGCACAAAAGCCGCACAATTTTCTTACAGTCTCCGCCAGCCTCTGTACGGGTTTGCCTCGGCCTGCCACCAGATAGACCGTGCTGTTTCCATAGACAATGTACTAGTAAACAAATACGCCGCAACCCGTAGCCATCAACGATGCGTTGAAACCGCACGGAAAACCGTAGGCCATTTAATTTAATTTAATCGCGCGGCGCCCTTGGCAATTGTAAAGTGTACGAGTACTTAAGTGAAATATTCGCTTCAGATCAAACTTACTGTGTGAAATTCAACGATTTTTTTTAACTTTAAGGTCAAGTAAAAAACAACAACATATTTTCAATCTTTACCAGAAGAACCCTGTAGAACTGATGTACATTTTTCGAAATTTGTAATTTGCCAGTCTGTGAATAGGTCCTTATGGAAGCGTCCTAGTGCCACGGTCAATATTATTGTTGAATTCCGTTGTCTCATAATTAGGAGATAATATGTCCTAATTAGGAGTTACTATGTCCTAATTATGAGATAGTAAGTCCTAACTTGGAGATAGTAAGTCCTATTTAGGAGAAAGTAAGCCCTAATTAGAATATATTAAGTCCTAATTAGGAGATACTATCTCCTAATTATGAGATATTAAGTCCTAAATCGGATATACTAAGTCCTAATTAGAAGATAGTGTCTCATAATTAGGAGATAGTAAGTCCTAATTATGACATACTGACTCCTAATTAGAAGATACTAAGAGATACTAAGTCCTTATTAGGACATAATGTTATACAAAAATAATATAGACTGTGGCCCTAGGACGCTTCCATAGGTCCTTTTAAAGAACTTCGAAACTTATCAATGCGAGTAACCACGACTGGTCCTTTCTGTTGTTTCAACCATGATTATTGAATTCGAACGGTTAGCATAAATATTTGCCAACTATGTATTTTAGCTCGACTATTCGAAGAATATGTGAGCTTTCCTACTACCCCCGGCGTCGGCGTCCGCGTCTGAATTGCTTCAAGTTTTTATTCAAAAGCCTTGTAAGTTCAAAACTACATAAGTTATTCACTTGAAACTTGGAATATACCGTTGTCATCAACTCCTGTATCACGGGCAACATTCCCCATAACTCTGTTTTGTATTTTGACAGAGTTTTGCCCCTTTTTCACATAGATTATCTGGTGAAAGTTTATATTTAAAAAAATTGTAACTTCAAAACTTCATAAGTTATTCACTTGAAACTTTGAACTAACCTTTGTCATCAATTCTAGTATCAGGGGCAACATTACACATAACTCTGTTTGGTATTTTGACACAGTTATGCACGCTTTTTATTTAGATTTTGTGGTTAAAGTTTTTGTTTCAAAAATGTAAAAACTATATAAGGCTTTACTTAAAAAGTTTTGTATTTTAACAAATGTATGCCCCTTCCACTATCCAAAATATGTACCAACTGAAATACTTCGAATAGACGAGCGCGCTGTCCTCTGACAGCTCTTGTTTAAATTATTTTAAAATATCCACAACCGTGTATTGTATATAAATCGCAGCTCCATTCAAAGAACAGTAAGTATCGTTAGTAAGCTTCTTACGTTTTGCTCGCGGTGATCTCCCTTGATTCTGATGGACTGACTTTCGCTACAACTTTCCTCATATAAATCGAACTGGCCATCGGTATCACTCGAACATGCGTCTTTGTGTGTCTTCTGTATGTGATTAGCCGGTTTCTTTTCTTGTTGCATTGTAAACATCCAGGGCTGGTATTTATAAAGAATCTTAAACGAAAATTAAGAAATATATTAAAATTCTCAAATGTAATTATTTGTTTTTCTTACAAAATAATGCATTTCTGGAAGATTTTGACACATAATTTGCAATATAATTAAAAGTGTATTAATATCTAGCATTAGTCATGCAAATGATCCAAAGCATAGTGTTCTAAACGTAAATTCTAATTTTGACTTGTGTTCAACTTAAGTTTAGAATGGCTTAAGAATCTTTATAAATATGGGCCCTGGACCCGTATGCACAAAGCTCTTTACAGTTATTTATTACAATGTCGGCCTTTTTTACCAGGAGGTCGCGCGTTACGTTAGCGAGAACCATTTCGTTAAACAGGGGGTCGGTCTTTCCTAACCAGTGTGTTTATGGAAAACTTGAATCAATTTCTTAAATTCATATATGTCCTTAAGTCTCGGGCTGATTCATGTTTATGTCTTTAAAATTTTAAACTAGTTGTTGTTTGTTGGGATTTTTTTGCCGTTTTAACAGTATTTCAGTCATATCACTGCGGTCAGTTACCCTACTCACACTTGTCCTGTGCAAGCTTAGCCGATCTAAGCGATTTACCAGTACTAAGTGCACATACCTATGCCAGTTATTGACAATCATAGGTAGGGGAGAATGGCCGTAGAAATAATTTCACGACCAATCACCACACAAGTTATGTGGCTGGGATGGGGTTTGAACTCACGATCCCCGGATTGACAGTCCAGAGATCTACCAACTGAGCTAGCCGGGCCCGGCTGGTAAATTTTACTTAGATGTTTAGTATTCCGTTCTGTAAACATGAATAATTGAATTCCGCATAAAAACTTTAAATTTTCATAGTAATTACAACTTGAGTTTAGATTTCCCTTATGAACTTTGTGAGTACCAGGCCAGGGGCCGCATTCACAAAGCTCCTAAGGACTATATTAACTCATCTTTAAGTGAAAGAATCATATAAAATGTTACCTGTGGAAATGAATATTTTATAATTGAAATATGGTAAATAAAAAGCATCTGTTGAATTCCTCTACCAGGTTAAAACATTTTAGACAAAATAAACTTTAAATGAACCATCCACAGACGTAAGGAATTTAATGATTTGAAGAAATTTACTAAAGACTTCACTAAGGAGCTTTGTGGATATGGTTCCAGGTTCAAGGGGCCTGTATTCACCATCCCATTCTTAAACTTAAGAATAAAGAATATTCTTAAAACTGTTCTGTTCTAAAATGGCTGTTAATTTGAATTTTTACTTGGTGTTCATTGGTAGAACATTTCTTTTAGAACATTTTTGTCAATGGTGACGTAAGCGATTTTGGTACCAGCATATTTGCAAACTCAACGAATTTTTTCTTGAGTCCAAGTCTGTTATTTATTTTAGTCTAAGAATCGGTTGGTGAATACGGGCCCGGAACATATTTTCGTCCTTTATATTATGCCCATGCGAGGGTCACGTGTAAGAACATACATTTAAAACAATATCTAGAATACTGTCAATTTGAAACTTAAAATACGTCTTCACTTTCAAAGTTTTTAACAGATTTGTTAACTTACACATTTTGGTTAGTAGTCCGAGATTATGAATACTATCAAAGGCATTTACTTAAAATTTGAAATACTTCTTTATTGTCTGTGTCTCCAAGTCTGGGTTGTGCTTTGACAGATTTATGCCACTTCTTTTTAACTTGAATACAATTTTTTAAGTTGTTCATAAGTTTCTCCGGAGCAGCCATTTTGAATGAAGTAATTAAGTTTACATTTTTCACTCACTTTTATTTACAAATATTCATTTTGGTGTCAATGTCGCTGGGTCGCACTTACTGAAATAGCATTCGGGGGCATATGTCACATTACAGTAACAGCGCTTGTTCTTCGCGGATCTATAGAAGCGTCCTGGTGCCAGGTGTAAAAATAAAAATAAATAATAAATACTCAATATTAGAAAACTTATCTCGCAATACCGACTTAATATCTCGTAATTACGACTTAGTATCTCGTTATTACGACTTTTTAACTCGTAATTACGAGATACTAAGTCGTAATTACGACATAAAAAGTCGTAATTACGACTCAAGAGTGTAGTGATGACGCATAAGCCAAGTGTGATATAAGCAGGCTATCGTATATTGAAATAGTACCAGTAGTACACTGTCTGTCTTTCTGAAAAAAATACAAACCCTCTTTTAACAAAGATTTTTTCATATTATTATTATTATTACTATTATTATTATTATTATTATTATTATTATTAGTAGTAGTAGTAGTAGTAGTAGTAGTAGAAGTAGTAGTAGTACCAGCAGCAGCAATAGTAGAAGTAGCAGTAGCAGTAGCAGCAGTATCATTGGCAGTGGCAGTAGTAGCAGTAGCTGTAGTATTTGTATTATTGTTATTATTATTATTATTAGTAGTAGTAGTAGTAGTAGTAGTTGTAGTAGTAATAATAGTAGTAGAAGTAGCAGCACCAGCAGAGCAGCAGCAACAGTGGCAGTAAAAATAGTATAGTAGTAGTAGTAGTGGTAGAAGTAATAGTAGTAGTAGTAATAGTAATAGTAGTTGTAGAAGTAGTAGTGGTGGTAGAAGTAATAGTAGTAGTAGCAGTAGTAGTAGTAGCAGTAGTAGTAGTGGTAGTTGTTGTAGTAGTAGTAGTAGTAGTAGAAGTAGTAGTAGTAGTTGGAGGAGGAGGGGGAGAAGAAAAAGAAGAACTGCTACTGCTGCTTTTGCTGATTCTGCTACTGATGCTGGTATTGCTACAGTTACTGGGATGTCCTTTGATTTAAAAAATAAAACCATGTCCTTTTTTCGCCATATTAAGGTAAACGCGCTAGCACATGTGACTTGAGAATAAGGGGAAGCAATACTCAAAGTGCTAATACTAACAGTAAAATCGTAATAACGAGATAAAAAGTCGCTATTACGAGATACCAAGTCGTAATTACGAGATAAAAAGTCGTTATTACGAAATGCTAAGTCGTAATTACGAGATACTATGTCGTAATTACGAGATTAATTATTAAATAATCAGTAATTTTTATTTATATTTATACCTGGCCCCAGGACGCTTCCATAGATAACCGAAATTATCAAAGCACCCAAAGTTCCCAAGAAAACTTAAATTTCACTTGTATTTAGACCATGTCCTTTGTTTTTAAAATACATTGGTTTCTATTAACAGATCCGCATGGAAGCGTCCTGGTGCCAGGTGTACAAATAAAAAAAAAAAAAAAAATACTCAATATTAGAAAACTTATATCGTAATTACGACTTTTTATCTAGTAATTACGACTTTTTATCTCGTAATTGCGACTTCTTTTCTCGTAATTACGACATAGTATATCGCAATTACGACTTAGTATCCCGTAATTACGACCTTTTTTAATCTCGTAATTACGACTTGGTATCTCGTAATTACGAGTTTTTATCTCGTTATTACGACATAGTTTCTCGTAATTACGATATAAAAAGAGTGTAGTTATGACGCATAAGCCAAGTGTGATATAAGCAGGCTATCGTAGATTGAAATAGTAACAATAGTACATTGTCTGTCTGTTTGTATGTCTGTTTGTCCTGTTCTGAGAGCCACCTCCATTGCTTTGGCTCCACCTCGTACGTGAAAATGCAAAATAATATGTTTAATAAACCTAAAACCAACATGTTTGATAACGCAGCAAATAATACATGTCGAAATTAATTATTTTGTGCCTTTAATGCTCTAATTGTGTGTAATTTATGTCATAACACGTTCAAATTCATAAAATATCTGGTTCTATTTCCACCATGTCACGACTTATAAAAGTCCTCACGTTTTGAAATGCGTTGTGACTTCATACTTCTCTACATTGATGAATGGCAAACTTGTTTCTTAATCGCACTACATTGTCCGATTTTAAAACAGTCTCTAAAATTGTCATAAAACATATAAAACCAACTCGCTTTCTATTATTGTTTACTTTTTCCTACTATTTCCTGGCATTAGCGCCACCTCGGAAGTATAGCTGGCTCTTTTTCCAATGCATCTCCAAAAAGAGGTGGCGCCAGTGATTACAGACCTTATACATGTACATACAACTTAAAACAACAGTGAACTTTCTATGGCTCAGGTTTCAAGTGGTGAAAAGGTACCATAGTTCATGAATCACACGGTAATTGTTTTCTAGTACATGTATATAGAAGACAAGCAATAAAGAGGGCCTGCAAACCTGAACGACAAAACTGACATTAAAAACGACAAACCGAGATCTAAATAAATAAACAATCTAATAAAAAGTCAGTGAATGTACGCATGTGAGTATGACTAAAAATGAGTGAGATAAGCGAACGGGTGTTTCCGTATGTATATGAGGTGTCGGTTCCTGGGCCCCGGGGGTCGCAGGTTCAAGCCCCCAACATCTGCTTCAGTTCGCCCTGCTTGTCGAGATCCTGGGTCTCCGAGCCGCCGCCAATGCACTTCCCGTTTATGAACACCCGGGGCACCTGCGTAGTAGGCAAAAGCAGCGCGAATGTAATAGTTACATATTAATTACAATTATTATTCTAAAATGGTTTAAGAGCGAATATCGTTTAACACATCGTTTATGTTTGGTGTGATGAAAGTATTTACATGTTGAAATGCGATACATGTCTATCACCCCCTGTACGTCGGTAAACCAATTTGCAGATGATAAATCAAATTTCAGAGAAAACATATCGTCCGCAATTGACAGGTAGGTACTCATTTTGAATTTTTCGGCGATTTAAGTCAGTATATATACAAAATTATTGTACACATGTATAAAGTAATGTCCAACGCCACTATGTATTGAGTGTACTGCCAGAAATCTACGTTTTTCTAAGAAGAAATATATAAATTGTCGGGGGGAAATACAAAATATTCAAAAAATGTACGTATTTATTTAATTTTTGGCATCTAAATCGACAAATTAGTGAACTAAACCGTTACAGAGTAGTGATATAAGCTATCTAGAAGGGCATTCAAACGTTTGTTAGTTAATACCGTAGTGGTTTCTGGGTTAAAATCAATTATATCTTGGAATGCTATGCTCATTTATGGATAAAGCCGAACTGTTTGAAGAAAATGTGTAAATAAAGTCCAAACTTAAACTGGATAAAGCTCAAACTGCGCGATATTTTTTGCAAAGGAAGGTTTGTTTTGTGCTAGTTTTCATTACATACTTTCATTACATATACATATTTTTATTATATGTAATAGAAGAAAAAGTTTATTCAAAAATTGCACAATGTAGCATATAACAAACGAATAAGGCCAACATGGCCCATGATCGTCATGAATAACAATTATACATATAGGAACAAATAATATTATCATGCTTTAAGAAAGAGAAATACATTTATTTATATTTATCTGCGCGTACTATATACAAGTATTCCGTAGTGTATTATCGTGCTTTACCAAAATTATTTGTATCTAAGTAATACACAAATGTAATCTGTACTGTATTATCATGCTTTACAAACATAATTTATATCTTAGTAATACATAAAAGTGATCTCTAATGTATTCTCATGCTTTACACAAATAATTGTTATCTTATTAATACATAACAGTGATCTGTACTGTATTCTCACGCTTTACAAAAATAATTTATATTTAAGTAATACGTGAAAGTTATCGGTACTGTATTATCATGCTTTGCAAAAATAATGTATATTTAAGTTAAACATTAAAGTTATATGCACTGTATTCATAAAAGTGATATGTACTGCATGTACCTTAATAAAATAGCATTAATCATCATGTGCTGGCAGTATTTGTAATTTCAAAAGCTCTACATGCATAAACAGCTAGTAACTTGTTACTATTTGGATTCTATGAGGAAAATAACTCTGTGGCTTTTTAACAAGCTCGGGTGACCTCCATAATATACTGATATATGTGTTGTATTTTTGTCTTGTTTGTGAGTAGATGTTACCTTAAAAAATAAGATGATATTCATCTTAGCGACCAGGGCAAACTGGGTAAACACTATATTACTAATATCGGTATTATTCCACCCTACCTTCTCGATGTTAACCCATTAAAGGTAAAATTGAAGTTCAAAACAGAAGATAGTTCTACAACATAATGCCTATGAATAGCCATTTATGCGTCCTTCTACACCTTGGACAAAAGTGTCAGTAATTATTTGCTTAAACACAGAAAAAAAAACACATTGAGATCACCAACACCTTGTGCCAAGCAGACATGATAGAATCCCAATGAACTTAGAATACATTTCACTTGACTTGCCCATTTGGTTTTTAGGGGATTACTTCCAATATCGTCTAGCATAATTTTATATATCATTTTAATGAATTTATGTTCTGAAGCACAGATCACCTTAAACCTGTACTTTATTATATTCATTTTACTCATAGTTAAAAAGTCAAGTATCCCTGTCGCCGATAATATAAAGTTATGTGTGCTGATTTGGACACCTATTTGTCCTTCACCATTTATTAACATATTTTAAATTAAAATAAGCAATTTTATTGTTGTTTTATTGGCATTACAAAGGCATTTGATTACATTGTAAGGGATATCCTTGGTACAGAATATACAGACTCGGTATTCGAGGACCACGTTTTACAGCTAAAAGCAATGTATACTCATGTGTACACAAAAGTAAGACATCATAATTATATCAGAACTGCATTTGAGAGTTATTTAGGTCTAAGACAAGGCGAGTGTTTTGTTCCCGATTCTTTTTTCTTTGTATATCAATGACATGGACGATATATTGTACTCAAAAGGTGCTAGTGGTATTGATATAGGCATGTTAAAATGCTTCCTACTCATGTATGCGGACGGTGAAGGGCAAATACGTTATCTGTTGTTCCCATTTTCGCTCGACATTCAGCTTGTGCTTCCAGCAATAATTGGTACTTTCAGCCCAGTCTGCCTACTTTTAATCAAATTTGTAAACAATTTACCTATGACACTTAACATAGTTATCACTTTAAAATTATTTGTGTCATTTAAATCTCATTTTTTATGTATAGGTACAATAAAACATTCGGTCCATTTATATGGAAAATATCCAAGATATTATATTTTGTTAAACAATTTAAGCAAATACGGAGGAAGTTCATCTCTGCCATTTATTATAAATTCATTTAAGATCAGATCTGGTCCCGCACTTTTTCCAGTTTTTATATTGACAGTCTTTTTGAATAATTCTCCAGCAGCATAGTATTACTGTGATAAGAACCTTAACAATGTCAGTGTTTTTTTCACCTTTGGGGGAAAGGTGGCGGGGCCCTTCAGATTGGGAATTTTACGGCAAAAGGGGAATTATTTCTGTTTAGAAAAGCATTATTACATACTATATATTTTACTCTGTTATACAAAATTAATCAACTGTTTTGCTAGAAATGATAACTTAGAATACGCAATACATTGGTTTGATGAAAGATTGCTGAGATTTTTGACGAAAATGCCTCTATCTTAGTCAATTTTTGTCCGATTTTGGTAAAAAAATTTTCAAAATAAAGCTTACATTCTGAGGGGAATTTTAAGTCAAATATAGGGGAAAAATATATACTTTTTAGCAGGGGAATGGGGCCAATTTGGGCCCCAAATAGGCCCTAAAAAAACACTGAATGTTTACTTTCATAAAATTGTTGCACAATGCTTTCGTGAACTTTTGTGATAAACAATGTTAATTTCCCGCTCAAAATGGTTTAAATGCATACATTTATAGCATTTGAATAAAGCACTCTTGTACAAGTTTGGTTATTATCCATTCAGTTTAAAAAAATAGTTTGGACTTTATCACCTAAGTTAGGGCTTTATCATTTTTACATTATAGGCCTTTCCCAAAACTAGGTTACTTCCCTTGCGTAATCACGAGTGATGTCCCCTGTTCACTTCAGGCGACGTTTATTGAGTATAGGATTACGCATGCGCAAATAAATTTGTTACAAATAAAATATTCAAAATTTGATCTCACTTTTCACAATGACCAAGCTACTTTCCAATATATCACCATACATTGTTGGAAAGATGAGGACATAACCTTTTGAAAAAACAGCATGTCAAAAAATTCTGTGTTGTAACTCAAAATATTTACCTTAGAAAAAACACACCGGTTTTGACGGACATGGAGGGTGCCATTTTGCGCATGAATACATGGGCCAAAAGTTATGAAGCTGGGAATCACTAGACAAAAAGTAGTGCACAAAACAGCCTTTTTTCTTATTGCTCACATATATACCTTTAAAATGATACCAAAACGTATCATTTAAACTGTATTTTACAAATTATATGCATCCTGCACTCAGCCACATGTGCTCATTATCTAACTGACAGCATGTAACCCTGAGGATGTGACTTCCGTTTTGGGGTAATTAGACCATATGGCGGGATAAGCGTATTGATATTTACCGAAAAGCATGCAATATATTTGATTTTCAATCTTAAAATTGTGTTGGTGTCGTAAAAATACATTTACAAATATCAACCAACATTCGTATATATTATATACATCATGTACTTTATTTATCAATTTAATTAAATTAGTATTTTGATTTTTAACAATATTGTCCCCTCGTTGCAGATTGATAAACAAACTGTTCACAGTACGTTTAACGGTTATCATGCAACAAAACACAAAAATAGTGATTTCAGTATCTAAACAACCTATGCCTTCATCATGTATTTAAGTTGCATTATTAAATAAAAAAAATAAAAAGCTGTTTTTAGTAAAATGAATTTGCTAAGTAACTCGAAGCTAACATTCTTCTGGCGACTAAAATTACGAAAATAAGGTATCATCACAGAAAATTTGAGCGTAATTCCGATGTTTTTACAGCAACCTCTTATTTGAATTCCATACACATTTGTGTTCAACTTTAAAGCTTTTTTCGTTGCAGATATTCTTGTTGTGTGTTAAATATTATACGGTGTGCTATATTATTTCACTCTTCAATTTAAAGCAATTTATTATTTCAAAAAAGTGTTTAATGCTTTTAATTATGTTCTGTTCTGTTCAATAAGGTGGCGAAATTTCATAGGGTGATAGGCAAAGAACAACAACGGAGACAACAACAGTTTAAACAATGAGATAAACTTTAATTTGAGACGCGAACAATGGAGACGAAGTGTGACATGTTAGTTGTCTCTGCATGTAGATCTTTATCATCAATGCATTACACAATTGCGCGGATTAGCGGTATTGTTCTAAGGGCAATTTTATAAGATCCCAGCGGTTTGTGGCTTTGGTATTTTTATGACCCTTCTTCAGTCAGATAACTAAGAATCCATTGAGAGAACAAGTGGTGGTATTTATGTATGGAAAACAACCGTTTACGACGAGACTACTTCTTTTTCCGGATACCTGTTATACGGACATGCGGCCTTAGTAATGAGTTTAAAACGATACTACATTTAGTTCTAATAATTTATTTTTGTAAGATATATCCTCTATGAGTTTTTTTTAAATAATATTTAATCAAAAACATGGTTTAAAAAATTTCCATTACAAGTTTTGAAAGCCGCTTGGTCTTAGATCTATAATACTTTATATGGCAAGCTAGGGAAAACGTCGCCGGAAGTCGGGTTTCAAATATGGCTGATGTGAATTCGCAATAACGGGAGGTAATTTCCAAGGGAGATCACCTAGTTTTGGGAAAGGCCGATATTGTCCCACGAAAAGAACAATATAACGCGTATTTGGTGCATTTAAACAACGCGTGAAGCAGATACACAAAGAAGAATGGCAGATACGTAAGGTCGTACATTAATATTTGCAAAAACATGAATTTATCAGTACTTTTTTACATAAAATATTGCCAACTTTACTGATTTGTCTACATTCTTAACCAAATTCATACTAATTTGGCCAAATAATTGCCATTAGGAATCGTTTGTAACAGCGCATTATACGTATAAAATATCATTGTATCTTGTGCGATATTTTAAATGTTGAAACTTACCTTAAAGATATGAGTATTTGTTAATACATTACTGTAATAAGTAATTTGTCCGACATGTTTTCTCTGAAATATGATTTATCATCTGCAAATTGGTTTACCGACGTACAGGGGGTGTCTATTGTGCGCATAAAATATCGTTGGCGTTTAGTGAACTGTATCGACCGGTATTTACGTGAATTTTGACTGAATTTTGTTTGTATTTATACTCAGCGAAGCGTTACTATTGCAGATGCATTATTTCATCCATAAACAGAGAGTACGTGACCTGTACATGGCACAGAGATTATGCACAGTTTGAAAAGGAGAACAATGCATAATTTAGTCATCGATCGTAACGAACAACAATTAATGAATAAGGAAAGTACTTTCTATGCTCAATAAAGTACCGGAGTTTATTTGAGAATGTGTTCATCGATCAATCACAGATTCATCAATATACTGTAAATGTACTGCATGTATAGTGTGTTCCGCTAAATAGAGCAGTAAGACCAATGATAATCCAGCAGTTCAATCATTCAACCAATGGTGTCACTCGATGCGTGCGCATTTTAAAGTTGGCATACTGCTATGTATCGCATAATTATGATTTTCGGCGATCGTATGGAAATAAGAGGACATGTAAGTAATAGTTTACATCACGCTTTTTACAACGATCAAAGAACAGTGGGGATATTCGTTCCGAACTTTGTTTCGTACTTTGCGCTATAAAACTGTTACAAAACCTGTCTCGTTTTTCAGACAGTCCATAAAAATTAAAATGACTATCTCAGTCTTCGAAATTCGCATTTTTTAATTACTAGCCAGTCGGGCTTGTTACCTTACAATTTTAACTAGCCCGAAACAATTTTTACTAGCCCGAACTTATATTAATGAAAAACACAAGTTGCAACAACAGTTCATTATATTTATGGACTTTTCATACTTCTTTTTCGCCTCTTGCTTTTCATTATCTGCTTTTCGTTTCATTAAATTAATGGGTTTCCCAGGTCTGGCACCCTCAACATATTTCAGAGATTCCATAACTTGTTGTTGACATTGGAAAACGAAAGCGGACGTGGGGTACCTGATTGAAATAGCGATTGGAGCTCAGCATATTTTAATCGATTACTTCATAAAGGTCACAAATCGTAACAAAATACGACATTCGTATTTACTCGGCAATTTTCGCCAGGCATCTGTATACGAAAGATAATTCGTACCTACTCGGACATTTCCGTTTTGCTTATATCGGACAAACTGCTAAGACAATCGTTACTCTCCGGTAAGTCGGAATTCAACGATAGGATTCGATTGGATGTGTCACGACTAGGTGCGCGATGATGTTTTCTAATGTAATCCAATCGAAAATATGGTTGTAAACGAACGCTTTAGGGTGTTGTTGACATTTTCTACGTAGATTGAGTATTTATGAGATTATTTGATTTTAATCTCTAATTTCTGGCCATAATATTTTATTCGCCAGGCGGGCGATAATTATGGATTTTTTTGTTCGCCCGATTTTATTTTTACTCGCATTTGCGAACGGGCGAGTGCGAATTTCGAAGACTGCTATCTATTGCAATATGCCATTTTTGATTGAATTGACATGCCAATTTACGCAAGTTTAACTCGTACGAAATCAAAATAGCTTATTTTGTTGTTGCCAGTTGCAAATTAACAATGTTTACGTTCTAGAAACTTCACACGTTTCTCAAAGTGTATTTTCCTTGGTTTGATTACGTTCGATTTACAAAATAAATATTTCTATCGCCCACATGTGTAGCAGGAAGCGTACTGATAAACGACCTTACACGAACGATGACTCGCTTACCATAATAGAGTATAACCATCGATAATCCAGTAGGTTATTTCCGTACAACAATGCTTAATAAGACCCAACTCTCTTAGCAACGGCATTTAGCACTATGAAACATACCTCTCGACTGGGATATTTTATATGAAAATGATATAAACACGTCCAATATCACTTTAATATTTACCAACAGCAAAACTAGCCTAAATATATCGTACAATACAGGCGTATCTTATAGACTAATACCCAATCAACACCTTGGCTGACCTTATTGACTTAAATATTTCAAAACACTTTTTCGACAAAATGAGCAGTCTAACAGGAACAGTATTACGTGTTTTCAGACAAATGTATGTAGGTTACAAAATAGCCACGCCATGCGCTGATAACATTATCAAACTGCTTCAAAAGTACCTGTTCACAGATCGGCAAATAATGAAATTTCAAAGTCCAAAATCGTCGTCACAGATTCCAAAAATAAAATAATATTATAAGTAAAGAAGCGAAATAACATTCCTGCCACAGAAACATATTGGAGGGTACGAGCCGTTACTGAATAGGCCTAATTATCGGAGTTCGTGGGTTCGACCCCCGGTGGAGGCTGCCTGTTTTTTTGCTTTTTTGATGCTTTCCTGAATATAAATTGAGTACCTTTTTTTTTTTATCCAAATGCATTAGTTTTTGCTATTATGACATTTTATGATATGTGTCCAAAATACCTCTGTGAATAGGTGACCGGCCCCTTTAATATGGGCAATGTTTGATGTCATCGAATTCCTTTCAATAGATACAAAGTAACACTAAAATCGCGGCTCTATGCATGACGACGTTTACATAAAAATTCGTACATACCGTGGACGCACCGGTCATCATCTTCAGCTCGTTCTGAATGGCCTGACAGTCGGCCTCGTTCTCGATCTCCCAAACCTCGTACTGGTCCGCGTGCAGGACGGTGCCCACGTACTTCTTCAGCGCGTTCTTTGCCATGCGGCAGTACGGGCAGTACGACTTGGAGAACACCATCACCTTCTTGCCGCTGATCTTCATCTGGATCTTAGCCTTTACGTCTCCCATTTTGTCTCCTATGGTTATGTAATTACCGGTAACTACTTCCTAAGTCTTAACTACTAAATTAATGCTTTCCTCTCAATGTAGATCTACGTTTGAGGAAATGGTCACTAAACTTCCGCTAAAAGTCCGCTTCCGTATTGGAGAATCTCTTAAATCTTTCTGTGCCCTCTCAACCCTGAGTTAACACGGCAAAGATGTGTGTCCTTGCAGCTCTATGGCCGATAAATACCGGGTTAAAATTGAGAACGAAGTGAACGTGAAAGTGATACACGTATTTGTAGGGGAGATAACAACGATTGACACGTGTGTTCTACCAGTAGAGTACTTTCCGGACAGTAGCATTACCCGGACATTTGATATTGTAAATTGAAACAACAAATATGTTTAGAACCATTGCAATAACATGTTTTGATTGACTTTAACCTTGATTCAAAACACCATCAAGTGGAAGCGTCCCGGTGCCAGTGTAAAAATATAAATAAATAAAAACATTAAGATTACCTAAACAGACGGCCAAGATGATCGGTTACGTGACTTCTGAGACCCCAGATTGTTTGGTCCCCACCAATATTAGGAGACTTGTTGGACCCCAGATTTTTCGGAAACTATAAGAAAACTTCTCAGAACCAAAAGTTATTTTGAAATAAATTTATTAATTTAAACATTAAATAAAATTATCATTAATATCTATGCCGTAAATAAACCAATCATACAGCTCCATGTTTCCACCAGTGATATATGAATAACCAAAATAATTTAGGTTAACAATATTGTTATCTGAATTTGTCAAGCTAATTTAACAAATTAACAATGTAAGAAAAGAATTTCGGGGATGAATTAAAATTATTATGTATCAGACGAGTCTATATAGTTATTTATAGTACCGGTAACATACCATTCGTGTTAGTTATCTAATATAATAAGTCAAATAAGCATTTATATTGTGTATCCCAATAAAAAGCAATAGTCAGGAAACATTCAGCGATTTTTATTAATGTTAAGACTTTATTTTTGATAACGCAAACATAAAAATTCATTAGACTACGACGATTTTAAATAATATCGATAAAAATATAATATATCAATGGTTCCGGTGTATTATTAGTATTGCAAATTGTGTATTCATGCTACGCGCATAACAAGTCGACGCATTCCGAATCTTCATTCATAACATTTTATCTATAGAAAATGTAGCATCTGTTTACAGATTAAATAACAACTACTGGAGGAGTTCATAGAAAGATGCAATTATAAATAATCGTTAATAAGTCGTAACCACAATTTTGATTCAAAGTAACAGTAAGTTTATAAATATAAATTCCCCATTTATTGAAATTTTTCAGTATATGATTCTCTGTTTGTTTGTTTATTTGGGTTTTACGGCAGCTCAACACATTATGGTCATATCGTGCCGTTTACATATGTTTATTTCAATAAAGATAAGGAAATGTGAACTAAATTTTGTTATATGTGTTTATCTCTTTCAAGTACTGGATTAATGTATAAGATGGCACTGTTTGGAAACGTTCTTTTAATGAATTTACTTGGAAATATCTTTCGCGAATATCACCGAGGTCTGTGCAATTAATAAGCATATGTTTCACAGTAAAATGTTCGTCGCAAGGTATACAAGGTATGCTTCTTCTCTTTTTAAAAAGTACGAATGTGTTAATCTGGTATGCCCTATTCTGCAACGAGTTTAAACAATTTGATCATGTCGGTCAGAAAGAGTAAAAGGTGTTGCTGAATCAAGACTAGGCTTAATCTCGTGTAATTTGTTAAAGGTTGCCTCGTTCCAAATTGCTTGCCATTCTGATTTTATTAGTTTATTAACTGCTGGTTTAAAATCACTATTGGGTAGTTTAACATTGACAATCTGGAGACTAAGAGATTGTTTTGCTAACGTATCAGCGTTCTCATTTCCACGTATCCCTATATGGCTTGGTATCCAACAAAAGGTGACTGTTTTGGTTTGTAAAATATCATGTAATTTTAAAAATAGTTTTTTAATCAGAATATTGTCATGTTTTGGTTTGTAAAATATCATGTAATTTTAACAATAGTTTTTTAATCAGAATATTATCTATTTTGCGGTTTTTGATAGATAATAGCACAGAAAGTGAATCGGAGAATATAACGAACTTATCGCTAGCGTGATTTGAAATGTAAGAAAGAGCTAAGTCAGTGGCTGTGGCTTCAGCAGAAAATATAGATGCTTTGTCTGGAAGTCTCATTTTACTTGATAAATTGTTTGAAAAAGTAGCACAACCAACACGGTCTCCGTCCTTCGACCCATCGGTGTATAAATGGATAAAATCATTGTGTTCTTCTAAAAAATAAGCTAATTTTGCTATGAAAATTTCAGTACTGTCAGAGGATTTGTTTAACATAGATAAACTTATATTAACTTTTGGAGAGTTGTAAGTCCATGGAGGGATATTCTCCACGATATTTTATAAAACAGATTGAGGATTAATATTTAACTGTTTCAAGTTATTTTTCAAACGAAGGCCGATAGGTTTAATTTCTTTCTGTTTCTTTTCAAATTCTTCGGCAAAATTTGGTCGGAATATAATTTCACAGGCAGGGTTTCTTTTATCGGCGGCGATTCTTGATGCATATTGAAGTGAAAGCTTTTTTCGACGTAGATCTAAAGATGGTTCACCTGTTTCAACGTAAATACTTTCAACTGGCGATGATCGGAAAGCGCCAAGGGCTATACGTAGACCCTGGTTGTGAATAGTATCAAGCATTTGCAAGTAGGATTTACTTGGTGATCATTAAAATCACCAACTAAAAGAAAGGGTTCTGGAAGTTGTTTTACTAAACATTCTCAATCTTCAACAGAGACGGTCAAGCAAGGCGGGAGATACAATGAACAAACCGTTATAAGTTTATGTAAAGTTATTTCAACAGCAACAGCTTGTAAATGGGTTTGTAACTGAAGATGCTTTTGGGGTACACAGTTAGCGACTGCTATTGTTGATCTCCCTGACGCCCTTGCACTGTCTGTTCGAATGTTATTGTATAGTGCATAGTTTTTAAGAGTTAAATTATCACTTGTTGATAAAGTGTTGCTTGAAGGCACACGGCCTTAGGGGAATACTTGGATATTAATAAAAGAAGATCATTATAATTTGATTTGAGACCACGACAATTCCACTGAAGTATATTGTGACTCATATTTCAACAGAGTAAAAATGAAAAACAAACGATCACTTAGGAAATTTAATAGGTCTTCTACCCCGAGTCGAAGCACGGGGAGGAGAATGATCAAAATCTTCATCCTCCATCGAACAGACATCTTCTGTAAGAGAGTCGTATCGATTAGAGGTTTGGAGCGGGTTCCTGATGGCCTTTGGGATCCGGTCAGTCAAAACAATTCGCTTTTTTGGCGACTGCTTTTTGGCTGCCTCTCTGGAGAAGGAGGCAGTTTCTTTGTTGAAGATGTAGCCTCTTTTGGCGAAGAACTTCGAGATGTATTTGATGTGCGTGTTGGCGAAGTACTCTGAGAAGTTGATTTTTGTTGAGTTTGGACGGCACTTGAATGAAGTGAACTGCAACCGCACATGTTTACTTGTACAACGCAGTCGACAAGCTTAACCCGTGGCTTGGCTGCTGAAGCATATGACTGAGCTTGTGGCTTTGAAGTAGCCTCTACAATCTTGCGGGCCTCAGGAAAAGGAAGAGATTGCGTGTACTTGACTCGTAACACCTCCTTCTCCATACACCAGAAGGTGCAGGACCTGGAGGTGGCAAAATGTTCGTCACCACAGTTGGCACAATGGATTTTGTTGGTGCATTTGTTCATCTTTTCATGACTGGTCCCTCACCTTCTGCAGATTGCATTCTTCACACACTTTGATTCGCGATGCCCGTACTTGAAACATTTATAACATTGCATAGGGTTGGGAATGTACATTTTAACACGGACGTTAAGGTATCCAACCCTAATGGACGGCGGCAATACAGGTGTAGCAAAAGACACAATATATGTGTGCGTAGGTGTGCGTTTTCCATTTCGCGTAACTAAAATACGCTTTACGGACGATACATGTTGTGAGCCTAACTCCTTGACAATGTCATCATCTGACGTGCCATCAAGGTCTGGGCACCTGATGACTCCCTTGCACGAGTTGAGACTTTTGTGCATCACACATTGCACATCAAGGTCAAAAAGTTTCTTAATGGAGAGCAATATCTGTACCTGTTTGGGGCGGAGAACCTCAACTAAGAGGCCACCGTTACGCAATTTTTTGACACTTTTTATGGAGCCAACCAGTCCCATCTGGTGTTTTTCGACAATGAAAGGACTTAGCTCAGTCATTTTCTTTGCCCCAAGAGATTCAAGTACCACGAAACGTGGGGATGAATCCACAGGGTTAGCGGAGGCCTGTAGCATGTCGCAAGATAACTAGCGTTTTTTTTTCTTCTGAGGAATCCATAATTGATTAAATAGCATTTCATCCTCCGAGCTCCCCAGCCGCCACGGACTCCAACAAGGGGAGGTTCATACGAGGCGGAAATCCAGCCCCGCACCCCAAGGATACACGGAAGATATACTCGTATAAAGTCAAATGTAAACAACAAATTGGCTTTAAACGATTGACCCATGAGCCATCGCCTTCCTGGATAGTAAGAAAACAATGTGTCAGTGAGCAATACAAAAAACTGTCAACGGAATTTTATCGAATGTATGCGTTGCTGTATGGAGTTGAGATTTTAAATTGATCTACGATAATAGCAATACATAATTTGTTACAAAAGAATCTTATCAAATGTAAGCGTTGCTGTTTGGTGTTCGTATTATACACTGATAGACGATAAAATTCAATAAATTATTAATTATTGGTGTGCGACAAGGATGTGAGCTACGCCCTATCCTTTTTAATGCAACTATCCAGAGGCAAGGCATGACCAACCGATTGACCAAGACAGGCCCACTTGGTCACCCGTCTACCCTGAATTAGAGGCCTAAGCAGTGTGTTGGAAAGACTGGAGATCCCTGGGTCTCCCTCAACTGCCAGAACCCTCTTTTCCACTATACGGGACGCTGCCAACGGCAGACGGGCAGGTTGGGTGTTTGCCATGTGCCCATCAGACAGGCAAACTTATGTACCTGTCCAAGGGGCACATGTTTCTCCCCCTCACCACGGAGAAGTCCCCAACATCGAGGGGGTTATGATTCTCTGAACGCTATTATTGATGCATGCACGAGTATATTAACACAGCTATACAACGGTTGCTAGCTACGCGCGCTATTTTTAGAATGACACTACTGTTTCTAGAATGTGTTGAACTCGCTAGAATCAATGGGCTACATCGAACGGCAATTCTGTGAATGAGATTTATGAATGGGAACATTGCACAATTGCTATTTATAGAGCGTACCGCTTATATAAATGTAGCTAAAAAATAGTTATTTCGTTACGTGGATATAGCATTCTGTTTATGGCATACAATGAGAAAATATGTTCATATTTAGCCTCAATTCTAGAGTATATGTCGATGATATGTTTATAACTTCATTTTAACCGCTTATGTAACAACCGCTTATGTAAACAAGTTTTATGTAAATTTTTAATCCCCAAAAGTATGCAACAGTTATTAGTATACGTTAAACCATTGTTTGTAGTTTGCATTCCCTAAAATTAAAATAAAAATTGCCCAATTCTATTAGCATTCAATTTACCCGCTGCATAATTATCGCAAGAAATCTAGATCAAATGTGATCTTAGACAGCTACGCCGAATTTTCGATATTTAACAACTTATCTCGTAATTAAGATTGCGTTTCTCGTAATTACGCCTTGTTTATCTCGTATTAAGCACAGGCGACTTCAGAAAGAGGGGAGGTAATACTCAAAGTGTTAATAATAATACTAAGTCGTTATTACGATAAAAAAAATTCGTAAGTACGATATAAAAAGTCGTAATTACGAGAAACGCAATCGTAATTACGAGATACTAAGTCGTAATTACGATATACCAAGTAGTAATTACAAGATAATTTGTTTAATATTGAGTAATTTTTATTTTTTTAATTTTTACATCTGGGACCAGGACGCGTCCACACGACAATCGTGATTAGACCATCCTTAAAAAAATGTTTGTTTGCTGTACGCGACCGTCTCACGAAATTGGGCCCGACTCACAAGGTTTTATAGGCTTCCATGAAGCAATTTTTTTTCCATTCGAAAATATTAGTTACATCATCATATTTTGTATATTCATCTCAAATTCATCACGTTTGAATGACCCCGAAGGTGGGCATAATAAAATCGAACCGTCCGTCCGTCTGTCCGTCTGTCCGTCTGTCCGTCCGTCCGTGCGTCCGTCCGTAAGACCGTCCGACCGTGGCTAAAGTTTTTGTATTAAGTCCAATATCTTGAATACTATCCAATGTATTTGCTTGAAACTTGAAATACTTATTTACTATCAATGTCTCCACCAGGGAAAGCAACCCCCATAACTCTGTTTTGTTGTCAGATTTATGCCCCTGTTTAACTTAAACTATGTCTTTACTGTCAATGTCTCCACCAGGGAAAGCAACCACAATAACACTGTTTTGTGTTTTTACATATTTATGCCCACTTTTTAACTTAGACATTTTGGGTAAAGTTTTTCATAAAGTCCAATATCTTTGAAATTATTCGCGTTTGGTTTAAAAATATTTATTAGGACATAATAACATAATATATAATTACAAAGTTGACATGGGATTGGGCTGAAAGGTGGTCCTTATTGAAGCCCCCTCCCGATATATGATAACATTACACGCATTATGTCATGACGTCGCAGAAGAATTATTATGTCATGACGTCGCAGATGAATTATAAGAACGATAAAAAAAATGAGACATGATAAAATTTTGGGCAAAATACAACATGCACATTTGAAGCGAAATGCAAGATATGAATTTGTTGATATAAGTATATGAAAAAAACAATGATAAATAAACAAAAACAGGGAGACAGAGATGGAGGAAATTTGGCGGGCGGCTAAAATCTCTTGGAACTTCGGATGTAGGACTGAACATGTTTGAATATAGTACTATTTTGATAGACTGAAAGCGAGAGATCGCCATACAGAAGCACGTATAGGGTTGGAGAGCAGATCTGTGACACACCATTGAGTAGCTGAACACGTGGTTCTCTGAACTTCGTACAATGAAAGAAGAAGTGATTGCAGTCTTCAATTACTCCACAAGATAGACAGTTAGGTGATTCAATGATATTCTTGTAAAAGAGATCGGCAGCAAGAGCACTGCAATTGGTTCGGAGTCGGGTATGTAAAATGTGGAGTTTACGCGTTCCATAATAGTAATGCTGTGGAATAGATTCTCTGTTAGCGTTTAACAAGTTTTTAAATGAGGAAATAGACGAGGCATTTTGTGTATGATCAGGTAGCGAGTTGAAACTGGCTATAGTTGCAGGTAGAAATGTGTTTTTATAAAATGTCGTTCGGAAAGGGATTTGTTGAAAGTCGCTACTATTCCGTAACGAATATGGAACAGACCCACCTACTGTTAGTGGGATAAGGTTAGCAAGGTAATCGGGGACATGGGCATTTTTTTCATTTTGTAAAAAAGAATGAGTTTGTGTTTGCTGCGTCTAGTTTCTAGAGATTCCCAACCAATTTCTGATATTAGCCTATCAATTGATATCAGTTTTGTGGTGCCAGTTGCAATTCTTGCAGCTTCATGTTGAATTTTTTCCAATTCATGTTTTTCGGCTTGTGAACAGTTATCAAATAAAATGTCACCGTATTCGAGAATTGGGCGAATAAATGAAGTGTATATGGTTTCAAGTGACTTTCTATCTAGCTTGAATTTTAGTTTTCTCATCATATTTATCCTTTTCCATCATTTTTCCTTTACATAATTAATATGACTTGACCAATTTAATGTGTTAGGAAATAATATACCTAAGTGTTTGTGTATAGAAACTTCTTTGATTGGTGTATTGTTCATGTAGAGTGGGGGGGGGGGGGGTGCACGTGTTCTTGTGTTGTTCTAGATACAATCAAAGATTCTATTTTATTAGGATTAAAAGTTACTAGCCATTTGGATGCCCAGTTAGAGATTTTTTGGAGATCATTGTTCAGTGTATTAGCAGCTTGGGTTGGATTGTCAACAATAATAGAAAGTGAAGTGTCATCCGCGAATAATCTGATATTGGCGCTGATGTCATTAACAATGTCGTTGATATAGACAATGAACAACAGAGGGCCAAGTATGGAGCACTGTGGAACACCTGCAGGTATGATGTTATTATTCGCGTTGCGTGCATATGGTAAGTATGTGTGCGTATTTTGTATTTATTTTACTTACGTGTTTTAGTAATAGAAGTTTAGTGTAATATTACAGAATAACAACAACAAAAGCAAACACGGACAAAGGCAATATAACCTTCACGGACAATAAGGCTGCAAATTGTTCCCAGATCCCCACCCCCTCAAATTTTGCATGAAAAATCGGGTGCGCGTTACACATGGGTGGGCGTCATACACGGTCTATACTAACATGCCAACTATGACAGTCGCGAGGTATCACTTCAATTCTGCGCTCCGAATCTATTGCGTCCACCGGACACAGACGTTACGAAACTATGCGTCTCATCTGAAATCTATGCGTCCCAGACGCAGGGCGCCCATATAGATTTATCACTGGTCTTTCAAGAAATAAAGCTTAATTTTGAACAGTGTTAGTAACCTGATGCCCTGATTCCACTGGCATACACTAAGCAATGTTATTTGCTCTTGTATTTTATGTTAAGGTAATTTGGTTGGTGTCTAAGAGTCGTCTTTGTTTCCACAAAACGATTCGACCAACCTACCCACCTTAAAAATTCTGGGTCGCGTTACCGCAAACAAGCAATTTTTTAAGGATGGCCTTACTGTTAAACGTATTACATAACATGATATATATTTTTTCAATGAACGATAAAATTATAGACATGTACGTGCATAGACACGATATATAGAGAATATATGGTTGGTGACTTTTGATATCATGTGATATCAGACGAGTCCGATATGGCGTAGGAAAAAGGCGAGGCTTGCCGAGCCTTTTCCTACGCCATATCGGACGAGTCTGATATCACATGATATCAAAAGGTCATCCACCATATATTCTATCTATTATTCCACGTTTTGCAAATATTGTTTTTATAATTAATAAAATAAGATAAATAAATTAAATCGCAATCATTTGGCAATTTACAGTACAACAAAATATGCAAATAAAACAGCCTGATGGCGTCTACTTGCGTCGAATGATAGTTACGCATGAAAAATAGTTCTCGATAAATTCATCAACAATAAGATTTTTACACATATTTAATCAATACACAAAAAATCGAAGCGAGAAATTGGTACTCATTGTAACATTGAACACAATACAAATCTACATTTACATCATTTCATCTATGAACACACACAAGAAGTAGACTGAAGTCGACATGAACGAATTTTAAAAAGTTCGCGTGTTATGTGAACATTCAACAACGTAGGTCTAACAAAAAAACAACAATAAAACAAAACGGTGGATTTATTAGCAATTGATTCGTAAATCAACATTTCCATCAGTGTATGATGCGTTCAAAGTTGAGATATTGAGGATTGCTCTGAAAAACTACCCCCACGTGTGATGTCAAAGTGGGTTGGGGACGCAACTGCAGGATTCAAAGATGCAGCTTGCTGTGATTGTGATGTGGGCTCGCATGGTGTCTTGCGCTGCAAAATATTCGTTGGAAAACGACGGGTACCACGAAGCTTCTGTATCACGTGTTTTCTGGCAGTCAGCAATTGGGGAGTGTCCTGGTAATACCAGTTTGAGTGCACATTATCCTTGAACTTGATTTTCCTTGGACTTGGCCTTGCTTATTCAATAAACATTAATTTTTAGAGCCAAGTATTTTAATATTTATAGAATAAATTAAATCATTGATACACATATGTTGTTTTGTTCCTGTTATTGTGAGTTATTTTCAAAAGGTGACTGAATTTCTTTAATATTTTCAGGTTGACATCCAGTGAAAGCAAAGAAATGACATGCGAAAGTTGTTGCAACAGTACAATTATTGATGTGACATTTTAGACTCTTTCTAGTTGACAAGTGTTACTGCAGTACTGTATAAATACTTCAATAGGCAACTTATCTTGTCTATGAGTTCCAAACTGCATTCAATTAGTTGTTTTTATTGTAAATTGAATAATTTCTTATTGACCATCATGTATATTTTTTCAATTCCATGTTCTTCTATTGGCTGTGCATTCTTACCCATAGTTTCTTTTCCTTATTCATTTCACTATTTCATGTTGGACTGAAGTTATTTAAAACACATTGACTTTTGAGCATTTTATTTCACAAAAATCTATTGTTTTAATATTTAAAGCCACATGTTTTTCTTTAACTTTTACATTTCATTCAGAAGTAAATTAATTTGTTGTGAATCAACTTAGATTGGCTTGTATGTATTTGAATTTCTGATGAAAAGTAAGAGTTCATTTTTGTTGAATTGACCATAATTTCTGAAATCATGTTTTTTTTGTAAATATTTTTTACATTTGATTAAAACAAAAGATTGCTAAATTGTTACCTGGCTAGATTGTTTGATTTTTTTATGATTAGAACATCTAAATTGAATTGTCTATTAAAAATAACTGTTCTTAATAGCATTTTCCTAAAACAGAGCATTTGTATGAAAATGACGCAAAAGCATGATTTAAGTAGCTTATTCCTATGTAAGACTTACACTCACTGTACTGGAACTAAAAATGGTTCCCCTGAACCTATGTAAGACTTACACTCACTGTACTGTAACTTAAAATGGTTCCCCTAACCTATGTAAGACTTACACTCACTGTACTGTAACTTAAAATGGTTCCCCTGCACCTATGTAAGACTTACACTCACTGTACTGTAACATAAAATGGTTCCCCTGAACCTATGTAAGACTTTCACTCACTGTACTGTAACTTAAAATGGTTCCCCTGAACCTATGTAAGACTTACACTCACTGTACTGTAACTTAAAATGTTTCCCCTGAACCTATGTAAGACTTACACTCACTGTACTGTAACTTAAAATGGTTCCCCTGAACCTATGTAAGACTTACACTCACTGTACTGTAACTTAAAATGGTTCCCCTGAACCTATGTAAGACTTACACTCACTGTACTGTAACTTAAAATGGTTCCCCTGAACCTATGTAAGACTTACACTCACTGTACTGTAACTTAAAATGGTTCCCCTGAACCTATGTAAGACTTACACTCACTGTACTGTAACTTAAAATGTTTCCCCTGAACCTATGTAAGACTTACACTCACTGTACTGTAACTTAAAATGGTTCCCCTGAACCTATGTAAGACTTACACTCACTGTACTGTAACTTAAAATGGTTCCCCTGAACCTATGTAAGACTTACACTCACTGTACTGTAACTTAAAATGGTTCCCCTGAACCTATGTAAGACTTACACTGACTGTACTGTAACTTAAAATGGTTCCCCTGAACCTATGTAAGACTTACACTGACTGTACTGTAACTTAAAATGGTTCCCCTGAACCTATGTAAGACTTACACTCACTGTACTGTAACTTAAAATGTTTCCCCTGAACCTATGTAAGACTTACACTCACTGTACTGTAACTTAAAATGGTTCCCCTGAACCTATGTAAGACTTACACTCACTGTACTGTAACTTAAAATGGTTCCCCTGAACCTATGTAAGACTTACACTCACTGTACTGTAACTTAAAATGGTTCCCCTGAACCTATGTAAGACTTACACTCACTGTACTGTAACTTAAAATGGTTCCCCTGAACCTATGTAATTGTGTAGATTAATACAATTAATGGTCTGAGTGAATTGGTTTGGTATTCTTCGCCATTTCTTCTGTATACTGATAAACAGGCACCAAATGTCATCCAGTTCTTTTATGAATTTCAATTTTTGTGATATCTGTAATTTTTTCAGCTTTTAAACATCTCAGCTTTGTAAGATTTTATTGACAGGTTTTCTATGCTGTGCATTGCATGTTTTTTCATAATGCTTATTTGACAGAACAACTTATTTCTTGTTAATTGAATAAAGTTTTAATGTTTTGTTTTATAAATTTTATTTTTTGTGAATTAAAATGGCATTGTATAGATCTATTCTTTGTTTACATTTTAACGACGTAAGTGACATTCCACGCCTACAAAAAGTAGTTCCGAGGATTGGGCGGGACTAAACAATCCCAGCACGTGACACAGTAGCATGATATTCGTTAATGTGGGCGGAGCTAAAACATGTTATCCAGTCAGGGACATGATAATACAGAAAGTAGGCGGGGTTAATTTGCGTTATCGGTCAGTGGTATCATAACGCTTAAAAATAATGGGTCAGCATCTTCAACGTAATTGTGCACTAGTGGCATAATAAACTACCGTTACTATTTGCACAGAAACTGAAAACAAATGAAATGTAGTTTAATCTCAGTTTAGCATGCTATTGAGACTGCATTAAGACTTTATTGCTCCTATGTAAATAAGTATTCATACCCCTTAGGTAAACCCCGAGCTTCTGAAGTGCGAGTTGCATTAAGAATTGAATGGCTAAAATGTTAACGGTTGCGCAGTTTGCAATTATATAATTTTATACTATCTTTATATATATATATATATAGGGTTGAATAAATTCCTTATTCGATCATTTGGAAGATAATGAGGAAATAAATTGCAGTTAAGATAAACGTAACTAATACTGGCTAAACGTTCGTAGATACTTCAAGAGAACTCTATAAAATGTTACAGTCCTTTTATTCAGAGTGATTCAGTCAGTTCAAGGTTACACTCAACTCTAAACTACGCAACAGAACAATTATGTTTACTTTTCCCACACATTAACTATTGAATGATCAGTCATTAAATAAATTATTGGGGCATTATTAATCTCAAAACTTGTTCACTGCCATTGATCCAATTTAGATCCAATTACTGACCAATTATTGATCTTATTAATTTCTCGCAATCAGTCAGCCACCATTTTAATTACAGGTATTGTAAACATTATTGTCAACATCTAGTAGAACGTTTCGTAACGCACGGGGTTCATAAACTCGTTTTTTTTCATATTAAATGCCGAATGCTTTCAGGCGTTGATTCTTTTTTTTGTTGCATTAAATACCGGTACGTTTACTTCAGAACAATATGTTCAAGTAATTTAGAATTTGCTACATTAAAATTTACTGTATAAATTGAGGGACATGCCGCCCCAACCCTGAACTTGGTACACAACATTAATGGCAAAGATGAAATATATAGGGCGACTGTAATTGTGAATTATGTCTGTTGAATGTATAAAATACGTTGTGAAAAATAAAACATTCATTTTTGTTGTTGTAGTTTTGTGTGGTTGCTGTTTTTTAATTGCAATGTAATCACATGTCAAATCATGTATCGGAACAGTTAGAATATAAAAATGTAGGAAATAAAACCAATATGTATATGTTAAATTTGATATTCAATTCGTCTATAAGCTTAAAAATTAATTATTTGTCTAAGCCAATGATTTGATACACCATTGTCAATATTATTATTTTTGACAATACCTGTCTATTGTGTTCGATGTCATGACATCCACTGCGTGTTTGGTCGTTCATTGTCGTCAGCCAACAAATATCGTTTGCCAAACAAACGATGCGTGCACAAAGTTCCAGAGAAAGCGACACCCGAACACCAACTCACAGTTTGCTCACATTTTATCCGCTGCATAACAATATTTTTTTCGACCGTTGGTTTCAGCTAAAAGTGATGCTAGAAAGATTTTTGTGCATGCAATGTTTCAAAAAACAAATTTTGTTTGACAATTCATTCCATAGTGTATCCCATTCAAACTATCAAAATATCTGGTAAGATGAAACCTACGTGCACGCCAGTCTGTGCCCGCATAAGTAAATGATTTCTTGCACTTCCTTTGACATCGCTCATCGTCATTTCAAAAGTCGCTATTCATTAATAAAAGAGCATCTGCAAATTAATATGCTCAACATTGAATGTAATCCACTTCGATTTCCAATCGTCATGCGCTGGTATTACAAACACGAACCATTTATCAGTGTGAATCAAGTCACGTCACTCCGTCGACTCAATCGCTTCTCTAAGTAAATGTACATCGAAGTGAAGAATGTTTTTATAAAGAAATGTTTTATAAAATAAGTACTTTGTGTAAAGCCCATTAAACCACGAATAAATAAATGTGCTGTAAACTATATTTCTCTCGCTATCACATTTAAATGTACGGATTTCTAATCGATTAAATCTGTCCTACACATGAACTAATCCCCTTCACTAAATTCGAACATTGCTTCCTACAATTAATGTCATAAAAACAGGTTAATGTCCCTACTGTTATACAGGGCATATAGCGTAGCTAAGCATCTGTGCATTAGAACAATTTATTTGATAAAATGTCCCCTGTTTGTATAGCAGGTCTACAAAAATGCAGTCTTTCATACGAACAGCAACATAACAAATTGTCATTCTGTATTGGCATTCAGTTTAAGGGACTTATTCACAGAGTTGTGTATGTTTTAAAAAAGTGTAATAAAATGTCTCAACTTCAAAAACAAAGCATCTGGAATAAAAAACAAACAAATATTCTCCATTAAAAGAAAGCATAAAAATTTCCATCGCCAGGGCTCGAACCCACGGCCACGGGATCCAAAGTCTGCCACTTTTACCACTCAGCCAAAGGATCTTGCATTGTAGAGGCGTGCATTTTAACGCTTTGAAGTGATACAAGTGTTTTAACATCATTATCGACGAAAACTGTTACAAATGCTATATATTTTTTGCCATTTCAATTGATAGTTATTTATAAACAGCACACTAAACTGTGTCGGAAATAATTCTGTGTCAGACGTGTTATTTAGGTCCTTTATATATAAAGTCATTTAATTTTGTAGTTTTCTTCGGGGCATTGGTGACGAATAATTGGAAATGGTTAATGGGCCATTCTCACAGTGTATAAGCGTACAGTGAGCTAAACCGGAATTTGGTGATCTGTACGCCGATGATCAGTTAGTTGCAAACAGCAGAAAACGCAGTGACACAAATTTTGATATTATCTTTTACTTTAGGACTGAATGTAACACAATTTAAACTTTTATATTAATTATTGCCCTTTTTGTCCCACATAGGCTTTGTGATTTGTGTAGAAATTGTGCTTTAGTTGACAAATCGGTAGTTGATCACTGCAAATATGTTGAAACGATCGAACAATTATGAATTTATTTCCATGTAATTCTTTGGATTTCGCGTAAATGTGTAAACCCGTGTGTTGCTTAATAAACACTTATTAAACTATAGACATTACTTGATAACGGATTATATTTGTAATATACAAGATATTTACCGTTGTTTATTGACTGTACGCCTAGTTGCGACTGTACTCAATCATTAGTTGCGCGATTGAATTAAAATTATGTACGCTTAGTTGCGATAAGTAATCGACACAAATTAAAAAAAAGTTCAATCTTCCTTGATAATTATTATATAATTGTACGTAAATATTATTAATTTTACATGTACATGTATTGTTTATGAGTAATAAATAATACTTTCATTCGACAGTGTCAATTCATGGTGACATATCGATATTTATTATACAGTTATTTTTGCTTTATAGGAATCGCGCGTGTTTGTCCGTACGTCCGAATGTGTGTACGTCCGTAAGAATGCGCAAACTACATATAAACAAAAAAAAGACAGCAAGGTTTTTGTTAATTTTCTTTAAAATAATATGTTATAAAATGTGTTTTTATTCACGGCCTGTACCCGGATAATCCTAACGCAGTGCAGCGATCCTAACGCAGTGCCAATATGGCGGATGGAAATACGGTTGTACTTTGTTTAATGCATAGTTTCATTATGTACAGGTTTGTTTTGGTCGTAATATCTGTCGCAACTGATCAAGTGAGTATTTATTTCAATAGATCTAATGGTTCATCTAGCAAACATTGAAATGGAAGATAGAATGCTGAGGAACAAGGCCAAACATTAAATTAAAATATTTATAAAAAATCTTTAAAAAATACTAAGAGGCTTTAAATGGCCATAATATTTCGTTGTTTGGAAGCAACCATATACTGCTTCAAAAGCCCGTTTACACTAAGGTGCAATACCACTGCATATGGACACAATACTCCTTCAAATGTGCATACTGTGCGAACATTGATAAAACCTAATTTCTTGTTGGTTATAACAGAATGCAGCGTATAATATGAACGGATAACAACCACAACCAACACATAAAACGTGAAGGACGAACACCTACTAATATTCTATATAAATGAATTGAAATACATGTAAGATGAACGACTATAATGGGCCTCTATAAATGTTTCTATTTTCGTTCAAATCGTATTGCATAATTTGCCCGTTCAACAGAGACAACGTGTATTATATCTTTTCATGATAAAAACTATGAACCGCTTTGACTGTCATCGATGTAAGGAGGCATGCACTTAAACGACAGAGATTGTTACCCATTGCACAGTTTACCATGGAGACCTGCGTTTAAAATATCGCGAGTTTTGTGCTGGACGAGAATAGTGGGAAATACAGTATGTCCTGATATATAGTGCCAAACCATTTGTAAAGACAGAAAAAAAATCAACTATTTTCAAAGACGACGTAGTTATAATTTAAAATAATGAAACAAGAACAGGAAATGCAAATACCTATTAAAAATATAAAAGGATAAAACGCATTCAAAGTGACACTCGTTTGAATATTTCTGAACGTCCACAGTTTAATTAGTGAGTATATCATTATATTGCGATACATCTTATGTCTGACAGTTTAAGGAAATTATTGAACACTGCCGTTCAACACGTATCCGAAATATATACCTATTTTTTATTGACTATTGTCACGAATTTGTGCCACAAATATTAGCATTTTTTTTCTGTACAAAATTAAGTAAATACTTTAGCTAAGCATCTAAGCATTGATTTAATTATTTAATTTTACATACCTTGTAATGACAAAACCTTCGTTACTGTTAATAAAATATTTATTTTATGAATGACACTCAATTATGTTAATCGATAGGGCAAAATTCACTTATAAGCCATAACAGTTTAGCATACGTAAGTCCACTTTTTATTTCTTTTTTCCTTTTTTTGTCAGCATAATAGTCTCTACCTTTTAAAGCACCTCTCTTTTATAGCAAGATTAACTAGTTAGCATATTTTTTTTTTTTAAGATAAAAAGAAAACACATCCGGTAAAACACGTCATTATACGTGCATAAACTGTTGCTCTTTTTTCTCCGTTTAAATTTTGGGAAATAATTTACTTGCATATGCTTGCTTTAAGTGTTTTTGAACTCATTTCTCATGTGTATTCTCAGTGTAAACTGCATGTATATACATGTGTATGTATAATGTATGTTTTATTGATATTTAATAAATTTTTTTATAAAAAGTCCAAATGTCACGATATACACTTTTAAAACATAGTTTGACTGTGTTTTATAATGATTTTGTTTGAATATATAATCATAATCCTCAAAACTAATCTCGATGACGCTTTCTAACTGATTTTACATTAGAAACATATAAATAGGTAATATTCCGTTTCAGTATTTGCATTTTATTGACCAAATTTCAATTATTCACGTGTTGAGGCGTATAATAATTCCCTATTAGGCACTTGCTGAAATCTTCGTTACATGTTACTGTACCAAAATATCCGAGGAATAGATCTGCACAGTTACCGTAGAGTTACTACAAATATGCTTAAATGTTTACTTTTGGTTTCATATCTTACCGTAGCAGATTTATTCTGTCATATCGACGGCCATGCAGTTGATGTTAAAATCGCAACTTGTGACATTTGGCATAACATCTTTAAAACGGACTAACCAAATACCATGCCTCAATAAAAAAATCACATAAAATAAACATTTTCTAACATATTAATGTCGTTTTATCATCAATGGAATCATTCTCTTTAAATTCAAAATTGGAAATGCTTTAGGCTATTATCAGGTTGTCGTGCACATTATTAGCGACTGAATGTAATGCGCAATCCGGGTAACGTTAATTTTTATCAGTACAAAGTGTTTCTTGGGTAGTACAATATAAACAAATATATCTCCAGAAAACTTATCTGGTGTACTGGAAATTTTACCAAAATACTCCATTGACATACGGCTTTATGATAAAAGTCAATTTATTATAACCAAAAACACGTTATTTTTCACGATTTGGTAAGTGCCATTGGACGTAGTTATTGAAAAACAGTGTACGACATGAAGTGGCAAGGAACTTATAGTAAAAGATAATATTGTTTGTATCCGTCAAAATAAAGTAGCCATGAGACTGTAAATACAACTGTAAAGGCATTTGAATACAGAATAAAGCACAAAAATAACAAAAAACTTCATGCATCGGTATCTTGTTTGTAGTTTGTTAGGTAATTATCTTTTTTTTACGTTTGCACTTATCCATCACAGTTTCCTACTTCGGTCAGGAATTATCCGCAAGCCCACAACCACTTCAGAATAAATACGATGATTTATCAGTAAACATCAACTGTAAACTTTGCTATGATTACACATGGTCATAGAGATGTTCATTTAACTAATTTATAGTTCAAGTAAGGTACTACTGCATTTTAAGATATTTTAAACCGGTCGGACACGTACAAATGTTATTTATGGAGACTTTTTCGAGTACATTTTAATGACTTCCAGCATCATAGAGTAATTGTCAAACAAAATATTGAGTACATAAAGCACAGGACACTATAGCTGTTAAAAGCTTTACGCTGATACTCAACACATATATAAAACATGATAAAAAAAAAACTGAAAAACCAGTACATACTTTGTCTCTGTATCCGCCATATTGGCAATGCGTTAGGGTCACTGGACTGCGTTAGAATTATCCGGGTACAGGCCGTGTTATAGCGTTATATGATGTTGAACTGATGTTTTTTGTTTGTTACGATTTTTCGCGCGTCGTGATTTTATTTGCAATGTATGGAAATGACACTCGTGAACGGACTAATCGCTGCTACATCGGTTTACTTGTAAAAGCAGTACTCCAACAAAATATAAACTTCAATACAATGACCGTGAAACTACTATGATATAATAAGGCATATTATAAGGCCTTGTGTTTCATTCATAAGGAAAGTTGGTCGACATTTTTTATTTTATAACATTAAAAATAACCACCTCAGATAAAACACGATTATTAAGATTATGACCTTTTACGGCTCTCCGCGGTGAAGTACATCTAATGAATTTTTTTTCTTGAACTGAAAAGAAAATGTTTAAATCTCAAGTTAAACTAGTAATATATTTCATTCGCGCTCATATAACATTGCGAGCAACTAAGCTTTCCATGACAATCAACATGGAGATCTTACAACAAAGTCAACAATGAAATGTTTTTTTTAATTATTTATTTCAAGTTTTTTGGCGAGCGAGTGAAATATGGATGATAACTCTGGGTCGTGTGAAATTAAAACAATTGCTCATTTCAGTCTGGTTTAAATGGAACTACTTTTCCCGTTATTTTGTTTCATTAAAAAATATGTGAATGAACACCGGTTTTACATAAAGTTATAAAAACAAACATTTAATTGTTATAAAAGCATACTCGGACAAAAAATATTAAAGGATTTTTTTTTTAGAATGAAAAATATATCTCATAGAAACAATGCATATTGATATTCAGTGACTCATTTCGCTTGACAAGTACAGTCCAACCTGTCTTATGAGACCACCCGTGGTGATTTTTAAAGGTGGTCTCTTAACACATGTGGTTCTGGTAGTACATGTATGTATGTGATGTACCTTAATAATCATGCTTTAGCATATACTCATATACATTGTGTATTATTATAAAGAATAAAGGAAGAATAAATTAGTTTTGAAAATATTTATTTTAATGACTTCTTACTTTAATTTTATTTAACATTACAATATACATGTTTTATTTTACACAAGTGCATTAAATAACATAATCGCATGCATTAATCTTCATGTGCCTACATTTACATTATATATTTTATACATGTATATACATAACATATAAACATACATGGATTTACATACATTTATTTTAATATAATATAATATGATATTTACACACATTTACACACACAAGCATACGCACACTTATATTCATTCACTAACAGGGTTTCAATCTTTGTCGGCTTAAATTTCTCTCCCCTAACTCATCATTGGTGTCAATCAATGACTGTAGAAGCTGTTAAGGTGTCCCTCTTTCACCGCCCATTATTTCATTTTTCTGTTCATGTCGCAGCCTCGTTTATGGTGAGTGATGGTTCTGGTGTCTTCGTCTTCGGCGTTTGTTCTGTTGGATTAGATTCATCGACTTGCTGCGTCGTCAAAGTATATGTAAAACAACAGGATCAAATTGAAATGCATTTCTACAATACAAATAACGTATGAACTTTCGTTTTCTTTTTCAGTAAAGCAACTACAATTAACTTATCATTTTGGTTTTAAATTATTATGTTTTTACATAAAATTATCGTCTTGAAAATGCGGACAGAGAAAATTCACATAAATTGACTTTTAACACATTAAATCAAGTTATAATTACGTTTGAAAATAACTGTTCAGATCGTTTTCATGAGCAACTAATCGTACAGTCTAATTTTGACATTTTGCAACTAGTCGTACGGTCGAGTCACGTTGAGTGGTTGGACAAAATGTTTGATTTCTCCGCGCAAAGCCTATTCTCTTTAATTAAATGAATACTGCTTGGCTTTTAAGTGATGTATTTATCAAGTTTTACAGAAAAATACACCAACAACCATCATCACAGTAAAATATACGGCTTCAAACTTATTATTTTTATTTCAAAAATCGAAACACTTCAAAAACAAGAACTCTTAAAATACTAGGTATAACCGACACAATATATTTACGTAATGTCATTATATGTGTTCGGAGAACTTAATTTTATTTATATTCTGCTTCGAAGTAAAATATAAAATTAAACAATTGTGTCACTTACTGCTTTTTCGGCTGGTTGTAACTAACTGATCATCGGCGTACAGATCACCAACTTCCGGTTTAGCACACTGTACGCTTATACACTGTGATTCTGTGAGAAGTATTTTTAGGTATTATATATTCCTTTCATTGTCTTATAAAGCACATGTGTTCGCTGTAAACATTCCACTGGAATTGATAAACGTTATCAGATTGTGCGTCTGATACACGTTGGAAGAACCACGCCTCCTCAGGAATGTGTCGTTTGTAATTGGCAGGCAATTCTATGCAGTACCCTAGCCACTCTTATCAACACCACCAAACACTCGTCTCGGATACATTTTGCAGAACAAACAATTTTATTTACAAATACACGTAGAAGCCACATCACCTCTCTGTCGTTTACAGACAGACAGACAGACAGACAGACAATTTATTTAGACTTATACATATGTACATCGTCTTAAATACATACAAATTTGAAATAAAGTTATGTCACGTATCAATATATTACAATGAATACAATTTAATTATACAAAAACCAAATTTGCGAAAAAATTCTAATTTTCATGGAACTTATAAATTTTAAATAAAGTACCGTCACTTGTCAATATGTTACAATGAAAACAATTTAATTATACAATAACCAATGTTACGAAAAAAAACAACAAAAAAAGTACAATTTTAAAGGCAGTAAAGATAGACAAAATATTTTTGCGCAAAATAAAATAAAAACAAAATAATTATTAAAATAAATATAGCTATGGTTTAAAAGTTAGAAAAAGTATATTACATTGCATTATTGTTAATAATTTACTGTGGTATTTATAATAGTATTTCGTATAGTTAAAGCTTCTTTTACATATTTACATAAATTAACAATCTCAGATTTACACGTTGATGTCAATAAAATGTGGAACTTAACAACAGATGGCCTGATATAGTAAAAACATTTAATATATTTTTCTCGGGGTGTACGATAACAAGGACATATACAAGTGAAATGGAATTCATCCTCTGTATCTATTTGGTTACAACATAGGCAATAACGTTCGTTACGAGGGATATTGTTACGGGAGTATCTGCCTGTCTGAATTCTCAATGGATGGGCAGACGCTCGTAATCTTACAAAGTAAAAACGTAGGCTCTTGGGTAATAAATCTAAGTAGTCTTCATATTCGAGAGATGTTTTAAACATTCTATACATGTCTAAAACATAACTATTATTCATATTACCAAACCATTCTTGTTTAAATGTGTCAATAATTCTACATTTGAATTCACATACAAAAGCATGAGTGTTAGAAACATTGGGATTTTCAAATACATAGGAATATCCGTATTGATTTAACAATTTTTTAACATCCGCAACCCAATTGTTGTATCCTTTGTTGCAATCATCCACTGCTTGTTTATACACAGTTTGTATAATAATATTTTTACTGTTAATAATTTTAAACCAATACTTAACAATTCGTGCATATCTATTTACATATAACGGGTATCTACCTAACTCTCCATATATTTACACCTGACTCAGTTTTTTTGGTTAGATTATTTAATTAGCTCGAGAATCCGCAATATTAAACGTTTATTTTAAACGTTTCATCTGTTACTGAACAGGTGAGCGTCATAACAATTGTTTGCTTGCGAGCGCACGTGCTCCGCTGATTAACATCCAACCGATGGAAACTGTGTGCACTTAAAACCCAACGCTCCTGTCTAGCACCAGCCGGTGGCTCGGAGAAACAATTCTGACCCATGGTCAATAGCGAACGAAACAAATAACGAAGAATAGTCACTAAAATGATCCATTTTGTACAAAACAATACCAATACTCAAAATATAAGATTCATGCATGCCACACAGTTCATTTAAAGAAAGAACATAATATAATAAAAATGTAAGACATAAGACAGTGCCGGCGTTCCATACTGGTGCCTTGCATGAGGTGATGGTGCCACGAAGGAGCGATTATTGAGTATTTGAAAAACAAAGGGGTTCGGCTTAATTTAAGAATGACAAATGCAATCTACGCTCGGGTTCTGTTTTCGTAACTACTGTTTTGTTAACAAGTAGTACTTACCTACTGTAAAAACCATAGGGTTTCCACATGTTTCCCGAAAGGAAGATGATTTGCGCGTCAAATCCATGTATGCAATTTTCAAATCTTGCAATATATAAACCATTGTCCTTGTATTCGATTGCATTGGAAATCATGTTGGCGCGGGACACTCTTCACAGTGTGCGAGCAATTTAATCATGAAACATTTAAGTGTAAGTCATTGGAATATATCGGTCTACTACATACTCGAGTATAAGAGTCAATACTCGTAAGAAGTTCATACAACAATTTAATTCGTATTGATGTTCGAGTTGAAGTCCATAATGAGATCGTGTCAATATTTGCGTTCCAACTGCCTCTCCGTAATTAATACTATGAAAGCGCCTATTCATAAACTGGGTCGTATATAAGTATCTATTAGAATAGTTTAATAGCTTTCAACCTTTCCGCCGAACAGATTACCAATTTTTTAATGCCACACGTTTTCGTTTCGGATAAAACATACCGTGCAATACAGAAAAGGACTGCAGCGGCCATTTTCCAGAAAAACCTTTAGTAAAATGTATGAGGTGTGTCGTGGGAAACCGGGCTTAATGCATGCTCGTAAAGTATCGTCCCGGATAAGCCTGTGCGAACTGCACTTTCCGCTTTTATGGTTTTTTTTTCTCTTTCAAGGAAGTCTCTTCTAAACATAAATCCACTGTAGGCGGAAAATGCCGTCCTGGATAAGCCTTTGCGGACTGCACAGGCTAATCCGGGACGACACTTTACGCACATGCATTTAGCCTGGTTTTCCGAATACACGCCTCAAAGTTATCATTTTTTTTCTTTTACATTTCTACGTGTATATGATAATAATAATAATAATTATAATAATAATAATAATAATCACTTTATTTTACGAAGGTGACAAATAAGACATATTATTGTCATGACAAAAACATACCTTATTTTCATATGGCCTTCATACACATTCAAACATTCAAACAAATTCACATTTAACATATAATTCCAAAACAACCACACAGTAAATGTAATAATTAAAATAGTAATGATAATGGCAATAATAATAATAATAATAATAATAATAATAAAAATAATGATAATAATAATTTCCTCAATCAAAAAAACAATTACAAAGCATCGACAGACAGCAATAGAAAATATAAATTATGCACAATGCATTGATACACTCATAAAAAAGTTACATTTTCATATACAAATTATCCATATACAAAACACATATAATTATTTGCTAACAATATCAATTTCAACATACATTTTCTAATTTTCAATGAATATACCTATATCAGTTTTATAATTGTGATATTTGTGTTACATCTATTTGACTTGTTTAAGTAAATATGTTTTATATGCTCGTTTGAATGATGGGAATGAAGATTTATTTCTTAATTCCAATGACAAATTGTTCCGTACGATTATGCAAGAATATGTATATGTATCTTTGTAGTATTTTGTTCGTGGTTTAATTGGCAAAATAAGATCTTTGTGCATAGCTGACCGTAAATTGTGGGATTCATTGTTTGAAAAGGTTAATAAATCTTTCATATATGATGGCACCAAATTGCAAACGGTTTTATATATTTGTATGGCAGTGTGGTATTTTTCTCTGTCATTAAATTTCATCCAACGTAATGTTTTAAAAAGTTCTAGAGAAACAGTCTTTGAAGGTTTATTAAGAACTATTTCAGCTGTTCTTTTTTGTAGTACTAAAATCTTGTTTATATACGAATTGTTCGGTTTTCCCCAAATAGTACAACAGTAGTCAAAAATGAGTAAAATACATACATTATAAAACATTTCTTTCATTTCATTACTGAGAAAGTATATGATGTATTTTAATAATGTAATTTTACTATTCAGCTGTTTACAAACGTGATCTATTTGATCATGCCAATTCAAGGTTTGATCAACATAAATACCTAAGATTTTCTTCCTACATACATTTTCTAAGTCATTTCCATTTATATTGATATTAAGTGGACTAGAAATGGTTATTTTATGACGAGTCCCGATCAACATACATTGTGATTTTTCTGAATTCAATGACATGTTATTAAGTGAACACCATTTATTTATACTATTAAGTTTAAATTGCAGTTCATTTTGTATATCGGATGTATCAATTCCAGATTCATGTAAAGTGGAATCATCAGCATCTAGATCTATGTTCATATTAGGGCATACAAATGCAATGTCGTTTATCTATAACAAAAATAGTAACGGCCCAAGTATTGACCCTTGTGGAACACCAGATTTGATCGATAGCATTTCAGATTGTAAGTTCACAATTTAACAACTTGTTTTCGGTTAGTTAAATACGAATTGAAAAGTTTAATTGAACGTTGTGAAAAGTGATACAGTTTAATTTTTCTGAGTAAAATGTCATGGCCTACGAGGTCAAGGGCCTTTCGTAGGTCTAAAAATACCGAACCAATCAATTTACCACTATCTATTTCTTTTAGGCATGTGTCTATTACTTTAATAAGAGCTGTATGGCATGAGTGATGTTTTCTAAAACCAGTTTGAGCATAAAGAATAATGTTCATTTGTTCAAAATATGAATGTATTTGTGTAAAAATATGCCTTTCATATATTTTTGAAATAGTTGGCAAAAATGATATTGGACGATAGTTGCAAGGTGATTCAGGGTTGCCCGATTTGAATATTGGCAGAACTCTAGCAAATTTTAGTGAATCTGGGAATACTCCAGATGAAATGCTGTTATTAATAATTAATGTAATATCTGGAGTTATAATATCCCCACAATGTTTCAATATGCGTACGCTAACGCCATCAATGCCAGTAGATTTATTGATGTTGAGATTTTCTATTATCTTCTTAACTTCATATGAACTATTACACTCAATGTCAAATTCATATTTGTGTATTTGCTTATCCAGAGTTTCCTTAAAATTAGCAAAATACTCTTTTGAGTATGATTTTTCCTTGATGATGTCTAATATATTATGAAGTATTTATTCAATTCATTAACAATGTCAATTTCATTATTTACCATTGTAGAATTGTCGATGACAAGTTTCTTTGGAATTTTGATATGCCTTGGTTCCTCCAAATGTGAAATTGTTTTCAATTTTTTCCATAGAAATGAACTGTCTTTATTTTCCTGAATAGCTTTATTAAAGAAATGTTTCTTTTCATGTTTTATTTTGGATGTAACTTGATTTCGCAACATTTTGTATTGTGCAAAATCGCCATTTTTATAACATAAGTCTATTTTAAATAACATAGCCTTTATTTCATCAGTAAACCAGTCTGGTTGATAGTCGCGTTTAATACGAATAGTTTTTATAGGCGCGTGTTTGGTTAGGGCAAAATTTAAAATCTCATAAAAGACATTAAGAACTTCGTTTGAGTCATGATATGTTTCAACATTATCAATGCCTAAATGTATAAGTGTATTTTGAAAAGCGTATTCATCGAAGTTTTTAAAACATCTGTATGTTAATTCTTTATGTCCTTCATCCGTTTTCTTTATTTTATTTGTAAATGCTCGAATTACACAAATAGGTTTATGGTCGATAATTGTTAAATTTGCTACAAATGTTTTGATTATGTTTTTTGTACAATTGGCATATATATGGTTAACAATTGTTGTGCTACGTTTAGTAATTCTTGTAGGAGCTTTTAATAAGTTGATAAAGGTTATATTTTTGTACAGTATCATTCCATTTTGTATTGCTAAAGTTGTTATAGTCTGGGTTATAATTGAAATTCATATCACCTAGAACAATGTAATTAATATTTAACAGATCAGAAATGTCAAGTTGCTCCTCATAATCATCTATCCATGTCTGCAATGAACTAGGCGGGCGATAAATAAAATTTACCAGAAACGGTTTACAATTGTTGCATACTACTTCAATCCAAATTGATTCAATGGTATTAGTTTCAATATCGGAACGTCGCCTATATGATACATCCTCTCTGATAAATACTAATATTCCACGCCCTTTTTTTTCATGCCTATCTTTCCTTTCAAACACATATCCATTAATACATAAAATGCTATCTGAAACATTTTCGCTAAGAAAAGTTTCACACATTCCAAGAATATCTGGTGCATTTTCATTATACAAGTGATAATTAATTTCATCTAACTTTGGTAACAAATGTTGAATATTAATATGTGCAATAAATAATCCTTTCCCTTCAAATCCAAACCCTGACATTGGATTATTATTTATATTACTACTACTTTTTAGAGTTATCTGTTTTACACTCTCACCCTCCGTTGTAGAGTTTTCATTCCACGTATTGTTTATGATGACCTTGTTAATATTGTTTATATTGATGACGTCATTGTAGTGTGCTCTTTTGGATGTTAATTGTGTTGGTGTTGATAATATTGTTGTTGTTGTCAGCGGCGTTGTTGTTATGGAGATTGTTGCTGCATGCATGTGCTGTGTTTTTTATTATTGGCAGAGATTGACTGGTGTTGTTGATTTAGCTGCTAGAGTCGTTTGTGTCTGTGTCAGTGGTTAATTCGCTAATTGTATCTAATTTAGAAATATTATTAACTATTTCATTATTTATATATAAACATTGATTGTTATTTAATACATCAATATGTTTAGTTATCGTTTTGCACTCACATAATTGCATTACCTCATTACAAAAGCAGCAAATGTTTCGTAGGCAGTCGTAGATATTGGTTTGGTTATATATACCACGTCTGTCGGCACTATCCTAGTAAGGGTTGTAGACATTGTTCACCGTGTCTCTAGTAGAACGTCTGTTAAGCGGACTGTATTCAACTGCAGCAATATTCATAACTCGATTGTTGTTGAAGGTGGGATACTTACTTCTTTCGAAAGGATTGTTTTGTGGGCTTCTTCTACAGTCTCTGGTGTTGTGATTTGTCATTTGACAGTTGTTGCAATATAGTTGATTTCTATGTGGGTTATTCTTAATATTGTTTCTTGTTTGAGTGGAAAACGTCATGGTGTTCGTCTCTCTTGCGATGGGTTGTTTTTTTATAATTTGGCACGATTTGATAAATACTGAAACTAATGTTCTGGATCCATTATCACTGAGGTGTATTGCGTCTTCCATGAAATAGTGCCTTACAGTAGTGTCATCCCCGTACACGAACGATTTGTAACAATCAATTAATGTCACTCCGTGTTCTCTGCACATTTCACGTATGTAAATGTTCATTTTTATAAGGTTACAGTCATTTCTTGGACATAATGTGCATAGGTGCACTTTACACTGTTGGTCCTGGAGATGGCGCGCCATACGTTGTAACTCATTTGAAGCAGCTTTTTCAGATGTCCCGTTGCTACTGTCATTTCCGCCAATGTAAATAATAATATTTTTATACCGACGCAAATCAGTGTCTTATAGCTTTTTTTTTACGTACATCAGCTATACCACCTCCACTCAGCTTGTTGATATCGATGATGCCGTCTAAGCCCCGTTGTTGTATTCCCTTTACTATGGAATCTCCAATGATCAATGTTCTTTCACGTTTCACGTTTTCAAAAGATGTTGATTTTTCAGCAGTTTTGTGAGAGGTTGTTGTCTGATCAGTGATTCTTACTGTTGCTGATACTGTTGCTGAATCTGGTTTTTCTTTAGTCTTCTTCATAATGCATGTCAATGAATTAAGTTTGTTTCCAATTGTTTCATTGGCATTCTCAACATCGTGTTTCATGACGGCGAGTTTGTCTTCTAGTTCGTTTATTTCGTTTGATATAGTCGAATGACATGTGTAGTTTTCTTTATGCTATAAATTTCATCTTTTATGGTATTAAAGTTTCTGGCGGTGTCCATAATAAACGATTTTAGTGAGTCCTGGACATTACTGACTCTTTCTGTTAAATTCTCCATCATATTTAAAATTCTTTCATAGTCATTCTCGGGACTTCCGGTGACTTCCGGTCGGGAGTAACTCTTGGGTTTTTCTGCGCTTTCCGGTCTGGTGTCATGCTTAGGACTGTGTGCGATCCCTCGGGATTTCTTTTTGGAACTTACGGCGATTTCCGGTCGGGAGTCACTCTTGGGATATTCTGCGTTTACAGTTCGGGTGTCTTGTTTATGACTATATGCAATTTCTGGTCGGGATACCTTCTTCGAACTTTCTGCGTTTTCCGGTCGGGAGTCATTTTGGACTTGTTCTGCGATTTCCGGTCGGGAGTTGCTCTTAAGATTTTCAGCGATTTCCGGTCGGGAGTTATATTTAGAACTTTCTGCGATTTCCGGTCGGAAGTTACTCTTGATGTGCTTCAGCGTTTGTAAATAAACAACTGCATTATTCTTCAATGCTCAGTTCACTGGATATAGATTCACAAATGCACAATGTGCTTTAACTATAATTGCATTTAAAAAGTTGGAGCTACAGTGAAAATATTTTAAGATAAACTTCTGCCCCATGAAAACAGCTGTAGAATCGTGTAGTTTACGGTACTTGCATTATACTGGGCTTGTATCGCTGCGTTCTTATATTGAAAGGTCGCATTCCCCAACCAACATTTTTGTTCAAGCCTCGCCGCATGACTCTGTGACTCAATATTTTACGATAGAAAATCTCGCTAACAACTCCCGCTATCAGAATGTGATATCCACTGTTGAATTATCAAAAAATGCATTGCATATAGATGCACTATCAATCACACTTGTTTTGCATTTAACCGAAATTCGCCGCGTAGCTGAATTAATTGAACGTAACTACAAACAACAGCAGCAGCAGCAGCACCAGCAGTAGCAAACACATCAACAAACAAACATGAAACAAAATGTATGTTTGTTTGTTTCTTTGTTTATTTGGGTTTTGCGGCAACTCAATGCAATATGGCCATAACGTGCCGTTTACAGATGTTGGTGACGATCGAGATGGGCAAACGATGTAAACTAAATGTTGTAATATGTGTTTATTTCTTTCAAGTACTGGATACATGTATTAGATGGCACTGTATGGAAAAGTTCTTTTAATTTTTTTTACAATAAAATATATATCGCGAATATCTCCGAGGTCTTCTCCATGAATACGCATTATGAGCTTTCGATTCTTGACATGTATATATGCCTACGAAAGCAACTTATACTGGATTTTCGTACCAGAATTATGGCCTGGATGACTATCAAAAACAAGTGGTGTGATCACATAGAGCAGAATTAACGTGCGTATGGGCGACTTTTGTTAAAAGGGGTTTACAGGAAAACTTGTAAAACTAGCTAGATTATTGAACAATAACAAAAATCGAGATTATCTGGATATAAACAAAACGTTTGTTTACGTAATAAGCGCTCATGACGGCGTCCCGTTAAAATTCGACGTCAATCCTCTGAGTAACGTTATGCACATATCAATATTTTCTCCCAGGGGGAGAGCGGCGGACATATTTGGGACTTTAGACGGAAAGCAATTCCCGATAGGCGGGAATTTGACACGCCGAATGATTCCGGGTCCCGGGAAATAGACTTTGTTCGGATTTTAGATCCTGGTTATATTGGCCTCCGGACCATTTGATACACCAATTAAGCATCCCCCTTTGAGGGAATTTAGACAAAAATGCTTGGCTCTAGGGTGGGGAATTTGACCCCCCAAAGTACAATAAGTCTAATTCCCCTGGGACTGCCGCTCCCCCACCTCCATGGGGGCAAATATTGATAGGTGCATTATGGTCCATTCCCTTGGTTGAATGATCTACCGACCGTCTTATATATAATTAGGTATCACAATCAAAGACCTGAAGTTTGAATTTCCTAAGTAAACGTTTCACGGGTTCAATTCCACAAAGGAGCAATGAAATCTTTTCCTCAAACACCATTAAAATTGCGTACTGCCAATTGTGTTCTTTCTACTAATTGTCAAGTCATATATACGTATTTGCAACACATCCCCGTCGTTTGTTTACACAGTTCACTTGCTATTGATCCCTAAATCGACTTAACCGAAAATTGGATACTTCTATCGGAGACTTAATCAGAAATGACAGATCGGTGTTAAAAGTCCATAATCTCGTAAGAAATTATTATTTGTCAAAGAGGAACATTTTCTTCTTCAAGATAACAACTTCGCACAATGTGCCATTATGTAGTTCTGATGGTGAAAACTGAACTGCAATGTCCGTGAAGTCCAACGTGGAAATGTTTAAGCAAGATCAAAATTATTTTATGTTCAACTTTAAGAAGTTTATATAAACATTATTGCCATTCAAGTATTTACAATGCAAATATTGTAGAGTTTAACCTATTTTTCCCCAAACTATGTCATATGATACTAAATTGAAATAAATCTAATTCTAGTGGCAAACCCCACTGAACTAACCTTTGCGTCTTATATAACTCTGGAAAATAAGCCTTTTGTTCGATGACAAAAGAATGTATAGGTTTTCGTCGATGCTACTAAACTGCAAGATCATTATTTGGTGTACACTGTTTCATTTACTATACTCGTGTATTTTAAATACAAATTAAACCAATGTAACCTAAGCAGAGACAATAACAAAATAAACATATAATATGTGTTATATAATATTTAAAACTGTCGTGTAGTGCTAAAGCCTAATTATGTGGAAATAAAACAATAACAATATTACGAAAGTGTTCTCACATGGACGACGATTCCTTATGAAAAGCAAGATTAGACTTTTTTTAGTCAACCAGCTTGTTCCCAGTTGCGTGTTCCAACTCACGACCTTCATTGCTTTAGTTTATTTAAAATTCGTGTGTTTTGATTGCGTTATTGTAAAGGTAAACACAGTATTGAAACACAAAAGAGTTGCACAATAAGCATTACTGCTGCAACTACAAATGCAGCAAATGGCTAAGCATACTTTGCACAGCTAGACGACTTCAACAAAACAAACACTGCAACACGTGCCGCGATACCTAGGCTGCTATTCACAAAGCTCCGAAGAGACATCTTAACTGAAGTTGTATTTCAGTGGAAATTTCAGATCAAATTGTCCATATGAAACCCACAGATTTTAAGCTTACAATATAGCTGTTGACTAAACATATAAGCAATAATGTCTAGTTTAAAACATTTAAAAATAAAATGACCTAAACATCAAAGAGTCAAAGACTTCAGGACTTTTAGAAAATTAAGCAATTTACTTAAGTTTTCCCTAAGAAATATCGTGAAGACTGGCCCTTACCTGTATAGAGTCCTGCACGTGCTCGGAGTTCCAGACTTCCGGGAAGTCAATCAGTCCAACCCAGTCCTAGGCCCCCGACCACATCCTGGTGACGTCACCGTTGCCCTAGTAACTAACTGTCTCTAATGACTCTTGCAATTTTACGATTTTTCATCAAGACAAGACAAGAATATTTATTTAGACGTGTACAATGTACATTGTCTTAACACAAACATGCATATTTTAATACAATAAGGTCAAGTAACAACATGTAAAGACATTAAGCATGGAAACGGTTAATTTTATACACATATTCTATTATAGCTTTATACATTCTATAGCATGTAAAGACATTAAGCATGGAAACGGTTAATTTTATACACATATTCTATTATAGCTTTATACATTCTATAGCATCTGGTATGATATAATCCTAATTATATTATACGGCGGTTTACATCATATTATCTATATTATTTAAGATATGTGCACGGATGCCTAAAGCATCCTTGACATATTTAGAAAGTTTAATTAATTCCATTCTATTATTTGATTTTAGAAGTAAGTGGTATTTAAAAACCGATGGCCTATTATAGTAGTATTTATTAATGTACTTCTTTCTAATATTTCCAAAACAAGGACAAATACAGATAAAATGGTATTCATCTTCGATGTCTGTTTGGTTGCAACATATGCAGTAACGTTCTTCCCGTGGAAGACTTTGGCCTCTGTACCTTCCTGTTTGTATTCTTAAAGGTAAAACTGATAACCTAAGTTTGCTAATAAAATATCTACATGTTTTAGGAAGTTTATCTAAATAATTCTCGTATCCAAACGATTGTTTAAATATACAATACATGTCAAGAACTGGACTATTCTGGGCGGATGTTTGCCACTCTTGCTTATAATTGTCAAGTAGCCTACATTTAAATTCGTTTATAAAACTTTGAGCATTTATTGCATTACCAGCAAAAAAATATATACGAAAGGCCATGCGAATCTAATATATGTTTAACACTAGAAATCCAATTATTTTTTCCATTGCTGCAATCGTGTAATGCTTGCGTATACACAGATTTTAAAATAATATTTTCACTAGACTTTACTTTTAACCAATATTTAATCATTTTCACATAACGATTTATGTACATTGGATATCTTCCCAGTTCCCCATAAATCGACGCATTACATGTATTTTGATTGACATTTAATATTCTTTTACAACATTTCAAATGAACCCTTTCTATTTCATTACATTTACTAAACCCCCAAACCTCACCTGCATAATTCAAAATAGAACCAACAAAGGCATCGAAAAGTTGGCAAAGAATTTTGGGTTTGATATCAAGTTCTTTGATTTTACAATTCAATAAATTCATGGCTTTAAGAGCCTTACCAACTAGATATTCTTGGTTAAGATTGAAATTCCCATTATAATTGAAAACAGTCCCTAGGTAATTAAAACTATCAACAACTTCAATAGATTGTCCGTTAAAGGTCCAATGTTCATTTGCACGAGGTCTACCGCGTTTACGGAATATCATAATCTTTGTTTTATCAATGTTGACTTTCAATCCCCATGAATTACAATAGTTAAAAAGAACATCTAAATGATTCTGGACCTCCTGAGGTGACTTACCTACAATAGCCATATCATCAGCAAATAGTAATAAAATAAGTGCAATATCATCAAAGTCCAATCCAGACAACGAGCTATCTTGCAAATACAATTCCAAATCTTCAATAAACAAGGAAAATAATAACGGAGACATTACCTCCCCCTGTCTTAAACCAACAGCATAATTAAAATACTCCGTGTATGTAGAACAGTGCTTAACACACGATTTAACATTCTCATACATGGCCTTAATAATTCTAAGTAATTTACCTTCAATTCCACATTTAAATATTTTCAACCACAAACCATTTCTATAAATAGTATCAAAGCATTTCATCATATCCACATATATAATATACAGTCTTTTATTCTCATTTAAGTATTTTTGAACTAATGACATAAGTATAAAAATAGCGTCCACTGTAGAGCGACCTTTTCGGAATCCGAATTGCGCGCCGAAATAATATTATTATCATTGCAAAATGCTGCGATACGTTTATTAACTACAGTAGTAAATAATTTACTCAAACAACTTAAAAGTGTTATCCCTCTATAATTATTTACATCAGATAGACTTCCTTTTTTGTGTAATAGAATAATAATGCCCTCTGTCCATTGCTCGGGGTAATAGACAGAGCTAAGAATACAATTAAACAAATCGGTGATGTGTAACCCAATAATATCGATGCATTCAATAATATATTCATTCAGAATACAATCGCTCCCATAAGCTTTATTTCGCTTCAACGATTTAACAGCTATTTTTACCTCGTCGAGAGTGAAAGGCTGATCTAATTCTGGAAATCGGACATTTTCTGCATCAAAGTTTTGCGAGCCACAGAATGTTTCCGCTTCGTCATTTTTACAATCAATAACTCCACTACTTATATTAGAGAAATAATCGCGAAAATCTGACAATGAAATAGTGTTATGTTTATTACTTTTGTGCGATTTGAAGTAATTCCAACCACGTTATATATGAATAAGCATAAACACATAGAATGCATTAATTAACACATAGAGACACCTTAACGAAGCATCCGTGTCACTTCGAGTTCGCAGTTTTTAATCGGTCAACAAACTGTCTCGTGACAGAAGTGAATCTTGCAAAACGTCTGCTGCCGTGTGAAACGTCTTGTTACTGGTCCTACGCTTTCCCACAAAATCCAAAGCACGGCTGATCATCACGATCAATACAAGAATCCCTGGGATTTCCTACTTTATCAGAGGTCAGTGGATGATCTGTTTTTCGATTTTTACCTTAATTTATCATATTTCTGTTTGTTCAACGCGTTCCCGTGTACGTCGGTGTATATTATTAAGAATTTAAAGCCCACGTCCGCGTTTTCAGATTTTTTTTTAATTAATCGATGAATAAACTTGTCATTGGCACATGATATACATTGTATATCTATTTCTTTCTGGTACCTAGGCGAAGATTTTTGTTTAGATCTATATAAATGTATAATTAATATTCTTGAAATTAGTCTCGTTTTCCACGTGATACGCTACGTATATATAACATTTAAGGATGAGAAACCGAGCGTTGTTGATCTCTGTAGTGTAAAACACCAAAGTGACTCAAATTATTAATAAAGCGACATTTACGATAACATTGGTATTAAAGGACTTAAATACTGCGAAAAATCCAAACAAACAAAACAAACAAACACTGTTGATCATTTTACCTGCACTCATGTATGGCAGAAAATTTCGTTATGTGTTTTTGTTAGAAAAATACGTATTGTGTCAGATTTCCACTTTGTACTCTGCTTTCCTCTGTATCATGACTTAAGACAAAAATATAGGATGCTTTAAGTACTAAATCTATTAATAAATATGTTAACCTCATGTCATCTAAACCAAAATGGATTATTAAAACGCCTTTCAAAATTGGTGAACTGTGCTATGTTACGACGTTCCCAAACCCTAGATTATGTTGCCTATAACCTATGTATGGTATAAGTTAAACAATTCACTTTAGAGTTAGATATGCTTTGTTTAATGCTTTTTATAAGATCTGCTTTATATATTGGACAAATGTATTTTGAACCTGTAATGTTGCTAATGGCCACCTTTCGTTATCTGGTTTGTAAATGGCCGAAGGCATCGCTCATGCCGATTTGCCTAAAAAAACAGTATAATAAACCAGTATATAAACCATTAAATGAAATTCTTGGAAGGAAGAAACCCTATCTAACAATTGGCTGCTTCTATATTTTGTTACGTGTGTTTTAATCTGCAAGATATTGATAGATCAGTCAGTTTTAATTATGTTGATACAGATAGGCTGCGTATCCACATAAAGTTAGACAGAAAGACAGATAGACAGACACTTTATTTCGACTTGTACAAAGTACATCGTCAACAACACATAATGATAACAGTTCAGCATGTCAACGTGAAAGGAGCACAAAACTATATACATATACACAAATGAATCATGTCTTAAGCGAGTAAGTGGCGTGAGCACAAATTCTAAGATTAACATCAAACAAAATGAGGATGAACATTATATATTATCTTCTTACATTCAAAATCAATGAGGTTCTTTAAGTGATTCTTTTACAAAATGACACACTTTTATTAATTCCGTTCTATTATTTGATTGCAATAAACTTAACTATTTATGCATAGACGGCCTAATATAATAGCATTTGTTAATATACTTTTTTCTTATATTTGCAAATGTAGGACATGTACAAACAAAATGCAATTCATCTTCGATGTCGTTCGAATTGCAACACAAACAATACCTTTGATTTCTATCAATGTTATTTCTAGCATAAAGACCGGTTTGAATATGTAATGGATGGGCAGACAGTCTTAATCTAGCAAAAAGGAATCTCAAGCTTTTCGGTATCATATCTAAATAAGATTCATATTCAAAATTGATTTTGTAATTTCTATATACATCTAACATTGTGCTATTATTCAATATTCAGTTCCAGTCCTGGATAAAATAGTCATAAACTCTCTGTTTAAATTCTTCAATAAATATGTTAACATCAATATTTGTAACGTAACTGAAACCATAGTCATCTAACATTTTTCTGACATCCAGTTACGACAGCCTTTGTTATAATCAGAAACGGCCAAGTTATATACAGATTTAATAATTATATTTTCAGACGTACATAACTTGAACCAATACTTATGTATATACAGAGGGTACCTGCCTAGTTCTCCATAGACTAAAGCATTACATGTATTAAGTTTTACTTTCACCAGTCGTTTACAAAATTTTAAGTAGATTTTTTTCCAATTCTTTAGATTTAGTATAGCCCCAGACCTCTGAAGCATAGTTTAAAATTGAACCAACGAATGCGTCAAACAATTGACAAAACAGTTTAGGTTTTAAATCGTATTCTTGACATTTAGATAATAAAATAATTAATGCTTTTAATGCTTTCCCAGTCAGGTGTTCTTGGTTCAATGTAAAACTCCCAGTATAGTTTAACACTACACCAAGATAGTTAAAATCATTTACAGCATGTATGTCATGGTCATTGTAAATCCATTTTTCGTTGGGCAACAAGCCGCCTCTTTCGAAATACCATGATTTTGGTTTTCTCTGTATTTACTTTTAACCCCCATATATTACAATAATTAAGTAGGTTATCCAAATGGTTTGGAAATTCATTGGGTGATTTGCCTCCAATGGCCATATCATCAGCAAATAACAGTAAAATCAAGACAATTTCATCAATATGCAAACCTGAATTGACATCATTTTGTAAATATAACTCTAGGTTCTCTATAAACAGAAAAAATAATAGAGGGGACAATACCTCCCCTTGACGGAGCCCGACTGCATAAGAAAAATAGTCAGAATACGAAGATAATGATTTAACGCAAGATTTATCTTTTTGATACATATCGCGTACAATTCAAAAATTTTTACCCTGAACACCACATTTATACAATTTTAACCATAAGGCATTTCTATATATAGTATCAAAACGTTTCATCATGTCAACAAAAATAAGGTATAATCTTTTATTGAACTAGGGAGTAGAGAATAAATATAGCATCGGTCGTGGACCGCCTTTTTCGAAATCCGAATTGGGCGTCCGAAATAATGTCATTTTCATCACAAAAATGTTCAATGCGATTATTGAAAACGGTTGTAAAACGTTTAGATAAGCAACTAACTAAAGTAATTCCCCTATAGTTATTGACATCTTCTTTTGAACCTTTTTTATGTAACGGAACAACTATACCCTCAGTCCATTATATAATAACCCGAGTTCAATATACAGTTAAATAAGTGACATATATGCAATGCCCATATATCAACACTCTCAATAAGATATTCATTAAAAATATTCCCACTACCGTATGATTTGCGCCGCTTCAGTGACTTTACAGCACTGATAATTTCTTCAACTGTAATTGGGTCATCAAGTTCAGGAAAAACACTGTTTGGTTTATTAAAATCATTACTATTATTAAAAAATTCAGCGTCCTAATTATTTCCACTCGAAATATTTGTACTTATATTTTCAAAATAATTTTGAAATTCTTCAAGCATAATGTTAGTGGAAGTTTTGGATGATTTAGATTTAAAATGTTTCTAAAATTCTCTCGGCTTGCTTCTACGCAAATTAGCAATATCGGTTATTCGTTTTTTATAATCAGTATTTTTCTTCTTTCTTACAATAATTTTATAATGCCTTTTTGCATCGCATAAAATAGACCGGTTTGTATCAGACTTATCAATATTGAACAATCGGAGCGCCTGTAAGTACAGCTTTCGAGCAACAATACAATCATGATCGAACCAATTTTTATCCGTTTTAGTAAAATTTTCAAAATAAACATCATTTGAGTAATAACAATCTTTCGCAAACAATGGATCCGCCACATCACGGACGGTATTTGAAAACTTGTCCAACGTAGCGTTTATTGATTCCCTGTTAGAGCAATTAGAGTTATGTACAATATCATTATAAACTGGTAAATTTAACTGGTAGTCCCCGAGCGAACTTGCTCACGTAAAGAGTCACTCCATTTATATTTAATCTCTCAGCGGTTTGATTCAGTTGATAGATTGTTATTGCACAACAATGAAAAACACAAAGGCGCATGGTCACTCCACTCATTAAAAGTTTCTATATTAAATTGCTGTATCAGCGAAAAACTGCATTCTTTTGTTAACAAATAATCAATCACAAAACAGCCGTTATTTGACAAAAAAGTGTACTGATTAGTATTACCGATGCGACCGTTTACAATACGATAACATGCGCCTTTGCAGACATCTAACAATTTTACCCCGTGACTGTTGTGTGACCTATCATTGAAGCCCTGTCAGGTGTACAGTCTGAGTTATAATCTGGATTATCAATACAGCCATTAAATTTGTCACAAACAATATAATCTTTTTTGTCGCCAACTCTGCTGTTAAAATCTCCACATATAAACACACAACCAATATTATCATAGAAACATAAACCATGTTCTAAAATATCAAACAAGTCACATTAAAAGTGTTGTATATAGGGGAATCCTCACCCCAAATGCATGATCCACATAAATATATATCTTCTGTTGTATGAAAAAAAGAATGGACAAGTTTCAGCCAAATTATAGTATCGTAATGATTTTTTATTATTTTAATTCCGTTACTTAAATGCTCTTTAAAAAATAAAACAATTCCACCGCTATTGCGTTTAGCATTTATGTGTTGAAATTTGCGATAAAAGTTATGTGATATATATTCCTGAACTTGGTTCTCAGATCCGCCGACCCGATTTTTTCCAAAAAGCCAAAAAAAAATTGTAGAATTTAACCGATATCGTAAAAATGACCTTGTGAAAGGGTTTCAAACTGTTAAATGGAATGCAAAAAAAAAAAAACGCTGAAGAAATGACTAAATTGTATGTAACATGCATTGCGACTGTATATCTCTTGTATGATTCATATGATCTGCTCTGTGTTATTTTTGTTTAAATATTACATACAGGTATCGAAAAACAATAAAATTTATTAGTTGATACTTTCTTTTTTTGTTGAGTATAATGATTTTTTCTCAGAATGCATAAACTCTTTTTCCATAATATGTACATTATTTTCAACTACATTATATGCCAATATTAATATATCATTTTCAGATTTTTTTAAATGCGGTTGCCCCTTTGGGGTCCTTTTCGTTGACAGAGCAAAGTAAGATCTTGTAGAATCATTGTATTAAATACACATTTATAATTTTATATCAATAGTATAATTAACAAATTTCATTGGTGTACATTGATTTATTACATGTAATAAGATACATTTAGTTAGTTTTCACTTCATTAAACATGCTGTTATACATATAATATGGCCCCTGTCGAGTAATATCTGACGTAGCCCTACTGTGTTGAAGAATAAGCATATTTTAACAGTAGTTTTTGATATGATTAACGCTGCCTTTTAATATTACTATTATTGGTGTTAATGTCATGGTTATCATACAGTGATTATGTTAATGTTGTATTATATGATTTTTTAAGTAATAATTCATAGCGATTTTAATATCACTGTCCATTTCGATTTGTAAAATTCTAGTCATTAATTCGAGTCTGTGTTATGTTTTATGTTTTACCCTCCTCCAACCGGACACTTTTCCAAGAATGTCAGAGAACCAATACATAAAAAACTCTGGCTTAAGTGTACGAAATTTGGATTTTATTCCACAAGCCCTTTCGGGCTACAAGATAGGACACTTCACTTAAGCCCCAAACAAATAGTATTTGGTGGAAATTAAAAACTCTGGTATGTCTCAATAGGCAAAACATTTGTCCTTCCGTGTATAATGTTTCATTTAGTGAATTAATTTTTGAAACGTTGAAATGAAAAGTCCTTAGCTATCCGTTAAACACCAAACGACGGTACTGTTGAGGCCTAGTGTGGATTTAATTTTTCTTTATGCAAATTCATTGAATTTTGTTCAATGCATTATCGCGTTTTTAAGGATAACATGGTCAGCAAATGTAGATGCAGACTGAAACCACAATGACACTCTTTCATATAAAATATTTAATTTTGTTTAACCTAGCAGTATAATACAATCAACAAAATGGTTTGAACGACACCAATAAGAATTGCTATGTTTTTATTTCTTTATACAAAATACAACAAAGAAGAAGAGAAAACATGTATCACAGACATTTGCGGTAGTTCAATGACCATTAATATAAATAAGTTATCACAATTATTTGATACAAAAAATAAATATTACTACATGTACATAGGGTAAGATCTGGAGCGAAATAGCAGGGTGCTGCACCATGCTCCTTTTTTGTCCCCCCCCCCCCCCCACCCGCTGCAACGCTGGGCTGGTCAACACAAAAATATTGAATATATTGTCGAATTCAATATAATGTCGCAAACATTCAATGAAACATGAATAGACTGTGCTTAAAATCTTATTAGAAGCATACGACTCATGAAACCCCTGGATTTAGCAAATTAGTAAAAAATGTCAATAACTTGGTCAGGTTTTCCACCTGCTCCTTTTAGCAGCACCATGTACCGTTTTTGATTCTAGATCTTTCTCTATGTACATTAACTAAGAATATTCAACTGTGTTTATGACAGGAACTTATTTAAATGATTGGCACATATCATGGTAAATACATTCCTAGTCATATAAAATTATGACGGTATTTTTCGCTCTATCTAACTATTAATTGTAACGCACGTAACATCAATGAACAAAAGCAGAGCATCGGTCGCAGATTTCAGTTTATACATTCCTGAACTATACTCGAAAGCTACACATATGTAAACTGGTTCAGTAAATCCCAACCAAAATTCCACAATGCTTCCTCTTATTCGAGAAAGGTGTACCCTCAAAGGGAGATAACCGTTCCAATTAATATAAAATTATGAAGTGTGTGAATGATAATTAGCAAATATAGTTGCAAATAGTGAAATTGTGCACGTAAAGTCAAAATAATACGTGTACTTATAATTTTGATATAGTGAGTAAAATTCGCATTAATTGTGCATTCAAAATATAAACAAACGTTAAAAAGGGACCCAACTTTTCTTAACTTTTTGCCAGACTTCTAAGAGAGATCTCCCGGCTAAGCGATACACTAACATCGCTGTTGCGTAGAACGGGGGCCACTATGAGGAGTTTGATATTCTGCATATAATTATTACAAATTATTTTGACTGTATCTTAGTTATAACTTTATATAATGTTGGTATTATATGCACAATCATACAAGTTTCGACTAAATTTGATCATGACTATTGTACACTTATGTCGTATTTTATTATGATTTGAAGGGTTATATATAATTACATGCGAACAAGCACGACAAGGCGAACAAACATTGCTTTACTCGGTTGAACGCTGCAGCGCTTGGATTTTTAACCCCATTCATTCTCAAGTTATTGTCTGTGTTTCTTGGGAAACAAATCAACTTTTATTCAGGTACCTCACTTGGCAGACATTAAGGTCAATTTTTTAAACATCTTAAATCCATGATTACAAAACTGCACGGGCGGCAAGTATTTTACACGGATTTTAAAATACAATGTATCCAAATATGAACAACAAGTCCAAATGCATTTAAATGCTAAACAATATAGTAAACACTTCCTGTGGTCTCCAATTTTAAAAAGTCTATTCTTCAGATCGTCGATTCAAGGGCGGGCGTGTAGAGCAGACGAGCTGAACGCAGGATCTGACGTTGCTTCCAAAGAGGCAGACGATAAAATTCAAGGCGGGAAATGTTCAGATTGGCTTGGAATTGTCTTTCCGTTAGGTGGTTCTAAAAAGATAAAATTGAAACTGTTTTAATTCAGCGAGTCAAAATAATTGACGCGTGCATGAACTCACGCAATCTCCTGATTTCATAATTTATTAAGTAGATCTAATTCACTATTGCGAACTTGATTTGGGCGGAGTTGTTCAAAACTTTTACGGCCAATTAAGCTAACAGCTATTAATATTTGGATGAAGTTATTCATGTAAACTTTACATTACAACTATAAACTTTAAGTGTATTCAATACAAATTGTTAATGCTGAAATATTACGAAGTGTTTAGTAAACAAATGGCTCGTAGTAGTAATTTTATTTACATCTAAAGTTAACAGGCTGTTAGGTTAATTGGCCTTTAAAGTTTTGAGCAACTTGGCCCATGGTGTTCTCCTTGCGATTGAGAGATGTTATTCAACAACCCATTCGTAGACTTACGAAAAAAGAACGGACTTAGGCTCAAGAAAAAGTACTCCAGCGGTTGTAAATATACTGGGTACCAAATATACTGGGTACCAATGTTTCTTATGTCATTAACAACTCATTCAAAATAAAGAATGCTGTAATTATAGAGATAGTGAATACCAATTTAGAATCAACATAAAAAACTCTTAGAACAATACAGCTTCAAGAATATTCTTTATTATTAGACTTAAGTCTAAGAATAGATTAGTCAATCCCTACTCAGGGAATTTCACGAGATCCACCTTAAAGACACGAAGTTCTGGATCAAAAAAGAAAAACCGACTCGATAATTTGCTCGGTAGGTCTTCCAGCTTTCGACAAAACCAATATAAAATCAATATATTTTAAACTTCGCTTAATTCCTGTATATATATGAAACCATATTATTTAATAAGTTGAAATACAAGTAACAACATACACATGTATACGTATACGAGTATATGTACGAATATGAGAACGATTATTCCTATAGTCGTACGTGTTTGCACGTGTCGTCTACGTCATCGGGTAACTCCGCCTTCAGGAGGGTCGCATACGGGTACTTGGGCTGACTTATAAAAGTGGTATCCACCATCTGAAACACGTCCCAAAATCTTATGTTATAATCAATTTACTAAATGTGCACTCACCTGTCCAATATAACACAGATGTCCCAATGTCTGTAGAGTTTGCATTTTCTCTATTTAGTAATACAGAGAAACCTGTGAATAACGACACCTGTGTATAACGACATCGTGTCTTATCCGACCTCCTTCTGCGGTCCTGGCAAAATCCCTATACATTCTATATTGTCAAAACCTGCCTATAGCGGAACCTGGCAGACCTGACATCCGACACTGTTGGTCAGTCCTGTTCGCATACAATACATGTATTTCGCACCTTTTCAACCGACACACCTTTAAATTGAGCATCTCGCGAGTATCTTGAGTGTTAACAGAATCTCCACCCTGTCCTTCATTGGTTTGTATTATATGTTACTTACGTGTGAAGACGTGTGCAAGAACGGGATTGTGATGATTACATTGGCTTCAAAGCCAAATCAGACTTGGCGTATGAAAATATGTTTTGATCATGTCAAATGAAATTAATAGTTTGCTTTTTGACAATTGTTATTACAGCCAGTAAAAGAAATGGTATGCATTACAAATACACAAAAAGCTGTTAATTTAAAATAGAACACTCACAATTAAACCACCAAAATAATAACATACGTAACACATCATTGCACAAGCATGTATTAACGTTTAGGTGTCTTGGCATAACCAAAGTAATCGCTTTATTACATTTAATTGTATAAGCATGCATTATTTTGTGACCTCACGTTGGAAAATGTTATGTAATTAACATACACATTTATTTATAACTGAAATAATATTCAAATAATGTCATATACTGGTCTTGTCGCCCCTTATACGTAACACGGCTCATAATTATGAAAACCTGTTCATCCGACAACATGTCTTATCCGACATTTTCAGTCGGAACCACTGAGTGTCGTTATTGACAGGTTTCTCTGTATAAGTATAACGCAACTGTTTTCACACTTCCTACGAGTTTGCATGAACTAATAATTTTAGCTAGTTGTACACAGCTTATCTATCTACGTACAAACATTTATTTTTAATTTCATGTATAAATTCACTGTTTATCTAGTCCTTCTCATTGAAGATGCCAAAAACACCGTTTACATAGTTCTAGAATGTATAATTAGTTTATATCCAATATTCAAGTATAGCAAATATAATTCTGTGCACCTTAATCAATGTTTGATAAGAATGTGCAATTAACGTAAGTATGACTGACACAATAATAAATACACATGTATTTCTAAATGCAGTTCAAGTACAATTTCAAGCGACATATTCTTAAATATTCCAAGAATGATTTTGTAATACGGTTTGTATTTGCGCTCACATTTTGATTAATGTCGATTTTGGCATTTTCCTGACGTATTCGTTTCCGGATGACTTCATACGAGTACCGGCCCTGCAAACGATAATAATTATATATTTATATGAATAATACAATTATTTACACGTGTTGTTCAATCATTGATAAGAACTAATAAGAACACAGAGGCAATGGAACCCATCTACGTTTTACATATAATCAAACTGGGTCTGATCTGAAATAAGTGTTCCGACCGAAAAATCGAATAATCTAAAATTCGTATAAAAAAAACAAAACATTTATGTATTAATGCAAATTACTATTAACTATAACAATGTTTCTTTTTCTAGTCATAGTGCCACTTCGAATAAATTATGTAATAATAGTGAAGCGAACAGAAAGTTAAAGTCACTTATAAACTTTGCTGTTCATTGGTTCCTTTTTGTTTATTATTATTGTAAAGAACATGCAACACTTCAACGTCGCCTTGCATAGAAACCGCCGGCAAAATTTTTCAAAGTGCATGTAGTTACAACAGAAAATAAAGATTGGTGTTGTCGATATTTATGCATTTGTGTCAGAATTTGGCTTTGAAATGACCTTTACATTGACCTTTGGTGACCTTGAGCATAACCAATTTTTGAAAGTCCTTAAGTGTACATTGTTTTCATTAACATTTAAAAATCAAAACCATCGGCGTTAAATATTTATAACAGTAACAATAAGACAAGGCGTTTCTTCTAAAACTAGCACTTCTTTTGGACGCCATATTGGTTTCCATGGTAACCTGCAGTATGCCAACTGTCCACTCTCGCTAAAATAAAACTTTGAGCACTCCCCTACACGAATATGCAAAGAAACTGCCTGGGACAAAAAATGCACACAAATTCCTCCAGGCACTGTAGTACAGAGAAGGTGTCTATAAGTCTTGGGTCCGAAGGTACTCAGTCTTTGGTCCGAAGGTACTTATTACAAGGACCGAAATGTCCGTATGCCTCACCGAGTATCCGAGAGCGTTCCATGACCGGAAGTGCTTACTGAATGCCGCCGGCTCGCTCCTTTGTGATACCATCCACACGGACACCGACACGAAGTCTCGACACGAAGGGTCGCGGCTTACGTACAGCTGGAATACCACAGGTACTGGTCATTTATATATTCCACATGAAGCTGACAGCAGAAAACCATTAACTTCTATTGTTTATGTACGTTAATGGTAAAGCATTTATTGAATACTTTCTAGATACATGGTTTTACGTTTATAATTTAAGTTATACACGGATTTATGTGTTGGTATTTCCAGATTAAAATAATGCTGTTACAAAATGTCCTTAATTTCGGCATACCATGTATGAAAGACTTACCACAGTTACTTTATTAAACAAGTAACCAGTGGTATAAACTGTCGGTAACACCCCACCATACTCTGATGACGTGTAACCTACCTTTACGACTTCCGGAAGACGTTGTCTGTCTTGAACACGCTCCCCACACCAGACAAAAACCTGAATGTGTTCAACGAAAAAGTTAAGTATTAACCTAAACCTTATATTTATAGTAAAGAGCATTATCATTAAAACACAAAATGGTTTTATGTTTACGACAAATTTATACTTTGAAGTACAAAAGTAAGTCAACGCTAAACATGTCAGACATTTCGGCCAAAAATGTTGGTGTCTGACCGAATTTTTAGAAAACCTCATTCATAGTTTGAATAATGTTAGTAAATAATTCATGTATAACTGAAACAATTCAATGATTGCACGATGTTGAACTAAATAAATGCATTATAATCATTTATAGTGTATTTCATGTTTTGAATATGTGAAATACAGGTGACAAATCATGGTATCTGACAGCAGATTTAAAGGTTTGGTGTTGTCTGATATGTGTATATATACATGACCAAACGGTGAGCATCTATCATGCATACCTGATCGTATGTATCTAAAATGAGTATTTCTTCCTCGGACAAATCCTGAAAAAAGAACAGTCAATGGAAATCTGATTTAAATAACCTCAGGTTAAAAGAAACTCAAAAGTGCTCTGCAAGCTTCCTTCGCATGTTCTCGCAATAATTACAGACTGAATTCGACGGTACATTCACCCTACATGTAAACGCTATTAGGTAATACAATTGCTTCAGAAGTGTGCTAACTCAAAATACGATGCTAATTTCAGCGCAACTTATGTCTCCTTATTCTTACAAATTTGTCATTTCAATTTCCATGTTTCGAAAGATTTCATATAAATCACCGCTAATTTACATATAAGTAGCCAAATTATATGACGTTCATAGTATTTGGAATTAAAACCGTGCATAGAACATTTAAAAACAATATATGAACGAGTTGTTATACCCTACTACCTACGATGCGGTCACATCAAGAAGTCGCGCGTTCGAGCTCGACATCACGCAAGTTAACTACTAGTACCATATTTCAAATATGGATAACTATATTGGACCGTCAATACCATACTTTTACATAAATAGCACTTCAATGCAAAGAACCGCCCCATACCTCTTGTAGGAAGTTATCTACGAGTTCAAACGTTTGTCTGACGGGGTCAAAATAATTTAGGGTGGCCGGCCGTCGCTCAAGCACCTGGCAAAATAAAGGAAATTATCTATATTGTATGTCCTTATTCAGCCATATTTTAATGATCCCATAATTGTTTTGATCTACGCTTTAGTTTACTGTGTGCATATTCTTACTATGTTTGGGTGCATATTCTTACTAGGTATGGGTGCATATTCTTACTAGGTTTGGGTTCATATTCTTACTGTGTTTGGGTGCATATTCTTACTATGTTTGGGTGCATATTCTTACTAGGTTTGGGTGCATATTCTTACTATGTTTGGGTGCATATTCTTACTAGGTTTGGGTGCATATTCTTACTGTGTTTGGGTTCATATTCTTACTGTGTTTGGGTGCATATTCTTACTATGTTTGGGTGCATATTCTTACTAGGTTTGGGTTCATATTCTTACTAGGTTTGGGTGCATATTCTTACTAGGTTTTGGGTTCATATTCTTACTAGGTTTGGGTGCATATTCTTACTAGGTTTGGGTGCATATTCTTACTAGGTTTGGGCCAAGTTGTTAACTTGATAAACAGTAATAATTTTCAGTCAGCTTATGTTCATGCATCGATTCATGTCTTACCGGTTTATCATCTACAAATGGCGTTTATCCACATTCCAGTATATATTACAATAAATATAAATGAACAATCTTTTTTTTAAATTTTAACTTGCTGTGAGTGGTGGCCTTAGGGTTATACATAACCAAGACATGTTCGATACTAATATAAGCATGCGAAACACAAATATCAGTAAACAGTTCCGGCCCGGAAAGTATCTCATGAAATTAGAATTACATGCACATTTAAAACAATATCAACGAAACAATTGACTAGTGCTGATCTCTTCAAAATATTTCCATCTACCTCTGGCTTGATATGGTAACATTTCAAGTATGCGTGATAAACAGATAAATGCAGGGGAGACCACTGCGGAGAGATAAAACAGCTAACTCCTTGCAGCGGTTACTTCCCCTTCGCGGTAAACAGTAACCATTGCCACCACGAGTGAGTTTTAGAAAAATTCTATATTTGTCGCCGGGTATATTTATAAAAAAAATTGTTTATATGGTGAGGGTTAAAAAAAACAATAAGAGATAACTTAAGAAGTAAACATTACAACGCAAGGATTTTACTGTGTCCATATCTATATATTTAAACTATGTAATTTCTGTGTGGAGGTTGATAGAACAGGGGTATAGGTTTTATGACAAATAACTCTGACATTAGATGTTTAACCAACCTCCGCGCAGAGATTAAACTGTGTCCGAGCATAGCTCATTAAATCCCTGCCGGCATGAAGTTCCACGTTACCACAGGCATTCACTCGGCGCGAAATAATATCGTGAACAAACAATCTCCTCAAAATCGTCTCCCCTGAAAACTTCTAAATCTGTAAGTTTATAACTCGTGGTGGCAGTGGTAACTTAGAAGAGTACCAATGGGGAAGTAATGCACCTATCAATATTTTCCCCCCCCGGGGGGGGGGGGGGGTAGCGGCGTGCCAACCTATTGGAATTGGACTAATTGTATTCTGGGGGATCTAATTCCCCACCCTAGGTCAAGCATTTTTTTCTAAATGCTCTCAATGGGGATGCTTAATTGGTGTATCAAATGTCCCGAAGACTAATATTACAGCGATCTAAAATACAAACAAATCCTATTTCCCGGGACTCGGAATCATTTGGCGTGTCAATTTCCCACCTGTCGGAAATTGTTTTTAGTCCGAAGTCCCGTATATGCCCGCCGCCCCCCCCCCCCCCCTGGGGAAATAAAAATTGATAGGTGCATAACCACTGCGGGGAGTTTGATGTTTTACTAGCAATCCTGATATATGTTCACATAAAACAAGTAAGGAACGTGCTGCGGTACCTTGATTTTGTACTCGATGTCATAGCAACGATTGCCCGCTATATGTTGCAGGAATGACTGCGGCTCCTTACCCTCGGGGACCACTTCGTATGAATACATTCTGAAAACGGTGTGCACATACACCATGTCATATAAGTACCTGCACTATTATTCCAAGTCCAACTAACTTGATAAACAGTATAATTATTATTATAAGGTCGCGGTGGCGTAGTGGATATGGTGTCCGCCTAGCGATCGGGAGGTCCCGGGTTCGATCCCCACTCAGGGAGCGTTCTCAAGATCTCCCACAAAGACACCAAGTACTGGTTCTACCCAGGAAACGGACTCGAGAGTGTCTCTATAAGCCTAAGGCTTTCGATGCAATCGAGCTTAAATAAATAGGTTTACACTAAGTCCAACTAGGTTTACTTTATGGTACATAAATATCATTTACATTCCGATATTACAATAAATAAATGCATGCTTTTATAATACCGCCGCATTAGTCGCACCAGTGAACGAATTGCTGCAATGATTTCCCATGCTGTTTCGTATACATAACAAAACATATATGTTGAAGATATTTATAGAAGCATTTCCTTTTCAAATAACATTAGTTATGGGGAACTTATAAACATTCCCATCTTGCACAAACTAGTCATAATACGTCTTAATACGTTTTTGAAAAAAAACCCGGCTCTTAGCATTAATTAGCATACTACAACGACGTGCGCACATTTGTTAAATCTAAAAACACGGACCCCAACGAAACAGGTAACCGGCCTGTGACCTTGTCACGTCCTTACCTGGTGGTACACAGGACGCCGAGGAGGTCCTTGGCCGCCTCCCGCTCTGTACTTCCGGAGAGCCGCCCGAACCATAAGAAAGCTGCGTCCGTCGTGAGCAGCACAAACGAGGCAGACGAGTTGAAACTGGACCAGTCCAAACCCACCTGCAGGTAAAATATTTAATTTGAAGTGAAATGCTACAACGTTGATTTTCATTTACATGTTTACATGTATTCTGATGGATTCTGGGCCTAGTGTGAGGTTAACCCCCCCCCACCCCCCACGCCCAATGCATTTATGCATTGACCGTTCCAACGCGGTGGGTCCGATGTTAATATTTGTGTTTTTCGTACTGTGCTGTGTTGAATGGGTACTACCTTAATTGGTCTCTTCATTAAAAAAAGGACCGGGCCATAGGCGGATTTAGAGGGGAACGGAAGTGGCGTACGCCAATTCTAAAATTTTCTGGAATATTTGATTTTTTTAACCTCACAATAACTTAAACATATGCATTCGTTGCAAACGACGTGCCAGTGCTCCAGATAAATATTGTAGTGGGGGTAAATGTACGCTTACTTCAGAAATTTTGGGAGTAAATGTACACTCACTTCAGAATGTGTGGGGGTAAATGTGCGCTCTCTGTAGGATTAGTGGGGTGAACAATAATGTTATAAGTAACTACCGGTAGTCTGCACATTTTAAGACTGTTAGAGCTAACTACTGAACATATCAACTGCACATTCAGGTAGGCAGGCCTGTCAAAACTTCTATATGTTTCTGTCTTCCAGTCCCTTATGTACGCGAACATCGGAAAAATTGTGCGCACATGTACACCCATTTTTTCTTTTCTCTGCGTAAGTTCCAATTATATGTGCGTAATTTACGCGTGTACGCGCCTTATCTGGCCTCTGCGACGTGCTTTCAATCAATGTTTTCAATTACCAACAATGTATTGTTGTTACAGCAGATTGTTGACAGTTACTGAATATTTCCGCCTCCATTAACTCAAAATCCTGTGTCCGCGCCTGGGGGCTGTTCAGGGTTTTCTTCTATATTTTGATACGATATAGAGTTCGATCACTGTACATAAATAACGTGTTTGGTGAAGTTTTATTCGTAAATAAAATAAAATGAATACATTGTAGTTTGTTTACTTGAAACCAAAGCCATGTTTTGTATGTTTTATAGAATTTCATAGTTCAAGTAACCTTCACGAGGGTTTTGCACCAATACTTAAAATATATCAAGATATATACATGTCTTAATCATACGGTGATGCAGTAGATTATACTAATTCTAAAGAAATTTTAAACGAAAGAAACGTATTGAAGCAAATTATGCTAGTATCAAACAAAGCAAACGACACATAAAACTTAGTAAACACAACTAGACGGTTGTTTAATATAAGATCTATGTCTCTCTCACGATAAGTTGTTCATGGAATCACTGGATTTTAACAAACGTACCATAAAAAACACGCCTACCACATATGCTGAAAGTTATTGCTCGGTCTTCAGTGGTTGGGCGAATAATTCTAGGCAAGAGAATACATGTAATTAACATAGAACCACCATTTTTCTATTAAATTACCTATATGGACCTTCAAGGAGTAGTGGAGACAAAATCACATGCAAGCAACACAGCCGCGTACCTGCTGAACACGGGTCGCTCGGTCCCCGGCGTCCCTCACGCAGAACAACTTCCGGTTAGCTTCCATATCCTGGGAGAGCTCGCCGTCATACTAAAAGGGAAACAAATAATTTGATTAAAATGTCTCACGTATGATTGTAGGTTTGTTTGGATTTTTCGCCGTTGTTAACAGTATTTCAGTCATATCACGGCGGTCAGTTAACCCACTCACACTTTTCCTGCGCAAGTTTAGCCGATCTATGCGGTTTACCAGTACTAAGAGCACATACGTATGCCAGTAACTGACAACTGCCCTACTTAAATCAGAGTTAGGGGGAAATGGCCGTAGAAATAATTTTATGACCAATCCCCACACAAGTTATGTGGCCGGGATGGGGTTCGAACTCACGGTCCCCGGATTGACAGTCTAGCGCTCTACCAATTGAGCTAGCCGGGTCCGGCTCTCACATATCAACAAAGCGCCAAGAAACGCGTGGAAGCACAGGCTGATCCGGGACGACACTTTCCGCTTTTTGTGGTATTTTCTGTTTCAAGGAAGTCTCTTCTAAACATAAATCCATTGTTGGCGGAAAGTGTCGTCCCCGACTAATCCGCTTATGCATTAAACGCGGCTTTCCGAAGACACGCCTCATATATACAAAAATGTGCTTACGACAAGCATCCAGTCAGCTAACGACGTCATAAAATGCTGAGGTTCCTTTCCGTCCAAAACTTGAATCTAAAAAAATAATGATATGCTTCAAGATGACAACAGTTATACGTTATAAAGTGTAAATCATAATTGCATATGTACATGTATACATAACTAATACTATGTAATATACAGGTGGATTGCACATATGCCGCTACCTGTCCTTGAATGAGGGTGGGTGTTGTCCAAAATGTCCGAACAAGTTTTTCCTGGGGAAAATAGCAACACATTTAAATCAGTATTATATAAAGTTTTGAGAGCATTTCAAACATCAACTTTTTTAATTCAGAAACTGAAATTATCTTACCACGACAGCAACATTGTCCAGTTCTTTATTCTTCTGCATGGCCAAGTGCACGATTCGTTCCTGGTCCTTTGCAGACGACTTTCGACCCTACGAAATCAACCATCAAAAATAAATTTTTATCTACTTTCCACTAAACGTGAGCTACGACTTTAGTAATACAAATCTTGACCGTATATTATGTTATCTATACTTATAAATGGAATTTTTTATAAAACGTTTGATAAAATGCAGTTTTCTTTGAAACTGCTAAGGGAAACATGCAATGGTAAATAATATTTAACCAGACATTTTTTGATTCTGTATATTAACAGACTTCAGTGAAACAGTCAAGTTGGTCAATATTCAGATGTTTGTGGCCTTTTTTAAACAAAATTATCAGAAGGGAAGATGACGAATGCTGACCTTGTAGTTATTGTTCCCGCTCATGACTTTATTACAACATAAACACATATAGCTTACCAGCCAATAATAAATAATATATTGAAAGTGAGCGCCCTCTATCGTCGTGTACAGCAGCAGGAAGCACCTGTTGTTAGTGAACACTCCCACGTGCTCCCATTCTTCAAGAGTGTCGTCTGCTAACAACCACGCCTAAATATCACAGTAGTCAGTTGAAAACAACAACAACAACAATAACAAAACAATAAAAACTACACAAAAAAAGAGAGACCCCCCCCTCCCGCCACACACAGATAATGCATTAATATGAACATGTATGGTTAATGAATAATTTTCGTTTACACATATCAGAGAAATTCTCAATATTCGATTTCAGAATGTTAAAATGCATTTTGTTTATATAAATAACTGTTATTAAAATACGAAGTAATTAAATAGCTGTATTGGAATAACAAGCACTATTCACCTGCGTGTTTCTCCGATGTTCCCCCACCGTGTCTTCTGACCAACATTCCTGCACCGTGGCCACCGTTCGTCTGTCCGTACGGGAAAACAGCGCCCGACCTAGCATGATATCAATAACGATGTCAATAAACTTTATACAGTTATTCATTTTCATTCAAAGCACATACTGTTTCACTGAAATGAGAATAAAAAACTAAACAATTAAAATGTTTGTAGTGTGTTTGTTGGCAACTTCAATGCGGTTTGCTATATAAAATACTTGGAGAAGTACTCATATTAATTAAACTACCAAAATTGGTACCATGACAATGAAAATAAAATACCACACAATATCTCAATAGCAAAATAACACATGTTAATCTTAACGACAGTGCCTGGTTTTAGATAATATTAAATGCAATCAGACATCTGCAAAAATAAATGTCTATCAGGATTTTAAAGATTGACGGCGGACGGACCTATGTTTCCGACACTGTAGCGCTTTGTGATGGACACCTCTTTGGTGGGTCTGTCCCGCCAGTCACAGAAGCATCTCTTCAGCTCGACCGGCTCGTGGTTCTCGCGCACGCGGCAGATGGCACCTGTCGACGGGTAACCCTTGTGCTCGCGAAACGTCTATAATACACTGGCTGAATGTATTCACGCAACTAGCAAATTAAGCAAATAATAACATAGGCATTGTATCTATGCCGGGTTGCACAAAGATAGTTTATCGATACCGATTTCCGCGTTCCATAACGTGATGTAGTTGCTATTGTGTCATAAGAAGGAGAGAAACAGAAAAGTGCTCACGAAGCTCGCATGTCTCTAGATAGAAAATAAAACAACCACGTGAAAACATATTAGACTTATATTTGGTGAAGAGTTCGATAGGTATAGAATAAAAGGACAAGTAAAACAAATCGCATTTTTTTAATTATGAATAGTTTCATCTACGACATAATCTAACCTGAGCGCGTGTGATTGCGTGGTTCACTTCCGCCTCCATGGCGTTGGTTCCCACCCACATATAGACCGTGGTTCCCGGCCCCTGGTCCACCAGAAAGCAGTCCCGTCTCACGAGGAAGCACTGCTTCAGCGGTGGTTTGTGCGCTTCCGGCATGTCGTAAAGCACCCGGTCGCCGGATATTCTGTCAGCATGAGTCGCAGTCATTAATACCCCAGCCCTCAATATCAAGTTTAATTCTAGCGCAGAGATTTGAGTAGTTATAGCTCAAATCAATTATAGCTCAAATAGTAGTTATAGCTCAAATCAATTATAGCTCAAATAGTCGTTATAGCTCAAATCAATTATAGCTCAAATAGTAGTTATAGCTCAAATCAATTATAGCTCAAATAGTAGTTATAGCTCAAATCAATTATAGCTCAAATAGTAGTTATAGCTTAAATCAATTATAGCTCAAATAGTAGTTATAGCTCAAATCAATTATAGCTCAAATAGTAGTTATAGCTCAAATCAATTATAGCTCAAATAGTAGTTATAGCTCAAATCAATTGTAGCTCAAATAGTAGTTATAGCTCAAATCAATTTCTGTGAACCGATACAAGAAGTATATGTCACAACAAAGTCTTCACATAAAATAAGGCATTGACTAATGAAAACGCTTGCTTTGTATGCACGGAGTTTTGATTTTCATTGACTAGTGTTGAAGATTATGAATGCTCATAGTCGTGGGCAAGGAAGAACCCGGAAATCTAAATATCAATATTTTTACTGTTGACAAAACAATACATGTACACTGTGTTAACCGCAATACCGGGGTATCGGTACATATGAGGCGTGTCGTGGGAACCTGGGCTTAATGCATCTGCGTAAAGTGTCGTCCCGGATTAGCCTTTGCAATCCGTACAGGCTAATCCTGGCCGACACTCTCCGCCTACAGTGGATTTTTGTTTAGAAGAGACTTCCTTGAAACAGAAAATACCATAAAAGCGGAAAGTGTAGTCCGTTTACGCAGATGCATTAAGCATTGGTTTCCCACGACTACCCTCGTATATATTTAAACTAATTGCCTGGCAAGTTCGCACGAAAATGTTAAAAGGTCTTTGTGACTGATAATACTCATAATTCTAATCAATGCCAAAATAATCAAAGAAGAGCAACAATTCATTTCAGCTGCGACACTTGCGATGACCAGCGAAATAGTAACATTGTAATAGCAATAAAAAGATACCTGTGGAGAACAAGGCACTGTTCACTTCCGGTTGTAGGTAATACACGTGGCAGCTGGCATGTGGTGTCACGGTTGCTAGGTTTCACTACCGGATATGAGGACTCGTCGAACTTCCGGCGGAACGTCTCAGTCAGACTGGCGTCGTTCTCGTCTGTGTGCACAGGAACGTGAATGCGCGTTAGTGAATTATGTGACGGTACACAAACTGTCTAGACAGTGCCATTCGCAGCCAGTAGTTTTTACGGACTACACACGCATAACAAAACATAACCTCCTTCGCGGAGAGACAGAAAAACGCATTTCATATTACAGGCATACGCTTAGTACACTTAGTCTGCTAGTTTTGAACAACCCACCTATAACGACGATGTGACAGACGCCCTTCCGCTGACGGACCTGCATTTTCCTCGCTATTTTGATGGCCTGAAAAATAGGAGGGGATTACGTCATGGGACAATTTTGCATGAGTTCTCATCGTTGTAATGTTAAAACTGCTTAGCAATACTGCGACCGTATAGTACTTATTACTGACTCACAACTTTAAGATATCTATCTGTGCCACATGATGACGGTAAGCAAGATTGATACCAGTTAGTGATAGTTCGTAAAGACAGTCAAGAAAGCAATCATACTAGTCAAACTAGACTGGATGTTAATGATCCTGGACAATGAGTCTACAAGAAAATCACGGTCGGAGGCATACATGCATGGGCGCTGGGTTGTAGTACCTTGTGTTTGTGGTTATACGGACTGTCCTTGCCTATCCACAGGTAGATGTTATATCTTTTGTTTGAGGACATACGCATTGTCCTTGCCTATCCACACGTTGATGTTATACATTGTGTTTGAGGACATATGCACTGTCCTTGCCTATCCACACGTAGATGTTATACCTTGTGTTTGAGGACATACGAACTGTCATTGCCAAAACACACGTAGATGTTATACTTTGTGTTTGAGGACAAACCGTCAACTGTCCTACCTATCCACACGTAGATGTTATATCTTGTGTTTGAGGACATAAAGACTGTCCTTGCCTATCCACACGTAGATGGTATACCTTGTGTGTGAGGAAATACGGACTGTCCTTGCCTATCCACACGTTAATGTTGTATCTTGTGTTTGAGAACATACGCACTGTCCTTGCCTATCCACAGGTAGATATTATTGTACCTTGTGTTTGAGGACATACGGACTGTCCTTGCCTATCAACAGGTAGATATTATACCTTGCGTTTGAGGACATACGGACTGTCCTTGCCTATCCACACGTTGATGTTATACCTTGTATTTGAGGACATACGCACTGTCCTTGCCTATCCACACGTAGATGTTATACCTTGTGTTTGAGGACATACAGACTGCCTTTGCCTATCCAAACGTAGATGTTATACCTTGTGTTTGCAGACATACAGACTGTCCTTGCCTATCCACACGTAGATGTTATACCTTGTGTTTGAGGACATACAGACTGTCCTTGCCTATCCACACGTAGATGTTATACCTTGTGTTTGAGGTTATACGGACTGTCCTTGCCTATCCACACGTAGGTGTTATACCTTGTGTTCGAGGACATACCGTCAACTGTCCTGCCTATCCACACGTAGATGTTATACCTTGTGTTTAAGGACATACAGACTGTCCTTGCCTATCCAAACGTCTTTGCCTATCCATACGTATATGTTATATCTTGTGCATGAGGACATACGGACTGTCCTTGCCTATCCAAACGTAGATGTTATACCTTGTGTTTGAGGACATGCGGACTGTCCTTGCCTATCCAAACGTAGATCCGGGGGTAGCCGTCCAGGATCGCGACGTTGGAAGACTGGATGTGATCTCGACTAGGCATCACCTGCGTGTAAGGTGAGAACATAAACATTAAATAAATATAATATAATAATAAGTCGTAATATTAATTTAATTATATATATACAGCTGTATACTGTGAGCGGTTACCGCGGTTCAATACTTTTTAAATGTAAAATATTGTATTGACATTATGACAGTCTAGACAAAGCACGTACATCTGATAATATCCTATGTCCTTACTGGATTCTGAAGGTTCTTTAATGTAACTCTGAATTTTCAAAGGAAGGTATGGTTTTTAATTAATTATGTGACATCACACCATAATTACAGAAAGTACTTACACAGGCGGCTCGGGGGTACTTCCGGCCTGACACGAGGTACAGGCGCCTCTCATACTGGGCGGACTTGACCACTCCCTGCTTGTGCTTGCCATCGATATAGCTGCAATGGAAGACGTAAGGTGGTCATTACAATGAAGAATAGAACACACGTTTTATTAACTTAAGCATATTACAACTCATCGTTACATAGTTTACATTCTCTCATGGCACTTGCTAATTTTATTATAGTCTAAGGACAAAATTATCGTTGTTAAACTACCCAATAAACAATATAAAAAGTAGTCCCGATTCTGAGTGGTGCATAGTAAAAAGAAGTTCCGATTTCAATTGCAAAAATATAACTCAAATCATGTTAAAATAGAAATTATTTTCGCATGGTCGTTGTTTAACGGCCAATAAACAACTCTATGTCTTTCTGATGCATGGCTTTAAAACGATTCGGACTAACGCCCTCGTGGTTTAATTCCTAGGTATCAAAACTCCAAATCGTTGTATATTGGCCGATAAACAACACTCAATCGAAAATTATTTTTAAAAAATCAACCAGTAATGCATACATGAAAAACAACACCATTATACTTTATCAATAAACATAATTACACAAAATGAATTGGTAGTTATTATATAATATAAAAGTAGGCAGTATTGTAAATACAAAACATTTGACGCTAGGGCGTTTCAAACGCAACGTTTTATATAATATCTGCTTATGAAGTATGTAGATAAGTTTCCACCAGATAATGGAAGTAAATAACTACTCCAGTTATTAATAATAAGAGGCGGCATAAACAATCGTCTACTCAAAAATGAAATGAGTTTGTATGCGTTTACACTATTCGTTGAACACATATTTAATTCATCAGGTATGCATGTTTCTGTGATAGAAGATACCTTGTCGTGATGATTTACTCCGCGGTTCGAACATCCGCGTTAACACTATTTGAATAAGTATTTTAATAGAATGTCGTATCGATAGATGAAAATCAGAAGATACCAACTGCCATTAACATCAATATATTACACAACAGAACCCTATTTTCGTTTATAACACTACCAGGATTGATCTTGAAAAGGACCGCTGTTCAACCTTGTGCAGCCAACGTCTGCGCTATCAAAATTTCTTTAAAATTTAAGAGTTAACACTTTGATTCGTTCCTCATCATCACATGTATTGCGATACTTTTCCCAATTGATCAGGACCTCTTTTGAAGTTCTGCGAAAATGCCTTGATAACTGTATTTGATAACTGTGTGTTATAACTGTATTTGATAACTGTGTGTTATAACTGTATTTGATAACTGTGTGTTATAACTGTATTTGATAACTGTGTGTTATAACTGTATGTTATACTTACACGATTCCGTCATCGAACACCCTCTGGAAGACAGTGGACTCGTGGTTTTGAACCTGAATGTACAGAGGGGTCACTGGATTAAAAACGGAACACTGTTATAAGTTCAACTTGAGCTTTATTTAAGTGGATTAAACATCTAATTTACATGTGAAAAAACACTAACTGTTAAACCAACAAAAAAGGCTTAATATAACGTATTTAGTTAAAAGAAGTGTCACGATATATGTTCTTCCTTGCACATTATGTATGAATAATGTTCAATTTGTGTGTTTTTTGTGTGAATCCTTTACATGACCCATGTTCATCTACGTTAACAAAGCGCCTATAATTGAAGTTCATAAATATGTCGTTAATTGCTTCAAAAACATTTAGGTTGCTAAGCTGCCAATAAGACGTCCTACCTCTCTAGAAAACAGCTGAGCATTGGAGACAATCTGATCCAGCTGATGAGCCTTTTCTTCAGCCAGTTTCTGGTCTTTCTGAACAGTGAGGAGAAAAATAATTCATAATTTGAGGCGTGCCGTGGGAAACCCGGTCTTAATGCATGTGCGTAAAGATTAGTGTCGTCCCGGATCAGCACATGCTAATCCGGGATGACACTTTACGCACACGTATTTAGCCCGGTTTTCCCACGACACGCCTCAATTATTAGTAGATCATTTACTTTTAAGCCAAATAAAAAACCACGCCTACACCAGTATCTCATTAGAAATTAAACATAAATATTAATGCCCACATGCCCACCTAATCAGACACAGTAAATACATCATTTTTAGTGTGATGGTGCTTAATTTGAAATATGTGAGTTATTGAACTGTAAACAATAGAGTTTAGCAAGTATGCACACTAATTTAAACCATTGTTTAAAAATGTCTTTAAATAATAAAAATCATACATCACAGCTCTGACTATGATGTAACAAACGTATACAAGATTGGTTACTGCTGATGTCAGACAATTGGCCGTTGTTTAACGCAATGTGATCAACCGTTGGATATCGATTTAACAGACAGGTATCACAATGCTTTTAGACTAACCAAACACCGCATATATGTCTCACGCAATTGACTAAATAATTCTTCCTAAATGCTTGCATGTCTTTTGCTGAAAAACATCTCTTATTTAACGAACGACACGGCATGCTATGCCTATGAAGTTAAATATGTGTATAGTTTAAAATTGGCCTTACTTCAGATGAGTTTACTCCAAACCAATAATGCAAGGAGCGTTCCGAGGTATTGAGACTCTGAAATTAAAACGAATGTAACTTACTGAACGTTCACAAGTGAAATATAGCATATCAACTATCACTTTTTAGAAACCGACAATGCATACGCGAACTTGTTATACATAAGATACAAGTCAAGTACATTTAAAAATATTACTTTTCTAATCTGCACACTTTTGTGCAAACAGCCATAGCATATCAACTTACATTCAGCACGATGTAGGCATCGCCCTCATGGAAGAATCCGTGCTCATCTGGTTCACACGTCCGAAGTTTCTTTCCCTATAAGATGGACAAGTCTTATTTACTGAAACTTTTCAAGTCTGATTAACTTCTCATTTTGTATAAATGAATTAAATATTCGAAATACATGTACACCGTCCAAATAGGGTCCAACTGTTTGGTAAAACCTCTACGTTGGCTGGGGCGTTCGCACAAAATAAAAAGCGGTTTTCTTGTTTAACAATTGAAACCTCATTTAATAACAATAATAAACCTCTTAAATAATATACCAGTAACTTAAATGTATCATCGCGTCCTCATGATCTGAAACTAGTAACTAAAATATATATGTGGTGTGTCGTGGGAACCCGGACTAAATGCATGTGCTTCTATGGTATTTTCTTTTTCGAGGTAGTCCCTTTTAAACATAAAGTCACCGTGGGCGTAAAGTGTCTGCACAGGCTGACCCGGGACGACACTTAACGCACATGCATTAAGCCTGATTTTCCCACGACATGCCTCATATTTGCTACGATTACGCTACAGCAATGTTGACACAAACACATTATTATGTTGTCTACTAAATGATTATATATACTAGGCAAAGAAACCGTAAGCATATTTGTATTAATCTGACGCCACTGGATGCACATGGATCCTAAAGAGGGTGCCACCTTAGATATTTCTGCTAGCAAAAGATGCCTGAAGTAGAATTTTCTAACATGTACTTGTACTCGTAAAGTAACAACGTCGAACGCACCTGAGCGCTAAAGATGGCAACGCAATAGAAATCTCTACCAGCAAACGACCCCGGATGTACAATATATAATGAAATGTAAATGTTAGGTCGCCGGACGCACCTGGACTCTCCAGACGGTGACACAATATAAACCTCTGCTAGCAAAAGACCCCGGAAGTACGATCAAACATTAAATGTAAAGTAACGCCACCGGACGCACCTGGACTCTCCAGGCGGTGACGCCGGCCTCCTCCAGTCGCAGGTCGAGGAACGCCGGCTCCATGTCCTTGAGGGCGTTTGGGGTCGGGCTACGTGCGCCCTCCCGCACGGAACTCAGCTGGGTACTGCGCCCGCTAGGGGTACCATCACTGCGGAAACTGAAACAATGGTACTGTAGGTAGCGTATAAATTACAACTAAATTTCAATAAACTGCACGCTACTTACCAATCACGTGTCAACTTTATATGATGCCGATCCCATGGGCAGTTTCTACAAGTCACGTGATGTCTGACATGCTTGGCATCTGTGTCGTTTCTCATTTCTAAATTTAGCGCTGTCGCTGATGCGATCCGAATGTGCACGCTTACCATGAAATTAGTAGCGTGTGAATAAATTACAACTAAATTTCAATATACCGCATGCTACTTATTGCACGGTAAGCTTGCATATTAGGCTCCGCCCACAATTTAGCGCTGTCGCTGATGCTATCCGAATGTGCACGCTTACCATAAAATTAGTAGCGTGTGAATAAATTACAACTAAATTTCAATATACCGCATGCTACTTATTGCACGGTAAGCTTGCATATTAGGCTCCGCCCACAATTTAGCGCTGTCGCTGATGCGATCCGAATGTGCACGCTTACCATGAAATTAGTAGCGTGTGAATAAATTACAACTAAATTTCAATATACCGCATGCTACTTATTGCACGGTAAGCTTGCATATTAGGCTCCGCCCACAATTTAGTGATTTGATATCACAGTTATTGAATATCGCAAAACAATGAAATTTCTCTGAAATATGGTATAACTATTAAAGGCACGTTGTCTACCAAAAGGGCTTCAAGAGCGCAACTGCAGTACAAATAATTATATATTTATATTAAAATAATGTAAAAATTACATTTTAATATTCCGGTTTGTTCCCGCGCCAGATCTCATAAACTAACAATTCGAATTCAATTAATCTGTATATGCATCATCTCTACCAAGAAGACATGCGCATACTGTCAGGTCGTTGCGGTTGGATAATTTTTCAGGGAGTTATTGACTTTTATATTTTCCATTTAAATAGGATAGTTTTGTTTCTGTGCGAGATCTTAGGAACTAATGACTCGAACGCAATTAAGCTTTACAGGCAGCATCCCTTTTAAGAGGACATGCGCATATTGTCATGTCGTTCCGGTCTGATGACTTTTTAGAGATGTGTTGCCCTTTAGTTATAAATTGGCTTTTTTTCGAGTCTGGACTATAACTTGGCCATTGATAGAGCGATTTTAACATTACTTGACACAAATGTTTGTTGTAATGTGGTGGTGTGTAGCGTTCATAAACTAGGTCCCTAGGTCAAAAGTCAAGGTCACACCCAGAGGTCAAAGCTCAAAATCGGCACTTTGCTTGTCCATACTTTAACTTGTCATGGATTTTGAAACTACGTAACGCAAATCTTAACCTAAATGAGACGGCAAGAAGCACACATGAACCATGTTTGATCAAGGTCAAGGTCACACTTAGATGTCAAAAAGAAGATTCCAACTCTACGCGGCTAGTAGTAGGACGTGGTCAAGTTAAGTGAACAGATACGCTTTATATAGTAGGTTTTATAGTTAACTGAGTTCAATAACACAAACAATTTCTCAGGGAATTGAACTATTGATGACGTTTTCGAGCACAACAATGCAATGTCGTTGTTGTTTTGTTGCTTTAAATAACAATCGGATAATATCAACATTCTGTATTAGGGAGTTACTAACGGAGCCTTACAAATGTACAGAAAGCCTGATTTCCAAACTTCACGCTATACTTGTTAGGAAACCGATGTAACAACACATGAAACACCACCGGAAGTACAAACTTTCTTCCCGTACCGTATCAAGGGTGAAATCCGCAAACGTTCCGAAAAGTCGACAACGCGATACGGCTTATTCGTCTTGTGGGGTGACATCGCACTAACGTCAAAGATTTCTCAAGTGTATGTAAACAGCTAGTTATATCCCACAAAATATACTTCACAAACTCATAACTTTAACTACAATGTAATATACATGTACATTGTTCATATCAACCTGTTCAGTTGGCAAATATATTACACATATGCAAACATGTCATCACAAATGATCCTCCAACAGCAAACAAACAGGTACATGTAGTTGACAACGTATGTATATGATGTTTTGTTTTAAATCAATCCGTATCATTTCTATAGAGTCTCTGAATTACCATCAACAAACAACAACAACCACAACAACAGCTGCGTGACAACACTTCAGTACATCGTTCTGATGAGTGTTCCGGATGGTTAGCAACTACAATCAATATCTTCACAGGTCACACGAACAGAAACAATCTTGGATGCTAGCAAACCGATCGCAATATAACTGCTGATAGGTGTTCAATACTTCTAATAGATCTCTTCGATTTTCTGCCAAACAATTGCATTAACAAGTTAACTACATCGTAAACCCTTTTTATCGCGAATATATTGTCTTAGAAATAAAGGGGGCGATATGTTCACCGTTTTCGGGAACATTCCCACAAAACAGTTTTGTTTATGCATAAAGAACAGAACAGAATTTTATTACACATAAACTTTACAGTTTCAAGTGTTTAACAATAAAACATAATACATTATACATTATAGTAAGTGATCATTAAATTTAATATTTCTAGAACAGGATGAACTTGACAAGATAAAAATGAAACTTGCATTTTCACACATAAGAATAGTACATCTAGTTAAAATGGAACTGTTTTCGTATGTCCATTGAAGTAAACAACAATTATATAACAATAACAACATGAATATCATAATAATTAAGTAGTAGTGGTATAGAATATGTTTAAAGATATACATCAATATGCACATAAATACAACATCTATTATTAATTGTTCATCATAATATTTTGGCGAATACTTAATGCCTCTGATATGTACTTGCTTAACCTAAACATTTCACTTTTATTCTGTGTATTTAGCAATTGCGTGAGTTTAAACATACTAAGCCTGATTCTGTAATAGTTTTTAATATATTTTTCTCTTATTTGAACGAATGTAGTACATTTCAACAAGAAGTGGAATTTATCTCCTACTTCATTATTTTGACATAATTGACAAAGCCGTATATTTCTATCTACCTGATCGTATCTACCAGTTTGTATTCTCAGATTATGTGCACAAAGACGTAATTTTGTAATTGCTGTTCTCAAATTTCTTGATACGATTGTTTCTAAATATAATTTAAATGAAAATGTTATTTTTATTGCTTTATACACAATCAAAACTCTATTATCAGTTACGTCACGTTGCCACTCTTGTAAGTATTCATCAATAACTCGTTGCTTAAACAAAGATAAAACATTACTTTCATTGATTTGTGAGTTATTACCCCAAACATAATTAAATCCATATCTAGAAAGTAGGTCATTAACCTTTCCAAACCAATTTATCTTGTTATCATTTAAACCAGTCAGACTATCTTCCATGATTGATCGCAGTATTATATTGTCACTTTTAATAAGTTTAAACCAATAGTTGATAATGCGTACATATCTGCTAACATATAACGGGTATCTACAAAGTTCGCCGTATACGGCAACATTTGAAGTTGATTTTCTGACACCAAGAATAGCCTTGCAGAATTTTAGGTGTGATTTTTCTAACTCGCTAGGCTTAGAGAAACCCCATATTTCGCATGAGTATGTAATACTTGGCGAAACAAAAGCATCGAATAACTGCAAAGCTAACTTTGGTCTACAATCATATGTTTTCAAATTTGATAACAATGTGTTTAGTGCCTTTAAACCTTTACCACGTAAAGTATTAGTATTAAGATTAAAATTTCCTGTATAATTCAGTGTTACGCATACGTAGATAAAATAGTTAACCATGTCTAAGTATTCATTTCCATACATCCACTTCTCATTACGTTTTGTGCCTCCTTGTTTACGGAAAACAACAATTTAGGTTTTTGCTATATTGACGTATAAGCCCCATGTACTATAATAGTCATATAGACAATTTAGAGGCATTTGTAAATCTTCAGGCGTTTCACCAATTACAACCATGTCATCTGCAAAAAGCAATAAAATCAAACATATATCTTGTAGATTAATTCCAGCACTATGTCTATTTTGCAGAAACATTTCTAAATCATCTAAGAAAAGTGAAAATAGTATCGGTGACATTATCTCCCCCTGTCTAAACCTACTGTTATATTAAAGTAATCTGAATAGGTATTACAATGCTTTACACATGATTTGACAGATTGATACATGCTGCGTATAATACGTAACATTTTACCATCCAAATTGGACTTGTATAACTTTAACCATAGTGCGTTTAAATATGAGACGCGTCGTGGGAAAACCGGACTTAATGCATGTGCGCAAAGTGTCACCCCGGATTAGCCTGTGCAGTCCGCACAGGCTAATTCGGGACGACACTTTCCGCCTAAAGTGGATTTATGGCTAGAAGACACTTCATTGAAACATAAAATACCATAAAAGCGGAAAGTGCCGTCCCGGATTAGCCAGGCTAATCCGGGACGACACTTTACGCACATGCATTAAGACCGGTTTTCCCACGACGCGCCTCATATATAGAATCGTCGCAACGTTTCACATGGTTTGGGGTAACAGCATGTTTGCACGCTTCCCTCGAACTAATAACGCAATTAATTGATGTACCGGTCGGCAGACGTTATTTACGAGTGCGATTTTATTTCTGCGTTTGCGAATTATGTAGAGCGATTTCATTGATTACAAGAGTAAGTATAATAGACAATGATTCATATATTAAGAGTGACAAGGAAAAGGAATAGTATTCTTTTTGACTTTTGAATGAATTAATAGATGGCTTGATGGATGCACAAATAAATTAATGAACGAATGAATGAATGAACGCGCAAACAAACAAAAAACAAAAGTAAACAATACAATACCGACACGAAAGTTTGTTAAAGCTGATTTGCAATCCTTTACAAACCTTTAAACTTTAAAATGTAAAGTGTTATGTTTCTTCCTCCAAATTAATTGTTAAATAGATCCCCCAACTAAGTAACTTTGATATGTTTTTGTATTTCCCTATTTAAAAACTTAAACGATATTGAAATAAACTTTCCTAATCTTTGCCTTTTACATTTGACAATTTAAAGGGTATTCAATATTTCTTAAAAATTATACATAGGAAGACTGTATAATGTAAACATTTCCATTATTTTTTTGTAATAGTGCGTTTTGCATTACGTCGTCTCTAGTAAGGGAGCAGAAAAGCATTTTTCCTCGACAAAGACCATAACTTTTATACATTTTAGAAAACAAAGAAACGTAAAGTCATGCAAACCTCATATAAATCAGATAAAGTGAACGGTCGGAGCATATCCACGATAATAATTGTAGGGTCCTTCCGCAACGACGCTGCAGTGGTAAACGGCGCTCATCTCAGTTTATCCTCGAACTTTTGTTTTAAAACCTGATGTCCGAACTGAATATATAATCCGGATATACAATCGCTCACTTACGTAAATGGTCAATGATTTAACACTTGCTCTTGAACTTTGATCAGCGCAAAATGTGCACGGATTAATTATACATTGCCAACTGTCCGTTTCTAATACAACCTGACCACTCTCAGTTAAAAGTTTCTTTCGTTGTCAAAGAATGAACCTAACAGAATTATTTCATAAAAACGTTATGCAATACTTTCCAGAACTTGTATTGGCGCTGCGTTTTGAAAAGCGCTGATTTGGAACGTATTACAGACACGGCGGCATGCAAAGGCTTAGCATGTATATGTATTTAATACAGATTTATGAAGGATATGCAGCAGTGCCATATGGCCGGATGAAAGACTCGCGTCTATGTGTCGATCCGTACACTGACCCTCTGCGGATTAAAGGGCCACCAAACTATTTCATTTAGATATCAGGACAACAATAACAACGACAACATTAACACAATCGCAATGTAAAGTCAGGCCCGAAGACTACTCAAGTTTTTAAAAGATAAAGACTAAGATAAAAGTTAAGAATGTTGGTAGTGAACGTTTTGTCTTTGACCGTTGTGTTTCCGAAAAGTTTCTTTCAATGATATTCGTAACAACAATAATTGTCGTTATTAATTAGTGTTTTATTTCAAATTGATACTTGAAATGAAACATTAAAAATACATTTCATAATTGAAACTTTTGAGAGAACAGGGATGTGGACGCTGACGTTCGTGTTAATCACGACGCCATTCTTGAGTTTCATTATTTGATTCACGAAAAACGAGCAAACACTCACCCACGCACCTACACACAGGCATGTAAATCAAAACTGACTGTTAGCAACATGTTGGAAAATTTAGATCCAGTCAAAATGCAGTCTCACTTTAAGGTGGACAGACTAGGAGTGAGGCTTTGCATGCGGTAATGTGCGTTTTAATCGCAATAAAGTTCGAATGTTTCTTAAAACCAGACAACATGTGTCCTTTTGGTGCAGATTTTGTCGGTTATTTACCTTGATGAAATTAAAAGCTTGCATTTTCACAACGAGGTGTATACGGTTCCTTTCTTCAAAGTATTTAACAATCAATTAAGAAATAATTCCATAATGCAATGCTATGACATTTAGTTTCTATTGATAAAAAAGCCAAAAGTAAGGCTAAAGGTCCAATGCGATGCCAATGTCCGTTCATTAAATTTAGACATCGACACGGTTGTCACTCAGTTTAAATTTCGAGCGAAATCCGCCTTAGCTGACATTATCATTTTGTTTATCAAAATTACACATGGAACAACTTCATATAAATCAAGAATGGTGCCAAGTTTTCTCACGGATTCGGGATCCTATTCAGTTGGAAGGAATTGCATGTTGAAAACATAGTTACGGATCAGCACTCTAGGAAACAAACACAACCCACTTCCAATACAAGCACACAATCAAAACAAAGGCATACGTACTGTGCAACCTTTGTAATGGAGACTGGAGTTTTGAGGTCGCGACTGTGAAGGAACCGGAACTCCGCCGTCGACACCGAGAGCGCGGGGGTGTGGCGCCCCGGGGTTAGCTGGAAGGTCAGGGACTTGCCAGACTTAGGTCGCCCCTCCCTTTGACCGGAAGTGAGTATCCCCTCCTGAGCGCTGACCACACTGGTGGGACGCAGACCTGGGTGGAAGCGAAAGACTGTAGAGTTTGGAATTGATGCGCTCACATATATATATATATATAGTCAGGCTCCACGACTACGAGCAGTCTTAAGCTTAATCTTAGTCTTATTCTTTAATATTAAACCAAAGGAAAAGCTCAACTGTTACGAGCATTCCCATTGGTCAGTATTTTAAATTGAGACAAGGTTTGAGATCGAGAACTTCGTAGTCGTGGGCCTTGGTGGGGCGCAGTTCAGGGGATGGGGAAATGATGACACTATATATGTGGCGCGTCGTGGGAAAACCGGACTTAATGTATATGCGTACATTGTCGACCCGGATTAGCCTGTGCATACTGTCACACATAAACTCGGTCACCAAAATACTGTCACGCGCAAAATCGGTCATCAAAATACTGTCACACATATACTCGGTCACAAAAATACTGTCACACATATACACGGTCACAAAAATACAGTCACACATAAACTCGATCATAAAAAATACTGTCACACATATACGCGGTCACAAAAATACTGTCACACATATACGTGGTCGCAAAAATACTGTCACACATATACTTGGTCACAAAAATACTGTCACACATATACTTGGTCACAAAAATACTGTCAAACATATACTCGGTCACAAAAATACTGTCACACATATACTCGGTCACAAAAATACTGTCACACATATATACTCGGTCACAAAAATACTGCCACACATATACGCGATCACCAAAATACTGTCACACATATACTTGGTCACCAAAGTCCTGTCACACATATGCTTGGTCATAAAAATACTGCCACACATATACTCGGTCATAAAAATACTGGCACACATATACTTGGTCACAAAAATACTGTCACACATATACTTGGTCACAAAAATACTGTCACGCATATACTTGGTCACAAAAATACTGACACACATATACTTGGTCACAAAAATACTGACACACATATACGCGGTCACAAAAATAATGTCACGCATATACATGGTCACAAAAATACTGTCACACATATATGCGGTCACAAAAATACTGCCACACATATACGCGGTCACAAAAATACTGCCACATATATGCTTGGTCACAAAAATACTGACACGCATATACTTTGTCACAAAATACTGTCACACGTACACGCGGTCACAAAAATACTGCCACACCGTATACTTGGTCACCAAAATACTGTCACACATATACTTGGTCACAAAAATACTGTCACACATATACTCGGTCACAAAAATACTGTCACACATATATACTCGGTCACAAAAATACTGTCACCTATATACGCGGTCACAAAAATACTGTCGCACATATACTTGGTCACTAAAATACTGTCACACATATACTTGGTCACTAAAATTATGTCACACATATACTCGGTCATAAAAATACTGGCACACATATACTTGGTCACAAAAATACTGTCACGAATATACATGGTCACAAAAATACTGTCACGCATATACTTGGTCACAAAAATACTGTCACACATATGCTTGGTCACAAAATACTGCCAGACATATACGCGGTCACAAAAATACTGTCACGCATATACGTGGTCAAAAAATAATGTCACACATATACGCGGTCCTAAAAATACTGCCACACATATACTCGGTCACAAAAATACTGCCATATATATACTCGGTCACAAAAATACTGTCACACATATACTCGGTCACAAAAATACTGTCACACATATACTTGGTCACAAAAATACTGTTACGTGCAATTCAATTGTACTACTGTAATATCTGTTACATAAATACTGGCACCCGTATATTTGGTCACAAACATACTGTCACACATATACACGGTCAAAAAAATACCGTCACATATATAATTGGTCACAAAAATACTGTCACACATATACGCAGTCAAAAAATACTGTCACATATATACTTGGTCACAAAAATACAGTCACACATACACGCGGTCACAAAATGACTGGCACACATATACGCGGTCACAAAAATACTGCCACACATAAAAATACTGTCACACATATACACGGTCACAAAAATACTGCCACACATATACTTGGTTACAAAAATACTGTCACACATATACTCGGTCACAAAAACACTGTTACATGTAATGCAATCTGTTATATAAATACTGTCACCTAAATTTGGTTCAATAGAAACCGTCTTTTTATAGTAGTACAATCACCTTTTTTCGGTCAACAACGTAAAGCAAAGTACATTGAACAAAAGTGTTGAAAGATTTGCGAAAAATAATGACAATGTGTTAAAATTCATATCGCCAAAAAGAGAAAACAGACCTACAGTTTTCTCATTTCACTTAATTTATTTTTCTCGTTGATTCCTTTTAGGCACAATGGAAAATCATGAGAATTCCTCCTTAATAAACATTCCATTTCATAAAGAGGGTCGCCATATGAACCAAGTAATTACCATTGACTAACAAACAACGACTTCGCGATGGTTACAGCCGGGCCGGATTACTCAGCTATTCGGTATGACACTTTCCACGGGATTGTTTATGACACAATTTCAGAGATGTGGATTTATTGGCACTAAAACTTATTTGTGAAGAGATCGTAAGGATTTAAGTAAATACGTTTGTTTGATTTGAAGTTACAATATATTAGGGTAAGTAAGATGGGCGGACTGTAACAAATGAATTTACGTGCAATGTTTCACAAATGCGGATCGAATTTGAATTACGGTACTTGTGACTGACACAGTCACCACCTCCATCCGCCAATGTGCGGGCGTTCGGGCTTACGCCGTAATGGACAAACAACCAGACACACACAAACAGACAACCCATATTTTATATACCAAAACACGTCATATAAATGTCCAACTTGCGACCGGGAAGTCGTGAGTTCGATCCCTACTCGGCGCCCGTTCGAAGTACTAGTTCTACCCAGGAAACGTACTCGAAAGTGTACATTGTAGCCTCTGGTTTTCGATATAATCGAGTTTAACTAATTAGGTTTCACCTAAAACCTATATAAAGATAACAAATACCGTGTGTATACATATATCTGCATAATTGACAGCATTAAATTTAGCGTTCGAACATCCACTTTAACAACAATATTACGCCATTATATTCAGAATTAAAGTTACATTTACCTTCAAAATTGGAATATTACGAAATAATCATTTGTAAATATAGTTTTAATTTTTGTTATTGAGTATATACGTTATTCAAAGATATGACTTTAATGAATATTCTTGTTCAGAAAGTGTGTTTGTACTATCTGCAAATTGTCAGCAAACGTTTGAAAATGCAGGTTCGCCTTTTTTAAGTTTGTTGATTTTTCACGATTTCCCATATTCTTTCACTATACCAAAGTTTTGTAAAGTTAAGTTTATGTATTATTTTGACTTTACAGACACAAGCAAAACCATTAACTATATTTGATAATTAGTGTTTATGTTTAGTGTTATTACAATTTTAAATGGTAACGTCCCTTTAAAATATTTAATACGAATGAGGCGCGTCATGGGAAAAGCGGACTTAATGCATGTGTGTAAAGTGTCGTCCTCGATCATCCAAAAGCGGACTTAATGCATGTGCGTAAAGTGTCGTCCTCGATCATCCAAAAGCGGACTTAATGCATGTGCGTAAAGTGTCGTCCTCGATCATCCAAAAGCGGACTTAATGCATGTGCGTAAAGTGTCGTCCTCGATCATCCAAAAGCGGACTTAATGCATGTGCGTAAAGTGTCGTCCTCGATCATCCAAAAGCGGACTTAATGCATGTGCGTAAAGTGTCGTCCTCGATCATCCAAAAGCGGACTTAATGCATGTGCGTAAAGTGTCGTCCTCGATCATCCAAAAGCGGACTTAATGCATGTGTGCGTAAAGTGTCGTCCTCGATCATTCAAGACGGCATTTTCCGCCTACAGTGGATTTTGTTTAGAAGAGTCTTCATTGAAACCGAAAATACCATAAAAGCGGAAAGTGCCGTCCCGGATTAGCCTGTGCGGACACAGGCTAATCCGGGACGACACTTTACGCACATACATGAAGCCCGGTTTTCCCACGACACGCCTCATATAAACAATTATAATCAACATGTAATACAATAATACACATTTTGGAGCCGTATTTTATTGCAAAACAGAGATGCGATTGCTAATGATTTAAATTGTATTACTGCAATATATGAATTCTTAATTATAGTTTAGTATTTGTATTTAAGAAATTGATTTAAGTTTAAATCAAGAAAAACATACAATAAAGCGTAAGCTACTTACCATTAGAGTTTGCCTTTTTAAGATTCGACATGTCGACAATCCTAACACACAAAACGTACCATTTGTTAACATAAGAACGTTATGTTAAAGATCAAAGCGTTTTGATCAAGTAATTTCCGGCAAAAAAATCAGCGTATTTGCTTTCAATTCAAATGTTCAAATCACAATCTTACAACGAGCTTGTGTTTCACAAATTGACCTATGCGAGCGATTTCTATACCGTGTAAATATTATAGGCACATGAATACAAGATCTCTTTAATTGACATATCACTCCATCACTTTAGTATCGAATTTCTGATATTAAAGCCACCGTAGATTACATTTAATGGAAAAATGATACTCGGTTTTGATAAATATAAAACAATTACTTTGCAAAGGCTTCGGAGACGTTTATAAGCTATGCACTCGTTGTTTTAGGTAAATTTTATGATAAATATTTGGTTAATAAAACATTTGTTTATGTTCGAAGTAACAATTAAATGCTCGATCGACTAATAATGACATAAGACATTATCAATTAAGTAGTTTACGCTTGGGAAACAGCTGATTTTGTCGCACAATTAATACCTTGAACATTGATACTTTTGCGATTTAAAGTTGTCTTCTTAAAAAGTCATTTAGTGTCTTGATATTTTTGTTATCATCAAATGTACTCGTACATGTATTTAGATAGGTAGATGATTTATTAATTAATGGAATAAAAACACAGCTGATAAAAAATAGAAGAATACAATTATTAAAAGGGATATATCCAAAAAAGACAAATTGACAAATAAAAAAGATTTAAGTTCAAGACTGAAAATGTGTTAAGTTTTGCTATTAAAGTGTTAGATAAATTCAAGTCTGTGACAACGTCCCCTGGGGCAATTATCATTTCTTTACATAACCTGCATTTCAAATTGTACTAGATTTAATGGAAATATTTTAAATTCATTTGTTATTGTGGAAAAAGTGTGCTTCTAAAAATAATGAAATGAAACACGATATCGATATCGATAAAAACATATGATTAATATGTTACAAATTTTGTTTTCGAAACTTACCAAACTACTCCAGTAAAAATGTACGTGTTCACCAACGCAAGCACACAATCGAAAACGCTAATTTCTATATCATCATTATATAAGATAAAGTGTATCAATGAAGAAACAATGAACCTAGAAGTGGAGGGCTTAGCGTTTTAAGGACAGTTCTTGTTTGCTGAACATATCAAAGGCAAATACTTTGATCTCGACTTATGTCCCACCAACGGGCAGACAAGCGGACCTGGAGTGGGCCGGGGTGACACTCCACCATAAAACACGCTCTATAAGTGGGCTTTGATGCTATACATGTTTGAGTATCTACATGGATGTCTATGCAAATATATGTAAGCTGGTAGAGACGGAAAGCTGAACAATATTTGTATAAACAACGTATATGGGATTGATTTTCGATATAAATGTATATTGATGCTTTGAAACAGTCCTCAATTTGTATTCCTTATCACAATTTAATTTAAGTGCCAGTCATATATATATATATGTATATATATGACTTGATGGCTAAACAATAATTAATGATCGATCGATCGATCGACTGACTGACTGACTGACTGTGACTTACTGACTGACTGAGTGATTAATTGATTGATTGGTTGATTGATTGATTGATTGATTGATTGATTTATTGATTGATTTATTGATTGACCGACCGACCAACCGACTACTGACTGACTGACCGACTGACTGATTCATTAAAAACCATAGCATGTGTACTTAAAATACAAGTTAGATATGCACTTATATCATCCAGTTTAATGACACAGAGGCTGAATTCAATGGCACTTTCATATGTTTAGTGAAATTGCATGAAATTTAGGACATGACGTTTTAAATATATACAAAATTAGAAACGACTTAGTTTAACATTCGATTTCAAATGCTATATGAAACCGCCTGTTACACTTCAGAACGCCTAATGAAGTGTAAACGACACCGGTAATGCGTGGTTTGGATGTCACAAACGCTTTTGTATTACAACCTTGCACAAAACGGCTTTCTCAAGGATTTTGAAATTCATAAAAGTGCACAAGACGTTATTTAATTCTGCTCGAAAGAACTGACCTTGAGTGTGTTCAACTGTGCCATTCAAAGGTTGGCTTCCAAGGGATAAATTAAAATGTGATTTAATGCAGAAGCATTTGACGCGACGCTATGATAAAAATTCACCGGGATTCTCTCCAATATGACCATCGCCCCAGAAGACTTTTTAGTTGGGTTACGGGGGATAGTGCAAGATACAGGAGACTCCTCGTTCCAGAGGCCACCCTGGATCTTTAAGTGCCCGGTATGGAGCACTGCACGTCGGTTTAACGTCTCGTGCGAAAGACGAGTTAGTAGGTTAGGGTGTACCGGAGGCTCGAACCTGTGAACTCTGGGTTGTGAAGCCAGTGTGTTATCACTAGACCACGCTGATCTACTGCAAATGTCGTTCCGAAGTGCGGACACGTATTCCCCGATTTATATTCTCTCCGGTGACCATCGGGTCACACCGGCATGACACCGGCGCACAACTGTGGTCAGTCAGTCAGTCAGTCAGTCGGTCAATGAGAATTTAACAATGAGTTTAATGTGAAAAAACGCCCTGTATCAAGATGTAATGTTCTGTTTTGTCTCTAATAAAGAATTGAATAACAAATGAGCAGAGATCAATTCCCATAATTGTACAAATAGTATGCTTATGTTTTTGAATATGAACGACGTGATTTATGTCCCCTCTACGGACAGACAAGCAGGCCTAGAGTGGACCGGGGTGACACTCCACCATAAAACACGCTGTATAAGTGGGCTTTGATGCTATACATGTTTGAGTATCTACATGGATGTCGAAATACTACGTATGTAAACCAGGAATTAACCAGGCTACTAGGGGATAAAACTGAAAGATCCTTCTTTTCGACTGTGGAAACGTCGGTAATGTGAGAATGCATTTTGAAAGGAAAGATGTCCATGATCATCACGGTATACCGGCTTCTCTTCTCCGGGCGGAACCGGGACCACAACCGTGACAGTGAGAATGGGGCTTAATCCACCATGTACTTTGCAAGTTGTAGGATATGGCAAATAAATGAATTTATACAATGTAATAGTTTCACTGAGTTTTCAGTTTTGTGTGAAATCAAAATGAGCAAAGTAACTATTCTTACAGTTAAAGCTATCTAAATACGCAGACCCATTTGTACTGGACAAATAGAACCATTGTGTAGTCAGTTCGAATATTTGCTTATCCGTTTTAAAGGCCTTACATCATTCTGTATATCTGGGTCATAAAACTGGCTTATAAGGCCAAAAAATATAAACTGTGTGTTTCGGGCAACGGTCTAAAAAAAAGTTAGGTAAAGAGTTGGGATGGAGTGCTTTTTAAACCCTTGTTTAAGACACATTTCGGTCAACAACCATTGAAAATTGTCTAATATCTGACGAATACGAATTTTACGGAAAACAATCGTCGAAAAAAACTTCAGGGTCGTGGGGTGTTCGCTAAGTAGAGTCCGGTTGACCGAAACACGGAATTGTTTTTGGCCTAACCAAAGAGTTAACTTTATTATAAGGACTAGTCTAAGTCCGAGACAGAATATTTATTAACATTTATTGGATTACCTGGGAAAGCAAACATGACTATTGATTTTATCTACTTGGGAATATTTGTATTTTTGCTGGTAATATTTGTATTTTTGTTGGGTGATATATTTTTTTTGCTCATGTTATTGATATAGCACCACGAATTAATGGATGACATATATGCACAGGAAATTAATAGCAACATCAAAGGTCGAAACATTTCTTTAAGATTGTTGACTTTGAGTCCTATCCATTAATTCTGAATGGAAAATCGAGGTTATTTACATAATCACTTTGCTTTTTGATTTGACCAAGACCTTGAGAAATATAATGGAATTTTGGTGCTGATATGAATTAAATACTTTAAATTTATTACATTCAAAGTGTACATTTGCATACCGAACTGAATTACAAATGAGATTTAAATGCTATTAATTGTACAAATAGTATGCTTATGTTTTTTTTTTATATGAACGACGCGTTTAATGTAAAAAAAACGCCCTGTATCAAGATGTAATGTTCTGATTTGTCTCTAATAACGAATTGAATTACAAATGAGCAGCGATCAATTCCCATTATTGTACAAATAGTATGCCTTTGAATATGAACGACTTGTTAAAAATGCCTTATATCAAGAGGTCATGTTTTGATTTGTCTCTAAAACTTGTAATCTGTCCCAAACAATTGTTTTCATGAGTCTAAAAAGTGTATGGGTAAAAACGGTAAAACGATAAAAATAACAGTGTATGGTTGTCACGAAATTTTGGTTTAAACGTATTAGCTTTAAATGTGGCGCGTCGTGATAAAACCGGTCTTAATGCATGTCCGCACAGGCTAATCCAGGACGGCACTTTCCGCCTACAGTGGATTTATGTTTAGAAGAGACTTCATTGAACAGAAAATACCATACAAGCGGAAAGTGCCGTTCCGGATTAGCCTGTGCGGACTGCACAGGCTAATCCGGGACGACACTGTACGCACATGCATTAAGACCGGTTTTCTCACGACGCGCCACAAATCGATTCTATCTGAAACCTGTTACTAACTAATACCCGTTTAATTCCGTGTCCTGGGTAAAAGCAATACTTCGTGTCTTTGCAGATGAGAAATTTGCATGATGTATTTACTACTTTAATACCCCAGTCATTGTGTCACGTTTTCGTCGCCTAGTTAAGCTACTTTGCGCAACGTGGTAGATACGTAGTTCAGCGTGGCCGTAACGCGCCTCAACGTGGCACAAGTTCGTAGTTTTAACGTAAACGACAAATGTGAATTTTGAACATGTTCAAAATAATGCCACGTTGTATCGCAACGTACTTACACGTAGTAGTACACGTTGCACAATTTTTAACAACGTTGAATTTACGTAGCTAAACGTGACCATAGCGAGAGTCCTGTCAATTGCGTTATTGTTACGCTTACTTGCGCTATGTACTGCGCTCTTCCATGCAAACGCTACGCAATGACACATTGTGGTACGTTGTCAAACGTAACGTAGCATAGCGATAGCGTAGTAACTATGTAGTACATCGATGCGCAGCGAAGTAGAAATTGATGACAACTTGGCAGAACGTCAACTATGTACTAAAACGTGACACTATGACTGGGCCAATAGAAGTCAGCAATCAACGTCGAACATGTCAATAGTACAATAGTATTGGTTTAAAAACATTTGGCATGGTTTACTGATGTATTTCGCTGGATGGGATAGTATAATCAAAACGCTGACAGAGTAGAAAGACTGTTGGCGACAAAAGAATCGTAAAGCATGTGAATTATGAGTGCATTTTTGCTAAACATGAAACATTTGTTTTAATGAAGATTAATTTCCCACCTTGAAACTTATTATCTATGGCTTCTTATTCTATATTAATTCATGATACAAAAAAATATTTGTAAGTAACGAACATATATTTTGTGAGCTAATTATCTAATGCAACGGAATTATATATATGCCAGCTAACAAGTCAATATGCAACAAGCCATGAAGAACAACCTATAAAGCGTGGTTGTTAGGAGCATCGATTGTTAGTGATTGGTAGCCTACTGATGCGTGCTCTCGATTTTCCATACTACAGTTTAAAATTAACACATTGCAATAATTGGTTGTCACAAAATTCATAATAATAATCGGTAACTAGTAATTACACTTTCACAACGAGTCAACAATAACCGATATAGCGAATTAATGTAGTGGTCTTATTCCAGGATACCCAGTTGAATATTTCGGTTACATTCAAGTAAATAGCGAAAATCGGTGTGCCATTTATTTGACGTAGCATTTTTAATAAATTGACTTTTTTAAGGAACTGTAATTGTAATAAATCACATGATATACATATAATAATACACATGACATACATTATCTTAAATAATTAAAAAGTAAAAAAACATTCGTGATTTTTTGCTGTTTGAAGAAGGACTCTTTCAGATTTCGATTTACTGACTCGTAGCCTGCACAGAAAAGAAGTTTTCCGCGATACCTGTTTATGAAATCACCCTTTCAAAAGACCGTTGGCTGCCGCCAACAGTCTAAAAACATTGGTATATCGAAACAGTATAATAACTTTAGATAAGGCACAACCCGGATACTGTTCATATCGGACATTCAACGTCTTCTTTGATCTCTTGCCATCTCGAAATGTAAGTGACCTTAAAAACAGAAACCAAACAATACATAACAAACGTCCAATCTGTTATATTAACGAAGACAAATGGTCCCCTTACTATAATATCTCCTTACTATATGGCTGAACAACATGACCCTGCTATCTTGAACAATCTTGAAAAAGGCCTTTTACCCCGGCAAACATTTAAAGGTTTCATTGGTTTTCCAATGTAAATTTGCAGTGAGTAAGAGCTGTTTAACATATAAGTAGTTGGATTCAACAAATGGCGCTCGTGGGTAGACCGGGGTATATGGAAATCTTGACACGGTTTAAGCTGCTCAATATTGCTGTACAAATATTTCTCCAATCTTCATTGAAGAAAGTTAATGACCATAAGCACCTCGCGCAATATTGCGGCATCGAATGAATGCGAAATGAAGCAATTAGTCACAGTCCAGATCGATAATATACAAAACACTTTTGTCGTTTCTATAGAGGCAAAAAGGTTTACTTATAAGACTCCGTAAATAATGTTGGTAGTTGCAGTTATAGTGGCAGTAGAGGTGTAGTAGTAGTACTGGTGGTGGTGGTGGTCGTCGTCATCGTCGTCATCGTAGTAGTAGTAGTAGTAGTAGTAGTAGTAGTAGTAGTAGTAGTAGTAGTAGTAGTAGTAGTAGTTGCTGTTGTTGTTGTTGTTGTTGTTGTAGTAGTAGTAGTAGTAGTAGTAGTAGTAGTAGTAGTAGTAGTAGTAGTAGTAGTAGTAATAGTAGTAGTAGTAAAATAGTAGTAGAAGTAGGAGTTGAAGTAGTAGTAGTAGTAGTAGTAGTAGTAGTAGTGGTGGTGGTGGTGAAGTTGGTATCATTAAATCGTCGGCATCTTTGACTTCATTGTCATTGTTTTTTATCCTGATATACACTGTGCTGCTTAAAGATGTTGACTGAGAAAAGTAAAAACATTCACAAAAGAACATAACATAAAATTTACTTTCAAACATGTATATTTATGTACGCAATCCTCACAATAGTCTAGACGTAACAAGATGTACTTACTGACTGCGCTAAGCGGTCGTATGGACCTTTTCCCGGTTTTTGGGCGCCTCATGACTGCGTATATTCCTGAATAATCCAAATACCGGGCCCTTATTTCACATTAAGTATGCTATGATTCAAATTTCAAGCACTGAGTTCTCGACAAAGTCACACATGTTTCAACAATGAAATCCAGCGTGATTCGATGAAAATACTGCTTTTTTACATTCGTAGTTCATTTTTGATCAATTCATTAAATACTAATATTTTAATTGAAACTAGCTTCAAAAAAGGTCTGACATCACATGTACACCAAACTGTTTGAATTGGAGTGAATCCTTCATGTACAGTTTGATTAGTAACCAAATAATAACTCAATTCAATTTGGTGATTTTGTACTGTCTATACTCCGTATGCTAGTCACATAAAATCCTAGGAAGGCGTGAAACCATTGGGAATATCGGTATCAAAAATAAGCACCATTTCAAGTATGGATTACAATGACACGGCATTCGCTAGTGTTGGATCCAGTTGTGTACAACACATGCAAAGTAGTGGCAATCGAAAACATGAGAGATTTAAGTAAAGTGAAGTATGTTTATCAAATGATTTAACCGCGGCGATCGAAACCTGAAAATGTGCCGGGTATGTTTACTATATATCGCTACTTGTGCGAATCAATAAGATATAGTGCGCTCAAGTTCACAGAAAGAGTGGGGGATCGACACTGAATACATTGGGGATTGGAATTCCGCTTAAGAATCTTACGTTAAAGGTTGACAACGAATTTGTTAAAGCTTAAATTTTAAGAAAAACTCAAAAATAGACAAATGAAGGTGTTTACATGTAGCTGGTAATTAACTACACTCTGATTAAGAAATTTGCTTAAGAATAACAACAGGTGTAATGGGCAAACCGGTACAATTATTACGATATCCCCATTGATTGCACAGAAATATCTTAATACTTATTATTGCTAATGATGTACGTATCTATATGGTTGAAGATATCAACATACACAATATATCAGTAGGACGTACAAAAAAATATGTTTTGTTTTAGGTTACATGACCAAACAAATTTGGGAAGGTAGGTAGGGATTTTTTTTATTTAGTAAATGTTCAACTTGAATTTTCTAAATCTGAAGTAATATATTCAAAACATATCGGTAATATCCTTAAACATTGTTTTAGAGTGGATTCTATCAAAACGAAACACTAATTAACAAAAAAAAATAATTAATTATTGAAAAAACATAAATAAAATAAAAAATATCTTACATCCCCAATAAAATGTTCTATGGTCGGGGCATTTTTTTCGGGTAGGTCGGATAACCTGAAACAAACATATTGTTTACGCCTAGGTATTATTTGTAGGTATGGTCAAATAAAAATATCGAATCCCAGTTTGAAAAAAGGTGTTATGCGGAAAATGTAAGATGCGGACATGCCTACCAACTGACCAATTGCGAACTTCAACAAATAATTAAATAGGTAAAGCCGTCTCAACCATTGATAAATTATAATTAAGAAATAATTATTTACCTAATAGGTCTAGTTCATGTCACTTTACATATATATCTGGGCCATGTTACATGTACCGAATTCTGATTATGTAAGTTAAATTTCGCCCTGTACAAAACCACGAAGGTGCGACACCCTTACATTTGGACGATAATTATCACTCTAACATGTTTAAAAGTTCTTGCCCCCACGTTTTGTTTTCAAAGTGTAAGATCTGCAATTTTAATAAACTTTTAAATATGGCGTCGTCGCACCGTCGTATTGTTGCTTTAAAGGAACTGTGTCAACGAAAGCGTCATCTCCTATAGGTTTTACCAATATTTGTGATATTATTATTTATACAAATATACACTACCAATGGATCTTAATTATAAAAAAAAACGTATACACAACGATATTTACATCAAAAACTAATCTGGAAAAATGCTTGAAAAACAACAACAATTGGGCATCGAACTCACAACGTTATAAATAACAAATGACATCAGACAATGCAATAACCATCAGAACTATTCTGCCTTTTAAGTGTTTGTGTGCAAATAATGGTTATAAACGATATATGTACTCACAACTCTGACGTCAAAATGTCAACAAGAAAAGAGCATATCAACACGACCTCAATTATAGAATGAATATTTTCGCGGAATGGATCAACCATCTTCCCATTATATACGAGTGTACACCACGTTTATCTTCATTACATGACAGTATTAACATCAGATTGTTATGATATTGTCCCCAGTGAGGCCCTATTCATTGGGTCTATTCCCTGCAAAGGGAATTTCTAATAAGCATCCTAAAATGATACTCAACATTTTCCTATAGACAAAGAACAAAATAATAAACAAAGAAAAAACGGAAGTCCCGATTCTGAGCGCAGCATAGTAAAATGTAGTTCTCATTACAATTGCAAAAATAATCATGTTAGAATCGAAGTTATGTTCGCATTATGGTTGTTTATCGGCCAATAAACAACTTTTTGTCGTTCTGATGCGTGGCTAACGCCCTCGTAGTTTAGTTCCTACGCATCATAACTCCAAATCGTTCTTTATTGGCAGATAAACAACGGTAAATTGAAAATTATTTATAAAATAAACACTGATAAGAAATATGTAGTTTACGGCCTATCAGTAAACTCGTTTATAAAACCGGTAAGAAAACACAAATACTATACGAACATCAAATTTTAGAACGGTTATGATGATCAACTGCTGTATATTTCAAATGTATCATAATATTATTCCATTAAGGTACAGACAAATGTAAATTAACTAATATCGTTATATATGAACAAATTAACACTGATCAGAAATATCCTTTATAATGTTTAATACGAACGCAACTGGTTCTGCGATTCAAACAATATATGCCAATGCTTACTCGTACTAAAGTGCGTTAGGTACAGTGGTTGAAGCGACTTTAATATGTGCCTGCACGTATTTTTCCTGTTACCAAATACGTGACTTTGCATAAGAAATCGTGTACATGTTTAATGGGTTGAATACGATTACCCAATACAAGGGAAGTAACTGCAACACAGAAATGACTTATACAAGAGAGGTTACTCGAAACGTTGGGTGTGGATGTTGATGCTGACTGACCGACAGTGGGTGTGGATGTTGATGCTGATTTACCCACGGTGGGTGTGGATGTTGATGCTGACTGACCCACAGTGGGTGTGGATGTTGATGCTGACCTACTCACAGTGGTTGTGGATGTTGATGCTGACCCACCCACGGTGGGTGTGGATGTTGATGCTGAGCTACCCACAGTGGGTGTGGATGTTGATGCTGACCTACCCACTGTAGGTGTGGATATTGATGCTGACTTACCCACAGTGGGTGTGGATGTTGATGCTGACCTACCAACGGTGGGTGTGGATGTTGTTACTGACCTACCAACGGTGGGTGTGGATGTTGATGCTGACCTACCCACAGTAGGTGTGGATGTTTATGCTGACTGACCGACAGTAGGTGTGGATGTTGATGCTGACTAACCCACAGTGGGTGTAGGTGTTGATGCTGACTGACCGACAATGGATGTGGATGTTGATGCTGACCTACCCACAGTAGGTGTGGATGTTGATGCTGACTTACCCACAGTGGGTGTGGATGTTGATGTTGACTTACCCACATTAGGTGTGGATGCTGATGCTGACTGACCGACAGTGGGTGTGGATGTTGATGCTGACCTACCCACGGTGGGTATGGATGTTGATGCTGACTTACCCACAGTAGGTGTGGATGCTGGTGCTGACTGACTGACAGTGGGTGTGGATGTTGATGATGACCTACCCACGGTGGGTGTGGATGTTGATGCTGACCTACCCACGGTGGATGTGGATGTTGATGCTGACCTACCCACAGTACGTGTGGATGTTGATGCTGACTTACCCACAGCAGGTGTGGATGTTGATGCTGACCTACCCACGGTGGGTGTGGATGTTGATGCTGACGTACCCACGGTGGGTGTGGATGTTGATGCTGACTGACCGACAGTGGGTGTGGATGTTGATGCTGACATACCCACAGTGGTTGTGGATGTTGATGCTGACTTACCCACATTAGGTGTGGATGTTGATGATGCATTACCGACAGTGGGTGTGGCTGTTGATGCTGACTGACCCACAGTGGGTGTGGATGTTGATGCTGACCTACCCACATTAGGTGTGGATGTTGATGCTGACTTACCCACAGTGGGTGTGGATGTTGTTGCTGACTAACAGACAGTGGATGCGGATGTTGATGATGACCTACCCACAGTAGGTGTGGATGTTGATGCTGACATACCCACAGTGGGTGTGGATGTTGATGCTGACCTACCCACAGTGGGTGTGGATGTTGATGCTGACTTACCCACAGTGGGTGTGGATGTTGATGCTGACCTACTCACAGTGCTTGTGGATGTTGATGCAGACCCACCCACGGTGGGTGTGGATGTTGATGCTGACCTACCTACAGTGGGTGTGGATGTTGATGGTGACCTACCCACAGTGGGTGTGGATGTTGATGCTGACTTACCCACAGTATGTGTGGATGTTGATGCAGACCCACCCACGGTGGGTGTGGATGTTGATGCTGACCTAGCCACAGTGGGTGTGGATGTTGATGCTGACCTACCCACAGTGGGTGTGGATGTTGATGCTGACTTACACACAGTATGTGTGGATGTTGATGCTGACCTACTCACAGTGGTTGTGGATGTTGATGCTGACCCACCCACGGTGGGTGTGGATGTTGATGCTGACCTACCCACAGTGGGTGTGGATGTTGATGCTGACCTACCCACAGTAGGTGTGGATGTTGATCCTGACTGACCGACAGTAGGTGTGGATGTTGATGCTGACTAACCCACAGTGGGTGTGGGTGTTGATGCTGACTGACCGACAGTGGATGTGGATGTTGATGCTGACCTACCCACAGGATGTGTGGATGTTGATGCTGACCTACCCACATTTAGGTGTGTATGTTGATGCTGACCTACCCACGGGTTGTGTGGATGCCGATGCTGACCTACTCACAGTATGTGTGGATGTTGATGCTGACTTACCCACAGTGGGTGTGGATGCTGATGCTGACCTACCCATAGTAGGTGTGGATGTTGATGCTGACCTACTCACAGTGGGATGAGGATGTTGATGCTGACTTACCCACAGTGGTTGTGGATGTTGATGATGACCTACCCACAGTGGGTGTGGATGTTGATGCTCACTTACCCATAGTGGGATATGGATGTTGATGCTGACTTACCCACGGCGGGTGTGGATGTTGATGCTGACTTAGTCACAGTGGATGTGGATGTTGATGCTGACCTACCAACACTGGGTGTGGATGTTGATGCTGACCTACCCAAAGCAGGTGTGGATGTTGATGCTGACTGACCGACAGTGGGTGTGGATGTTGATGCTGACTTATCCACAGTGGTTGTGGATGTTGATGCTGACTTACCCGCATTGGGTGCGAATGTTGATGATGACTTACCCACAGTAGGTGTGGATGTTGATGCTGACTTACCCACAGTGGGTGTGGATGTTGATGCTGACTGACTGACAGTGGGTGTGGATGTTGATGCTGACCTACCCACAGTAGGTGTGGATGTTGATCCTGACTTACGCACAGTGGGTGAGGATGTTTTTGCTGACTGACCGACAGTGGATGTGGATGTTGATGCTGACTTACCCACAGTGGTTGTGGATGTTGATGCTGACTTACCCACATTAGGTGTGGATGTTGATGATGCATTACCGACAGTGGGTGTGGCTGTTGATGCTGACTGACCCACAGTGGGTGTGGATGTTGATGCTGACCTACCCACATTAGGTGTGGATGTTGATGCTGACTTACCCACAGTGGGTGTGGATGTTGTTGCTGACTAACAGACAGTGGATGCGGATGTTGATGATGACCTACCCACAGTAGGTGTGGATGTTGATGCTGACATACCCACAGTGGGTGTGGATGTTGATGCTGACCTACCCACAGTGGGTGTGGATGTTGATGCTGACTTACCCACAGTGGGTGTGGATGTTGATGCTGACCTACTCACAGTGGTTGTGGATGTTGATGCAGACCCACCCACGGTGGGTGTGGATGTTGATGCTGACCTACCTACAGTGGGTGTGGATGTTGATGGTGACCTACCCACAGTGGGTGTGGATGTTGATGCTGACTTACCCACAGTATGTGTGGATGTTGATGCAGACCCACCCACGGTGGGTGTGGATGTTGATGCTGACCTACCCACAGTGGGTGTGGATGTTGATGCTGACCTACCCACAGTGGGTGTGGATGTTGATGCTGACTTACACACAGTATGTGTGGATGTTGATGCTGACCTACTCACAGTGGTTGTGGATGTTGATGCTGACCCACCCACGGTGGGTGTGGATGTTGATGCTGACCTACCCACAGTGGGTGTGGATGTTGATGCTGACCTACCCACAGTAGGTGTGGATGTTGATCCTGACTGACCGACAGTAGGTGTGGATGTTGATGCTGACTAACCCACAGTGGGTGTGGGTGTTGATGCTGACTGACCGACAGTGGATGTGGATGTTGATGCTGACCTACCCACAGGATGTGTGGATGTTGATGCTGACCTACCCACATTTAGGTGTGTATGTTGATGCTGACCTACCCACGGGATGTGTGGATGCCGATGCTGACCTACTCACAGTATGTGTGGATGTTGATGCTGACTTACCCACAGTGGGTGTGGATGCTGATGCTGACCTACCCATAGTAGGTGTGGATGTTGATGCTGACCTACTCACAGTGGGATGAGGATGTTGATGCTGACTTACCCACAGTGGTTGTGGATGTTGATGATGACCTACCCACAGTGGGTGTGGATGTTGATGCTCACTTACCCATAGTGGGATATGGATGTTGATGCTGACTTACCCACGGTGGGTGTGGATGTTGATGCTGACTTAGTCACAGTGGATGTGGATGTTGATGCTGACCTACTAACACTGGGTGTGGATGTTGATGCTGACCTACCCAAAGCAGGTGTGGATGTTGATGCTGACTGACCGACAGTGGGTGTGGATGTTGATGCTGACTTATCCACAGTGGTTGTGGATGTTGATGCTCACTTACCCGCATTGGGTGCGAATGTTGATGATGACTTACCCACAGTAGGTGTGGATGTTGATGCTGACTTACCCACAGTGGGTGTGGATGTTGATGCTGACTGACTGACAGTGGGTGTGGATGTTGATGCTGACCTACCCACAGTAGGTGTGGATGTTGATCCTGACTTACGCACAGTGGGTGAGGATGTTTTTGCTGACTGACCGACAGTGGATGTGGATGTTGATGCTGACTTACCCACAGTGGTTGTGGATGTTGATGCTGACTTATCCACAGTGGGTGTGGATGTTGATGCTGACCTACCCACAGTGTGTGTGGATGTTGATCCTGACATACCCACAGTGGGTGTGGATGTTGATGCTGACCTACTCACAGTGGTTGTGGATGTTGATCCTGACCCACCCACGGTGGGTGTGGATGTTGATGCTGACCTACCCACAGTGGGTGTGGATGTTGATGGTGACCTACCCACAGTGGGTGTGGATGTTGATGCTGACTTACCCACAGTATGTGTGGATGTTGATGCGGACCCTCCCACGGTTGGTGTGGATGTTGATGCTGACCTACCCACAGTGGGTGTGGATGCTGATGCTGACCTACCAACAGTGGGTGTGGATGTTGATGCTGACTTACCCACAGTATGTGTGCATGCTGATGCTGACCTACTCACAGTGGTTGTGGATGTTGATGCTGACGCACCCACTGTTGGTGTGGATGTTGATGCTGACCTACCCACAGTAGGTGTGGATGTTGATGCTGATTGACCGACAGTGGGTGTGGATGTTGATGCTGACTTATCCACGGTGGGTGTGGATGTTGATGCTGACTGACCCACAGTGGGTGTGGATGTTTATGCTGACTTACTCACAGTGGGTGTGGATGTTGATGCTAACTTACCCACGGTGGGTGTGGATGTTGATGCTGACTTACCCACAGTGAGTGTGGATGTTGATGCTGACCTACCCACAGTAGGTGTGGATGTTGATCCTGACTGACCGACAGTAGGTCTGGATGTTGATGCTGACTAACCCACAGTGGGTGTGGGTGTTGATGCTGACTGACCGACAGTGGATGTGGATGTTGATGCTGACCTACCCATAGTAGGTGTGGATATTGAAGCTAACTTACCCACAGTGGTTGTGGATGTTGATGCTGACTTACCCACAGTGGGTGTGGATGTTGATGTTGACTTACCCATATTAGGTGTGGATGCTGATGCTGACTGACCGACAGTGGGTGTGGATGTTGATCCTGACCTACCCACGGTGCGCATGGATGTTGATGCTGACTTACCCACAGTAGGTGTGGATGCTGGTGCTGACTGACTGACAGTGGGTGTGGATGTTGATGATGACCTACCCACGGTGAGTGTGGATGTTGATGCTGACCTACCCACGGTGGTTGTGGATGTTGATGCTGACCTACCCACAGTTGGTGAGGATGTTGATGCTGACTTACACACAGTAGGTGTGGATGTAGATGCTGACCTACACACGGTGGGTGTGGATGTTGATGCTGACTTACCCACGGTGGGTGTGGATGTTGATGCTGACTGACTGATAGTGGGTATGGATGTTGATGCTGATCTACCCACAGTAGGTGTGGATGTTGATGCTGACTTACCCACAGTGGGTGTGGATGTTGATGCTGACTGACTGACAGTGGGTATGGATGTTGATGCTAATCTACCCACAGTAGGTGTGGATGTTGATGCTGACTTACGCACAGTGGGTGTGGATGTTGTTGCTGACTGACCGACAGTGGATGTGGATGTTGATGCTGACTTACCCACAGTGGTTGTGGATTATGATGCTGACTTACCCACAATGGGTGTGGATGTTGATGCTGTCCTACTCACAGTGGTTGTGGATGTTGATCCTGACACACCCGCGGTGGGTGTTAATGTTGATGCTTACCTACCCACAGTGGGTGTGGGTGTTGATGGTGACTTACCCACAGTGGGTGTGGATGTTGATGCTGACTTACCCACGGTGGGTGTGGATGTTGATGCTGACCTACCAACAGTGGGTGTGGATGCTGATGCCGACCTACCCACAGTAGGTGTGGATGTTGATGCTGACTTACCCACAGTGGCTGTGGATGTTGATGCTGACCTACCCACAGTAGGTGTGGATGTTGATGCTGACTGACCGACAGTGGGTGTGGATGTTGATGCTGACTAATCCACGGTGGGTGTGGATGTTGACGCTGACTGACCCACAGTGGGTGTGGATGTTGATGGTGACCTACCCACAGTGGGTGTGGATGTTGATGCTGACTTACCCACAGTGGGTGTGGATGTTGATGCTCACTTACCCATAGTGGGATATGGATGTTGATGCTGACTTACCCACGGTGGGTGTGGATGTTGATGCTGACTTAGTCACAGTGGATGTGGATGTTGATGCTGACCTACCAACACTGGGTGTGGATGTTGATGCTGACCTACCCAAAGCAGGTGTGGATGTTGATGCTGACTGACCGACAGTGGGTGTGGATGTTGATGCTGACTTATCCACAGTGGTTGTGGATGTTGATGCTGACTTACCCGCATTGGGTGCGAATGTTGATGATGACTTACCCACAGTAGGTGTGGATGTTGATGCTGACTTACCCACAGTGGGTGTGGATGTTGATGCTGACTGACTGACAGTGGGTGTGGATGTTGATGCTGACCTACCCACAGTAGGTGTGGATGTTGATCCTGACTTACGCACAGTGGGTGAGGATGTTTTTGCTGACTGACCGACAGTGGATGTGGATGTTGATGCTGACTTACCCACAGTGGTTGTGGATGTTGATGCTGACTTACCCACATTAGGTGTGGATGTTGATGATGCATTACCGACAGTGGGTGTGGCTGTTGATGCTGACTGACCCACAGTGGGTGTGGATGTTGATGCTGACCTACCCACATTAGGTGTGGATGTTGATGCTGACTTACCCACAGTGGGTGTGGATGTTGTTGCTGACTAACAGACAGTGGATGCGGATGTTGATGATGACCTACCCACAGTAGGTGTGGATGTTGATGCTGACATACCCACAGTGGGTGTGGATGTTGATGCTGACCTACCCACAGTGGGTGTGGATGTTGATGCTGACTTACCCACAGTGGGTGTGGATGTTGATGCTGACCTACTCACAGTGGTTGTGGATGTTGATGCAGACCCACCCACGGTGGGTGTGGATGTTGATGCTGACCTACCTACAGTGGGTGTGGATGTTGATGGTGACCTACCCACAGTGGGTGTGGATGTTGATGCTGACTTACCCACAGTATGTGTGGATGTTGATGCAGACCCACCCATGGTGGGTGTGGATGTTGATGCTGACCTACCCACAGCGGGTGTGGATGTTGATGCTGACCTACCCACAGTGGGTGTGGATGTTGATGCTGACTTACACACAGTATGTGTGGATGTTGATGCTGACCTACTCACAGTGGTTGTGGATGTTGATGCTGACCCACCCACGGTGGGTGTGGATGTTGATGCTGACCTACCCACAGTGGGTGTGGATGTTGATGCTGACCTACCCACAGTAGGTGTGGATGTTGATCCTGACTGACCGACAGTAGGTGTGGATGTTGATGCTGACTAACCCACAGTGGGTGTGGGTGTTGATGCTGACTGACCGACAGTGGATGTGGATGTTGATGCTGACCTACCCACAGGATGTGTGGATGTTGTTGCTGACCTACCCACATTTAGGAGTGTATGTTGATGCTGACCTACCCACGGGATGTGTGGATGCCGATGCTGACCTACTCACAGTATGTGTGGATGTTGATGCTGACTTACCCACAGTGGGTGTGGATGCTGATGCTGACCTACCCATAGTAGGTGTGGATGTTGATGCTGACCTACTCACAGTGGGATGAGGATGTTGATGCTGACTTACCCACAGTGGTTGTGGATGTTGATGATGACCTACCCACAGTGGGTGTGGATGTTGATGCTCACTTACCCATAGTGGGATATGGATGTTGATGCTGACTTACCCACGGTGGGTGTGGATGTTGATGCTGACTTAGTCACAGTGGATGTGGATGTTGATGCTGACCTACCAACACTGGGTGTGGATGTTGATGCTGACCTACCCAAAGCAGGTGTGGATGTTGATGCTGACTGACCGACAGTGGGTGTGGATGTTGATGCTGACTTATCCACAGTGGTTGTGGATGTTGATGCTCACTTACCCGCATTGGGTGCGAATGTTGATGATGACTTACCCACAGTAGGTGTGGATGTTGATGCTGACTTACCCACAGTGGGTGTGGATGTTGATGCTGACTGACTGACAGTGGGTGTGGATGTTGATGCTGACCTACCCACAGTAGGTGTGGATGTTGATCCTGACTTACGCACAGTGGGTGAGGATGTTTTTGCTGACTGACCGACAGTGGATGTGGATGTTGATGCTGACTTACCCACAGTGGTTGTGGATGTTGATGCTGACTTATCCACAGTGGGTGTGGATGTTGATGCTGACCTACCCACAGTGTGTGTGGATGTTGATCCTGACTTACCCACAGTGGGTGTGGATGTTGATGCTGACCTACTCACAGTGGTTGTGGATGTTGATCCTGACCCACCCACGGTGGGTGTGGATGTTGATGCTGACCTACCCACAGTGGGTGTGGATGTTGATGGTGACCTACCCACAGTGGGTGTGGATGTTGATGCTGACTTACCCACAGTATGTGTGGATGTTGATGCGGACCCTCCCACGGTTGGTGTGGATGTTGATGCTGACCTACCCACAGTGGGTGTGGATGCTGATGCTGACCTACCAACAGTGGGTGTGGATGTTGATGCTGACTTACCCACAGTATGTGTGCATGCTGATGCTGACCTACTCACAGTGGTTGTGGATGTTGATGCTGACGCACCCACTGTTGGTGTGGATGTTGATGCTGACCTACCCACAGTAGGTGTGGATGTTGATGCTGATTGACCGACAGTGGGTGTGGATGTTGATGCTGACTTATCCACGGTGGGTGTGGATGTTGATGCTGACTGACCCACAGTGGGTGTGGATGTTTATGATGACTTACTCACAGTGGGTGTGGATGTTGATGCTAACTTACCCACGGTGGGTGTGGATGTTGATGCTGACTTACCCACAGTGAGTGTGGATGTTGATGCTGACCTACCCACAGTAGGTGTGGATGTTGATCCTGACTGACCGACAGTAGGTCTGGATGTTGATGCTGACTAACCCACAGTGGGTGTGGGTGTTGATGCTGACTGACCGACAGTGGGTGTGGATGTTGATGCTGACTAATCCACGGTGGGTGTGGATGTTGACGCTGACTGACCCACAGTGGGTGTGGATGTTTATGCTGACTTACTCACAGTGGGTGTGGATGTTGATGCTGACTTACCCACAGTGAGTGTGGATGCTGATGCTGTCCTACGCGCAGTAGGAGTGGATGTTGATCCTGACTGACCGACAGTAGGTGTGGATGCTGATGCTGACTAACCCGCAGTGGGTGTGGGTGTTGATGCTGACTGACCGACAGTGGGTGTGGATGTTGATGCTGACCTACCCACGGTGGTTGTGGATGTTGATGCTGACTTACCCGCATTGGGTGCGGATGTTGATGATGACTTACCCACAGTAGGTATGGATGTTGATGCTGACTTACCCACAGTGAATGTGGATGTTGATGCTGACTGACTGACAGTGGGTGTGGATGTTGATGCTGACCTACACACAGTAGGTGTGGATGTTGATGCTGTCTTACGCACAGTCTGTGTGGATGTTGTTGCTGACTGACCGACAGTGGATGTGGATGTTGATGCTGACTTACCCACAGTGGTTGTGGATGTTAATGCTGACTTACCCACAGTGGGTGTGGATGTTTATGTTGACTTATTTACAGTGTGTGTGGATGTTGATGCTGACATACCCACGGTGGGTGTGGATGTTGATGCTGACTTACCCACAGTATGTGTGGATGTTGATGCTGACCCACCCACGGAGGGTGTGGATGTTGATGCTGACCTACCCACAGTGGGTGTGGATGCTGATGCTGACCTACCCACAGTGGGTGTGAATGTTGATGCTGACTTACACACAGTATGTGTGCATGCTGATGCTGACCTACTCACAGTGGTTGTGGATGTTGATGCTGACCCACCCACGGTTGGTGTGGATGTTGATGCTGACCTACCCACAGTGGCTGTGGATGTTGATGCTGACCTACCCACAGTAGGTGTGGATGTTGATGCTGACTGACCGACAGTGGGTGTGGATGTTGATGCTGACTTATCCACGGTGGGTGTGGATGTTGATGCTGACTGACCCACAGTGTGTGTGGATGTTGATGCTGATCTACCCACAGTAGGTGTGGATGTTGATGCTGACTTACCCACAGTGGGTGTGGATGTTGATGCTGACTGACTGACAGTGGGTATGGATGTTGATGCTGATCTACCCACAGTAGGTGTGGATGTTGATGCTGACTTACGCACAGTGGGTGTGGATGTTGTTGCTGACTGACCGACAGTGGATGTGGATGTTGATGCTGACTTACCCACAGTGGTTGTGGATTATGATGCTGACTTACCCACAATGGGTGTGGATGTTGATGCTGTCCTACTCACAGTGGTTGTGGATGTCGATCCTGACACACCCGCGGTGGGTGTTAATGTTGATGCTTACCTACCCACAGTGGGTGTGGGTGTTGATGGTGACTTACCCACAGTGGGTGTGGATGTTGATGCTGACTTACCCACGGTGGGTGTGGATGTTGATGCTGACCTACCAACAGTGGGTGTGGATGCTGATGCCGACCTACCCACAGTAGGTGTGGATGTTGATGCTGACTTACCCACAGTGGCTGTGTATGTTGATGCTGACCTACCCACAGTAGGTGTGGATGTTGATGCTGACTGACCGACAGTGGGTGTGGATGTTGATGCTGACTAATCCACGGTGGGTGTGGATGTTGACGCTGACTGACCCACAGTGGGTGTGGATGTTGATGGTGACCTACCCACAGTGGGTGTGGATGTTGATGCTGACTTACCCACAGTGGGTGTGGATGTTGATGCTCACTTACCCATAGTGGGATATGGATGTTGATGCTGACTTACCCACGGTGGGTGTGGATGTTGATGCTGACTTAGTCACAGTGGATGTGGATGTTGATGCTGACCTACCAACACTGGGTGTGGATGTTGATGCTGACCTACCCAAAGCAGGTGTGGATGTTGATGCTGACTGACCGACAGTGGGTGTGGATGTTGATGCTGACTTATCCACAGTGGTTGTGGATGTTGATGCTGACTTACCCGCATTGGGTGCGAATGTTGATGATGACTTACCCACAGTAGGTGTGGATGATGATGCTGACTTACCCACAGTGGGTGTGGATGTTGATGCTGACTGACTGACAGTGGGTGTGGATGTTGATGCTGACCTACCCACAGTAGGTGTGGATGTTGATCCTGACTTACGCACGGTGGGTGAGGATGTTTTTGCTGACTGACCGACAGTGGATGTGGATGTTGATGCTGACTTACCCACAGTGGTTGTGGATGTTGATGCTGACTTACCCACATTAGGTGTGGATGTTGATGATGCATTACCGACAGTGGGTGTGGCTGTTGATGCTGACTGACCCACAGTGGGTGTGGATGTTGATGCTGACCTACCCACATTAGGTGTGGATGTTGATGCTGACTTACCCACAGTGGGTGTGGATGTTGTTGCTGACTAACAGACAGTGGATGCGGATGTTGATGATGACCTACCCACAGTAGGTGTGGATGTTGATGCTGACATACCCACAGTGGGTGTGGATGTTGATGCTGACCTACCCACAGTGGGTGTGGATGTTGATGCTGACTTACCCACAGTGGGTGTGGATGTTGATGCTGACCTACTCACAGTGGTTGTGGATGTTGATGCAGACCCACCCACGGTGGGTGTGGATGTTGATGCTGACCTACCTACAGTGGGTGTGGATGTTGATGGTGACCTACCCACAGTGGGTGTGGATGTTGATGCTGACTTACCCACAGTATGTGTGGATGTTGATGCAGACCCACCCATGGTGGGTGTGGATGTTGATGCTGACCTACCCACAGTGGGTGTGGATGTTGATGCTGACCTACCCACAGTGGGTGTGGATGTTGATGCTGACTTACACACAGTATGTGTGGATGTTGATGCTGACCTACTCACAGTGGTTGTGGATGTTGATGCTGACCCACCCACGGTGGGTGTGGATGTTGATGCTGACCTACCCACAGTGGGTGTGGATGTTGATGCTGACCTACCCACAGTAGGTGTGGATGTTGATCCTGACTGACCGACAGTAGGTGTGGATGTTGATGCTGACTAACCCACAGTGGGTGTGGGTGTTGATGCTGACTGACCGACAGTGGATGTGGATGTTGATGCTGACCTACCCACAGGATGTGTGGATGTTGTTGCTGACCTACCCACATTTAGGTGTGTATGTTGATGCTGACCTACCCACGGGATGTGTGGATGCCGATGCTGACCTACTCACAGTATGTGTGGATGTTGATGCTGACTTACCCACAGTGGGTGTGGATGCTGATGCTGACCTACCCATAGTAGGTGTGGATGTTGATGCTGACCTACTCACAGTGGGATGAGGATGTTGATGCTGACTTACCCACAGTGGTTGTGGATGTTGATGATGACCTACCCACAGTGGGTGTGGATGTTGATGCTCACTTACCCATAGTGGGATATGGATGTTGATGCTGACTTACCCACGGTGGGTGTGGATGTTGATGCTGACTTAGTCACAGTGGATGTGGATGTTGATGCTGACCTACCAACACTGGGTGTGGATGTTGATGCTGACCTACCCAAAGCAGGTGTGGATGTTTATGCTGACTGACCGACAGTGGGTGTGGATGTTGATGCTGACTTATCCACAGTGGTTGTGGATGTTGATGCTCACTTACCCGCATTGGGTGCGAATGTTGATGATGACTTACCCACAGTAGGTGTGGATGTTGATGCTGACTTACCCACAGTGGGTGTGGATGTTGATGCTGACTGACTGACAGTGGGTGTGGATGTTGATGCTGACCTACCCACAGTAGGTGTGGATGTTGATCCTGACTTACGCACAGTGGGTGAGGATGTTTTTGCTGACTGACCGACAGTGGATGTGGATGTTGATGCTGACTTACCCACAGTGGTTGTGGATGTTGATGCTGACTTATCCACAGTGGGTGTGGATGTTGATGCTGACCTACCCACAGTGTGTGTGGATGTTGATCCTGACTTACCCACAGTGGGTGTGGATGTTGATGCTGACCTACTCACAGTGGTTGTGGATGTTGATCCTGACCCACCCACGGTGGGTGTGGATGTTGATGCTGACCTACCCACAGTGGGTGTGGATGTTGATGGTGACCTACCCACAGTGGGTGTGGATGTTGATGCTGACTTACCCACAGTATGTGTGGATGTTGATGCGGACCCTCCCACGGTTGGTGTGGATGTTGATGCTGACCTACCCACAGTGGGTGTGGATGCTGATGCTGACCTACCAACAGTGGGTGTGGATGTTGATGCTGACTTACCCACAGTATGTGTGCATGCTGATGCTGACCTACTCACAGTGGTTGTGGATGTTGATGCTGACGCACCCACTGTTGGTGTGGATGTTGATGCTGACCTACCCACAGTAGGTGTGGATGTTGATGCTGATTGACCGACAGTGGGTGTGGATGTTGATGCTGACTTATCCACGGTGGGTGTGGATGTTGATGCTGACTGACCCACAGTGGGTGTGGATGTTTATGATGACTTACTCACAGTGGGTGTGGATGTTGATGCTAACTTACCCACGGTGGGTGTGGATGTTGATGCTGACTTACCCACAGTGAGTGTGGATGTTGATGCTGACCTACCCACAGTAGGTGTGGATGTTGATCCTGACTGACCGACAGTAGGTCTGGATGTTGATGCTGACTAACCCACAGTGGGTGTGGGTGTTGATGCTGACTGACCGACAGTGGGTGTGGATGTTGATGCTGACTAATCCACGGTGGGTGTGGATGTTGACGCTGACTGACCCACAGTGGGTATGGATGTTTATGCTGACTTACTCACAGTGGGTGTGGATGTTGATGCTGACTTACCCACAGTGAGTGTGGATGCTGATGCTGTCCTACGCGCAGTAGGAGTGGATGTTGATCCTGACTGACCGACAGTAGGTGTGGATGCTGATGCTGACTAACCCGCAGTGGGTGTGGGTGTTGATGCTGACTGACCGACAGTGGGTGTGGATGTTGATGCTGACCTACCCACGGTGGTTGTGGATGTTGATGCTGACTTACCCGCATTGGGTGCGGATGTTGATGATGACTTACCCACAGTAGGTATGGATGTTGATGCTGACTTACCCACAGTGAATGTGGATGTTGATGCTGACTGACTGACAGTGGGTGTGGATGTTGATGCTGACCTACCCACAGTAGGTGTGGATGTTGATGCTGTCTTACGCACAGTCTGTGTGGATGTTGTTGCTGACTGACCGACAGTGGATGTGGATGTTGATGCTGACTTACCCACAGTGGTTGTGGATGTTAATGCTGACTTACCCACAGTGGGTGTGGATGTTTATGTTGACTTATTTACAGTGTGTGTGGATGTTGATGCTGACATACCCACGGTGGGTGTGGATGTTGATGCTGACTTACCCACAGTATGTGTGGATGTTGATGCTGACCCACCCACGGAGGGTGTGGATGTTGATGCTGACCTACCCACAGTGGGTGTGGATGCTGATGCTGACCTACCCACAGTGGGTGTGAATGTTGATGCTGACTTACACACAGTATGTGTGCATGCTGATGCTGACCTACTCACAGTGGTTGTGGATGTTGATGCTGACCCACCCACGGTTGGTGTGGATGTTGATGCTGACCTACCCACAGTGGCTGTGGATGTTGATGCTGACCTACCCACAGTAGGTGTGGATGTTGATGCTGACTGACCGACAGTGGGTGTGGATGTTGATGCTGACTTATCCACGGTGGGTGTGGATGTTGATGCTGACTGACCCACAGTGGGTGTGGATGTTGATGCTGATCTACCCACAGTAGGTGTGGATGTTGATGCTGACTTACCCACAGTGGGTGTGGATGTTGATGCTGACTGACTGACAGTGGGTATGGATGTTGATGCTGATCTACCCACAGTAGGTGTGGATGTTGATGCTGACTTACGCACAGTGGGTGTGGATGTTGTTGCTGACTGACCGACAGTGGATGTGGATGTTGATGCTGACTTACCCACAGTGGTTGTGGATTATGATGCTGACTTACCCACAATGGGTGTGGATGTTGATGCTGTCCTACTCACAGTGGTTGTGGATGTCGATCCTGACACACCCGCGGTGGGTGTTAATGTTGATGCTTACCTACCCACAGTGGGTGTGGGTGTTGATGGTGACTTACCCACAGTGGGTGTGGATGTTGATGCTGACTTACCCACGGTGGGTGTGGATGTTGATGCTGACCTACCAACAGTGGGTGTGGATGCTGATGCCGACCTACCCACAGTAGGTGTGGATGTTGATGCTGACTTACCAACAGTGGCTGTGGATGTTGATGCTGACCTACCCACAGTAGGTGTGGATGTTGATGCTGACTGACCGACAGTGGGTGTGGATGTTGATGCTGACTAATCCACGGTGGGTGTGGATGTTGACGCTGACTGACCCACAGTGGGTGTGGATGTTGATGGTGACCTACCCACAGTGGGTGTGGATGTTGATGCTGACTTACCCACAGTGGGTGTGGATGTTGATGCTCACTTACCCATAGTGGGATATGGATGTTGATGCTGACTTACCCACGGTGGGTGTGGATGTTGATGCTGACTTAGTCACAGTGGATGTGGATGTTGATGCTGACCTACCAACACTGGGTGTGGATGTTGATGCTGACCTACCCAAAGCAGGTGTGGATGTTGATGCTGACTGACCGACAGTGGGTGTGGATGTTGATGCTGACTTATCCACAGTGGTTGTGGATGTTGATGCTGACTTACCCGCATTGGGTGCGAATGTTGATGATGACTTACCCACAGTAGGTGTGGATGATGATGCTGACTTACCCACAGTGGGTGTGGATGTTGATGCTGACTGACTGACAGTGGGTGTGGATGTTGATGCTGACCTACCCACAGTAGGTGTGGATGTTGATCCTGACTTACGCACGGTGGGTGAGGATGTTTTTGCTGACTGACCGACAGTGGATGTGGATGTTGATGCTGACTTACCCACAGTGGTTGTGGATGTTGATGCTGACTTACCCACATTAGGTGTGGATGTTGATGATGCATTACCGACAGTGGGTGTGGCTGTTGATGCTGACTGACCCACAGTGGGTGTGGATGTTGATGCTGACCTACCCACATTAGGTGTGGATGTTGATGCTGACTTACCCACAGTGGGTGTGGATGTTGTTGCTGACTAACAGACAGTGGATGCGGATGTTGATGATGACCTACCCACAGTAGGTGTGGATGTTGATGCTGACATACCCACAGTGGGTGTGGATGTTGATGCTGACCTACCCACAGTGGGTGTGGATGTTGATGCTGACTTACCCACAGTGGGTGTGGATGTTGATGCTGACCTACTCACAGTGGTTGTGGATGTTGATGCAGACCCACCCACGGTGGGTGTGGATGTTGATGCTGACCTACCTACAGTGGGTGTGGATGTTGATGGTGACCTACCCACAGTGGGTGTGGATGTTGATGCTGACTTACCCACAGTATGTGTGGATGTTGATGCAGACCCACCCATGGTGGGTGTGGATGTTGATGCTGACCTACCCACAGTGGGTGTGGATGTTGATGCTGACCTACCCACAGTGGGTGTGGATGTTGATGCTGACTTACACACAGTATGTGTGGATGTTGATGCTGACCTACTCACAGTGGTTGTGGATGTTGATGCTGACCCACCCACGGTGGGTGTGGATGTTGATGCTGACCTACCCACAGTGGGTGTGGATGTTGATGCTGACCTACCCACAGTAGGTGTGGATGTTGATCCTGACTGACCGACAGTAAGTGTGGATGTTGATGCTGACTAACCCACAGTGGGTGTGGGTGTTGATGCTGACTGACCGACAGTGGATGTGGATGTTGATGCTGACCTACCCACAGGATGTGTGGATGTTGTTGCTGACCTACCCACATTTAGGTGTGTATGTTGATGCTGACCTACCCACGGGATGTGTGGATGCCGATGCTGACCTACTCACAGTATGTGTGGATGTTGATGCTGACTTACCCACAGTGGGTGTGGATGCTGATGCTGACCTACCCATAGTAGGTGTGGATGTTGATGCTGACCTACTCACAGTGGGATGAGGATGTTGATGCTGACTTACCCACAGTGGTTGTGGATGTTGATGATGACCTACCCACAGTGGGTGTGGATGTTGATGCTCACTTACCCATAGTGGGATATGGATGTTGATGCTGTCTTACCCACGGTGGGTGTGGATGTTGATGCTGACTTAGTCACAGTGGATGTGGATGTTGATGCTGACCTACCAACACTGGGTGTGGATGTTGATGCTGACCTACCCAAAGCAGGTGTGGATGTTGATGCTGACTGACCGACAGTGGGTGTGGATGTTGATGCTGACTTATCCACAGTGGTTGTGGATGTTGATGCTGACTTACCCGCATTGGGTGCGAATGTTGATGATGACTTACCCACAGTAGGTGTGGATGTTGATGCTGACTTACCCACAGTGGGTGTGGATGTTGATGCTGACTGACTGACAGTGGGTGTGGATGTTGATGCTGACCTACCCACAGTAGGTGTGGATGTTGATCCTGACTTACGCACAGTGGGTGAGGATGTTTTTGCTGACTGACCGACAGTGGATGTGGATGTTGATGCTGACCTACCCACAGTGGTTGTGGATGTTGATGCTGACTTATCCACAGTGGGTGTGGATGTTGATGCTGACCTACCCACAGTGTGTGTGGATGTTGATCCTGACTTACCCACAGTGGGTGTGGATGTTGATGCTGACCTACTCACAGTGGTTGTGGATGTTGATCCTGACCCACCCACGGTGGGTGTGGATGTTGATGCTGACCTACCCACAGTGGCTGTGGATGTTGATGCTGACCTACCCACAGTAGGTGTGGATGTTGATGCTGACTGACCGACAGTGGGTGTGGATGTTGATGCTGACTTATCCACGGTGGGTGTGGATGTTGATGGTGACCTACCCACAGCGGGTGTGGATGTTGATGCTGACTTACCCACAGTATGTGTGGATGTTGATGCGGACCCTCCCACGGTTGGTGTGGATGTTGATGCTGACCTACCCACAGTGGGTGTGGATGCTGATGCTGACCTACTCACAGTGGGTGTGGATGTTGATGCAGACTTACCCACAGTATGTGTGCATGCTGATGCTGACCTACTCACAGTGGTTGTGGATGTTGATGCTGACGCACCCACTGTTGGTGTGGATGTTGATGCTGACCTACCCACAGTAGGTGTGGATGTTGATGCTGATTGACCGACAGTGGGTGTGGATGTTGATGCTGACTTATCCACGGTGGGTGTGGATGTTGATGCTGACTGACCCACAGTGGGTGTGGATGTTTATGCTGACTTACTCACAGTGGGTGTGGATGTTGATGCTAACTTACCCACGGTGGGTGTGGATGTTGATGCTGACTTACCCACAGTGAGTGTGGATGTTGATGCTGACCTACCCACAGTAGGTGTGGATGTTGATCCTGACTGACCGACAGTAGGTCTGGATGTTGATGCTGACTAACCCACAGTGGGTGTGGGTGTTGATGCTGACTGACCGACAGTGGGTGTGGATGTTGATGCTGACTAATCCACGGTGGGTGTGGATGTTGACGCTGACTGACCCACAGTGGGTGTGGATGTTTATGCTGACTTACTCACAGTGGGTGTGGATGTTGATGCTGACTTACCCACAGTGAGTGTGGATGCTGATGCTGTCCTACGCGCAGTAGGAGTGGATGTTGATCCTGACTGACCGACAGTAGGTGTGGATGCTGATGCTGACTAACCCGCAGTGGGTGTGGGTGTTGATGCTGACTGACCGACAGTGGGTGTGGATGTTGATGCTGACCTACCCACGGTGGTTGTGGATGTTGATGCTGACTTACCCGCATTGGGTGCGGATGTTGATGATGACTTACCCACAGTAGGTATGGATGTTGATGCTGACTTACCCACAGTGAATGTGGATGTTGATGCTGACTGACTGACAGTGGGTGTGGATGTTGATGCTGACCTACCCACAGTAGGTGTGGATGTTGATGCTGTCTTACGCACAGTCTGTGTGGATGTTGTTGCTGACTGACCGACAGTGGATGTGGATGTTGATGCTGACTTACCCACAGTGGTTGTGGATGTTAATGCTGACTTACCCACAGTGGGTGTGGATGTTTATGTTGACTTACTTACAGTGTGTGTGGATGTTGATGCTGACATACCCACGGTGGGTGTGGATGTTGATGCTGACTTACCCACAGTATGTGTGGATGTTGATGCTGTCCCACCCACGGAGGGTGTGGATGTTGATGCTGACCTACCCACAGTGGGTGTGGATGCTGATGCTGACCTACCCACAGTGGGTGTGAATGTTGATGCTGACTTACACACAGTATGTGTGCATGCTGATGCTGACCTACTCACAGTGGTTGTGGATGTTGATGCTGACCCACCCACGGTTGGTGTGGATGTTGATGCTGACCTACCCACAGTGGCTGTGGATGTTGATGCTGACCTACCCACAGTAGGTGTGGATGTTGATGCTGACTGACCGACAGTGGGTGTGGATGTTGATGCTGACTTATCCACGGTGGGTGTGGATGTTGATGCTGACTGACCCACAGTGGGTGTGGAAGTTTATGATGACTTACTCACAGTGGGTGTGGATGTGGATGCTGACTTACCCACGGTGGGTGTGGATGATGATGCTGACTTACCCACAGTGAGTGTGGATGTTGATGCTGACTTACCAACGGTGGGTTGGAAGTTGATGCTGACTTACCCACAGTGGGTGTGGATGTTGATGCTGACCTACCCACAGTAGGTGTGGATGTTGATGCTGACTGACCGACAGTAGGTTTGGATGCTGATGCTGACTACTCACAGTGGTTGTGGATGTTGATGCTGACCCACCCACGGTGGGTGTGGATGTTTATGCTGACAGACCGACAGTGGGTGTGGATGTTGTTGCTGACCTAACCACGGTGAGTGTGGGTGTTGATGCTGACCTACCCGCAGTGGGTGTGGATGTTGATGCTGACCTACCCACAGTGGGTGTGGATGTTGATGCTGACTTACCCACAGTATGTGTGGCTGTTGATGCTGACCTACTCTTAGTGGTTGTGGATGTTTTTTGCTGACCCACCCACGGTGGGTGTGGATGTTGATGCTGACCTACCCACAGTGGGTGTGGATGTTGATGCTGACCTACCCACAGTAGGTGTGGATGTTGATGCTAACTGACCGACAGTGGGTGAGGATGTTGATGCTGACTTACCCACGGTGGGTGTGGATGTTGATGCTGCCTGACCGACAGTGGGTGTGGATGTTTATGCTGACTTATTCGCAGTGGGTGTGGATGTTGATGCTGACTTACCCACGGTGGGTGTGGATGTTGAAGATCACTTACCCACAGTGAGTGTGGATGTTGATGCTGACTTACCAACGGTGGGTTGGAAGTTGATGCTGACTTACCCACAGTGGGTGTGGATGTTGATGCTGACCTACCCACAGTAGGTGTGGATGTTGATGCTGACTGACCGACAGTAGGTGTGGATGCTTATGCTGAACTACTCACAGTGGTTGTGGATGTTGATGCTGACCCACCCACGGTGGGTGTGGATGTTTATGCTGACAGTCTGACAGTGTGTGTGGATGTTGTTGCTTACCTAACCACGGTAGGTGTGGATGTTGATGCTGACCTACCCACATTGGGTGTGGATGTTGATGCTGACTGACCGACAGTGGGTGTGGATTTTGATTCTGACCTTCGCACAGTGGTTGTGGATGTTGATTCTGACCTACCCACAGTGGGTGTGGATGTTGATGCTGACCTACCCACAGTGGGTGTGGATGTTGATGCTGACCTATCCACAGTGGTTGTGGATGTTGATGCTGACCTACCCACATTAGGTGTGGATGTTGATGCTGACCTACCCACAGGATGTGTGGATGTTGATGCTGACCTACCCACATTAGGTGTGTATGTTGATGCTGATCTACCCACAGTATGTGTGGATGCTGATGCTGACCTACTCACAGTATGTGTGGATGTTGATGCTGACTTACCCACAGTGGGTGTGGATGCTGATGCTGACCTACCCACAGTAGGTGTGGATGTTGATGCTGCCCTACTCACAGTGGGATGAGGATGTTGATGCTGACTTACCCACAGTGGTTGTGGATGTTGATGATGACCTACCCACAGTGGGTGTGGATGTTGATGCTCACTTACCCATAGTGGGATGTGGATGTTGATGCTGACTTACCCACGGTGGGCGTGGATGTTGATGCTGACTTAGTCACAGTGGATGTGGATGTTGATGCTGACCTACCAACACTGGGTGTGGATGTTGATGCTGACCTACCCAAAGCAGGTGTGGATGTTGATGCTGACATACCCACATTAGGTGTTGATGTTGATGCTGACTCACCGACAGTGGGTGTGGATGTTGATGCTGACCTACCCATGGTGGGTGTGGGTGTTGATGCCGACTTACCCACGGTGGGTGTGGATGTTGATGCTGACTGACCGACAGTGGGTGTGGATGTTGATGCTGACTTACCCACGGTGGATGTGGATGTTGATGCTGACTGACCGACAGTGGGTGTGGATGTTGATGCTGACTGACCGACAGTGGTTGTGGATGTTGATGTTGTCTTACCCACGGTGGGTGTGGATGTTGATGCTGTCTTACCCACGGTGGGTGTGGATGTTGATGCTGAATTACCCACAGTGACTGTGGATGTTGATGCTGACTGACGGACAGTGGGAGTTGGGATGTTGACGCTGACCTACTCACAGTGGGTGTGGATGTTGACGCTGACCTACCCACAGTGGGTGTGGATTTTGATGCTGACTTACCCACAGTAGGTGTGGATGCTGGTGATGACTGACTGACAGTGGGTGTGGATGTTGATGATGGCCTACTCACGGTGGGTGTGGATGTTGATGCTGACCTACCCACGGTGGTTGTGGATGTTGATTCTGACCTACCCACAGTAGGTGAGGATGTTGATGCTGACTTACCCACAGTAGGTGTGGATGTTGATGCTGACCTACCCACGGTGGGTGTGGATGTTGATGCTGACTTACCCACGGTGGGTGTGGATGTTGATGCTGACTGACCGACAGTGGGTGTGGATGTTGATGCTGACTTACCCACGGTGGTTGTGGATGTTGATGCTGACTTACCCACAGTAGGTATGGATGTTGATGCTGACTTACCCACAGTGGATGTGGATGTTGATGCTGAATGACTGACAGTGGGTGTGGATGTTGATGCTGACCTACCCACAGTAGGTGTGGATGTTGATGCTGTCTTACGCACAGTATGTGTGGATGTTGTTGCTGACTGACCGACAGTGGATGTGGATGTTGATGCTGACTTACCCACAGTGGTTGTGGATGTTAATGCTGACTTACCCACAGTGGGTGTGGATGTTTATGCTGACTTACTTACTGTGTGTGTGGATGTTGATGCTGACTTACCCACGGTGGGTGTGGATGTTGATGCTGACTTACCCACAGTATGTGTCGATGTTGATGCTGACCCACCCACGGAGGGTGTGGATGTTGATGCTGACCTACCCACAGTGGGTGTGGATGCTGATGCTGACCTACCCACAGTGGGTGTGAATGTTGATGCTGACTTACACACAGTATGTGTGCATGCTGATGCTGACCTACTCACAGTTGTTGTGGATGTTGATGCTGACCCACCCACGGTTGGTGTGGATGTTGATGCTGACCTACCCATAGTGGCTGTGGATGTTGATGCTGACCTACCCACAGTAGGTGTGGATGTTGATGCTGACTGACCGACAGTGGGTGTGGATGTTGATGCTGACTTATCCACGGTGGGTGTGGATGTTGATGCTGACTGACCCACAGTGGGTGTGGATGTTTATGATGACTTACTCACAGTGGGTGTGGATGTGGATGCTGACTTACCCACGGTGGGTGTGGATGATGATGCTGACTTACCCACAGTGAGTGTGGATGTTGATGCTGACTTACCAACGGTGGGTTGGAAGTTGATGCTGACTTACCCACAGTGGGTGTGGATGTTGATGCTGACCTACCCACAGTAGGTGTGGATGTTGATGCTGACTGACCGACAGTAGGTTTGGATGCTGATGCTGACTACTCACAGTGGGTGTGGATGTTGATGCTGACCTACCCACAGTAGGTGTGGATGTTGATGCTGACTGACCGTCAGTAGGTTTGGATGCTGATGCTGACTACTCACAGTGGGTGTGGATGTTTATGCTGACAGACCGACAGTGGGTGTGGATGTTGTTGCTGACCTAACCACGGTGGGTGTGGGTGTTGATGCTGACCTACCCGCAGTGGGTGTGGATGTTGATGCTGACCTACCCACAGTGGGTGTGGATGTTGATGCTGACTTACCCACAGTATGTGTGGCTGTTGATGCTGACCTACTCTTAGTGGTTGTGGATGTTGATGCTGACCCACCCACGGTGGGTGTGGATGTTGATGCTGACCTACCCACAGTGGGTGTGGATGTTGATGCTGACCTACCCAAAGCAGGTGTGGATGTTGATGCTGACTGACCGACAGTGGGTGTGGATGTTGATGCTGACTTATCCACAGTGGTTGTGGATGTTGATGCTGACTTACCCGCATTGGGTGCGAATGTTGATGATGACTTACCCACAGTAGGTGTGGATGTTGATGCTGACTTACCCACAGTGGGTGTGGATGTTGATGCTGACTGACTGACAGTGGGTGTGGATGTTGATGCTGACCTACCCACAGTAGGTGTGGATGTTGATCCTGACTTACGCACAGTGGGTGAGGATGTTTTTGCTGACTGACCGACAGTGGATGTGGATGTTGATGCTGACTTACCCACAGTGGTTGTGGATGTTGATGCTGACTTACCCACATTAGGTGTGGATGTTGATGATGCATTACCGACAGTGGGTGTGGCTGTTGATGCTGACTGACCCACAGTGGGTGTGGATGTTGATGCTGACCTACCCACATTAGGTGTGGATGTTGATGCTGACATACCCACAGTGGGTGTGGATGTTGTTGCTGACTAACAGACAGTGGATGCGGATGTTGATGATGACCTACCCACAGTAGGTGTGGATGTTGATGCTGACATACCCACAGTGGGTGTGGATGTTGATGCTGACCTACCCACAGTGGGTGTGGATGTTGATGCTGACTTACCCACAGTGGGTGTGGATGTTGATGCTGACCTACTCACAGTGGTTGTGGATGTTGATGCAGACCCACCCACGGTGGGTGTGGATGTTGATGCTGACCTACCTACAGTGGGTGTGGATGTTGATGGTGACCTACCCACAGTGGGTGTGGATGTTGATGCTGACTTACCCACAGTATGTGTGGATGTTGATGCAGACCCACCCACGGTGGGTGTGGATGTTGATGCTGACCTACCCACAGTGGGTGTGGATGTTGATGCTGACCTACCCACAGTGGGTGTGGATGTTGATGCTGACTTACACACAGTATGTGTGGATGTTGATGCTGACCTACTCACAGTGGTTGTGGATGTTGATGCTGACCCACCCACGGTGGGTGTGGATGTTGATGCTGACCTACCCACAGTGGGTGTGGATATTGATGCTGACCTACCCACAGTAGGTGTGGATGTTGATCCTGACTGACCGACAGTAGGTGTGGATGTTGATACTGACTAACCCACAGTGGGTGTGGGTGTTGATGCTGACTGACCGACAGTGGATGTGGATGTTGATGCTGACCTACCCTCAGGATGTGTGGATGTTGATGCTGACCTACCCACATTTAGGTGTGTATGTTGATGCTGACCTACCCACGGGATGTGTGGATGCCGATGCTGACCTACTCACAGTATGTGTGGATGTTGATGCTGACTTACCCACAGTGGGTGTGGATGCTGATGCTGACCTACCCATAGTAGGTGTGGATGTTGATGCTGACCTACTCACAGTGGGATGAGGATGTTGATGCTGACTTACCCACAGTGGTTGTGGATGTTGATGATGACCTACCCACAGTGGGTGTGGATGTTGATGCTCACTTACCCATAGTGGGATATGGATGTTGATGCTGACTTACCCACGGTGGGTGTGGATGTTGATGCTGACTTAGTCACAGTGGATGTGGATGTTGATGCTGACCTACCAACACTGGGTGTGGATGTTGATGCTGACCTACCCAAAGCAGGTGTGGATGTTGATGCTGACTGACCGACAGTGGGTGTGGATGTTGATGCTGACTTATCCACAGTGGTTGTGGATGTTGATGCTGACTTACCCGCATTGGGTGCGAATGTTGATGATGACTTACCCACAGTAGGTGTGGATGTTGATGCTGACTTACCCACAGTGGGTGTGGATGTTGATGCTGACTGACTGACAGTGGGTGTGGATGTTGATGCTGACCTACCCACAGTAGGTGTGGATGTTGATCCTGACTTACTCACAGTGGGTGAGGATGTTTTTGCTGACTGACCGACAGTGGATGTGGATGTTGATGCTGACTCACCCACAGTGGTTGTGGATGTTGATGCTGACTTATCCACAGTGGGTGTGGATGTTGATGCTGACCTACCCACAGTGTGTGTGGATGTTGATCCTGACTTACCCACAGTGGGTGTGGATGTTGATGCTGACCTACTCACAGTGGTTGTGGATGTTGATCCTGACCCACCCACGGTGGGTGTGGATGTTGATGCTGACCTACCCACAGTGGGTGTGGATGTTGATGGTGACCTACCCACAGTGGGTGTGGATGTTGATGCTGACTTACCCACAGTATGTGTGGATGTTGATGCGGACCCTCCCACGGTTGGTGTGGATGTTGATGCTGACCTACCCACAGTGGGTGTGGATGCTGATGCTGACCTACCAACAGTGGGTGTGGATGTTGATGCTGACTTACCCACAGTATGTGTGCATGCTGATGCTGACCTACTCACAGTGGTTGTGGATGTTGATGCTGACGCACCCACTGTTGGTGTGGATGTTGATGCTGACCTACCCACAGTAGGTGTGGATGTTGATGCTGATTGACCGACAGTGGGTGTGGATGTTGATGCTGACTTATCCACGGTGGGTGTGGATGTTGATGCTGACTGACCCACAGTGGGTGTGGATGTTTATGCTGACTTACTCACAGTGGGTGTGGATGTTGATGCTAACTTACCCACGGTGGGTGTGGATGTTGATGCTGACTTACCCACAGTGAGTGTGGATGTTGATGCTGACCTACCCACAGTAGGTGTGGATGTTGATCCTGACTGACCGACAGTAGGTCTGGATGTTGATGCTGACTAACCCACAGTGGGTGTGGGTGTTGATGCTGACTGACCGACGGTGGATGTGGATGTTGATGCTGACCTACCCATAGTAGGTGTGGATATTGATGCTAACTTACCCACAGTGGTTGTGGATGTTGATGCTGACTTACCCACAGTGGGTGTGGATGTTGATGTTGACTTACCCACATTAGGTGTGGATGCTGATGCTGACTGACCGAGAGTGGGTGTGGATGTTGATCCTGACCTACCCACGGTGCGCATGGATGTTGATGCTGACTTACCCACAGTAGGTGTGGATGCTGGTGCTGACTGACTGACAGTGGGTGTGGATGTTGATGATGACCTACCCACGGTGAGTGTGGATGTTGATGCTGACCTACCCACGGCGGTTGTGGATGTTGATGCTGACCTACCCACAGTTGGTGAGGATGTTGATGCTGACTTACACACAGTAGGTGTGGATGTTGATGCTGACCTACCCACGGTGGGTGTGGATGTTGATGCTGACTTACCCACGGTGGGTGTGGATGTTGATGCTGACTGACTGATAGTGGGTATGGATGTTGATGCTGATCTACCCACAGTAGGTGTGGATGTTGATGCTGACTTACCCACAGTGGGTGAGGATGTTGATGCTGACTGACTGACAGTGGGTATGGATGTTGATGCTGATCTACCCACAGTAGGTGTGGATGTTGATGCTGACTTACGCACAGTGGGTGTGGATGTTGTTGCTGACTGACCGACAGTGGATGTGGATGTTGATGCTGACTTACCCACAGTGGTTGTGGATTATGATGCTGACTTACCCACAATGGGTGTGGATGTTGATGCTGTCCTACTCACAGTGGTTGTGGATGTTGATCCTGACACACCCACGGTGGGTGTTAATGTTGATGCTTACCTACCCACAGTGGGTGTGGGTGTTGATGGTGACTTACCCACAGTGGGTGTGGATGTTGATGCTGACTTACCCACGGTGGGTGTGGATGTTGATGCTGACCTACCAACAGTGGGTGTGGATGCTGATGCCGACCTACCCACAGTAGGTGTGGATGTTGATGCTGACTTACCCACAGTGGCTGTGGATGTTGATGCTGACCTACCCACAGTAGGTGTGGATGTTGATGCTGACTGACCGACAGTGGGTGTGGATGTTGATGCTGACTTATCCACGGTGGGTGTGGATGTTGACGCTGACTGACCCACAGAGGGTGTGGATGTTTATGCTGACTTACTCACAGTGGGTGTGGATGTTGATGCTGACTTACCCACGGTGGGTGTGGATGTTGATGCTGACTTACCCACAGTGAGTGTGGATGCTGATGCTGTCCTGCCCGCAGTAGGAGTGGATGTTGATCCTGACTGACCGACAGTAGGTGTGGATGCTGATGCTGACTAACCCGCAGTGGGTGTGGGTGTTGATGCTGACTGACCGACAGTGGATGTGGATGTTGATGCTGACCTACCCACAGTAGGTGTGGATGTTGATGCTGACTTACCCACAGTGGTTGTGGATGTTGATGCTGACTTACCCACAGTGGGTGTGGATGTTGATGCTGACTTACCGACATTAGGTGTGGATGCTGATGCTGACTGACCGACAGTGGGTGTGGATGTTGATGCTGACCGACCCACGGTGGTTGTGGATGTTGATGCTGACTTACCCGCATTGGGTGCGGATGTTGATGATGACTTACCCACAGTAGGTATGGATGTTGATGCTGACTTACCCACAGTGAATGTGGATGTTGATGCTGACTGACTGACAGTGGGTGTGGATGTTGATGCTGACCTACCCACAGTAGGTGTGGATGTTGATGCTGTCTTACGCACAGTCTGTGTGGATGTTGTTGCTGACTGACCGACAGTGGATGTGGATGTTGATGCTGACTTACCCACAGTGGTTGTGGATGTTAATGCTGACTTACCCACAGTGGGTGTGGATGTTTATGTTGACTTACTTACAGTGTGTGTGGATGTTGATGCTGACATACCCACGGTGGGTGTGGATGTTGATGCTGACTTACCCACAGTATGTGTGGATGTTGATGCTGACCCACCCACGGAGGGTGTGGATGTTGATGCTGACCTACCCACAGTGGGTGTGGATGCTGATGCTGACCTACCCACAGTGGGTGTGAATGTTGATGCTGACTTACACACAGTATGTGTGCATGCTGATGCTGACCTACTCACAGTGGTTGTGGATGTTGATGCTGACCCACCCACGGTTGGTGTGGATGTTGATGCTGACCTACCCACAGTGGCTGTGGATGTTGATGCTGACCTACCCACAGTAGGTGTGGATGTTGATGCTGACTGACCGACAGTGGGTGTGGATGTTGATGCTGACTTATCCACGGTGGGTGTGGATGTCGATGCTGACTGACCCACAGTGGGTGAGGATGTTTATGATGACTTACTCACAGTGGGTGTGGATGTGGATGCTGACTTACCCACGGTGGGTGTGGATGATGATGCTGACTTACCCACAGTGAGTGTGGATGTTGATGCTGACTTACCAACGGTGGGTTGGAAGTTGTTGCTGACTTACCCACAGTGGGTGTGGATGTTGATGCTGACCTACCCACAGTAGGTGTGGATGTTGATGCTGACTGACCGACAGTAGGTTTGGATGCTGATGCTGACTACTCACAGTGGTTGTGGATGTTGATGCTGACCCACCCACGGTGGGTGTGGATGTTTATGCTGACAGACCGACAGTGGGTGTGGATGTTGTTGCTGACCTAACCACGGTGGGTGTGGGTGTTGATGCTGACCTACCCGCAGTGGGTGTGGATGTTGATGCTGACCTACCCACAGTGGGTGTGGATGTTGATGCTGACTTACCCACAGTATGTGTGGCTGTTGATGCTGACCTACACTTAGTGGTTGTGGATGTTTTTTGCTGACCCACCCACGGTGGGTGTGGATGTTGATGCTGACCTACCCACAGTGGGTGTGGATGTTGATGCTGACCTACCCACAGTAGGTGTGGATGTTGATGCTAACTGACCGACAGTGGGTGAGGATGTTGATGCTGACTTACCCACGGTGGGTGTGGATGTTGATGCTGCCTGACCGACAGTGGGTGTGGATGTTTATGCTGACTTATTCGCAGTGGGTGTGGATGTTGATGCTGACTTACCCACGGTGGGTGTGGATGTTGAAGATCACTTACCCACAGTGAGTGTGGATGTTGATGCTGACTTACCAACGGTGGGTTGGAAGTTGATGCTGACTTACCCACAGTGGGTGTGGATGTTGATGCTGACCTACCCACAGTAGGTGTGGATGTTGATGCTGACTGACCGACAGTAGGTGTGGATGCTTATGCTGAACTACTCACAGTGGTTGTGGATGTTGATGCTGACCCACCCACGGTGGGTGTGGATGTTTATGCTGACAGTCTGACAGTGGGTGTGGATGTTGTTGCTGACCTAACCACGGTAGGTGTGGATGTTGATGCTGACCCACCCACATTGGGTGTGGATGTTGATGCTGCCTGACCGACAGTGGGTGTGGATTTTGATTCTGACCTTCGCACAGTGGTTGTGGATGTTGATGCTGACTTACCAACAGTGGGTGTGGATTTTGATGCTGACTTATCCACAGTAGTAGACTAAGTTTAGTCCCTGAAAACAAACTGCTGAAACTGTGTATGAAATGCAAAGGTCGAAAAATCATGTTTCTTGTTTTATCTCACTAAGTTACTTTTCCTTGGGACAGTTTTCTGAAAACAAACTGCTGAAACTGTGTTTGAAATGGAAAGGTCGACAAATCATGTTTCTTGTTTTATCTTACTAAGTTACATTTGCTTTGAACAGTTTTCAGGTCTTCAGCAAGATCAAAATGACAAGCACGTAATACAAGGAGCAACTTAGGAAAAAAGTAACATTGTATATGAAAAAATCGATATTTGACAGAAACGAGTGCATCAGTCTACCACAGTGGCTGTGGATGTTGATGCTGACTTACCCACATTGGGTCTGGATGTTGATGCTGACCTACCCACAGTGGGTGTGGATGTTGATGCTGACCTACCCACAGTGGGTGTGGATGTTGATGCTGACCTATCCACAGTGGTTGTGGATGTTGATGCTGACCTACCCACATTAGGTGTGGATGTTGATGCTGACCTACCCACAGGATGTGTGGATGTTGATGCTGACCTACCCACATTAGGTGTGTATGTTGATGCTGATCTACCCACAGTATGTGTGGATGCTGATGCTGACCTACTCACAGTATGTGTGGATGTTGATGCTGACTTACCCACAGTGGGTGTGGATGCTGATGCTGACCTACCCACAGTAGGTGTGGATGTTGATGCTGCCCTACTCACAGTGGGATGAGGATGTTGATGCTGACTTACCCACAGTGGTTGTGGATGTTGATGATGACCTACCCACAGTGGGTGTGGATGTTGATGCTCACTTACCCATAGTGGGATGTGGATGTTGATGCTGACTTACCCACGGTGGGCGTGGATGTTGATGCTGACTTAGTCACAGTGGATGTGGATGTTGATGCTGACCTACCAACACTGGGTGTGGATGTTGATGCTGACCTACCCAAAGCAGGTGTGGATGTTGATGCTGACATACCCACATTAGGTGTTGATGTTGATGCTGACTCACCGACAGTGGGTGTGGATGTTGATGCTGACCTACCCATGGTGGGTGTGGGTGTTGATGCCGACTTACCCACGGTGGGTGTGGATGTTGATGCTGACTGACCGACAGTGGGTGTGGATGTTGATGCTGACTTACCCACGGTGGATGTGGATGTTGATGCTGACTGACCGACAGTGGGTGTGGATGTTGATGCTGACTGACCGACAGTGGTTGTGGATGTTGATGTTGTCTTACCCACGGTGGGTGTGGATGTTGATGCTGTCTTACCCACGGTGGGTGTGGATGTTGATGCTGACCTACCCACGGTGGGTGTGGATGTTGATGCTGACTTACCCACGGTGGGTGTGGATGTTGATGCTGACTGACGGACAGTGGGTGTGGATGTTGATGCTGTCTTACCCACGGTGGGTGTGGATGTTGATGCTGACTTACCCACGGTGGGTGTGGATGTTGATGCTGACTTAGCCACAGTGGGTGTGGATGTTGATGCTGACCTTCCCACGGTGGGTTTGGTTGTTGATGCTGACCTACCCACGGTGGGTGTGGATGTTGATGCTGACCTACCCAAGGTGGGTGTGGATGTTGATGCTGACTGACCGACAGTGGTTGTGGATGTTGATGCTGACTGACCGACAGTGGGTGTGGATGTTGATGCTGACCTACCTACGGTGGGTGTGGATGTTGATGCTGACATACCCACGGTGGGTGTGGATGTTGATGCTGACTGACCCACGGTGGGTGTGGATGTTGATGCTGACTTACCCACGGTGGGTGTTGATGTTGATGCTGACCTACCCATAGTGACTGTGGATGTTGATGCTGACTTACCCACAGTGACTGTGGATGTTGATGCTGACTGACGGACAGTGGGAGTTGGGATGTTGACGCTGACCTACTCACAGTGGGTGTGGATGTTGACGCTGACCTTCCCACAGTGGGTGTGGATTTTGATGCTGACTTACCCACAGTAGGTGTGGATGCTGGTGATGACTGACTGACAGTGGGTGTGGATGTTGATGATGGCCTACTCACGGTGGGTGTGGATGTTGATGCTGACCTACCCACGGTGGTTGTGGATGTTGATTCTGACCTACCTACAGTAGGTGAGGATGTTGATGCTGACTTACCCACAGTAGGTGTGGATGTTGATGCTGACCTACCCACGGTGAGTGTGGATGTTGATGCTGACTTACCCACGGTGGGTGTGGATGTTGATGCTGACTGACCGACAGTGGGTGTGGATGTTGATGCTGACTTACCCACGGTGGTTGTGGATGTTGATGCTGACTTACCCACAGTAGGTATGGATGTTGATGCTGACTTACCCACAGTGGATGTGGATGTTGATGCTGAATGACTAACAGTGGGTGTGGATGTTGATGCTGACCTACCCACAGTAGGTGTGGAAGTTGATGCTGTCTTACGCACAGTATGTGTGGATGTTGTTGCTGACTGACCGACAGTGGATGTGGATGTTGATGCTGACTTACCCACAGTGGTTGTGGATGTTAATGCTGACTTACCCACAGTGGGTGTGGATGTTTATGCTGACTTACTTACTGTGTGTGTGGATGTTGATGCTGACTTACCCACGGTGGGTGTGGATGTTGATGCTGACTTACCCACAGTATGTGTCGATGTTGATGCTGACCCACCCAAGGAGGGTGTGGATGTTGATGCTGACCTACCCACAGTGGGTGTGGATGCTGATGCTGACCTACCCACAGTGGGTGTGAATGTTGATGCTGACTTACACACAGTATGTGTGCATGCTGATGCTGACCTACTCACAGTTGTTGTGGATGTTGATGCTGACCCACCCACGGTTGGTGTGGATGTTGATGCTGACCTACCCATAGTGGCTGTGGATGTTGATGCTGACCTACCCACAGTAGGTGTGGATGTTGATGCTGACTGACCGACAGTGGGTGTGGATGTTGATGCTGACTTATCCACGGTGGGTGTGGATGTTGATGCTGACTGACCCACAGTGGGTGTGGATGTTTATGATGACTTACTCACAGTGGGTGTGGATGTGGATGCTGACTTACCCACGGTGGGTGTGGATGATGATGCTGACTTACCCACAGTGAGTGTGGATGTTGATGCTGACTTACCAACGGTGGGTTGGAAGTTGATGCTGACTAACCCACAGTGGGTGTGGATGTTGATGCTGACCTACCCACAGTAGGTGTGGATGTTGATGCTGACTGACCGACAGTAGGTTTGGATGCTGATGCTGACTACTCACAGTGGGTGTGGATGTTGATGCTGACCTACCCACAGTAGGTGTGGATGTTGATGCTGACTGACCGACAGTAGGTTTGGATGCTGATGCTGACTACTCACAGTGGGTGTGGATGTTTATGCTGACAGACCGACAGTGGGTGTGGATGTTGTTGCTGACCTAACCACGGTGGGTGTGGGTGTTGATGCTGACCTACCCGCAGTGGGTGTGGATGTTGATGCTGACCTACCCACAGTGGGTGTGGATGTTGATGCTGACTTACCCACAGTATGTGTGGCTGTTGATGCTGACCTACTCTTAGTGGTTGTGGATGTTGATGCTGACCCACCCACGGTGGGTGTGGATGTTGATGCTGACCTACCCACAGTGGGTGTGGATGTTGATGCTGACCTACCCACAGTAGGTGTGGATGTTGATGCTAACTGAGCTACAGTGGGTGAGGATGTTGATGCTGACTTATCTACGGTGGGTGTGGATGTTGATGCTGCCTGACCGACAGTGGGTGTGGATGTTTATGCTGACTTATTCGCAGTGGGTGTGGATGTTGATGCTGACTTACCCACGGTGGGTGTGGATGTTGAAGATCACTTACCCACAGTGAGTGTGGATGTTGATGCTGACTTTCCAACGGTGGGTTGGAGGTTGATGCTGACTTACCCACAGTGGGTGTGGATGTTGATGCTGACCTACCCACAGTAGGTGTGGATGTTGATGCTGACTGACCGACAGTAGGTGTGGATGCTTATGCTGAACTACTCACAGTGGTTGTGGATGTTGATGCTGACCCACCCACGGTGGGTGTGGATGTTTATGCTGACAGTCTGACAGTGGGTTTGGATGTTGTTGCTGACCTAACCACGGTGGGTGTGGATGTTGATGCTGACCTACCCACATTGGGTGTGGATGTTGATGCTGACTGACCGACAGTGGGTGTGGATTTTGATTCTGACCTTCGCACAGTGGTTGTGGATGTTGATGCTGACTTACCAACAGTGGGTGTGGATTTTGATGCTGACTTATCCACAGTAGTAGACTAAGTTTTGTCCCTGAAAACAAACTGCTGAAACTGTGTATGAAATGCAAAGGTCGAAAAATCATGTTTCTTGTTTTATCTCACTAAGTTACTTTTCCTTGGGACAGTTTTCTGAAAACAAACTGCTGAAACTGTGTTTGAAATGCAAAGGTCGACAAATCATGTTTCTTGTTTTATCTTACTAAGTTACATTTGCTTTGAACAGTTTTCAGGTCTTCAGCAAGATCAAAATGACAAGCACGTAATACAAGGAGCAACTTAGGAAAAAAGTAACATTGTATATGAAAAAATCGATATTTGACAGAAACGAGTGCATCAGTCTACCACAGTGGCTGTGGATGTTGATGCTGACTTACCCACATTGGGTCTGGATGTTGATGCTGACCTACCCACAGTGGGTGTGGATGTTGATGCTGACCTACCCACAGTGGGTGTGGATGTTGATGCTGACCTATCCACAGTGGTTGTGGATGTTGATGCTGACCTACCCACATTAGGTGTGGATGTTGATGCTGACCTATGTGTGGATGCTGATGCTGACCTACTCACAGTATGTGTGGATGTTGATGCTGACTTACCCACAGTGGGTGTGGATGCTGATGCTGACCTACCCACAGTAGGTGTGGATGTTGATGCTGCCCTACTCACAGTGGGATGAGGTTGTTGATGCTGACTTACCCACAGTGGTTGTGGATGTTGATGATGACCTACCCACAGTGGGTGTGGATGTTGATGCTCACTTACCCATAGTGGGATGTGGATGTTGATGCTGACTTACCCACGGTGGGCGTGGATGTTGATGCTGACTTAGTCACAGTGGATGTGGATGTTGATGCTGACCTACCAACACTGGGTGTGGATGTTGATGCTGACCTACCCAAAGCAGGTGTGGATGTTGATGCTGACATACCCACATTAGGTGTTGATGTTGATGCTGACTCACCGACAGTGGGTGTGGATGTTGATGCTGACCTACCCATGGTGGGTGTGGGTGTTGAGGCCGACTTACCCACGGTGGGTGTGGATGTTGATGCTGACTGACCGACAGTGGGTGTGGATGTTGATGCTGACTTACCCACGGTGGATGTGGATGTTGATGCTGACTGACCGACAGTGGGTGTTGATGTTGATGCTGACTGACCGACAGTGGTTGTGGATGTTGATGTTGTCTTACCCACGGTGGGTGTGGATGTTGATGCTGTCTTACCCACGGTGGGTGTGGATGTTGATGCTGACCTACCCACGGTGGGTGTGGATGTTGATGCTGACTTACCCACGGTGGGTGTGGATGTTGATGCTGACTGACGGACAGTGGGTGTGGATGTTGATGCTGTCTTACCCACGGTGGGTGTGGATGTTGATGCTGACTTACCCACGGTGGGTGTGGATGTTGATGCTGACTGACCGACAGTGGGTGTGGATGTTGATGCTGACTTAGCCACAGTGGGTGTGGATGTTGATGCTGACCTTCCCACGGTGGGTGTGGTTGTTGAAGCTGACCTACCCACGGTGGGTGTGGATGTTGATGCTGACTTATCCACAGTGGTTGTGGATGTTGATGCTGACCTACCCACGGTGGGTGTGGATGTTGATGCTGACTGACCGACAGTGGTTGTGGATGTTGATGCTGACTGACCGACAGTGGGTGTGGATGTTGATGCTGACCTACCTACGGTGGGTGTGGATGTTGATGCTGACCTACCCACGGTGGGTGTGGATGTTGATGCTGACTGACCCACGGTGGGTGTGGATGTTGATGCTGACTTACCCACGGTGGGTGTGGATGTTGATGCTGACCTACCCACAGTGACTTTGGATGTTGATGCTGACTTACCCACAGTGACTGTGGATGTTGATGCTGACTTACCTACAGTGGGAGTTGGGATGTTGACGCTGACCTACCCACAGTGGGTGTGGATGTTGACGCTGACCTACCCACAGTGGGTGTGGATTTTGATGCTGACTTACCCACAGTAGGTGTGGATGTTGATGCTGACCTACCCACAATGGGTGTGGGTGTTCTCGAGGGCGGGACGGTGTCGGGTGTGAATCTCACCACGGGCCTGTGGGCCTTGCTGTCGGGCCTCTCGGGCTCCCTGTTGTACAGGTAGGCGTGGTACACGTCCAGGTTGGCGAGGATGTGCAGGAAGTTCATGGCTGAGATGTGCTAGAGAGATAGGAAACAGGTGTAAGGTACGTTTGTTTGTTTTTTAAAATATAGTATATGTAGGTCTATTACTGTAAAAAATCATCATAATTTTCACCACCACCGCCATAATTTTATTATATGCTTTTCAGTGAAATGTCGAACTTTATTTTAGGAACACAATTTTATATTTTCACTGTTCGAGAAGTGAAAATATAAGATTTTATATGTTCACTGCAGTGAAAATATAACATAAAACGGACTATTTTTCCATAAATAGCATCGATCTACAAGTGGTGGTTTACAACCCTTGGCAAATTTATATATAATGTACAGTATGTACATGCATGTGTTTACATAAAATACATTATAAAAATGGACAAAATTATAATTTAGCGACAACGACTCACAAAATATCGCACTTTTTCCCACCGTACTAAGGAGTGAGAGTTTTTGATTCATTTATGACGTCATTTTTATGACGTAAGAATACACGAACTTGTGATGTTTAAGCTTATCTCGCGCAATTTTATTTATTTATTGTCCAAAAGCATAAAATTAAAATTAAATGTGTTGATTCCGGTGTGAGATCGTATTTTATTTCACTCGTGATCATAAAAAAATAAATATTTTCAGTCGTGGCTGCGCCAATCGTGAAAATATCCTTTTCTATGAACACTCGTGAAATAAAATACGATCTTACACCGAAATCAACAAATGTCCTCTAGGGTGACTCGCCCTTAAGTCGAACAGGTTAACGCTTTACCTCTTCAATTCAATGCTCATTGTACAAAGCCGGGACTCAGCTGGTGCAGGCCATACGCACCATATCTAATGCTTCTGCAACCACCGCGCAGAAATGTTAATGGTTCCGAACATAGCTCTAATTAAATCCCTGCAATCGTAACTAACCACGTGATGGTGGTCAATTTAAATCTTCTAGATTTATTGATAGTTTTAATTAGTTATTTTCTTTTTCTGTGTTCATTATTGACTGCAAACGATATATAAAACGTCCAATTACGTAGAAAATTGCGCTGAGTTGCATTAAATTAGTAAAAGTTAGAAACACGTAATCCGTACAGATGTGGAAGGATTTTATTTGTAATGGCAGTGGTTACCGTTAACCGATAGGGGAGGTAACCGCTGCTAACAAGTTGCCATAGCATTGATCAGATTATCCATTGCCTAGAAATAATAAAATTCAAACAATCACATCTAGAGTCCTTTGTAGAACTTAAAAAATAACTTTGTCCAAATGCTGACAGAAAAAAGTGTTTAAAAAGACGATGAATTACACGGGCACTTCTAGCGTCTATTTGAACAACGCAACAACATTACCATATTTAGCACTTATCGGGACACAGAAAAAATGCGTAAATAGAAGAAATAAAACAAGTTGTGTTGCTTATTGTTTGTGAACTAGGCGATTCTTATTAGATCGAATCGTGTTAAATGACATAGATCTATATGTTGTTAATCCCCATTTATTATACATATTACAGGAGTTAAAGACCTGTTCATCATAAGGGCGAACTGCGTTCGTCTCAAGGGCTAATTGACTTGTTACGCAGCTTTAATTGAGAAATCTATGACAATAGAACAAAACACTGAAAACTGCCATTTATACTTTTAGATTAATGTTTTCAATATTTAGCCCTTAGCGGGTGGCGCAAACATATCTGACCAAAATGTCGATGGTATCAAGTTGCATCGTATTTGAAAATTCTGAATTTCCCGCCTCGCGGAGGTATAAATAGTGCTAAATGTGCAGTGTCGTCGTGAGTAAATTTTTGATGACATTATATTTCGACTTATGTTTTTAGCTTTGTGTAAAAAGGATGGATTTTTCTTTAAACTGTCTTATAACATGTCAAACTACACCCATCTTTACACAATACCAAGAACAAAATGTTCGACTCTGGGGCAAATTCGACTCAAGGGCGAGTTACCCTATATCATCACCGTCGCCATCATCGTCGTCATCGTCCTTATCACTATCATCATCGTCAGCAACATCATTGTTTTAGCATCATTATAACAGTAAGCATCATCATCATCACCAGTATCATCACTGTCATCATCATCAACATCACAGTCACCAGCACCATCATCATTTTCATTATCTTCACTTTACCACTTCCATGGTAGTGTCATTATGACGATTTAATATAAGTACAACCAAGAGCATAGATATCAATATCTATCAATGTTTTCCCCCAGGTGTGGGGGACCGGCGGTCTGGCCAATATCAATTTTACTAATTTCATTTTCGGGGTCTAATTCTCCACCCTCGAGCCAAGCATCTTGTCTAAATCCCCATAGTGGGAGATGCTTAATTGGTGTATCGAATGGCCCGGTGGCCACTATTAAAGGGATCTAAAATCCATCCGACCAGTCTATTTCCCGGGACCCGGAATGATTTGGCGTGTCAAATTCCCGCCTGTCGGGAATCGCTTTCAGTCTGAAGTCCAGTATATGCCCGCCCCCTCCCCCCAAGTAATTGGACTTGCGTCCGTCGTGTATTATATGGAAATGAAAATAATATTGTGGTTAAAAGCAACGTTACGATATCGCCAGTTTCTAAATTATTTTTTCTTCTTAGTTATACTTACACTTGTATAGAATTATTATATGTAGAAGCCAAAAAAATGCCTTATTAGTGCCCAATGTACAGTGCGACATGGAACAAACAAATACATTATTATTAAAATTACCTCTGAAACTGACGAACCTTAAATCCTTTTACTGCACTTGTAATCTCTTTCCCTTTCGTAAACGCTTACGGGTGCATTCAGTTCCCACTCGTAGTTATCAGAAATGAGCGAGCGCCAGA